>JAZDUH010000443.1:7065000-7665000 GCA_036419115.1 Scarus forsteni
TATTACAAATGTGTGAAGTTGGCATTGTGAATTTCTTATATGTACGTAGATATGACCACATATATATACATATATATTCATATATATATGTATACATATACATATATATATAGACATACACATATATATACACATATATATTTACATATATATACACATGTATATATATATGTATGTATGTGTGTATATATATATATATGTATGTATATATATATATATATATATATATATATATATATATATATATATATATATATATGTATATATATGTATATATATATATATATATATATATATATATATATATATATATATATATATATATATATATATATATATATATATATATATATATATATATATATATATATATATATATATATAAAATATGACCACAAAAATGTTGGCGCTCATACGTTTTGTCTGTTCGTCTCACTGTACTGTCTCATTGCAACAGAATAAGATCATAATAAAAAGTATTTTAATGTGTCACAGCATCCTTTGTTTTGAGTGCATCTCTGTTTTTTGGAAAAACTTTATCCGTGTGAAAATCGGGTGAAAATTGAGTTATGCTCATAATAGTTGGGCATAACACTCTTTCTCAGTATAATTAAACGCACTGAGGTCGCATGTGAGACCCTCCAAGATGGCGGCCGGTTGCTATGTCAGCTCCAATAGGCAGCGCCAGTCAATGAGGCCTATGTACATATGTCTATGGTATGCGCTGGGTGAGCCCCCAGCACATGAACATGTTTCCTCGCATCCAGTTCAAATAATACATCCACGGTGAGGAGTCGTGTGTCCTGTGTTCGTGTTCTTCAAACATGCCTTAGGTAAGTTTTGTTCACTGCATGGTATCCAGAAAGGTAAAGCACAGCACCGTAGCCGACCTCAGACTGCATTAGCTTCTGTGTTCAGAGGCCGCAGCACAACAGATGAGAGGACGATAGTTCACTACAAAGCAAGACTTAGCTTTACTTTACTAAAAGTGCTTTTACCTTTCTGGATACCATGCAGTGAACAATACTTACCTAAGGTATGTTTGAAGAACACATACACTAGAACTTCTACACATGAACTATATATAATATATATATATATATATATATATATATCCGCTGTGCTCTGCCCTGAATAACATCCGGTTCACAGGGCGTGATACTCAAAAACTCATCAGCCAATAGGAACGCGCCCCTCATAGAACCCGCCCACACGAGAGGTTTGTGTCAGAAGAATAACCAAAGAAGCTGGAATCAAAACCAAAAAACCGAGAAGCAAAACCAAAGAAGCTGGAATCAAAACCAAAAAACCGAGAAGCAAAACCAAAAAAGCTGGAATCAAAACCAAAAAACCGAGAAGCAAAACCAAAAAAGCTGGAATCAAAACCAAAAAACCGAGAAGCAAAACCAAAAGAGAGAGAGAAGAAAGAATGAAGCAATGGAAACAATTCAGAAAAAAAGTCAAACAGTTTTCACAATGAGTGTTATTTTTTGCTTTTGACAAGAATATTTTTGGTTGAGTACATTTTATTTTTGATTAAATCCATTTTGTTCGTTTGAGTTTTAGAAAGTTTTGCTTTATTCTATAAAGTTTTGCTTTATTCTAGAAAGCTTTGCTTTATTCTAGAAAGCTTTGCTTTATTCCATTGGCACAAATCTGATTCCATACTCTAACATCAACAGTTTTCCAACAAAGCGTGCAGTGGAATTTGCCTGATAGTCTAGAATGGGAGCGAAGTGCTCTGCAGTACGTTTCAAGAGCGCAGCGCTGCATTGCTGAACTGCTGGCGCGTGCCAAGGCGCTGAAGATTCGCTTCAGGTCTATTTTCTGTGCGGCCACGTCCAAACCTCGTAAATTCACTGTCGTTAAGAAAGCACCAGACAGGAAGTCAATGTGTGGAGTATCCGGAAGTTTCAAAATAAAACAGAATGCAAGGGCTCTCGAATGTAAATTTCCTCAATGGTTTGTCATTATGTAATAACCAGAGGCACGAGCATCAGGTCAGCAGTCGGTCAGGACCATGGACGAAGAAAAGTGAATCGTAGAGGTACAGAAATATATAACATTGTATACATGCCACCAAACAAATTTTCTACAAGGATATAGACAGATAGAAGTTGAATAAATCACAAAGCTCTGTGGTTGAGACCAGCAAAGGGACCTTAGAGAAGTTAGGTGTTGTTTATTTCTTTTCTCAGTTTATAACATGCTTTATGAGCGTGTGACATCACTATTCTCATGAGAACCTGTGGCTCTCCGGGGATCAGCCCTCCCTCTACGGGGCTGCACGTTTGGTACAAAGTAACGCGCCACATTTTACTGTTAGTAACGGTAATGGCATTGTAGCGCATGAAAAAGTAATTGATTAGTTCGTTACTGAAAAAAATAATGCTGTTAGTAACGCCATTATACTCTAACACTGTTATTACCAACACTGGACCTAATTTGGTCATGTAGAAAGTAGAGACAAGTTAGGAATATATCCAAGCACAGCTACTTTGTTTGTGAGGAAAGGTTGGATGAGTTCAGAGGGACATCCAATCACAGCTGCCTTAGTTTGGTGGTGGTGGTGGGATAAGTTGTGGAGCGATCCAATCAGAGCTGCTCTCTTTATGAATTGATACATTCATGCAGAGCAGGTTCAATCTGAGTTCCTTAGAGCAGGAAGAGGTGGAGCTATGAGAGAAACAACACACTTAGTTAAAACATCAACACTCCAGTCCTATCTATAAAACTGATTAGCATCGATGCTAACAGCTACAGTAGCAGTACTTCTTAACTAGAAAAGGACTCGAGAGAGCGCAGACCTCCACCAGCGCCACAGTCCTCACCCATATTGTGATTTTCACCATAAATATTAGTCCTACCTTTATTTCATCTAAATATTTATATTTCCTGCCAACTATAACATATCATAAGCAATTGGAATCATAATGATATCTATTTCAGTTCAGTAGTTATTCGCAAAAATCAGTTTTTCGTCATGGCGGTTTTCTTCTGGATCGAGCTCCAAAGTTTTTGAAGATAAAACAAATCCAACTGAACACTCCAGATTCCACAGTATCTTGGCTATATTTTGGTGTTTGTTGCAAGTCTATGCCTTCATTTGTTCCCTTACTATGACAAAAATGCAAAGGATTTCTACATTCTGGATTAAACAATCCGGAATTTTGCTGGGATCCTGATTAGTTTTTCATATCTTGTAGAACCCATTGGAAACTTGTCCTGTATTTTTTTCCAAATGCCCTGACTATTTTTGGTGGAGTATGCCGAAAATGGTCCTATCTTGCAAGGTTAAAGAGGCCTTTAAAAAATTCCTGGATCCAGACGGTGATCCGGATCACTCCCAAAATCTATTCATTTGTTCCTTCCTCCGGAAATTTCATTGAAATCTGTCCATAATTTTTTGAGTCATGTTGCTGACAGAGAAACAAACAAATCAAAAACAGATGCTATCAATAACATAACGTAATTAAATGTAGAACAAACATCAACACTTCAAACTTCTCTTTAGTAAGGATACTTTTGCTCTATGTCTGACATGTTTTTGTTCTAGGCAGTGGTTCATGTTCTGTACTGCAGTAGCGCCCAGCTACTACCATAATAAATGTGATTGACAGAACAATCGTCCAATCATTTGCCCTAAATGCTTTAAAAGGTTCAGCCCTCCCCAAACACTTTCTTTGGGCTCCTTCCCAAAGGCACTAGTGTGATATTTCGATCGTTCCACCCGGTGTGTCAGGGTACTGTTTATTATAACTTTCAAACAAACTTTTATCTTTGAAACTCAAAAAATGAGAAGCAGGAGCCGATTCTGTATGCCTTCTGATAATAACCATCTGATTATTGTCGTTGGACAGAAATCTTCTCCGGTCACAGTCTGAGGATCAGCTCTGTAGCAGTAAATCGAACAGATTTAGCTTGTTTTGGTTTTCTGTCTGCATTGTTCTTCATTCCACAGTTTGCTTTCTTCTACATTCGCCGTCTGATCCCCGGAGTATTTACTTGGAGAAACAGAAGCTTTGTATGGCTCGTATATCAACACGTCAGAGTCTCTGCTCATATTTTTCTTTCTGTGTCTCAGCCGCTGCTGTCTGGTCCTCGTCCTCGGCGGCATTAGGAGGAAACAGATTGGCGAGTCGGTGAAGTAAACCCACAGATAACCTGCAGGAAATCCCTTCACAGGGAGGAACCGAGTCGTCTCAGAGAAAAATGGAATAACAGGCTTGTTTAAGGTCAAGATTTGCCGTGCCGGGGCTCGGCTCAGACATAAATGCTCACTAATACCCAGCTGGCTGATTGCTTTGCTCTCCAGACGTGTCAATTTTTGTCCGAGGGGCGGCGGGCACGGTTGGTATTAAGGTGGCAGCGTGTCGAGGGCCCTCGTTGTTGGCCCGGCACTATTATCAGCAGAGCCTGGAGGAAGGCGGCTGGCGGCTCCAAGAGTAATAGCACATTACATTCTTAATGTTTCTGATACACTAGACGCTCCTTGTGCAATTCTCCGGTGATCCCTGCACGAGCGTTTTGTTTTCTTCCTGTTGTTGTTTTGTCTCGTCCCCCCTCCCGACGTTTTCAGCTCGGACTCGCCACGCCGCATTCATCACAGCGAGCGTGGCGTCCAGGGAGGACGCGGCCGACAAGGAAGTCATTAGAGAGGATGAATCTGTTGTATTTACTCCACGGTTATGCAATAATAAAGACAGAAGACAGAGCAGGACAAAAGGAAATGATGGTCTTTACACAGCACACTTGTTTGGCTGCAGAGTCAGAGCTGCTCAGAGCGAAACAGCAGCCAAAGCTCAGCTCTGGACTATTTATTAGGTACATCAGTCCAACAGTTCTTAAATGTTAATGTTAATAACTATCCAGATAATCACATGACAACAACTCTGTGCAATAAGGAAAATAGGCATCTGTTAGCAAAAAAGTAGAAGCATACTTTAAGTTCACTTTATTAAATATGCTTGAGTATAAGTAGAAGTACTTGTAGTGTCCTACAAAATATGCAAATTTAACCCTGTCATGCATGTAAGCCCAAATTATAGCCAGAAAAATCTAATATTTTTGGAGCTGAAATGTTTCACTCTTTACTGAAATCCTAAAAATTTTAAAATCCTAAAAATGTAACATTTATTCTGTATCCCAAGTGATACATTAAGTGTTTTTGGCAACTGATAATCTATTTGAGAAAATGTTTATCGTTTATCTGAATATATTCAGATTTTTTTTAGTAATTCGTTTATGATATTGATTAGATAGCGGTAATATAAAAGTATGAATCAAATATGATACAACAGCAGGTGTTAAAGGTTTAGTCCTTCTTCAGACTACATTGGAACATTTTTAAGTATACAAAAGTACAATTTCAAGTATACAAGGCCACTCATCTATATACTTCTAGTATACTTAGTATTTAGTATACTTCTGGTCCACATTTTAGTTTATTGAAGTTTATACTTATGCTTTCTTTTTTTAACAGACAAGAAATTTTTAGTTCATACCTTTACATAATTTGACGGAGCTCCTCCGTCTTTGTTGGAAGTGTCACCTGATGATAGTGTGACAAGTCCTTTTTCAACATCCAGTTCAAGAATATTATTTACATATTTTTGCTATTTTACCAGTTTAATTGTTATACTAGTTGTAAGCTCTACTTTCTCATAATTCCCCTTCATGTTCAGATTAAACAAAAAAGTTCTGTATCAAAGTCAAAACAATGGCAGACTAAAGAAGAGATACAACAGGGCTGTATGTTTGAAAATGGTACATTTGGTTTGATTTGGTTGACTTGTTATTTTATGGAACAAAAATGTTCACACCATGATCTGCTTTTTGTCCATGTGCCAAACTCTGTTGTGTTTTAGCTGAGGTACTTACTAGAGTTGACCACATTTTGAAGGTCTTGGTCTTGCCTTGGACTCAAGAGCATTTTTACTCGGCCTTGTCTCGGTCTCTGACTGGCCAGAATCGGGATTTTCTATCATGACCGATCAAGGCCAGCACTAATCTGCTGTTCTTAAACTTTATTAATGTGAATAAGGAGGAGCACTTGGTCAAACAACAGAAAGCTTCAGTTCATGTGTTATTTCCTCCTGTGATGATGGCAACCTTCCCGGTTTTGTGACAAAGGGACATTCCCCTTAACTGTTCAACCTTGTCATGGTTTTTAAAACTGGTTTTGATGGTCTTGGTCTCGACTCGGTCTCGGCTCCCAAAAGTCTTGGTCTTGTCTTGGTCTCGGTGAATTCTGGTCTCAGCAAGTCTTGCTCTCAGAAAGTGTGGTCTTGAGCACAACACTAGTACTTACTAAATCAGACAGGATTGTGTGTATAGATTCACAGATCAATATACAAAGTACTTTCATATCTGAGGTTAAAAACAAACTGTTATGCTGTCTGGTCCGATATGATTAAAACAAAATGTGTTCTTGTTGAAATAGATGATGCTATGTATATAGCACCATTGCCAAACCCAAATGAAAGAGACTAGAGCATGATAAATAAAGTCAAGTCAAATGTTTCTCTGTTTATGTTTTAAAGGTAAATAAAGAGAATGCAATTAAGCACAAACATTATTTACTGTCACGAGCTGTGGGTTATGACCGAGACAACAAGATCGCAAGTACAAGCGGCCGAAATGGACTTCCTTCCCAGGGTGGCATGGCTCTCCCTTAGGCCGCGTTTACATGGTGTTGAAAACTGTTAAATCCAATAAGTTTTCATTGCGTTTTGGCCTTGCGTCTACATGGAAACTCGTTGAAAATGGAAACTTTTGAAAACGGGCTCCAGAGTGGAAAAATTTGAATCTGCTGTCCATTCATCTCTGTGTAAAGCCGGGCATACACTGTACGACTGTCGGCTCGTTTTGAGTCGATTTGCCAGTCGTGCAACTATTTTTTGGATCGGGCCAAATTTCAGCTCAATCGTGTGTTGTGCTTCATGTGGTATACGTGGGGTAAAGACAAGAGATTGATGTCTCACGACGTGCTCCCGATCACAAATCGGTGATCCCAAGAAAATCAAACTTGTTTGAAATCCTGGTCACTCCTCGTGAAGGTATCGCACAGTAGAAGCAGTGCTACAAGCCGACTTGCCTCAACCTCTCACACAGAGCATGCGCAATACACAGATAAGTGACGTCAAACCAAGCGGACCCGGGACCCACTTCCGGGTGTGTCTTCTTCTTCTCCTGCCTATATTTGACGTTGCGGTCAAAACACCATAGAAGAAGAATGATACGGAGTCCGACGTGTGATATGTGGACATATTGTGTGAGCAGTGAAGTCGCATCAGAGCATCTGGTCGTGTAGTGTGAGAACATGATTCATGGGCTGCGAACTTTTGAACTTTGCGATCTAGTCGTGCAGTTTGAGATGGAGCTGTGTCAAACGATTTAAAATATTGCACAGTGTATGCCCGGCTTAAACCCGTATCAGAGCATTTCAGGGTTAAATGCTGACATCACCGCATATGCAGTACGCTTTCAGATGAAGGCTGCGCGCGCATACCAGGAACAACAGCTTCGGCCGTCTGCCGAGTAACGTGTGAGCGTCTTACCGTGCTTGGTTTGTTATCCAGTCAAAACCATCCAGACAAGATTTGTTGTCCGAACTGATTTGTTGTCCAGCAAAGAAACTCTTGCGTCTCTGTGCGTCTATTCACCATTGTTGTTTGTGAAAGTTTTTCTTCTTTGTTCGTGTGTTGTAGCAGCGCTGCCTCTCTGCAGACCTACACTGCCATCTACTGAACCAGCATGCATACTACAACGGATTAACTCGTCTCCGAGCGTCGTCGTCTGAACGCAGAAGAATTCTAAAATGCAAAGGACAAATCTTTGCGTCTTTAAGTCAGGAGTTTCCATGTAAACGTAGCCTTAGAGATAGGGTGAGAAGTTCGGTCATTCGGGAGGGGCATATCGAAAAGGATATCTTAGGATCTATACAGCAACGATCCACATCCGATTTTTATAGTTTTCAAACAATTATATTCATGTGCCACCCAGTCAATACAGATTGGCGTTACAAATGCAACTCAGAGAGGTGAATAAGGAAAAAAAGACAAAGATAGATTTTCAGAGTTTTAAACACAGTGGTGTGGTGGCACAAAGTCAAACGCACAGTTGCAATGCCAGTCAAAGGGAAATGCTCTTCTCTGGGGATCACACCTGATCTTCAGGCTGGTGAAACTCATGGTTTAAAGAGAGAGAGCAGAGAAACACTCCAGGGGCCTCAGCTCAGCCTGTGGTCTTAATGATTAGTTCGGAGTCCCTCAAAGCTCGAGCACAGCTGTGGGTTAAAGAACAGGCCGGACCTTATAAAAGCTGGGCAGTAAACAAAGAGCGTTTGTAAGGTGAGGATGTGACAGCTGCTCCATGATCATTCTTCTCCGGAGTTGGCTTCATATTTCTCTGCTCAGACATGGAGTCCTTTAAGAAATCTGAAGTTAAAATTTGCCAAACTTTTTAATCAGCGGGAGCAGATAAGTCCTGAGATCTGTCCTGTTAAAAACGCTGTGTGGAGATCCTCCTCTGTGATTGTTGGATTAGAGGCTCAGATTGTTTTCTGCTGCACTTCCATTGAAGTTTCCTCTGATTAAATTGAAAGTGTGCGCCGGGTAAGCCCTGGAAAAACACTTTCAAACACGAAGTATCGTAGTTTACGCTGAACGGATCTCACTTCTGACGCCGTGGTTTGTAATGTGTTTGAGGAGGATTTTGATTTAATTACAACATGCCCGCAGGAGCTGTGCTGCTTTTAAACCAAAGTTAATATCAAAACAAAATCGCACACTAATCTTTGGTAATTGAATCCTTATTTATTAGGCAGCTTTTATTTGTTTAATCAGCCGCAGAGGAAATGAAGTTCTGCTGCAAATATATGCACGGACGAAGACAAAATTAAAGCTGGTGTGTTTTAACTGTGGGAGGAAAGTCATTCAGCAGCGTTAGGAAAAAGTATACAAGTAGACAGACGAGCTGAGTTTACTGCCTCACTTTCTTCTATTTAGTTAATATTTAGTTTCTGTGATTCCAAATATTTCCTTTTTCCTACACGACAAAAATACACAGCAATAATGTTTACGTGATGTATGTTTCTTCTCTGACTGATCCGAGGTTTGTTTTTGGATTTAAACATGAAAACTCAAATAAAAGGTCAATTTAAATGACGCCCTTACGTTTGAAAAGGCCTGGTGTTGAAAATGTTAAGAAAAGTTTTAAAAGGAGAATGCAGAAGTGTATAACCGACCCAACCTACGAAAATTAATTACAATCAATCACTGGCCACTTTATTAAGTACACCTTAGTTCTTCACAAACATCCCTCAGAGATTTTGGTTAATATTGATACTGTGGCAGTTGCTGCAGATTTTGCTGATGATGAGAATCTCCCATTCCACCACATGCTTACTGGATTGAGATCTGGTTACTGCGGAGGCCACCGAAGTACAGAGAAGTCGTCGTCATGTTAAAGAGATGATCTGAGCTTTGAGACATGGAGCTGCTGAAGTCTCCACCAGAAGATGGTCCACTGTGGTCATAAAGGGATGGACTAAGGTAGACTGTGGGGTTTAAACTATGCTGAGGTGGGGCTAAGGGGCCCAAAATGTGTCAAGAAAATTACCTCCGCTCTGTCATATCACAAAACTTCATTCACGATTTGAATCATTTTTCCCCTCTCCAAAAAAAATAAAAAACTCTAAACTCTAAATGACAAGAAAATTACATGTATCAAGTTTTGTCTTTATGTTTATTCATTTGAATTACAAGACTAAACAGATTTACCTGTTATAGATAAAATGCAAGCTGCAATTTTGTCATAAATTACTGATTGTGTATTAAAAACGTAGGCAGGCTTGTCTAATCAAACATTGAAAGCTGAGCTATTTCCACAGTACATTAACATAGAGCTCTCTGATCAATATTTATCTAATAAAAAAAAATACAAGCCTAAACATGTGCTTGTGTAACACCTGACAATGCCTACCATCATAACAACTGTACATTTTCAGTATTTATATTTTTAAACACTGCAGACTGGAGTAAGTCAAGGAAAGACTCTGTAACAAAAACCTCTCCAGTGTGCAATAAATTGTATTTTTTTACTTGAAATACACCAAATTCAGCCTTTTTTTCTGGTTTTTAAATGTTTTCTCCTCTCTGTTTGTCCTCTTTCATATCTTTAATGCAAATATTGTTAAACTGTAATACATGTATACCTCCACCTCCATGTAGATATACTCACAACTGTGGTGTAAATATTGTTAAAAGTTAATACTGTGTATACCTCCATCTCATTCAGTCTTATTTCCACTTAACTGTTACTTCTTTTCCTTCATAAGGAAGTTGATATTGCTGAAAGGCTAACGCTCTTTGCATTTATTTTCATTTTAGTTGTACTTATGCTTATTTTTATTTTAATTACTTAAAGTTACATTTGTATATTTTATCTTGTCTTATCTGATCAAACCGCGCACATTTTAACTGTTTACGTGTATATTTTTAGTCTATTTTACTTTATTTTTATGCTATATTTTTATATCTTATTATTCTATTTACAATGCATGCACCTTTAACGTTTATTATTATCTTTTTACTTATTTGTCTATTTGTGCTCTGCACCAACAGCACCAGAACAAATTCCTTGTTAGTTTTTAAACCTACTTGGCAATAAACCTGATTCTGATTCTAAAAAAAAAAAAAAAATTTTAAATTTCAAAATCTTCAGTAGAAAATTATGTTAATTAATCAACTTAATTGATATATTGCACAGTTCTAATATGAAGTAGGATGGACCCATGCTTTCATGATGTTCATGCCAAACTGAATCAAAAAAGGAGACATTTCATTTTTTACTCTCCTAAGTTTGGCGAGCTTGTGTAAGTTGTCACTGGTTTTACTTTATTTTTACCATTAAACTGATCGATTAACAGTTCTGCCGCAGTCATTCTGCAAATAAACCAAACGATCCTAAAATGATTCCTGTTTGTCTGGACCACATGGTGCCTGCTGATAGTTAAATCTGCCAAAGTCTATCTTGGATTTGTCTTGTTTGTTTTCAGTCCAGGACTGTTTGGTTTCACTTTACATTGATATGAAACCCGACTGCTGGATGTGCAAACACCCAGCAGCTCCTGAACAATGAAGCTGTGGAAAAACAGAGTGAAAATGACACTTTTATCATCATTATTCATTTGAATCCTGAGAGCAGATTCTTCCACTTATAAATCTACCACAGCTCTGAGTGTTTGCTGCATTTTTGCGGGTGTAAAGCAAAATAAGTGCGAGTGGATGCAGAATCAAGATGAATGCTGAGCGCGGACAGACGGCGGCTGATGAAAGCTCAGCAGGAGGCCACTCCATCTTAACATGGCCGTCCTGTGTCTTATGATATCTTATCATTAGTTTCCCTGACAGTGATGGAGCAGCCGCCGGCACCCCCCCCTCAGCGCCACGAGCCGTGTATAAAAGTAACCTTCTTTCCATAATAATGGCCATTCGTCACTTCTTTAACTGTCAGAGGACGAGGGCCGCAAACAAAGTGGGATTTAACAAGGTGTGTGTGGGGCAGGGGGGGGCGGTTAGGCCATTCAAATGGTCCCGTCGTGTTAGTGAAACAATCTGCCAACATTACTGCTCTGATGTGTTCAGGGAGCGTGGGACCAGAGAGCAGCGGAGGAACCAAATGGGCTCAGTGGTTGTTGAATAAGATGGTGAGGAAGAGGAGCGGATCCCTGAAGATGAGACTGTGAGGTCTCTGCAGAGGAGCAGGTCAGATAAAACTTTGAGGGACAAAACTTTGACAAGAAAGATCCTCATCCAAGCAGCATAGGGATGCACCATGTTGGATTTTTGCAGATATAAGGAGGACGGTACGGTTCGCTTATAAGGGGTCCTGTCCCGGTTTTAGGCTATGAAAATGCCACAAAAAGCGAGCTGTACTGAGACAAACCAAATTGAACCCTCTGGTGGAAACAGGGCAAAAGACACTTACACATGTTTAACTAATGCATTTGGTCATGCACAGATTGTAATTTCACACATCAACTGCAACTCTATTTCCATAAAAAGCTGCCATTTTGTCACATTTTCTTCATGTTTATAAGTGATTATACTACTCTAAATTAAATGGGTGATTATGGGGCCACAGGTGGCTACTCCTGCCCCTGGTTTACAGCCACAGCTGTGCCCGGAGCAGCGGTTGGAGCTTTCGTCTCTCTCTCTCTCTCTCTTTCTGACATCTGACTTTAAATGAAATGCAGAAATGCAACCATGAGCCCCTGTGCATGAAGAGACGTTAGCACAGCTGCTATATCTACCTGTGGCTGGTAGTGTCATGGCTTAAGTAGATCAGAGATCATAACACTCTGAAAAAGATGAATTTTCCATGTTAAGGCTGTCCGATTGCTGTATCTTATTTTAACACTGGCTTATCTGCACAAAAAATCTTTACTGCAGGAGCTGTCAGAACCTGTCAAGCATATTTTAGCCAAACTTTCCTCGATGTGGTCGCTGTGATCCTCCACTCAAAACATCTGTTCACATGCTGCATCATAAATAACATAATGCTACAGCAACATACCTGATTCAGAGTCTGTCATCAGGCAGATCCATCTTCCCAGGCTCCAAGCTACAACGATTCAGAGCAGCCCAAAGCGGCCAATCAGAGTCTTGTAGAGCAGGAAAGGCGGAGCTACATGTAAGGATGTAACGGTTACCGGTAAAATGGTAAACCACGGGAAAACTACCCACAGTTAGTATTACCATTTCCTGTTTCAATTACCAGTAAACTGAGTTTGATCACCACACTGTGATGCTTCTCATTGCCTAGAAAAGCCGGGACTACGTGTCTGCTCCTCGGTAAAGCAGTCACGGTCCCTCACAGACGGAGGTGTGCATGCACAGTTTGCATTGTTTGGCCTCTGAGAGCAAAAGTTATGGTGGCTGGTGCCCACACAGCAGAGATTTTTCCTCTCGAAACGGACAAAGTCTGGTTGAATTTTGGATTTTACAAGGATGATGGGGGAAACTAATATAAGACGGTCACCCTGTGTAGAACACAAAGCTGCTCGGAAACAAAAAGACAGTTGAAACTACTGTAACTCGAGACAGCGAGCTGACTGAGCTGGAGGGTGAGAGAAGATTCAGTGAGCCATACCTCAGTGAATTATAGGTGGTTTATCACTGTTTTCTGAGTAAATAATGTATAAATCTTACTAATAAAAGCATTAGTATCATTCTGGAGTGTGTTGCTGCAGTCCTTTGCTCTTTATTCCCTGTATTTCATAGCCAATAGTCTTTTTCCATCATAGTTCGTGTTTTATGGATTTCATCAATTGTAATTTGGAAATCTTGGAGGAGGAAATGTGTAGATCAGCCAGGAGGAGGGGAGACCAGAGGAGGATCATAGAAGGGGCTATAACAACTTCAGCGAGTATCAAAAAAAAAAAAAAAAAAAGGCCTGAACATGGTCAAATATAACGAGCTGTAACATGAACATTAATGCTGTAGGGAAACAAAAATGTGTGAGCGCATGTAAAACGGGTTAAGGATTTTTTTTGGCCATCTCAAAACTTCTAACGTGTTCATTTATAATTGTTTATGAAGACAATCCTGTTTTTTGTCATTACAGACTGTTTAAGCATTTATAACATAATAATGACAAATACTTGCCAGAATTGTTTACTTTGATTTCTCATGAAAAAAGGGTAAAACAAATTACCTACAGGACATTTCCTGTCCCATTTACTGACAAAAAAGACTAATGTCTTGCTTGAATGAAAAACAAAAAAACACTGCAAACTTCGCAAAATGGTATTTTCACTTATGACATGTTTTGACGAGTTTGTTTTACAAAGTGGCCTATGACATGATGTGATTGGCCCATTGTCCAATCACCTGCCCTATATGCTTCAGAAAGTTTCTTTCTATGAGCTCTTTCCCAGATGGACTAGAGAAATACAGTAGATTGAAAGACTCACAAACTGAGAAGCAGAATGAAAATTCATGAATCCTTGAGTCTTGTTTTTGGTTCTTAAGCCTAATCACACAGAACACACTTTGAAAAGCATAATAAGGGCTCTTATTCCATGTAAAAAAAAAAAAGGAGAGTAAAGTTCTGGTCATATTTGAAGGAGGCAGAGACCAGAGTCCAGAGCTTCAGGGTTAAATTAGTAAGGAAATCAATCTGAGGTGAGAGATGCTGCTCTGAAACAGTTACCTTTAAGCTCACTCTGTCACGCTCATGTGTTCCTCACACCGAGCGCGAGATGTGTGTGTGTGTGTGTAATGACTGCCTCTGTGTGGCTGACACTCGGTCGATACTATATTGGCGTTCCAGTTAAGCCGACAAACGAGCAGATTATTGCGTCGCCTCCTGTTAGTGAGCACATTGTTTACAGCAGTCTATCATACACAGAAAGACACGGCACAGCTCTGAAAGGAAGTCTGTAGATGAACTGTAGTAAAGTACACACATAAAGATTACCTGGCTGTTTTTGTCACGACTTTCCCCTTTCCCAACCAAGGACGGCAAACTCCACATTACCTACTGTCTTCTAAGATTATCCTATAAGATTATCCTGTAGTCTGAGGTGTGTTAAGAGTGAATTTGTCCTGATAATCGGCTCTGAAACAGGTTAATCATAAATTAACTTGTTCGATATTTACGATCATAAATCTTCATGTGTGTGGGGAAAGCAGATGACTCCCGAGTCATGACTTCGTGAATCGTGACGTGAATGTAGCAAATCAAGAAGTGAGCTGACTGAGGAAAAAGGAATCAGGCGTAAATAAAACAAGCATAGCAGACCTGAAACATAAAGCTCAGTGTACCAGCTCACGTCCTCACGCTGTCTCCAGGATTTTTTAAACAGTCTTTCCTTTTATTTTAGTACATAATTGGTCCCAAGACCATCATCATTCCCTTTTCACATACACTTGCCAAAAGTATTCACTCATCTGCCTTGACTCGCATATGAACTTAAGTGGCATCCCATCCCTAATCCATATGGTTCAATATGACATTGGTCCACCCTTTGCAGCTATAACAGCTTCAACTCTTCTGTGAAGGCTGTCCACAAGGTTTAGGAGTGTTTATGGGAATTTTTGACCATTCTTCCAGAAGCACATTTGTGAGGTCACACACTGATGTTGGACGAGAAGGCCTGGCTCTCAGTCTGCACTCTAATTCATCCCAAAGGTGTTCTGTGGGGTTGAGGTCAGGACTCTGTGCAGGCCAGTCAAGTTCATCCACACCAGAGTCTGTCATCCATCTCTTCATTGACCTGCTTGGTGCTCTTGTGCACAGTCATGTTGGAAGAGGAAGGGGCCAGCTCCAAACTGTTCCCACAAAGTTGGAGCATGGAATTGTCCAAAATGTCTTGGTGTGCTGAAGCATTCAGAGTTCCTTTGACTGGAACTAAGGGGCCAAGCCCAGCTACTGAAAAACACCATCACACCATGATCCCCTCTCCACCAAACTTTATACTTTGCACAATGTTCTTATAATAAAGCTGACAGTTGACTGTAGAATATTTAGGAGCGAGGAAATTTCATGACTGGATTTGTTGCACAGGTGGCATCCTATCACAGTTCCACGCTGGAATTCTTTCACAAATGTTTGTAAAAGCAGTCTGCATGCCTATGTACTTAATTTTATACACATATGGCCATGGAAGTGATTGGAACACCTGATTCTGATTATTTGGATGGGAAAGCGAATACTTTTGGCATTATAGTGTATATTGCTGTGTTGTGTTTTTTGGTTGTTTCTTCTTTGTTTCTGTTGGATCACTTTTGATCAGATTTCTGTTTGGGAGGCCTAGATTCTAGGTCGGTGGGGGGGGCAGAATTGTTCTGTGTGTGGTGTGCTGTGTTGAGATTATCACACACAGTACAATCAAAACTGTTCAATGCCTGATTTTTATCTGCATGTGTGTGGCCCTGACCGATAAAACATCTCTTCAGATTTAGAAAATCCTGATGCTTGGACCCCGCTTCACACAGCAGAAACCGTCATTGAATAGGCGGCGTTAACTTTCACTGCACATTTTAACAATTTTATTCTTTTGCCTAAAATATGTAGTTTTAGTCATAATTTAGTCATTTAAATTATGTTAACTTTAGTTTAGTGTTAGTTGATGAAATTCCACAACATTCTATTTGATTGAATCCATTGTAAATTTAGCCGACTGATACATGAAGTGTAAAGTGTAAGGCATTTTTTATGCTTCCTTGATTTTTCAAAGTCATTAAATTAACGTAAAGGGTCAATTCTGCGTTTGTCTCCAGTCTCCTGTGACACACTAACCAAGCAGATGCTTCCTCTCCTCAGATTTGTCGCTGTCCCAGTGGGCGGTGGTCTCCACAGCTCTGTGTTGTCTCAGATAAAGACGGATGAACGCGAGTCATGCGCCGTGTGCTACAGCTCAGAGTTCAATGAGAGCACTCGGTCAACACGACAGGCGTGACTGAGGTGGCAATCGCCACAACCTTTCAGGTATATCTACCTGAGAGACATTTAAATACTGTAATAACGCTGCATTTATATCAGACAGTGAGCATTCAAGAGCAAATCAGCCTCAGTTGTTTTGTAGAAAGTGATGAAAACGGAAAATTAGAGAGGAATAGAAATACAGAGATTTAAATGGCCAAGAATCATTGTAGATTTCACTTAAATAATTAGTCAACAAAATTATGACTGTAGTAAGATGCATTATTTAACCTGTTCAGCCCCAAAGTCTCTGATTTCAGGAATGCTTGCACGCTCAAAAACGTAAGAAAAAGTGAACTGTTTTTCAAAATTCTTGCCTGACCAATAGGGGTGGGAGAAAAAAATCGATTCACATAAGTATCAGGACTTTTTTGTTTAACAATTTTTAAATTGATTTTTCCCAAATTTAAATGCATCATTTCAGTCTGTTTTAATAAGCCACTTTTAAATGTAGTCCAGGCTTTTGAAGAGAGAGTATAAACAGCTGGTTAAAATATTTTGCTGGATAAACCCTAAAAAACTGACTCACATGTGATGTGGATTTTTTCTGATATAGTCTGTAGGCATCGTCATTGTTCATCTTTTTCGCTGGTGTTAAAAAAAGCTAACTAAAGATTGCAAAAATTGGCAATACTGTAGAATCGCAATTTAAATTCAATCGGCACCTAAAAAATCTTTAAAATTGAATCGGGAGAAAAGCGTATCATCCCAGCCCTACTGACCATATTGTTATAAAACCTCTCTGGTTTTGCTCTGCATCACTTTATAACAATAACCCTTTGCAGACATGATGTGAAATATTTTATTGTTTTTTAGAGATTTACAGCCACTCCAGCATCATTTCTGAGAGATATTAATACTATAAAAACTTGTTTTTTTTCCAGGCGAAGATGAAATTGCTGTGGCTGAACAGGTTAAATCCTGTTTGTAAAGATTTACTTTATTAATTGCATTGCAAAGAAAACAAATGTAACTATTCTTAAATAGTTAAAATTGAGTTATTTTCTGGATCTCTCAAAACAATGTGCCACTCTTTCCTGCTGTCATTAAACATGATGGTTCAAGCACTAAACTACTGAACTAAATGGTTTCCGACATCTCCCTCGTCTGCTTTAAGGGATTATTTCACAGTTAAATCAGCAGAACTTATCGCTCTGAGACCAAGAACTTTTCACGTAATGGCTCTTAAGTTGAAAGTGATTTCATTTGAGCTGAATGATGATTGGACGTGCTCAACACTGACTGAGCAGTGACAGTGGAGATTAATCCGCCGGCCTGCAGGAGACAAAGCTCTGTGTGCTCTTTCATTAGTCTTTAGGGCCATTTAACTCCAAACTCAGAGCGAACACGGAGGATTAACACAGGGCCCGCCGCCTCGCTGTGATTGATGCGTCTGATTATGTTCATAAAATACTTTGAGAGGAGGTCGCTCGTGTCGTGTATGAAGAGATGACTTACAGCTCCAGTTCCCTCAGACAGAAGACGAGGCTGTGAGGGAGAGTCCACTCTGTTATGGAGACAAGAGCCGAGCGTGGCGTTAAAGAACGTTAATATGTAATTTGCTGCGGTTTGTTAGGTGACCACAACTCAAACAGGAAAAGAGAGTAGTTGGTGCGTCCTCCAGACCTCAGAGGGCATGTTAATCAAGCTGGATTGATTTAAAGCAGCACTACAGAAGATTCTCGCTTGACCGGAACGAGAACTCAACTACCCATAAGCGCTAGCGCGTGCATACTGCCGTAACAGATCTGCCGGTCGCGTGCATTTGTTTTGTAGGCGAATCACAGAAGCCAGGACTTCACTAAAAAGTATTCTTCTGTCCTCAGCGGCTGTTGCAGGATGGATAGCGACGAGGTAATGTATTTATTTTTGACTCAATGACGATGTTAAAAATCGCTCAGTTCAACTTGGTTTTATTACCGTGAAGTTGCCCCCGCCCCCGTCCTGTTGAAGCGATAAAGTGAATAAAAGTAAAGACAACCACGAGCTGGCGATATCACACACTTGAAATAGGTCTAAACAAAACTACATACTGGTATGTTCTCACGAATTCTGTAAACGGATGGTAAACAATCAACAAGTACTTACAAGTCCAGCAATAACAGGGCCAAGTCGGCATCGGTCGGACATCCCTCCTCGTCTTTTATTTCACGCCAGCGAACACCGAACCGATGTTTATACTGGTCCGAGCATTCAGCTTGTTTTTCTCTCGCTTTCTTTGTTCGGTATCTTCAAAATAAACGTTTCTTTTTCTTGCGTTCTTTGCTGCCTCCGCCATGACTACAGCTCCGCGTTTGGCTTTCGCTGACACTTCCGTGTTTTAAACAAATCGGGAATCGGGGGAAGTGACGTAGCCTATGCCGTAAAGCAGTCCAAACTTGTAGTTTTTAGTGTGGCAGGGTTCCCACCATTCACCTCGAAGTTACATAGCGCTAGTGAAAGCGATACAGACCACTTCAGAGCACGAAAGAGGTGTCATTCAACACATTGTAAAGTGGTGGACCATGACGATGAATATCTAAGGACTATATTATGTTTGAAAAACTACATAGTGTTGGTTTAACACTATGAAAGGACATAATAAAACCATAAAGTAATGACAGAAATCTGGTCAAGCTTTTCATTTGACCAGTTTGTTACTCAACAGTTAAGAAAAGAGCTATAAGTAGGCATGTCACGATAACCAATTTTGCTGGACGATATTTTTTCAGAAAGTTATTGATAATAAACAATATTATTGTCAATATTATTTTGATTTTTTCTTCATTTTTTCATTAAAGGGACTGTGAAGAGTTTCTAAGTAATTACAAAAAAGTCTCACTTTTAGATATATGCCTGATTGAAATACACACTTTAGTTAGAGTTTTATAGCATCAAAATAGGTTATCTATAAATGCTATTCCTTAGCTTCGCAGTCGGGTCAGACAGGGCTGGACTGGCCTGGATACTCAACTTCAGGAACAAGACAATTAAAACTAGAGCAAATTTGTATTATTCGGACCTGTCTTAGAGCACCGGGCCGTAAGTAGCTGACCGCGGCTCAGTAAAACTTATATCAGCACCTGCTTCTGTTTTAGCCCAGTTTTTCTGCTTTGTGTCCCTTTGTAAAATGCGCCACAAAATGACGTGCTGCTGCTGGATTAAACTTATATCAGCACCTGCTTCTGCTTCTGTTTTAGCCCAGTTTTGGCTTTGTGCCCCTTATTAAAATGTGCCAGAACGTGACGCGCTGCAGCCACGGCGGGAGTGTGCCCGGCGCACCTCCAAATGCCCTGCATCTTAAACCATTCATGGGACTCCTTAAGTGTTTCCATACAGAGTTCCATATTAGCCACATTGTTCACTACAACAGACACTTTTTTTTTCTGCTCGACCTTTGAGGCATCGGCAAGTTCATATAATCCGCAGCGATGTTTCTTCCCGTGTCCTCCTTTTTTACCTCTCTCAAGCAGAAGACTCTTTGCTTTCCAGTCTTCATCAATGAAATGGGCAGTCACTGTCATATAGGACTCCATTTGAAGAGACGTCCACATCAGTTATCTTTATCTATTAACTGAGAAACTTTCTCTTTTTTACTCCCTCGTATTTTGCCGTGAGCGCGTGCGTAATTGTCTGGCGCGCCGGCACTGAATATCCAGGTTTCAATGTTTTTCTTGGACCTTCCACGACACCAATGGGCCTCATACCCTCAGAAATAAATTGTCAATTCCTTCTGTGATGTCGTTTATGCATTTGGGTGTTTATATGAGGCATAAAATCCAGCGTGAGGGTGAGGGATCCCGCCGCTGCAGCGCGGGCAGAGCGCATGCAGTTATAAAACGAATACGCGATTATTAGACTAGAATATTGAAATGTTCTTGAATAAAAATATTGAAATGAACGATAAATACATTGAAATGGTGTTCTAAGACATGATGGGGGTGCTCAGAAAATAACCCCATTTCACTTGATGCGTTTCTTCTGATGAAATGAACTGCAGGGGGAAAAAAAAATGACACATTTGGTCGACCAATCAGAATTTTGGTCGACTGAGCACGCATCGACCATTAGTCGACCAGTCGACTTGGACTTTACAGCCCCAGAGTGCACCATTTTGCACTGTTTTATTTGTATTTACTTCGCTGACCAAACGCCTCGGTAAACGCTGACTGTCAGGATGGAGGCTCCGCTGCAGCTCCCCTTCTTCTTCTTCATCGCCGCTACTTTCAAACAAATACAACATATCGCCTCGTCTGTGTTCATGGGCTCACACCTTGTTTATTCTGTTTAAAACCAAAATATTCCCGTACTTGGGCTGTGGCAGCCGGCTTAAGAACCGTACCTTTCATGCCATCATTCATATTAGTGTTTGTTTCCTCGTTACTCCTCAGGGCGCTCACTTCAGCTCTCTCCTTGTGTACGCGTGAGCGGCCCCGCGGCCACCCCAAAGATTGCATGTTTGACAGATGCTCACTCCGCTATAAATCCGCTAAATCCGCTATAGAACCAATGCACTCCGGTGTTAAGAAAGATGGACAGAGTGAGTCATCTTCTCTTTCAGCCTCTTGGGTAGAAAAAGAGGAGGGAAACAAACACGCATGAGCGTGTCAGTTTATCAAGGCCGGCAAACTTACCAAGGACGTTTTTTTGTGTGGTTAATTGATTAATTATCGTGACAGGCCTAGCTATAAGAGTTATTAATTGATCAACTTTCACAGAACCAACCAACATTTTATTACGTTAAACACCCTTAGATTTTATGACTTAGTTCAATGTAAAATAACAAAGATAATGTATAAAGTAGGGCTGGGTATTTCCAGCAATCTCACAATATGATATGTATCCAGACACTGCAGCCACTATACAACACGTATGCCGATACATGTAAATTGTGAGCACTGTCTAAGCCATTAAAAAAACTCCTTACAAGTTTTGTTTTTACGACCAGAAGAAAAAGAATAAGGTAGAGTTTTAAATGATTCAACAGCTTAAGGAACTTAAATTCAGGTCTTCAAGGATATAAGTTCAAATTTAGAACATGTACTTCACTGTGTAGTTTGGCTTCTACCTTGAACTGTTAATATGTCAACATTACCCAAAGAGTATTGACAACAACTGTCCAAACACTGAGTCCATATTGATGATGTAAAATCAGTATCCGTTAGGAGTGGGAGAAAAAAATCGATACACCTAAGTATCGTGATACTTTGTCTGCCGATTTTAAAATCGATTTTTTTATTCAAAAATCGATATTAAAAATATATATATTATTAAAAAAAAGTACAAAAATGTATAAATAACTATCAAATATGTGATATAAATTACATTTCAAAACAAAATGCCAAATAAGTATTATTAAATATATTTAAAAGTAGTCATCCCCTGCAGTCATGTCACTGGTGTTACCATGTGACAAAAGTCTTTTATTTTAGAAAAGAAATCACTCTGATGACATCACTTGACTTCCTTTGACCTCTTTCTTGAAGATCTATGAAGAGGGACCCTGGTAAGAACATTGTCCTTTATCAGTTTTAAGAAATATTAACATTTATCTCATGATTTCATTTGAAGCTTTTAGTTGACGTCACTGGGGTAACCAACTTTATTGGCAGGGAATTGCAAACAAACGAATAAAAATGTATTTAGAAGACATAATTTAGTGAATAGATCAAGATTAGTTTTTGTGATAAATGTACCAAAAAAACAAAATATCATTTAGCTTTCATTTGTGTGTTTTCATAAAGTCAATGACATATGTAACAATGTAGTTGAAGTTTAAATGTTAAAAAAAGAAATAAAACAAAAGACATCTTGCCATCCCAAAAATCCACGTTTCTGTAGAATGACTTTATTTAATGAGAATCAAAACACTGTCACTGTCCCTGCAATCAGTCGACCCAGAGCCTGTTAGTCATATATTAACGCCCCACAGTATCCATAACCCATTTAATTAGAATAAGAATACTCCATAACGCTCAGTTAGATGACCACATATGTGGCCCTGTATGTGTGTGAGTGTGTGTGTCCTCCATCCATCAACTTTTTCATGTCTGACCCTCCTCAAGGTCAAAGCCACAAATCCAATTATGTCTCTGCTCTTATTAACTGGCACATTTTAAAAAGCTGTAACTCATTTTTTTGGGAAGTTTTTTCACAAGACTAATAAGAACACATACTGGGTCGTTTTGTGTGAGTGTGACTGCTTAAAAAAGAAATTATTAAGGTGAGTGGATCAATCAGACTTAAAGCCCCAGGTACTGCAGTTCAGCTGCTGCCAATAAAAATATTCAACATCAACTAATCATGAGCAAAGACAAAGAATTTTTCTGAACCCATTTCACACCACAGGAGGGGAAGCTCATCTCACAGACCATCAGGTTTGCTGACTTTGGTTGAAACTCAGGGGTCGGACCAGAACTGACCCGATCACCTTGTTGAATGTTCCCTTTTCCAGACAAACATCTTTGTCCCAGTTTGTCTAAGGGTGTTTTCACACCAACCATATTTAGTGCACACCAAAGAAGGTTTGGCCCAGGGTTTGGTACATTAGTGTCAATGTGAATGCAACCACTGCACTTTGGTGCGCACCAAATCAGCCGGTCCGAGACCTCCATAAAGGGGTGGTCTCGATCCGCTCCATCTCCCGACATTTGGTGCGGTTTCACTGGTGTGAAACAAAGTGGTCCGAACCGATCTACTTTTGATGCATTACTTCCCGCGGTTGAATCTTTTGCTTACTCAATTTGTTGATTTGTTTATTCTGGTTGAGGATTATGATGATTTACGAGGGTCCAGAAGGTCGCTGATGCCGTCTCAAACACGATAAAAAAACACACTTGAAGGAAAATGTAGAAGAGAGCTACACGTAAACATTGGTTGTCTGGTGTAGGAAATGGTTACCATGGTAGCCTCTTCTTCGTTCTACTCCGTAGCAGGTTTGGTAACCAGTTACATGCATATCGCCCCCTGCTGTTTCAAACTGAGTAAATACACAAGTGGGTCCGGGCATGGTTCGATGTTGCCAGTGTGAATGAAAGCCAGCGGGGAAGGGGGAGGGGGCGAACCCATGGCAAACCGAACCGCAGCATGGTTCGAAACAAGTGGGCCCAACGTGAAAACACCCTTACTCTGCTTGTCCTGCTCACTCCGACAATATGACACAGTCTTTAACAAAGCCCCAAATTCACTGAAAAACAGATTTAATGTTGTGCTGAGATGCTTCATTAACATCCCAGATCAGACTTTTATCTGCATGTCTGATCCTCATGAACAAACCAAACAGAGCTTCAAACAGAGAATCAGAAAACCTGTCAGACACGGTGAAGTGTGTTTGACTTCAGATTACTGTCTGCTAATTAACACTAATGCTGCTAATTAGAGCCTCCATGTTTGTTCTGGGAGATCAGAGAGCGGCGGGATTGAAGCCGTAATCTTCCTAAATTACACAGACTGCTCTCTCTTTGTCTGCTTCTGAGGAAATACTGAAGGTTTCTGTCAGTAAACACGTTTACAGACCGCACACACTTTTAGAAGTAATCAATTTCTCACAGTACAGACAGCTGAATGAACCTGCAGTGTAAACATTCATTCATTTATTTATTCACAATCACAAGCAGATTAAGAAAAATATCAAGTATATTCAAGAGTTGTAAGAGGGCAAATGGGGTCATTAATAAAGGGCAGAAGGTCTGAGAACACGATGCTGCCTTATGAAACTGATGCGAGAAAAACAAATCTTGATTAAAACCTTCCAATCCCAAGCAGTGTCTGGTCCTTTTTTGCTTCTCTCGCATTATTACTCACTGTAGTCTTATTTTTCTCTGCAATATGAAGTTCAGCACCTCTATAGATTCAGAACAACCATGGTTATTGACTAATGTAACTCAATTACCCTAAAATACCAAATAGTAGCCGGGACGTTTATTTGCTTCAATTACTGAGCAGACCAAGCGTTTATTTGGGACCAGGCGACTATTTGGGACAGGCGTTTTAATTCCTTTTGCACAAAAATTTTACTTAGCAAAAAGTGAAAAAATGTGGTAAATATAATCAAATTATTTATTTACAGCTGTACATTTTCAAGGCAAGATTACAGTACCGTTGATACACTCTTGTCTTCTTTCAACTCAGCACTCTCTCAACACTCTTAATATTGATCAGGGATGACAGCTATTTAAGTTAAGGTTGTATTTTTTTTCTCTCGCTGCACCAGGGACATGGAGAAAAGCAGCAACGTACCGCTAACTGACGTGATCGGCCTCCCTGGCGTTAGTTAAGGACAAAAAACAAACAGTGGCAGTGGCAACGTCTTCTTCGTTGAATTTTCAAAGCCCTAGTATGTAAGATTCTGTCTTTCTGCTCTCTGGTGCCCTCTGTGGACGTTGAGTGTAACTGCACTGTCATGAAACAGCGCCTCACACCAGCATACATTTGCTGACATACAGAGGGAGGAGAATGTGAATAAATTAAACCAGGCGATTATTTGGAACGGGCGTCTATTTGTCAAAATGTACTGCTACACCCGCCATTTATTTGGGACCAGGCCTTTATTTGGGACCAGGCCTTTATTTGGTATTTTACGGTATGTCTAAATACAGTGGAACAACATTTACAAGCTAAAAATCATTTGAAAAAAAGAAAAGCAAACAAACATTTTCTTGACTATATTATTAATATGAATCATATTAATAGCATTCATTTACAGTCTACACTGCAAAGGCAATCTGCAAAGCTTTTTTCTTTGTAGAAACAGTGTGTCTTGTTCTCTTGTAGGTTTTGATGAAAAGTGGGGTTGTGCCTGAAGAGATAATTTTTTTTGAAGATTTAATTTTGTGAAATGAACTAAATTAAAAAAAAAAAAATACCCTTATATTTATATTATTTCATGAATACAGGCAGCTAATGATAAAGTATGAGGTTTATTCATTAGTGGATTTGATTTGGAAGGAAGGGGCAGGACCAGATAAGCTCTTTGCTTCATTCTGTCCCTTAAAAACTGTTTTTTAAGTCAACATACAAATCTGTGTCATCACAGGTGTTTTTTTATTTGATGGACTTGGACAGCTGTCTGGTGTGCATATGTGTAATTTTGACTTGGTGTTTTTTCTGGTTGTGACTTGCCTTATTTTTAAAAAGTTTGATATCAATAAAGAAATGAAATTATAAGAAGCATTGAAGGAGAAGGAACTTTGAGAATCACATCCATAAATCATAAACAATGTGTCTCTTAAAAAGTCAAAATTAAACATATGCAGTGTTTTTTTTTACATTGTAGTTCTTCCACTGATCTAATTCTTCCTCCAATAAACATTAAAGCAAAATCTGTTTATATTAATACACAAACTGTGTATATTACACATAAATGAAAATCATCTATGTTTAGTTAACAATGGTTTGGGGTGCTGGTTTGGCGGAGTGGTTGGCAACCGGGCACCCCACGTGCTTGCTTCTGCCGGTCCAGGTTCGGATCCCGCCTGTGACCAGTTTGCAGAGTGTCTTCCCCTACTCTCTCTCCCCCTTTCGCAAGCCTATCCACTGTCTCTCTCCTATCAATAAAGGCACAAAATGCCGAAAAATACATTTAAAAAAAAAAAAAAGGTTATGATAAGATTATGGGAAATGTTTTGCCATGATTAAAATCAGAACTGCATATTTTTAGTTTGAAAGAGCAAAGAAAGTGTAAGAGGGAATACTTGTATTAAAAGAAGAACAGTATCAATATTTGATATAAATACACTAAAACCAGAAAGAAACAATATGGTCAACTCGGTAATTGTGGGGGCATAAAAAAAGAAAACCAGACAAGTGAACTAATTGCTGCAATTGTTAATGACTTATACCCTTTTCAGACTGTCCAAAAAACCTGTTTAAACCCAGAAACAATCGGCTCCTGTGGGCAGTTTGAAAGGGTTTAATTGGCATTTCAGCCCGGGGCGACCGACCCTGCAAGCGACGCAGGTTTTATCAGCTTGTCTCTTCAGTGGGAACATCACACCCAGATCAATCCACTAATTTAGGAATGACGTCTGCGTAACATTCCCAAGGCATAACATCACGCCCACCCCCTCCGTCTGTAACTTACATGACTCTTTGCCTCTCAGCAACAAAGTCCATCCACCTTTGTATCATCAACGATGAGTTTGCACATTTTTAAAGAGGGACAAAGTACAAAGAACAAAAAACTGTGTCTGTGGCCTCTACGCTCCTTTCCGTTGTTTACATGGAGGGGCTTTGTCGCGCATCAACATGATGGCATCACCAGGAAAAAAAAACAGCCACACAGCTCGTCTGCAGCCGGTTAGACCCAGGTCTGCTGGCAGTGGGAAAAGAGTCACTTGCCGATTGTTTGCGGGTTAACCAGCATGAAAAAACCTGCGTTGACCTGCTAATTTTAGCGTGAAAGCGCTTACAGTCGATAACAGACATAGTTGTTGGTTACATCCCTCTTCCAACATTGTCACATTAGCGGTTAAATGCAGTCACATTTATCTCCACTATCAATTAAAGCAGAGAGGGAAAAAAACACCTTAAAAAAAAAGAGAAAGACAAATTTACAAGTTTAAAAAAGTCACAACTCTGATAATTGCATCACTAGAATTAACAACAAGTGAGTATCTTTAAATCTACAGGAATTAATTCTAATCAGTTAGTCTTTCATTTTCAATGAAAACTTTCTGATCGTGGTCAGCGGAGTATCAATAAAGTTTTTTTAAAATGGTCACTGGACTTCAGAGAGAGATCTCTTCAGTTTGAAATGTGATTAAATTCCCCATTAGCAGATTGATTGTAACTAAACCGCACATTTATTTATCTTGACTCAAGCTGACTAACATAAGGCTGCAGACCTGTTTGACTAAAACTATCACCAAACCAACACATTCCTCTGCACATATCACCTGACAGTAACCTCTGACCTCCACAAGTTCATTGTTTGTTTTCTCGTATGTTATTTCTTTGTCATTATGATTGTTATTTTTGCCAGATTGAACAAACAAATCCTGAGGTGATCTTCAAACGACTTAGGATCTCCATCACTTCGACCTTTAACGTCAAAGATCTCTCAGGTTTATCTTTGTGCAGGGTTTGACACGAGGCCCAATAATCTTGAATCAGGGTTAAAGTCTCTGCTATGTTATTTCAGCTAACAGGAGCCTAACTGTCCCTCTAAACCTGATTTTTCATCAGCTGAAGTTTTAAATAGATGTTGAGCTGCATCAGAAAATGATCGACACCTCACTCCCTGCATTACACGATCAGCCGACTCCAGCAGGTCTGATTACATAACCTGTTTCTACTCTCACACGCACACACAGAGCTACAAATCACGTGGCATCGACTCTTTCTAAATCTCCAAATTAAATCTGCAAACAAACAATTACTCGAGTCGACGAGAACAATTAACAGCACGCGGCCTCTGAGGACTGAATCTGCATATTGAATGAGCTCATTAACATAACAGTGAGAGATGGAGGCGAGCTGCAGCAGCAGCTTCGTATTAATCAGCTGTTTAACCTCCGTACTCTGACACTCTGATAAATACTGTACAATTAAACAGTCAGGAGTTCAACTCATTTTTAAAGTCTGCCACATAGACCGCTTCACACCACCTGTGAGCTCGGGCCATGTTTGTATGTTCAAACACAGAAGCAGAAAAAAAGGAAACATGAAATGAAGCTGAAAATGATGCCTGAAAAAAGTTACTCGACCGACTACATGGAGTTAAAGAAAGACCGAGTAAGTACCTGGATGTTTGCGTTAAGAGACAAATCATGTTTCCAAAACATACTAAAGTATTTTCCAATGATATTTACATCAGAACAGTACAGTTTATCCATTTATTGTTGTTATATTAACACAATGTCATGATGATGTGGCCTATCTGTCCATTTGCATTTCCAACTAGGAAAGCACTCAGAGAGCGCAGACCTCCGCCAAGCAGCACAGTTCCCAGACGGTGATCCGGATCAACACCAAAATTGAATAACTTCTTCCTTTTCCCATGCTGAACATTTCCTGAAAATTTCATCAAAATCCATCCATAACTTTTTGAGTTATTTTGTTCACAGACAGACAGACTCTCCCAAAAACATAACCTCCTTGGCGGAGGTAAATATCTGCAGCCAGTATGTATGGAAAGCTGTTTGGGCATAAAACTGAAATCAGTGATATCAATCGTAGTTCAGCTCTACTAATACTCAAATTTGGAGTATAAGTACTCAGTAAGTACAACTAGCGCACAAGTAGACTTAACTAGTAAAGGTCTACTCCCGCACTACTGCACCAAAAACCTTTACTAGTAAAACAAAATTTGTTTACAAGTACTATTAAACTCAAAATACCTCACTAGTAGTACTCATAGACTGTTTTCAGTCTATTTGTACTACTAGTAAGGTGACAAGTTTCTTTAGTAGTAATAGTAGACCTAATGCAAATGAAATGGGAGGGATCATAACCAAATCCAGCACCCTGATATTTTCAAAAGCCAATTGGAAGCCTGCATTTGCTTTTTATCTGCTTCTTTAAGATAATATAAGCCTTACCAGTAGTACTAGTGAATAGGGCTGAACGATATGGACGAAATTTCACATCTTTCATCTTTCATGCCAGATATCTCGATATCAGTACGATACGATATGACTATGGGTTCAGTGAAAACCAGGCATATTTCAGAATATAAGAACATCTCACTGCAAGAGAATGTGGAAAGCAGTTTTATTTATCAGAAATCTATATCTTTTATACCGTTTTTTTATATTAATATCTTGAATGTTCATATCTCAACATAGTTATGATAACAATATATCTTTCAGCTCTACTAGTGAACATTTTAAAGTCCAGTAATAGTAATGGTAGACCTGATGCAAATGAAGTAGAAGGGCTTCAAACCAAATCCAGCACCCTGACTGGTTGTAACATTTCAAAAGCCAATGAGAAACCTGAATTTGCTTTTCCCCACCCCCTTATTAGCATAAAAGTCTTTGTAGTAGTACCAGCGAACATTTTTAAGTCTACTAAAAGTACAAGTAGTACTAGTAGACCCAAAACGTTCTACTATTAGTACTAGTGACACTTATTGCTCCACTAATAGAGTCGACTTGTGCACAAGTTGAGAGAAGAGAGAATACAGTTTTTAGGCCTTATTTATGTGCTACATATAATCTCAAAATGAATAAGTTCGAGAGTGGGGATAAATCCTGTTGGAGATTATTTTTCAGAGAGATAAAAACTTTTTTCCAAGTTAGAAAATGACTCAGTAACAGTCACTCTGTTATTATTGCTTTAATTGATCAAATACAAGAATTAAAAGATAATTAATTATAGAAATGCGGGTGGGAAATAAAAGGCATATAGAAAACTGTAATTCAGAAATTCTAACAGGTTCTTTTTATGCATGGTTTCATTCTGAGAGTCCATAACTACACATTTCTTTCTTTTCTTTTGTTTTTATTAACTTTTTAAATATATCAGAAGGTGACTTCAGTGCCTGTATAGAAAGTATAGACTTTAAGAGGTGGGCTTTGAAAACTTTCTTTAACGCATTTTACAAAAAGTTATCAGGTTCCTTCATCCTAATTTTAACTGTTTTTGTAGAATTAATGAAACAAATAACTAAACATAACAAAATATACAGCCCCAAGGCTGAGATCCAACAAAGATGCTGTAATGGTAAACATCTTAAATATTTACCTTTACTGCCACAAGAGCTGAGAATTTGAACACAAGTCTGACTGAAGAAGCAGCTTTTTCCCTCTTGACACTAAAAAAACACCATGTCAGCAAAAAATAAATGCAGGAAAATCTAATCACAAAAAAGGAATAATAAATGGCTGCAGCTGATTGGCTGTTTTTCCCACTTCATTTAGTAATTAAGTACAAGCTCTCCCTGTTTGGTGAATGATCATCAGTCCCTTCTGCTCCAACAGACTGAACATCTAAAATATGAATTCTTGCATCATTTTTAATCATTTCTCTACACGTTGGGCCCACACTCCCCCCCAATAATTGCATTTCCTGTCCCCGTTCATATATTTACCAAGCGCTGCTGTGCTGTATTTTCCCTCAGCGTGGAGACGAAGCGGGGTCAGAGGTCGGCGTGGCGGCTGGCTAAACAGATCTGTTCATTAGCAAACAGCCGTTCACAACGCTCAGCGATGACATCCATCACGCAGAAGCGCTTACAACAGCAGTGGCGGGCGAGAGAGCGGCTTCACGGACGGGCTGAGAGGAAACCGGAGGATCACAAACTGCAGCAGCTCGCCGAGGATCCTCCACACGCTGCCTCTGGTGAAGAAAATACAACAAAACAAGTTTATAGCCTGTAAAAACGTCTCCATAATAGGACTTATCAACTTACAACAGCTGTAGAATACAAAGAAAAATAAAAAGAATGTAAACTTCATTCATAAGTTTATTTCTTGCTGCTGTAAACTTGAAATTTCCCCAGTGGGACTAACAAAGGAATATCTTATCCTATCTTATGAGTCATTTCTGGCTATCAGCAACTTCCTCTGTCTTCAGGATGTACCGTCAGTGCTTAACTGAAATTAAATAAGTTTTCTTTTTATTGGCTTTAATTTAAACAAAGTTGAGGGCCACAAAACCCAAGGACCTGGAGGTCCACACCACAAACCGCAGGACACTTCCCACAACTGCTTACACAATCAAACAAGGAGGTAGCTTTGCTAAAATTTCACTGCACCAACATTCATATTTTGAGTTAAAATAGAAATAATTAGACTTCATGAGATGAGCCAAACAAAGCATTCAAGTCAACTGTGAATGATCTAAGTGAAGCATGTAAGGGTTTCACCTGTTCAAACTGGAATATTCCCTGTAATTTTACATTGTGCACTTCACTTGTTTTTACGTTGATGTTTTGTTTTATGCTTTTATTAGCTGTTAGGTGATCTTGGGTGACTTGAAAGGCACCTCAAAATATTTTTTTTATTATTATTTTTATTATTTATAATTATTTCTAAGGAAACAAGATGACGCATGCCATTGTGGCTGCATTTGCTCATCCCTAATAAAGCTGATTTTCTTTTTTTCTTTTCTTGCTTGACTCCTTTTTAATGGTGTCCCCAACATTTTTTCAACAGATTTCTTCAATATATTTAAGAATAAATTAACACAAAATGCACTGATGAATTCAAATCACTCTAATTCAAAATATGAATTAATTAAATGTTTTTATTTGTGCAATAAACCCCGCCACACTTGCAGGCAGATCCTGAATTAACCAGGAATTTACACAGGAGACCTGCAAGTGTGAATGTAAACAGAGATATTTTTAATCCAGACTTTTACCTGCTGCCCTCCAAGTTTTCCCCTCCCCTACATCACTATCCAAACTATAGGGAAACTTTCTGCCTTCAGCGAAACACTCAGATTTCCCCAATAGGTTTTCGGTTATTGTCTCTGTAATATCAATGCTGCATGTCTGAAAAACTCATGACACTGAAAGAGAGATTTGCAGCCAGTGCAGTGTAACCTTAGTTTGTGTAGGGCTCTGATAACTTCCAGGTTTCTGGCTGGCTTGCTTATGATTGAGGTAAAATGAAAAGATTTAACCAAAACAACAGAAGCTACAAACTCTTCAGTAGCCCGAATAAAGGAAACTTTGGATCAGAAACTCTGTTTGCAGAAACAGCTGATCCAAACATTAGCATAGCAGGCTAACAAGCTAACAACACGTTGTGGCTAAAGTTAGCTCAAGACACACAGAAACGTACACAAGTGATAAAAAGACTTGAACATACCGTCAGGAGCCAAACCTCTGTCCCCTGGAGATCTTCTTACGGTGTCCTCTCCCTCTGCGAACCATTCCTGAATTCGAGTCTCAGGTGAACGCGAAACGCGCTGGCAGGTTACTTCCGGTAGGAAACTCAACAACCAATCAAATCGCACAAACAGAGAGTTCAACGGTCACCACTTTACCGCAGCCTTTTTTTTGTTTGTTTAAATAAAATATATTTTGTTTATATCGTTTCAGTTTTAATTAATTTATTGAGTAGCTATTCTTTTTGGCTAAAAAATATTTCTACATTTTTATTTTTTTATTTCATTTGATCCAGTTTAGCATAAAGGGTCATTTTGAGGGAGGGGTTTAAGGGGCTGCCAGAGGTGATGGAGAGATCTGCAAAGTTTGAACAACAACAGGACCAACCATTGGACATTTTCACATGCTTGGATAATTTTTTAATTCTGTATGTTTGTCAAATCACTTTGTACACCACTGTTTTTCCTTTGCTCTGTTGTCCGATATTTATAGCAACAGTGGTACAATATTTACACCGCATACCAGTCTCATTAATCTCAGCTTTAGTGTGGACAGATGAAGCTGCAGCAGCTCTTCAGGACAGGCAGATGTTCAGAGATGCTGTTAGACACACAAACAAATAAAAAACTAACACATAAGAACAATACACATCACCCGTGACTTCATACCTCAGCAAATTAATCTCATTGTGCAACCTGTTGTACAATAACAAATTAACTTTCTTGTTTCTTGTATCTTTATTCCTCCTATTTTTTGTTGTCATCATTACTCTCTCGTTATGTTTTCAACAAGAAAATGTACGAAATGAACAGCACTGAGATCTTACAAGATATCTAATGTACTAAGGCACAACTGCAGATGACAAAAACAAAGTAAGAATAACATAAATAAATTAAAGAGTAAATAAATCACATAAAAGTAAATAACTGGGGCTTCTCTTGAACTATATTCTATATCCAGAAGTATTTGGATCTATCATTTTCATGACTTTGAGTGCTTTAATATGATAATAGGAACACATTTAAATTGGCACAGAATCATGGAATAAACTTAATAATATGTCTGCATTTAAAAATACATTTTTTCAAGGATGAGCTGAATGTTCATCAAAAATCATTTGTCTTAATCCACATAAATGTCCTTTACCCCCTCATGTTTCCTTTTCTGCACCCCTTCACTATGTTCACACAATCTTTGGAAATAAAATTTAACAAGTGAAGAGAAGGGAGCCGTAAATGATAAGCAGAGGATAACAGGAAAGTAAAAGTAGCTCCTTCCTCCTACTCTGAGGGAATTTTGACAAACCAGGTAAACGCACGGTTCTGATACTTTGCTGCCATCTGCTGTAGATTTATTTTATTTTTATTTAATTTAAATGTAGTCACATGTCCTTCAAAATTTATTTCAAACCACATCAAATTTTCTTATTATATTCTAATCATTGATCAACACCAACATCATTTAGATAAAAACAGACGGAAAAACGCTGCTCCATAATAACAAAAAAAAAATATATCACACAACAGAGACAGCATGAGCGAACCGAGCCCTTCCCAGCTTCCGTACTTTCTGGATCATGTGCGCGTATGCAAGACAGGAAACAGACACTAACCTTTCAAAATAAAAGCCAAACAACAACTGTAAAGATTGTCCACCAAAACTTGCATGTTCTTTTCTGTTTGTTTGTTTGTGTGTGTGTGAGAGTGTTTTGTTGTTTTTTTGTCTTTGTTTTATTTATTTCTTTGTTTTGTTTTGTAGGTGTTTTGTTGCTTAATTATAACCTTTTAAGGTCTTTATAAAGGTGTATGTATTTATACATTTTCTTACTTATATGCACTTCGAATTCTTAAAGAAAACCCAATAAAAAAATGCAGTTATTCATTATATATGAAGAGCCACCAACACATTTCTTTGGTCAAATACGAGATGGTTATGATTTCATACAAAATGACTCGTTAGAATGAAAGAACATAAGGCAGTGTTTGTTTTAGTGGCTTTAATCTAGTTTTGTACAGTATGAAGGCAATGTTAGATTGAGGAAGTGATGTTTGGAAAGTCAAGATTAAAATCAAAATCATGGGATTTAGTTGAAATTATGAGAATAAAGTTGAAATGAGAAGAATAAAGTCAAAATACAATCTGGTGATAAAAGTCAGAATGTCAAGTAAAAAGTCAAAATGTTGAGAAAAAAAGCAGAAATGTCAAGAATAAAGTTGAAATGCACTGTATGCAGACTTTTCAACTATTTTCTCAACAATAATCTCATCATGTTGACTTTTATTTCAACCTGCTGAAATTATTTTTTTCCATCTTAAATGACCCTTATACTCATCCATAGTATATCAACTTTATTTCAGACCTTGGAACTTTTATCTTGCCATTTCGAGTTTTATCTTAAAATTTCAACTCTATTCTCGACATTTGGATCTTAATGTTGACCTGCAGAAAAAAATGTTTCCATCCAGAATGGCCCCAGTTCTATTCCTTAAGTTTTGTATATACATATGTATATCTTGTATTTTTATTATGGTTGTCAACATGTTGTTTTAATCCTGTACAGAGTCCTTGAGTGTGATGAAAAGCCCTTTTAAATGAAATGCATTTTTACTATTATTAGATTAGATTAGGTTAGTTTTAGATTAGATAGAACTTTATTAAACCCACATGGAAATGGGGATTTCAGTAGCATTTTGGAAAAATAGAAATAAAAGCTTTAAAAAATAAAATCAAATATGGCTATTATTATTAATTTTATTATAGATCATATTCTAATTTTGTGATAGTTATTGATGTTTCTGCTGCGTTATACTAGTTTTTTAATTACTTTGTTTAGTTACATTTTCAACCCTGAATCATACTGCTTTTCATTTGTTCTTCTGTAAAGTTCTGAAAATACATGAAGTAATAATTCTTTACTTTGGAAGGACAGACCGGAAGTCCTTTCGCTCCGTTAGCTAGTTACCGCTAGCTCCGCTTGTTGTTGTGGAGGGAAGCGGCTAGCTGAATTTGCCCCATTAGCCTCTCTGTGTGTTTGAAAAGCCCGTTTAGCGTCGTTGTTTTGCTCTCTCTGCAGTTTTTATCATGGCGTACCAGCTCTACAGGAACACTACTCTGGGTAACAGCCTACAGGAGAGTCTGGACGAGCTCATACAGGTGACACTTACCTGAAACATGACGGCTGTTTGCGCGCAGCTAGCTCACGTTAGCATGTTGCTAACTGTAGCGTCTGTTTTAACTGGAGCCCGATAGCTTAGCTTTAGCTTGTTAGCAGCGGTCTTTCCATACTGACTCCATGTAGACAGAAGTGACTTATGTTTACTTTATCACCTGCGGCTATACTTGGACTTTTGATCCAAAACTGTGGCTTTAAACTGATTGTAAGTGAGGTATCGATTATGGGCTAACTTACTTATAGTTTAAGTAAGTTTAGTCAGTTTTTTAATTGAAGTTTAGAAGTAATTTCAGATTAAGGTTTCAGCTACAACAGAAAGTCATTTAATTGATAATAAAGTGGACGGAGTGATGGGGTCACAGGTTAACTAGTGTTGCTGGTTTTAAGAGGCTGCTCACGACCTATAAATATATATATTTACATCATCATGTTGGTTAAGTAAGTTAAGTTTATTTAATGCATGATTAGACATGAGACAGGACAGTTATGGTCTTTAATAGTACGGATATAAAACCAGAGGTTGCAGCTGTCAATTCTTGATTATTAATGCATGTAAATGTAAGATGCAGTGATTTGGTTTTACTCATTTCGTGTTCTGTCTCAAATAATCTCCATGATTCACCGAAATCAGCACTGACATGAATGTAATGAATAGGCTCATTGTAAGATATTGTCAAGAATAAACTCTGACAAATCAGGCTTTTACAGTTTAAGTGCTTAAACATTTCTCATCAGAGGAAGCCAGCCACCAGACAGAGCTCTGCCTTAAATACTGTGATGATTGGATTGAAAAAAACCCTGTAACATAAAGATACTTTAAGGGTTTTGTAATTAAACACATCTACACAACACTAGAGTAAAAGAATTTGCAATTCACACATTGAAGCATTATTGTAATGCAGCAAATGCAGGTCAGATTATGTGAGGACACTTTTTTTTTACTCAGCTTGTGTACATTCTACCTGTCCAATGGGAGCCTGTGCTTGCTGTAGTGTGGGACATTTTGCCTCTTCCAAAAACAAAAGCAAATTAAAGACACTGAGCTTGTGGAGTAACATGTGTTTCAGTTGTTATTGTATTTTGGCAAGATGGCACGTTTTCTCTAGAAAAAGTATATTTCTCTATTTAAATAATAGCATTGTTTATGAATTGATTTTATCAGTCTTGAGTGTGCTAGAGTATCAGAAGATTTGGTTCCTGATGTATGCAGTTGTAACAAAACCATAAAGAAGCTACTGGGTGTTACAAAATATTAATACACTCATGCTTTTCAACATCGTTCTAGCCCAACACAAATGTATCTATGAATAATTTACTGAAAATTGGGTTATTTGTATCTTGTTCACCCTGTCAAATATTTATTTACATTATATATGTATCTGGGATAGACAATCAAATTTATCCAGTTTGTAGGAACCATTTGAAGTCAAAGTCCAAAAATTGTGTTGCTAGCTCTACATGTAAAATGAACACCTGCAAAGTTGTTGGTGGAAAATCTTTAGGGTTTCTAAATGGGCCTTCAAAAAGTCCTTTGTACCTGTTTTTGAAACTCAGGGACTGTTTATGTAGTGTTTGGACACTTTTGGATGCCAATATCTATAACAAGCAAAGATTTCTGGCCGAAATTTGATTTCCTGGTATTTTGGGCCCGGACTTTCATTTTCTGTCATCAGAAAGGCCTGTCTCTTCTAGTTTATGAGTTATTAGTCTCCAAAGTGTTGATTGTTTTATGTATGAATATAGAAAAATCCATCATCAGGGAGCCAGTGTCAGCTTACAATAATTTACAGACAAGTGATGCTGGATCGCTCCAACTTGAGGATAGGATTGACATCAGGAGAGAATCTAACTTTGCAAAGGTCTTTATGAAATGGTTAAAAATACACTTTATGACCAATTTTTGGCTGGCAAATTCCTATGGTAATGGAATGTTTTCTACATTTTTTTCATAACTTGCAATCATTTTGCTCATCTTCTCACTTCCTTCATATTAAAATAGTTTTCAAGTGTCGATTTGTGAAACTGTTATACGTGCTATTGTTTATCAGTCTTATCAAAAAGACAAGTCTTTGCACTTTTTCGGTTAGAAGTAGTGAATAAAAATACTTTTATAGGTATTTTATATTAAGGGCACATTTTTGTTAAATGTGACAGCAGATGCTGTGCAAATAGAAGTTATATATACATTATAAGCACTTATTAAATTTTGATAATTTAATGTTGTATGTTGATGTTGTATTTCTGTGTTCAGACTCAGCAGATCACCCCTCAGCTGGCTCTTCAGGTCCTCCTTCAGTTTGATAAAGCAATCAACACGGCGCTCGCCAACAGAGTCCGCAACAGAGTCAACTTCAGAGTGAGTCCGATTTTACTTCCTGTTTGAGAGTGAGAGCAGGAGCTGTGGCACATGCACAAGGTTTCGCTCTAGATAACCAACTCTTATAAACTAAACTGGGTTTGAAAGATTAAAGTTTTAAATTTAGAGGTACAAAAATCAATCAGTGTCAGAAGTGAGAGCTGCAGTGACGCAGAGGCATAAACCAGGTCTAAGTGTCTGATCCGTCTTTTCTGCAGGGCTCCCTGAACACGTACAGATTCTGTGATAACGTGTGGACATTTGTCCTCAACGACGTGGAGTTCAGGGAGGTGACAGACCTTGTGAAGGTGGACAAGGTCAAAATCGTTGCCTGTGATGGAAAGAGCGAGTCGACCCAGAACAAGATGGACAAATGGTGAGCAAAGAACTGTTTTTTTTTCTTCAAGAACAAACAGGGTGATAGTTGTGATATCACAGGGTTTGAAGAAGTGCTTAGTTAGGTGTGCAGAAATGGAAAAATCTACATCAGGAGGCCAGTGTCTGCCTACAATCAAAAACAAAAAGGTATTTATGAGGGATTCCTTCAATCTGAAAACAGGACTGTCTGACTCTGCAAAGGTCTTCATTAGGGATGTATATCGTTATGATTTTATCGATACCGATACAGATAGCTATCGATACTGTTATCGATACTACAACACGTAATGTTGTGTAAAAAATAAAGACTTTACAAGATATTAAAAGATTCAACCTTTTTTTTATGACCACAAGGTAATAATAAAGCTTCAACAGAATAGAAGTAATGCATGACAAATGCTTCTCAGAGGCAAAAAGAAAGCTAAGGAGATGGGAAAACCCCTTTATGCCACCCAACAGACTGCACGTACGGACAGACCCATATATCAAACAGAACCAAGCAAACAGTGCAGAGGAGGCACCTCTCCTCCCTTATTTGGCCCGAACAGTTATTTTTAAGGAACAGCAACATATTAACTTTCTCTGGCAGCAGCCGAGACCTCTCTGGACAGAGTGTGTCTCCGGTGGTTGAGAACACTCGTTCAGATGGCGTTGAGGAGGCCTGGACGCAGAGATAGGCGAAAGACAGCTGTGACAGTAAGCAATGCTGTAATGATGACTACAAACTAGACGAAAAACTTACCGTGACTTTACATAGCAGAAACAAAACCTGGTGCCGCCACGGTGCTGCAGTCTTTAGTGTTAGCCGGGCTGCTAACTTCACTCATGTTGCTATAGCAATCAAACAGCCCGCAGTCCTTTAGCTTTATACTATGCGCGCGCTCCAAGTGTTTGGTGATGTTGCTGGTATTTCCCCCCTTGGACGCAACTTCTCTCTGACAAAGATTGCACCGGGCCGAGTTTTCATTAACTTTGCTAAAGTGAGCCAAAACCTTCGAGCGCTTAGCCCTCACCGACATGCTTGAGCCAGCTTCACCTGTCAACGGCGGTAGTGTCACAAGTACGTGACAGATGAAGAGATGTACGAGTACCGATAACAGTGCCGTTTTTCCAGATTCTTAACGGTATTCGAGTGCCGACTCAATTAGGGACCGCTACATTAAAGTACTGGTCCGTGCTATACATCCCTAGTCTTCATGTAGAAGTTATTGGACCCAAAAATTGTCCCAGCTTGAAATAGTTTTTGACTTTAAAATTCACCATGAGGGCCACTACCCAAGGCCATACAAACTTTTTCTACCTGATTGTCCATTTCAGATAATCATTTGCTCAAAAATGTTCTCACTTCCTTCATATTCAAAAATGTTTCAAATGTCAGATTGTGTGTCTGCTAAATATGCCATGATGTATTAGTCTAATCGAAATGCCAAATTATTTAGCAGATTTTGGATCAGAAGTAGCTCTGCTTCTCTCAAACACTGACGGCAGTTTTTTTAATAAAATATAATTTAAGATATTTTGGATTTATAGGCAAGGTGTTCTTTTAATGTGATGCTGTACAAATCTGAATTATTTACTTCATAAGCACTATTAACATTTTGATAATAAACTTGATATTTCACAACACTGAGTAACATAATTTAGTTTTTCTAGTAATTTTGCTGTGATCAATAAGCAGTAAAAGTTGAAACAAGTATGTGACATTTATGAATTGTTCTTGAAAATGGAGTTCAGAGTTAACTAAATGTTACTCATGTTTGTCCATCTGATCCAAAAATCCTTTTTTAACCCTTTCATGCATGGTGTCCACACAGCGGACAGATATTTGGAATAAATTTTATTCCCTTTAGGTTGCACTGTGTCCAACTATCAGGTGGTAAATCCCAAACCATTGTCTTAAGTTTCATAAAAATATTACCATATCAAGATATTGCATCATAAATCCAAATTAGCCGACAAAGGGCAAATTGGGTATAGGGATGTAACGATATGAAAATTTTGTATCACGATTATTGTGACCGAAATGATCACGGTTATCATTATTACCACGGTATTGTTGCAGTGTGCGAAAGTGTTCAAAAACTACTTTAACACACAATTGAAATTGTTCGACCCCTTTCATATTGTAATCATAACAGTTCTTTTGGTCTTTTTTTTTCTCAATAATGTGTCGAGAAATGCCCTTTGAGTACATTTTTTACCCTTCTTTCATGAGAAATAAAAGTAAACAATTCTAGCAAGTATTTGTCATTATTGTTATAAATGCTTAAACAGTGTGTGATTATAAGAAAGTAAAAAAAAATAGTGCTGTCATTTTAGTGCATTAATTAGATTAATTAATTACACCGCAAATAAAGGCGTTAAAAAAAATAAAAGCAAGAAGCACACAAACATTTTGATATTGTCCAGCTGGAGGACCCGTACATGGCAGTGGCACGTCACTTCACACATGCGTCTCTAGACAAACCAAACAAAGCCCAGGTGACAACAGGAATGACCTATTTAAGACTTAGTGTTATTTTATTTTGGAATTTATTTATCTATATTTACTGAATTCTTTATCAGATTTGAACTTTAACAGGATTCTCTTAACAATTGAAAATGGAAAACAAATAACCTATTTTACAATCACTCACACACTTTTATTTGCCTGCAGCATCAGTGTCCATGTCACAGCTCGTTATTTTAAACCATGTGCGGGTTTTTTGTTTGTTTGTTTGTTTTACTTGATAGTCCCTGAAGCAGTTAGCCCCCTTCATGACTCTCCTCTGGTCTCCCCTCTCCCTGAAAGATATCCTTAATATTTCCAAATTACGATCGATAAAATCCCTAAAGCACGAACTTTGACGGAAAAAGACGATCTATTTCAGAATTACAGTGGATCCACGGCAAAAGAACGGCAAGAACACATCCCAGAATGATACTAATGCTGTTATTTACAAGATTTATACATTATTTAGACAGAGAATACTGACAAGCCACCTGTAATTCTCTCAGGTATGGCTCATGGAATCTTTTCTTTCTCTCTCTCGCTTTCTCTCTACCTCTACGGCTCGGTCAGCTTATTTACTCGAGGAGTTACAGCCGTTTTAACCGTGCACGTCTTTTTCTTTCGCTGTAGCCTTGGTTTAGACAGGGTGACTGTCTTCTATCAGTTTCCCCTCAGCATCCTTGTAAAATCCAACATTCAACTGGACTCCAGAGTCCGTTTTGAGAGGAAAATCTCCGCTGTGTCTTACTTTTGCTGAGGCCAAACAATGCAAACTGCGCATGCGCGTCCCTATGAGGCTGCTTCATCGAGTAATAGCCTCATAGTAACACTTTTCTAGTCAAGAGCAGCATCACTGAGCGTTATTGACGCAGCATGGTAATCAAACACGGTATAATGGTAATTTTAATAGGACACGGTAATGATTACTTGTGAAATTTTACCGCGGTTTACCATTTTACCGGTAACCGTTACATCCCTAATTGGGTAATATGCCTGTATTCAAATTTCACAGAATTTTGCAATTGTGTAAGTTTTGAGTGAATAGCTTGACTAAGCAGCAATAATACGTAAACTTAAAATTTTGCTTTTCATTTGATTTGCTCTAAACAGATTTTTGTCTACGACTTGTTTTTGTGGAACTTTATTACGTTTCACTAAATTACGATAAATACCATTGATGCAGTAGTGTAGTAGTGGACAGATACACAACTCCCTCAAAATATAACATTAAAAAAATTAACCTGATTTTTAAGTTTAAATTTCACTTTAAAAGTAAAAACAAACATTTTTCCAAAGAATTTCATTGTGATTTTATAATTCATGCATGAAAGGGTTAACTGACCTGTTAAAGTTCTGTGTGAGGTGTATTTTTATAACTGATCAATCATTTCTCTGTCTGACTCTCCTCTGCCTGTGTTCTTTGTAATAAACTTCATCTTTCTTCTTTTCTCCCTGCAGAGTCAGCTCTCCCTGTTGGTGGGTGTCAGACGGAGTCGAGGTGGACCTGGACTGTACATATAATTTATTATTACAGCAGAGTCACAGTGTGCATGAGGGGCTGCATGTGAGTGTGTGAGTGTGAGTGCGTGCACGCGTGGACCAGTTACTGTACCAGCGAGTTTCTTTTTTTATCATCAGTTTACATGAAGTTCAGTTTGCTTTTATTATAAAACAGCAACATCTTTAATAAACATTTTATTTAAAACTCAGCAACATTCTGCACTTTATTTATCCAACCAAAAAGCAGAGACGCATTTATTTTATAAATGTGGTCTTGAACAGAAAACCAAACCAGACAAAAAGAGTCTGAATCAAGTTTTACACTTTATTAAAACAAGGTCAGGATTTCACATCAAGTATAAAAGAGTGCATCTTAAAAACGAAGACAACACAATGATCCACGTGTATGTTTTTAACAAATAGGACATACAGAGAATATAAATAGAGAAACTCTTCTTACTGCGGAGAAACATCTATAATCTTACTGTTAAAAAAGGCTTCAGGAAGGTTCGTTTGGTATTTTTGTCTGTTTACATCCAACAGGAGCGAGAAGATATAAAATATAAATCTTTGCGTAAACATAGTGTATTTTTTTTAGTAAGACCTTTTAATCAATACTGCATGTTTCCAACAGAGAGGACGATGGCTTCTGTTTCCAAATGTGAGTCAACTTAACGGAAGCACGGGCCGAGAAAGGCGTGATGGGAGGTTGAAACACGAGGAGCAGGGATGTGATGGTATTTACAGTAACGTGTCAGAGATGATCAGTGTTTGAGCTCTTAGAGGAACATTTTTTACATCTGACTTTTTACATCTGAGCTTTTTGAGCCCTGACACAACAAACCGCTTAAATCCAGCTGCCAAAGAACCCTGTAAACATCTCTGGAAGTCTTGGAGATGTAAAATCAAACATAGCATTTGTTATTTAACCACATTGTTCTCTTATATCTCTGGAAAATCAGGCCAAGTGTCACTTCTAGGAAGTTTTTGATCCAGACATGAAGTCCAACATAATGAAAACATTTTATCTGTGGACTAAAGCAAGAAATTCTTAATTAGGCGTGTTTTTTTTCCTCGAAGAAAATGATGAAAGTGATATTATTAGACGTCCAATTTACCAAAAGAGAGAGACCTCCTAAAAGTCTCTTGGCCAACACACCTACTCGAGGCAAGTGTGTAGGAGACAAAAAGGTCCAGTTAAGTGTTAAGATGGAGTCCTGCACTCTGTCTAACCTGAGAGAAATTCATTCATTTAGACCTTCGTCAGACTGAAACGTTTCAAATAAACAAACTCAAGAGTTCCTGAAAGAGTTTAAAAGTAGGGATTTCCAGCATTATCAGACCAATATCATTATCTGCAGATGTGAATATCTTTGCTGATGTTAACAGCTGTTATTCTGAACAAAGTCTGGTCATAAATATTCTACATACTGCGGCAAAGTTGGTGAAATGTACAGTCTATTACAATGTTTTGCCTCTTCATCACTGAATGTCTACTTTAATGTATTAAAGAGTTAAATCCTGTTTTTCTTGCTTCACAGATCCATTTTAGTTAAAGGGACAGTTCAGTTTTTTTGAAGTAGGGTTGTACTAGCTCCATATAACCCCTAAGTACATTAGATGCATATGAGTGTTTTTAAGTGCATAAACATTTTGGAAATATAAAGTTTATCCAGACCTAGCTAACTCATATGTAGTGTACTCTTAAACTGTGGTATTAATTTTTGATTTGAGTTCTTGTAGGCGGAGAAAATACCCTTTGCATTTGGTACGGTACTTTCCTGTTGGCGTCAGTAAGTCTGTGGCTTACTGAGGGAGAGGAGAGAACTTTCTACTGTATTTAATGTCCTTTGTGGCCATATGGAGCTCGTACAACCCCACTTCAAAAAAACTGAACTGTCCCTTTAAGAAGAGACTTTGCTCTTGACACAAAATATCAATGTCTGCGGTAATAAGTTTGAAGATATCAGTAGAAATGAAAGTGATTTGCTGTCAGTTTTTGTAACATTCGTGGCTTAAACTTCTTCCAGAAGTGGCACAAATGACTATAAAGCAAAGAAATGTCTGGAATGAATGTTAATATGCCAGTAGTTTTGTTTTACTCCCGTGCACACTTTGATTATTGCTCTTCGGACCTCATGGGCTTCATGGAGCCACATTTAAATCCAAAAAGGCTTGTTAATAGCTGGTCTGTGTGATTCTTAAAGTTAGTGTTAATTTTTGATCATACACCTTGGATGACATCAGCCTGACAGCTAGGGCTGGACAATGAATCAAAAAATAATAGAAATTGAAATTTAGACCCCCTGTGCAAGTCACGTGACCGCGCCCCCTCAATACAGTCTGTGCTCACTTTCGCCAAGAGCGAAGGACGCGCTGCCAACATGGAGGAGACAAGCGCCGATCTATCAGAGGACCTAGTAGCCAAGAAAAATACCGTCTACATTGTTTGCACAGAATCCAAAATGTGCCCAGAGGACATCGAGCAGAAAAAAGTTAAGTGTAAATACTGAAGGAAGACCGCTTCAACGACCATCGGTAACACCACCAATAATCGTTTAATACTTGTAATCGTGGTAAGAGCTTCAATTAATCCTGATGTTGAGATTAGGAAATATCACCCAGCCCTACTGACAGCTTAGCCCTTTATGTCATGTAAAAAAAGTGTAAAGGCTGTTCGTCAAGAGCATTAAATCTGTAATTTCTGTTTAACCAAAAGCTTTTCACTTGATTTTTCCTTTGTTTATCTTTAAAAAAAAATACTGTGTAAGTGATTTGAATAGGGATGTACTCACTTCAGTAAAATCAAACTGGTTATTAAGCAATTCTGCCTGATTTTGTTGTATGATATAAAATTAATCAAATTTTATTTATATACAGAAACTGGTTGAAATTGCCATTCCTCTATCATTTCAGCATAAAAGTAAAAATCAAAATGTGGGACTGAATGTTATAATCTTGATTGAAATATCAAAAGTTTGAGGTTAATTAAAAATGTCACCTTTTGACAGCCTTAAAAATCCAACGAATCTGCTCAAGTTAGATAATTTGGTAAGAAAGAACACAGTCTTGATTTGATTTAAGCACCATATGTATGTGTTTATATAACTATAAAGTGTTTTTGATCACACAAACTGTCACATGTTAGGGATGCATAATATTAAATTTTCATCTTTTGCAAAATTAAACAACATTTAACTCTAGAAAAATGATTTTTAAATGTCCTCATGCAAAGATGACGAGGTGAGACGGTGTGGTACTTTGTGTATTTTGGCAATATTACTGCCAATAAATCAGCAAAACATCTACAGGCCAGTACCTGATATTGAGCCCTTACATAGTTTTGCGTGCTGTTTGTTACTGCTTAACAAAGGCATAGGAGGAGAACGTCCCTAAATGAATGAAAGCCCTTAAAGCACAAATATCTCCTTCAGTCCTGATGAAGATTCTGTGGTCGTAGCACCATGAGCTCGGTTTGTTGTGTCAAGGCTCAAAGCTGCTGAGTCAGCTCCTGAATCACTGCAGATGAAATACTCGGCCTGTAGCACCAACACGACCCAGAATGACATTCAGAAGAGCTTATTCCTCTCAAAAAAAATAACAATGATTCTGTTTTTCAGAAAGCAGCAGCAAATATTCAGTATTTTTGTACATCCAAATGTGGCACAGATCGAAAGTTGGCGCCTTCAAACATTACAGAAAGAAACAGAAACATGACTGAAGTACAGCTTTTGTTAGTTTGGTGTTTAACTAATGAGTTTACAGAACAGAGGCTGAGCGTTAGCATCACATCAGTTACACTTTCATCAATGCTGTCTGAGGGTCCAAAAGAATCATATTTACATCACTTTTAACAATTTTAGCTGCCTCATGATGCCCACGGCTGCACTGACCTGAGGCCAGGAGTGCAGGAGACACTCTAACCGAATACTTAAGATAACACTCCTCATTAAAGGTGTAGTCAGCGATGTGGGAGAAAACGAGTGGAGAGGTTGTTGATAAACAAATTTAGACCCGCCTCTTCCTTCACACCTCACCCCTGGCTCCACCCCCAAAAGCTGATGGACGCATCATCATGGAAACGGCCGTAGAAACTGCGTAGCTGACCAACGTAGCTAAGGTAACCCCGACTCGTCAGACAACTCGACTGACAATATTGATAACATCACAACAACAGTACATTCTGGCAGATTAGACAATAAGATAAATGCCTGATGGCTGTTACTGTTATGTGAAGCACCACAAAGCTAATGTTGCTTACCTATCCAGCAGACAGACAGCGACATCCGCGTCCGTTTTCAGGTCTTTCAATTGGCGGAGTTCCCTCCACCGCCGGAAAGCAACACCAATGTTGACCCGGGTCTTCGTTCTTTCATGGTCATAGCCCTTCTTTTTCACTTTTCACTCCTCTGAACTTTTTCTTTTGGGCTGTTTTTCAGCCATCGCTACTGCACCTATTGTATATCTCTCTTAGGCTAACTGCGCATGCTACGCAACCTCCGACTCCCCCTCCCCCCTCTGTCTGATCTGCGCATGAGTATGATCGCCCCCTGGATGTGGGGGGGTGTACCCTGTTTTGGTAACTCGGCCCGAGCCACAGTATTTACCTGCTGAAATTCAGAGCCAAGGCTGTGTATTGAAACCGGACTTTTTTTCAACATGCTGTCAGTGGTGACATCTTGTGGATGGAGAGGAGAAATATGGGGAATTTGACAAATAGTGCATTAGATTAGAAGATTAGAAGATCACTGACTACACCTTTATTGACTTTAAAACCAGATCACCAGCTTTCAGAGAATCAACACGATGCCAGTGCTGGTGTACCGTGCTGCCCTTGTGCCAATGGCCAGCAGAGGGCGACTCGACCGGCTGCAGAACAGCAAACAAGCTGAGAGGACTCGGGTTCAGACCAGATCCTGGTTTTGATGGCTGGTTTGGCTGAGAGCACCTTAGCGAAGACAGCCGGACGCAAAAAGAGCAACAAAACAGAAACTCACATGGCTGCTTCGAGGTTATAGCTGCACTGACAGGACACCACGTCTAGAAAATACATTCAGAAAATAAAGATATGTCTAGGCCATGTAGAAAGAGTATAAAAATGGAAACAAAAAGTACAAGGAAGTACAAAACATCCACCGAGCGAGGCCGACACCTTCAGCCCACTTCAGTCCTTCTCTGTTTCTCCTCTTCCTCTCCTTCAGTCCAGAAAGCGTTGGCAGGCTTTCTTCCAGCGGCAGGCCGTGCACCACTGGTCCCGGTGCTCGATGCCGTACACTTTACGGCACTTCTTGGCTTCACCACGGACCCTCCTGAGTGACACAGAGAGAAATTGGAGTCTTCTGTAGAAGCTAAAGACGGTGCTAAGTTCATATGATCTCAACCCAAGTCAAACTACAAATACACTGTTAAAATACTTTAAGTCTAAATTATTATACAATAGGTTTAACTTTGAAAGTGAGCAGTGTTCCTCAGACTCATCTACTCTTGTATTTAATTTGAAACACGATAAAAAAAGACTAAATAAAAGTGATTTTAAATTTTAAATCACAAAATGCAAAAAATCAAGAACATTAACCCTGAAGACGGACATTCTGTGCCATTCAGTTTTTTATTTAAAGACATTTTGGATTTAATAAAGTAATACAACTCAGAACTGCCAGATGATATTCATGTTTAAATATTTTAGAACTGTCTTTTCAGTTCCTTAAATTAGTCTAAAATGTCTGAGCAACACAAAAACAGACACATTTATCCTAATGACAGAAAATGTCCCATTGAAAATCATTGATCATGACATTTTTTGATCACAAATTTATCTTAACATTAAGTAATACATTCCTCGCTGTTAAAATTTCATTTTTGACCAAAAGCTTTCAAATTTGTATTTTTTATATTTGTTCACTGGATTGCACTGTATTTTACTTTCTGCAAAATTTCCCACTTTATACTGTTAAAAATAACAGTGCTTAAAAATCAGTGTTGTTGCTAATTATTGACCATCTGAGGTCCTAACAGGAATAATAATTCAATACTCACTAAATCTAATTTTTAATAATTTTAGTTTTATGTTTTTTCTCAATAAAGTTGAGTTTAGTGAAAGGCCAGTGTGTTTACACAACATAGTGTCCTGGGTTAAAACAAAAAAAAAAACAATTTATATTTCATATGTATAGTACAAGCTAAAGTAGTTTTAAAATATTTTTGAAAGTGACTTTTTTATTCATAATATTTCTACAAATGAATTTGGGAAAATGGTATCTTTTTTCCCTTGAGTGTGAATTTTACATTTAATACATTTTTTTGACACTTGAAGAAAAATAATGCCTCAAAATCAATGTTACTGCTGATCATCTGAGGTTCTAACTATAATAATAATGCAATACTCATTCAAATCTATCTTTCAATAATTTTAGTTTAAGTTTTTTTCTCAATTAAAAAGTGGAGTTGAGTGAAAGGCCAGTGTGTTTGCACAACATACTGCTCTTTAATGGGTTAAAACCCTAAAATACATTTAATATTTCTTTTGTATAGTACAAGCTAAAGTAGTTTTCAAATATTTTTGAAAGTGACTTTTTTATACATTATATTTAGGGCTGTCACTTTAGTGCATTAATTAGATTAATTAATTACACCACAAATTAATGCATTATAAAAATTAATCGCAAGATTAATCATAGCACACAAACATTTTGATATTGTCCAGCTGGAGGACCCGTACATGGCAGTGGCACGTGTCACTTCACACATGCGTCTCTAGTCAAACCAAACAAAGCCCAGGTGACAACAGGAATGGCCTATTTAAGACTTAGTCTTATTTTATTTTTGAATTTATTTATCTATATTTGTACTACATTCTTTAATAATGCATCAGGCCTAATTGTTTTGCTGGATGTCCTCGACCTTTTTCTTATTTTGAATTTGATTCATGAAACACACTTAAAGTGTAATTTGAGTTGCCTGATTGAGCTTAGAATTTTCTGGACAAGTTGCCCTGACTTTGGTTTTATTTAGTCACCAATAAAAATGTAGATTTACAAATCTTCACTTCTTGGTGTATTCATTTGATTAGTCATGCACTACAATTTTATAATATCCTAGAATTCAAATTCTTTATTTGGGGACTTTAAGCAGATATGAGATTAAAATGCGATTAATTAGATTAATTAATTACAAATCCAGTAATTAATTAGATTATTTTTTTTAATCGTCTGACAGCACTAATTATATTTCTACGAGCCAATTTAGGAAAATGGTATCTTTTCTCCCTATGACTTTGAGTGTGAATTTTATATTTAATACATTTTTTCGAACACTGGTCATTAACTATCTTAGTGCCTTATAATAATGATAATAATAATTATAATAGTCAAATAGTCTTTGAAATGTACTTTTGGGAATTTAATGAGTTGTTGTTGTACACTAAAAACAATGGAGCTGTGTAAACATAGTGACCTTTAAAGGGTAAAAAATAATCAATATTTTGTGCTTGTTGTAATTTTATTATCAGAGGTAGTTTATGTAGTTTGGACATAGGGAGGACTGTATTCATTGATCCTTAGTGATGCACCGTTCAAAAAACATTAACATGAATAATCTCTTATTAGTTTATCTGTTTAAAAACAATTTCAGGCCTAAAATGTGTCTATTCAGAAAAAGTCAGGCGGCACTAGGGCTGCTCTCTAAGGCTAAAATCATAATCAAGATTATTTTAATAAATATTGAGTTTAAAATTATGAAACCCAACAACTCACTGATTTTAAAACATGCACCAAATGTTTCTGATACTATCATTAAAGAACAAAAGTTACAAAATCCAACATGTCACGAGGTGCAGTGGTCCTTTAACTTTGTTTTCTCATTTTTAATGATTGTGAAAGGCAGTCAGAGTAAAAGTAATGGCCTCTGTGTGGACAGGGCCTTCAAAAAAAGCCAACGCTAAATCCACACGGAGGCCTCTGCTGAGACCTGATTTTGTTTGTCCAAATGAGCCTCAACATTGAGCTTTTAAAGGAGCCTGGACCCGACATTAATGCTGCAAACGTGACAAACACTCTTGTTTTTTGAGCTTTTCAGTGCTCCACTGCTGACGTAAGTTCACCACAACATGCTGCACATGATTGACCTTTAGGCCCCAGAATCAGTCCAAAGAAATCAGAACTACATTCCAGTTACTGCTGACCTGCCGGGGCCGTTATGCTGCTGCAGCCACTGCTCTCCAACGCTGACGGATCGAACCCGAAACGTCAAACCCTGCAGAGAAGAAGAAGAAGCAGAGTAAGTTTGTTGTTTACTTCCTCTTTAGTGTGTTTCTTGTCCCTGCTGAAGTCTGTTGTTTCACTTGGCTGTGTGTGTTTTCTCTCTGGGTTGTGGAGCATTCAGCCTTTCTCTCCTTAATTTCTATCCCCTCTGTGCCTTGGCTCCTTATTTCCTTTGTGCTTGCTCCCTTTGCTGAAAAACATCCTGCAGTTCCCTCTCTCTGCCTGCAGGTGGCAGCACTGCCCTGCAGCAGCCTGATGGAAAATGTGACCACAAACATTCAGGAGGGGAATTTCCTCACACACACACACACACACAGACACACTCCTCCCCCTTTAGTGTAAACCAGTTTTAGCAGGCTTCTGTGTGCCGGTGGGGGAATAAACAATAGAGAGCTGTACAGGATCAGTACTCAGAAAAAGCAGAAGTGAACCAGAGAGAAGAGCGTTGAGGCCTGAGCCGGCTTTTGAGAATCATTTAGAGTCTAATGCAATAAAGTCAGGGGAACTCCCGGACTGTACTTTCTGTATCAGTGTGAAACAAAAGAAGACGAGGACACCGCGGCCTGCTCGGCTTCCTGCTGCATGTGCTGCACGTAAACAAACCCATCATTATCTGACGTCTGTACTTATCTCATAACATTCAACAGGGAGAAGAGGCTGGAGGCCACTGAAGGATTATTTGGTTTATATTACCTGCTGCACATGATTCAAATATGTAAACAGAAAGAAGAAGAAGCAACAGAAAGCAAGTCAGGCTGGAGCTTTAGTAAAGAAGATGTAGAGAGTGAATATGAAATGATTTTCATGCCTTAAGTGATTGAGGAAATTATATCCTTCACCTTCTTGAGGGAAGGAAATGGCAAAATACTTTAAAAAAAAATCACAAAAATGGTTCAGGGAGGTTTAAAAGAATTGTGTAAGTGTGTAACAAGCTTACTGAAAACCAAGAGAATTATGGGACATGAACAAATGCAAAGGCTCTGTTGTAAAAAATAAAAAGTTTAATTTTTAAATGCAAGAAACAAACTGATAACCATGAACATTAATAAGGTATAACTTAAATGGGCAGACTTATGAAATCAGATCAGTACTGTCATCTGATAATTCTTGTTTTCTGAATCACTGTATTCATGTTAATTCCTTTATTTTATTCTTTTTTGACAATTGACTTTATTTACAAGTGGTGCAATTCAAAAACCTAGTAATATGTCTTTTCAGAATCATGTCAAAGGTTTTAATTTTGCTGTTGTGATCACATTTGGTTATTTATTAACAAGTAAATAAAAAGATAATTCAATAAAAAAATCTGAGGCGTGAGTTTTTGGGTTTGCTGTTCCCACAATCAGTACTTTTCAGTGATTCATCAGGTTCTGTGTTTTAGATTGAAAATGACATAAATCTATTAATTTCATGCCAGGAAAAACAGCAATATTTTTTTCTTAAACTCTCTTAAAAGTATCGAGCCATCTGTCCAAACCTGTGTTTTTCTTGACCTCATATTTAATATGCAATGATTTAGCTCAGTTCTCTCTCTGTTCAGAAAAACTCGGGACAGATGCTAATGCTATACCGGCTCCTGTTCCTCACACAACCCCACCTCAAAATCATGAACTATCCCTTTAAATGCTCATAAGTGTGAGTATTCTTGGACTCACCGGTCGGGTGCAATTGGTGGGCGTGGCCGTCCAACGACAGGCTGCAGCGTTTGAAACAGCTGATGACGTAACAAGACTTGGAGTTTGAGCCTAAAAAAACCGAAAACATATTTTAAGACATCATAGTCCACCTTAATGGATATTCATATATCAGTGCAACTGAGTCGTCAGTCTGTTTGAGACACTCCTGCCCTTTTAAGGCCCCTTTCACCACGTCAACTCTTGGTCAGGTTATAAGCCAATGAACTTTCACTGACAATAAAACATTGGTATGACATCACACTGGTAGGTCTGTTCACAGGGAAACACTGGTGCCATAAAGAAGAAGAAAGGGAGAGGTCTTGTAGCTGCTGACTGTTTGTCTTGTTCATGGAAGTGCTCTATCACATGGAGGCGACGTGTTAAACACACTGAAGGGCAGATAAAACTCTTTATTATTTAATTACTATTATTATTAGCATTTCTGTTTATGATCGATAAAATGCTCAAAACAAGAATAGAAGTGAATAATACAAAGGAACAGCATGTCTAACTGTTTAAGGGTCTATACTCAATGTCTATAATGAAAAAAATAAAATCTATAAAAACTCTCGGGACCAAAAATGATGAAACATGATGATGACACTTGAGGAACAGAAACTGAATACTAAAAAAATCACAAAAAAGGAACCTTATCACGCAACATTTATCGAGTTACGCTGATAAACGCATGAAACTGCTGTCAATCATTCCCAACAGGCCCCGCCCTACCTGGTAGGAGTGCTCTGATTGGACCTGCAGGAGGCTGCCGGAGGTGGAGGGGGCGGATTGGCTCAGAGCGCTGCAGGCCAGAGACGGCGGTGATGGTGGAGAGGGTGGAGGGGGGCTCGGAGGTGAGGAGGAGGAGGAGGAGGATGTCGGTGACGGAGGGGCGGGGCTAGAGAGGAGAGGAAGGGGCGGAGACTGCTGCTGCTGCTGGTGGTCCCATTGGTTGATCTCGGTGTAGTAGAAGTCCTCCTCGCTGCGGGAACAGCGCTCGTGTTCGCCACTGCGGCTGCAAAGAGAGTTCAGTCCGGTTAAAATAAGATGACTTTGTTTTGATTGGTTAGTGATGCTGGTGCTTCGAGCCGTCCAATCATTTATTTATCGATTGTGGCCGCTCAAAGACTAAAGTCCAGCAAAGTGAGGTGGAGCTAATCATCTTACCACAGGTGAGATATCCGGATGTGCCGTTTAATCCCCACCACGGTAGTCAGAACCTTCCCACAGTTGGGCCACAGACACCGGTACGCCGACTTCGCCGAGTTCTGCAGGAGAACAAAAACAGTCAGCGCTCACGGCCTCTGTCCAGGTTTATGATTTTACACAATAAACAATCTGCTCACCCTTCGTTTACGGGGAGCCGGCTCATCGAACAGGACCTGCTCCAGCTCCATGTCGAAGCCTTCATCAGTGGGCGTGGCTGGGCTCGCGCCGGACTCTGCGATTGGTGGAGAGGGGGCGGGGCTTCCATTGCTGTGGCCGACGCTCCAGTAGCCACTGCTGCCACTGTCGGAGAGCTCGGCACCTCCACAGTCCATGGGCGGGGCTAAAACAGAGGACACAGATTTAGTTGTGTTTACACCGACTCAAACGCTGCACATGGAGCTAAATGATTAACATCACGAACAGACGACATCACATCACTCCTCTGCCCTCCTGATCGTTAAAGCTTGTACAGGTCCGACCCCAAATTAAGTGCCTGAACTTTAATTCCTAATGAGCCAGTCCACAGCCTTAGATCCTCAGCGGGGGCCCACTGACTGTTCAAAAGTCCAGTCTTAAAGGTTCTGGTCCATGTAGATGTTTTAAATCACTCTGGTTGGTTAGGCCGGGAGAGGTGGGGCTATGCTCAGATTTTGATCCCAATTAACAACTGAAACAAAACCACATGGTCAGGGAGCTGTCTCTTTTATCTGATCATCTGTTATTTACCATATTTTCATGTTTTTTATTGACTGCTTTATTTACTCTAATCAACTTGATGTGATGTCGTCATCTATTTATTGCCTTTTTCTTATTATCCTCATTTGTCCAAATCTTCTTTATTAAAGATTCTCTTATGCAGATATTTTAATCGTATATCAATGAAAATATTCATATAATTCTTTAAATCTTTCCTGTTTACAGCTTCCAATCCTTTTCTTTGCTTTTATTTAGCCTCTTTTTAACCTCTTTTTCCTGCCTTTTTCTGTTAATTTCTATTCGACCAACAGTTTATGCTCATCTGTTAGTTTGTGTTTTATTTTCTGTTAAACACTTGTAAACTTCTGTTTTTAAAAGGTGCTGCATAAATTAAGTTATTATGATCATAATCTTCATGAATAAAGAACTTTTACCAGTTTTTGGCTAAAAAAAAATCTGCCTGAGTTAAAGTGTTATTGACACACTATAGAGCTTCAACATGGTGGCTCATTTCAGAAGCCGTTACACCTCCAGCGGTGACCTCTTCTTTGAAACTCTGCTCTTCATGGTGGTAGCAGCAGTTTGTGTGTCAATGCTGATCAGAAACCATCAGAAATGTTGCATCAGACACAGTCCACAAAAGCAGTGAAGTTACCCCACTCTTGCTTGTGAAAGACTGAGCCTGTCAGGGCTTCTCTTTTATGCTGCGTTCCATTTACCTTGGAACTGGGAAGAGGGAACTGGGAGTGACGTCGCCTCTGACTTATCAGCGTTCCAGTTACAAAGTCGGAAAAAACATGCCGATCTACCAGGCTATTGTTAGCCACTGTTAGCATGCCCTGCGTTGTTGTTCACAAATATCACATGAAGAATGTGATTATCACTATGGCAGCATTTTTGTGAATATAAGTCTGACAATAATATATATATACAGCTGTTTTACAGTGACACACACTAGTCAGAAATGTTAATAAATTGATTATTACAGGAGCTAAACAACTGTTTACACTGGGGGCATCCATCTTTGATTGTCAACTCGGGGGTGGCGAGGTTCCCCCGAGTTCCCAGTAGGAAATTCCGACTTCCAACTACAACTGGAACGCACCATTATATCCAATCATGACCCTCATCTTACTCTAGTCAACCTGCTCCCCTGCTGAATGATCCAGACTAGGGATGGGAATTGATAAGATTTTATCAATACCAATGGTGTTAACAATTTTTCAAATCGAACCAATTCTTTAACAATTCCCTTTTTGATTCCTGCCGATTTTCCGTGTGGGCAAATGCGGGTCTGTAGATTTTCAGTGTCAACAATGTCAAACACACATCACAGCATAGATAACTGCTTCTGTGAGATGCTGGTGCTTCCACTCACTTAAGGTTGTGCAATAGGTGCCTTTTGTAAAAAATCAAGCCACAATTCTGATGCTTCTGAACCCTGTCAGTGGAAGGAAGTGATAAGGGAATTGATCAGAAGAAAGACATGATATCAATTCTTTGATGAAGCTGTTAATGATTTTCAACTAGAATTAGTTTTTGATTCCCATCCCGAATCCAGACATTAGCATGACTCAATTTTCAGTCTTTAGTTGCCCCTGTCCCAGCTTTTTTGGATGTGTTGCAGGCATTAAATTCAAAATGAATTAATATTTACAAAAAAAAAAAGTTTACCCGTTGGAACATTGAATACCTTGTGTTTTTAGAGTGTCCAGTTGAATATGAGCCAAACTAGATTAGCAGATAATTGTTTTCTTTTACATTTTTAACAATGTCCCAACTTCACTGGACTGCAGTCTGTGCTTGCAAACATTAAAACATAAATATCTTAATTATGATGATGCACAGACGACAGCCTGAAACAGTAGTCGGGCTTCATGTCTGCTTCTATCAAACACTTTGCCTAAAGGATACATGGATTATAAATCATACACATGTTGTTTTTGTTTATTGTTTGTCGTACCTGCTGTGTCTGTGTGGGTGGGGGGGCTGTGCAGCCGGGGGCTGCAGGACAAACTGCTGAGGACCATCGCTGCCATCAGCTCATCCATGTCCACCTCAGCTGGACTCCTTCGACTGCAGAAGAGAAGGACATAGTCAAATTTATTCACTGATTTACTGGTGAACATTGACAGAAAACACGTAACAGAGAGGACGTCAGACCTTCTAGGGACGTCGATGCAGGAGGAGACGGATCTGTTGCAGGACGGAGACACCGAAACGTCGCTCTCCTCAAAACCTGAAGGTTCGACTCCTCCACACTGAAAATACACCTGAGAGGGGATGCAAAGGAGTGGATTCAAAATGGCTGACACATCTGCCAATCAAGCTTCCAGTCCAGGTAATGAAGTAAGCTCACCTTCAGTCCAGGATGGCCTTTGACTTTGCTGAGATGCTGCTGTCCTGCTGGTGTTGCCATGTTGATGGCGGCCTCTCCGGTCTCCTGGCTCACTGTGGGGCAGGGAGAGCTCAGCAGCGCCCCGAGAGGAGAGCGCTTCCCCAGACGAGGCTTTGGTAACATGTCTGTCGGTGTGGATACCAGGTGAGTGAGTGCCCGTCTGATTTAGTCTGAAACAGAAATTAAGGAGTTTTAGAGTTAGTCAGGGATTCTCAGACTGAGTCACTAAAGGAGTAAATGTGACACTTGATGAAACACCTCAATAAATACCAAATTTCCCCTTAAACAATTAAATACAGAAATTGATAGTTGATTTGCAATTTTTGTTTCCACACAAATTTCAAATAAGATTCCAACTCTGTGCTGTCTAAAAATATAAAAACAAGGTGGCGCTCTTATTTATTTCAAAGAATATTTAAAGAAAATATTGAAGTTTATAGTCATAACTTAAAATTCTCTAATAAAATTAATATTTCTACATTAAACATGACCAACCAAGATGGACTGTATTACAAGAAAGTCCTGAGCTCTGTTATAAAAAATGTCCTGTTTTATGATCCACTGTAAAAATGAGGGATATAGAGATATGATTTAACAGAAGGTTAACAAACTCACCCTACAGTAGCCAGCTGTTACATAAATCCCACCTCAAACAAGAACCACAGCCAATCACAGTACAGAATTTTGGATTGGCAAATGGAGTGGCCAATCAAAATTCCGGCAGGGCCCCTTACACTGCTGTAAGTGCTGTCATCCAAAACTATTATTTTGACATCAAATCAAATGTGAGGCAGGATGGACTTTTTTTTAACCTCAGTTGCTTTTTCCAGATTCTGTCCTGTATCTTGCATCCTTCACTTCCTTCGCTACAGACTTCTAAACCTTGTTTTTTATGAACAGCGGAGCTTAAGACTTACAGTCTGAGTTTTTAAACCATCCCTCAGTTGGCCTAAACTGTGCTTCCAAATATGTTTCTCCTTTACTTAATCTGTCACTTAACACACTATAAGAGTCACTCTGAAACCAAAACTGACTGCCACAGGCCTAGAGCTCATCATCATCATATACTGCAATACATCCGTCTTCTGTTATTATTATTTATCATCAGGGGCTGCATTTCAAATCAGGGCTGAATGCTGTTCTTTTCCACCATGGTTGCATCACTCCCATCACAGAGCATGCTATGTGAGTCATGTGACCTGAAGCATGTTAAGCTGCCACTTCTGTGCTGTTTGGTTCAAAAACAGAAAAGGCAGCTTTCTCTTTTTTCAAGACTAACAATCGAAAGTGTGAAATCAGCCAGGTAGCCCCTTCCACAAAACAACATCCCATGAATATTTATTACTGGGTAACAAACACAAATAATGACAAAAGAGACAAAGAGTCAGCACAGAAGCTGCTCTAAAGTAACAGACCACCAACATGAAGCCTGAGGTAGATGCTCAGTGAAGCGAGTGGATCTTCAGTGAGTATAGTCCTGCAGCTGGCCAACACATCACTGTTCAGCTGAGAGTCACAGGCAGGAACTAAATCACCACTTTTTGATAACACTTTTCCCTAAGGGTGGTCACAGGGGATGGAGCCTATCCATCGCTTGAGGCCAAGTACACCCTAGACCGGTTGCCAGCCAATCACAGGGCCACATAAAGGCTGAAACCTTCATGCCACATAATTATGCTCTCTGCTGTTTACTAAATCTTTAGTTCATGCTGGATGACACTATGGTGAAGGAGGAAGTTCACATGCCTAACTAAATAAACAATAATAAAGTACTATTTAATCTAATCTAACAGCAAGAAGGTTTGATCCCCTTGTTGGTCACAGAGTTTGAACACTCTCCCTGTGCATGTGCGGGTTCTCTTCCTCCCACACAACAAAAAACATGCTCATCTGGTTGATTGGTGCCTCCGAATTCAACTTAGGTATGAATGTGAGTGTGAATCTGTTTCTCTATTGGCCCTTTTCCACTAGCACGCCTTTGCCCTACTCTACTCGGCTCTACTCTATTTGCAGCGTGATTCCACTAGCCCGGTACCTCCTAAAACAAGCTAGGTTTAGTACCTACTCCACTCTGGTTCCAAGCGAGCTGAGTCGATACTAAAAGGTGATGTCACCGACTGCCGGCTACTGATTGGTCAGACAATGTCATCATCGATGAGTCATGAGCGCAACGACCTAGCATGCTAGCGGTAGCTACCATTAGCTTACCCTAATACGTCTTTTCTTTGCAGCTCGATTGCTCTTGTCCTTGGCTTCATTCTGTTGTATAGCTTCCAAAACTCTCCTGTGCTTCTCAAGGGGTTTTTCTTCTTGCCACCTGCAGCCTCCTTCTGCTTTCCTTTTTTACTCGGTTTGTGACAAAAAGGCACAGATTGTTGTGTTGCGCTCAAAATGACGTCACTGCAGAGCCGCTCTCTGTTGACAGCGACACTGCACGCTGTTGGGCAGGCGACAGGGGCTAATGGAAAAGCAGCACGAGGCGAGTAGAGTAGAGCCAGGTAGAGCTGAGTAGAGTAGAGAAGGGCTAATGGAAAAGGGCCATATGTGGCCCTGTGATTGGATTGTGACCAGGTCAGGGTGTAGCTCTTTAAAACCTGAAAACAATGCCACATCCCGCAAAAAGAAAATTGGCAGTCTTTCCAACATTGGTCAACCCTGTTTAAAGTCTAAAAGAGGCTAAAAAAAGTATCATATAGTATTTTAATATTACCCCAAACATCTCTGTGAGGCTGCTCACTGATTCTAAGAAGCTAAATAATGTTCATTTTTAACATAAATGTAAAAAACAACATTTTTTTGTAACCACTGATACACAAACAGGATCATTGCACAGCAGCTGTTTTACTGTTTGTCTCCATCGTGCACTTTATAAAACAAATGCAGAAGCACATGTGCACACCTACGCGCCCCCAGACGCTGCTGGGAAAAGTTCTGCTCTGGATTAAGTGTTCACAGTCGACTTGTTCTTCTTGACACAAATCTGAGTGACTCACGGCTGTAGTGTCTTTTACAGTCTGTGTGTGTGAGTGTGTGAGTGTGTGAGTGTGTGTGTGTGTGTGTGTGTGTTTGTGTGTGTGTGTGCGTGTGCGTGCTGTGAAGACGTTAACAGAACAGAGGGATTAAAATGTTCGGGACAGATGGCCTCAACGGTAATTTACTGTTTACTCTATCAAATTACATCTGCTTACACTGGAAAGAATTACAACACCTTCACTGATAAACTATGTTACCATGGTAAAGTGGCCCTCCCCCCCCCCCCCCCCCCCCCGCCCAGCTTCACCACCGCCCCACCACCACCATCACCAGATTCAGAGTTTCCAGTAAAATTGGTGACTCAGAGGAGCCAAACTTTCTCACCAACACAAACAGAATCAACATTTGAGTGAGACAACAAGTCTGCCTTCAAACCCGTGATCCTCTTACAGCTGCAGCCACAGCTTACCCTCACTGTCATCAACAACCAGAAACACCTTAAGCTTTGGCCGAGCCACCATTCTGTTGATGTACACACAATTACAGGCCACTTTATTAGAGACATCTTGCAGATTCAACAAGGTGGAGATTTTGCTCCACATCTCCATGACAGCTTCACACAGTGGCTGCAGATCCTCCAATTCCACCACATCCAAATTTCAGACAACAAAATCATGTGATCGCCGAAGCTGAAATTTTTTGCAGCACTCCTGACTGACCCAGGATCTGCCGTGTCGACTAGTCTACACATTCGCAGAAGTGCTGCAAGTAGATCAACAACACAAAGCCTCTGTTTAGGAGTAGAGGTTTGAGTATCCCTGAAATAATGAAAACAGATTGTTTATCATCAATATTAGATAATGAATAACATGTTAAATGCTTTTCATCAACTGTTGGAAATACTGTAAACATAGTGAATATTGCATTGAAGCTTGATTAGAAGAAAATCATGTATTGAATTGAAATCACTATGTGAAATCACATTAAAATCAACATCTGCCTGAAAAATCGCACTTAATTCTTTTCCTAAAATCGCCTCTACTGTGGAGGCCATGTTGAAGAAACCAGTTTGAGATGATCTGGCCTTTGCGACATGGAAATGCTGGAAGTTTCCATCAGAAGATGGTCCACTGTGGTCATAAAGGGATGGACATGGTCAGCAACAATCCACAGGTAGGCTGAGTGTTTAAATAATGCTTATATCGCTTTCGCACTAAAATTAGCGGGTCAACGCAGGTTTTTTCAATGCGGGATAACCCACTAACAATCAGCAAGTGACTCTTTCCCACTGCCAGCAGAACCTAGTCTAATCGGCAACAGACGAGCTGCATGGCTGTTTTTTTCCTCTGGTACGTCAAGCTGATGTCATCACGTTAATGACATGTCGAAACACGACCATGTAAACAACAGAAAGGAGCACTGCAGCTGTAGACACAGTGGTCAAATGTTTTCTGTACTTTGCACTTTTGTCCCTCTTTAAAAACGTACAAACAGACTGAACGACATTCGAATGAGCACTGATGATACAAAGGCAGATGGAATTTGTTGCTGAGATGGTAAAGAGTCACGTAAGTTACAGACAGAGGGGACAGGCGTGATATTATACCGTGGGCATGTTACACTGACGTCATGACGTAAATTAGCGGGTCGGCTTGAGTATTATGTTCCCACTGAAGCTGGGTCACCTGCAGGGTCAGCCAACCCAGGTCAAAATGCCAATTGGACCCTTCCCATTGCTGACGGGAACTGATTGCTACCAGGTTTGAACTTTTTTTTTGGTCATTGTGAAAGGGGTGTTAAACTACACAGTGTTGCAGCGGGTAGTGCTTGTGCCTCAAACTGTTCGGCACCTCGGGTCATTTGGGGGCCTTCTCTCTCTCTCCTTGTTGTGTTTCATTCCACCGTCCAGAACTCTACATTAAGTGGTTGTCTGGCTCTACATAACAGCCCTGTGATTGGCTAGTACACAGCTCAGGTTTTTCCCTGTCTCTCTCACAGCTAGGATCAACTCCAGCACACTGTCTCTCTTTCTCTCTTTTATAACAGCTTGTATGAAGGTTGTGGGTTTGTGTGTGTGGGCGCAGGTGTGTGTGTTTGCGTATATTGATGTCCGCAGGTGTGTATGGATATGTCTCTTTATTTGTGGGAGGGGGATAGCCGGGTTTTCTGTTTTTATGTTGTTTTTAGCCTCTGTGAGGCACTTTGTGTTGCTTTTAAGTATGAAAGGTGCCTTATAAATAAAGTTTGATTTGATTTGAAACAGGGATAGATGAAATTAGCAACACCGAGTGAATGATGTATCATCTATTCTGATTTCCCCTGTCAGCTGGCATCGGGCAAGAGGCAGGGCACACCCTGGACTGGCTGCCAGCCAATCCACGGCCGACATGTAGGGACAAACCACAGTTCACACTGATGTTAAGTAACCCAACAGAGCAGTTTTTTCTTCTGTGGGAAGAAATTTGAAGAAAACCCATATGCACAAGAAGAAACATTGAGGCACCAGCACTACCTGCTGCACCACCATGCAGTGACTTTTAAAGGCATGATTCGACCTTTTCTCAGGAAATGGAGGGTCAACTTGTCTGTCAGTGCACTGCAATCATTCAGAGGGTTAAGGGTTTGAGCCCGCTCTCACATGTGGATGTGCTCTTGGCTAAGGTACTGTACATAACCTGGTGCCTATTGTCTTGTAGGTGGCCTGGGATCCTTGGTGGAGACTTCCTGCTGCTGTGGAGCCACGAAGCCTCAATTACTACAATTACAGACATGGCACATATTTGGCCATTTCATTAGGAACATTTCATTCCCATATTAAAGCTGTTAATGTATTATGTATTATGTAATGTAATGTATTAGCATGATCTCCATATCCATGGTTGATACATTTATAGTATCTATATTCAGCACCTCATAGTCGTGGGGTCCTTCTTGAAAATGGGATGTCACATCTCAAGAGGCCTTTAATACATTTATACTAAATTGAGACAAATATGGTAGAATTTATGGTAGTGACAAACTCATTTGTCACTACCATAAATTCTTATTTTCATTAAGAATATCATTGATTATACTTCTATAAAATGATCACCACAACCATTCAGACATGAGGACCCTCCTGAAAACGAGATGTAGCATCTCAAGAGGCCAACCTCTAATAAATCAGAAGACAGGTCGATGGTTCATGGATCTGTCACTAACTTTAGGTCTTACTTTAGTCCACTTGTCTCCTCTTACCTCCCTTCCTTAGCCCACATACTCAACACAACATCATGTGGATTTGCTGTTCATCACGAGACTGGGATCCACATTCAAGATTTCCTGCTGCTTAACAGAAGGTTTTTTCTTGCTGCCATGATGGAGGGATTCATGATTGGCTATATGGATTCATGTTGGGTGTTGGATGTATATATTTGTATATGTATGTATATGTGTATTTTTATATGTATATATGTATCTATGCATATATGTGTATCCACAAAATGAAGAGCTTTATGCTCTATTGTAAAGTGTCTTGAGATAACACCTGTTATGAATTGGCGCTATACAAATAAAGATTGATTGATTGAAACCCCAGAATGCTTCATCAGTGGGATAAAACTTCCCCTCACTCTTTTAAAAACTCAACTCTGAGATCAGATCACTATATAAAACCTCTTTTGCCTCCCACAAAGGCACCATGGATTTATCTGCCAGGATTTTTTAAACCAAAGTGAAAAAACACTGCCTTCATGCTGCTGTCCTTCTGTTGTGAACAGAAACAGAGACAAACACGCCTTTTATTGCGTAAAATTAACTGGAACAAATCAAACCAGGAGAAAAAATTAGGCCAAAAGTTCACAAAGGCAGGAAGACTGGAGCACAAACATGTGCGCAGTCTGTTCCACACACACACACACACACACACACACACACATGCTCACATAACTACTGTACAAACACACCTCCATCCATCTGCTGCTCTGGACCAATCACATTCCCTCACTGCCAAGTTCACACCCTCCACTTTAAGAGTCTTCAGAGAAGACAAAAACACTCAAATCCTGTCCAAAATGCACTCATCAGCCTTTTCTGATGACTTTAATCAGACAAACTCGTCTCCACAATCTGCTTCTGTTCACTTCTTAGCTGTTTACCAAGTCAGAAAACAACACAACAGCGCGCAGATCATCAGTAAAACCAGAGCACATGCAGGGTAATAAACAGCAGAAATGTCCCAAATGAAGTCCTGGACCATCATAAAGGTGATGAGTGCAGTAGAAGATGAAGAAAGGCGCTCAGAGGAAAAGTGGGGCAGTAGGTGAAGTCAGGGAGGAACATTTTCTTTGTGAACTTCTGCACCAGATCTTTATTCACGAAGAGGAAGCAGCCGACAGAGAAAGCAGAGAGTAGTTTGAGCGAAGAGGCTGAAGACGGAGATGAAGGACAGAGGCATGCACGAGCTGTCACATACCTGCACACGAGCACGAGAAGAGCAACAACAAAATCACTTCCAGGAGGTCCGAGGGAGTCTGCTGCTGCTCAATGGGAGTGAGAGTGAGGGCTGCTGCTGCTCCTGCTGCAGTCAAAACACAGAGGGAGGAGCTGCAGGAGAAACGTGGAGCGGATCACAGCAGGAGGAAGGAGGGGAGTCACAGAGCTGCAGGAGGAGGAGGGAGAAGTCAGAGAGCTGCAGGAGGAAGGAGGGGAGTCACTGAGCAGGAGGAGGAGGGAGAAGTCAGAGAGCTGCAGGAGGAGGGAGTCACAGAGCTGCAGAGGAGGGAGGAGTCACTGAGCTACAGGAAAGAGGAGTGGTAACTGAAATGCAGGAGGACGGAGGAGTCACAGAGCTTCAGGAGGGAGGAAGAATCATAGAGCTAGAGGAGGAAGGAGGAGTCACTGAGCTGCAGGAGGGATAAGGAGTCAGAGCTGCAGTAGGAAGGAGCGGAGTCACTAAGCTGAAGGAGGGGAGTCACAGAGCTGCAGGAGGAAGGAGGAGCAGGCCAGGAGGTCAGAGGAGGTACTGAACAACACAGGGTCCCAGTGATCAAAATAATCTTTTACCTGAATTAAATTTAAGAGACAGACCCAGAGAGAAACTATTAAATTACATGTGATGTGTTAATAAGTCCACACGCCTCCTCTTGGGACACTTACATGAATAACTGCTTTACAGACACATCTATGTCTGTATATCTATCTCTCAGTTCAACTTGAAGAGCTCTCCTGGCATTTATGTAGATAGATAATTGTATACATATGTAAATATAAAACACTTTGTAATCTTATTAAAAACACTTTGAAGTGATTTTTGTCACTTTGTAATATCTCAAATGTACAGAGTGTTTTTAGTCTTATTTTTAGTCTTATTCTGATTTTATTCTTTTTCACTGCATGCCTACATCTGTAGAGTGTGTTTAACTGTGTGTATTTTGTCTCTGTCTGTGAGCTCCAGAATCTGTGAGTTACTCACTGGGTCCAGGAGGACCTCTGATCAGGATCTGCAGGTAGTTTTCCTCCTGCCCCGGCTGCACAGCCCGCCCTTCAGCCCGGGATCCGCTCCGGTGTTTCCCTGCAGCCTGTTCAGTTCCTCTGCAGCCTCGTAGTAAACAAGAGGACGACGTGGTGAGGAGCTGCGCCCTGATTGGCGGAGCTCGGGCTGTGCAGGCACACACCCCACTGAGGTCTGTTGTTTACTGAGTTTTGCTGCACTTCAGACTCACAATAGAGTACACCACATTCCTAAAATACGACTGTACAGAGACCGTAAAACCATACTAGACTCCCGAAGTACCCCTTTGACCTACTTTTACATTACAGGCCACAAAATTCACAGAATTCCTTTAAACTCGATTTAACGTGCAGCTACAGACGCTTCATATTGGATTTCTGTGCAGATTATTGTCTATATTCTCTGTATTGTTGCTCAACATTCTTATTTGTGATGCACATTTGATCATTTTCTTTAATATTTAAACTGCATATGAACAAATGTTTTAATAATTCATGAAAAACTTGTTGCAAATGCCTCTGCAGTGCTGCAGCTGCAGAGTTAACCAATCCAACATGAGACCTAAAAGCAGATTTAATGGGATAAAAACAGAGCACATAGGCAAAGTCAGATTATTCTTACAGCAGCATACGCCCTGTAGCTGTTTCTGCTTCACAGGGTCATAAAAAAAGACATGTAAACAAGGTCATAAGGTCATGATATGCACAGTTTTTATGCAAGTCCAAATAGAATACTAAATATGTGTGCACATGCACACAAACAGGTTAATGTGCAAATCTATTTACACAGATGTGAGAATAAACATGTTCATGCTACCAAATAATCCCAGATTAAGGCAATATTATAGAAATTCCATCCATATGCAATCACATAATGTCCCATAAATCTGGGAATTACAGAGTATTCAGTATTTTTCCAGTTTGAGGTCATGCAGCAGTCATGTTCCTGCAGCTCCTTCTGCTGCTTCGGTTGTTGTGTGTTCTGCAGTCACATACATACATGCTGCTGTGTGTCATGTTGTTGTATGTTCTGCAGCCACATATATGTGCTGCTGTGTGTCATGTTGTTGTATGTTCTGCAGCCACATACATACATGTGCTGCTGTGTGTCATGTTGTTGTATGTTCTGCAGCCACATACATGTGCTGCTGTGTGTCATGTTGTTGTATGTTCTGCAGTCACACACTGTATATGAGCTGCAGGGTGAATGTGATAACAAAGAGCAGCCTGTGGGCGGAGATCAGTCCCTCTCTGATTACATAATCCAGGGTACCTCTGTGTCCTCTGTGTGTGTGTAGGTGTGTGTGAGTGTGTGTGTGTGTGTGGTGCTGCACGTACACAACAACAACACGGTGCAGCTGTGCCCATGTGAGTGATCAAGTGATGCCTGCTGCTGCTAAAGGAACAAGGAACATCCAGTCTGCTTCTGTTTTTTTCTTTTTTTCATGAGCCTGACCTGCTTCATCACTGCTGACAGGACAAAGTAAAACAGGCTGGTATTCCTAATCTGTCAATTGAATTACGTAAAGGAGTAAAAAAGGAGGGAAAGACTCATTTAGAGCTGCAGAAGCTTTGAAACCTGTTAAATAGGAATATATTTCTTGGTCCTGAAGGTGATTCTTAATGCTTCAGGATGAGCTTAAAGAACTGATGCATCTATTGAGCACAATCCATTTATTGTTTGAATATTGGCAAAATGCTGCCAAATTGAGACAATCTAGTGACTCTTTTCTAGACATGTTTTGAAAAATTAGACCAAAAATGATGATTGGACTTAAATAAACGACATTTCCTTTTACTAAATTAAATTAAGATGCTGATGTGTTTGCAGATGGGTTTATCAGTTTTTTAGTGTTTATTATGCTATTTCTTTAGTTTAATGTACAAAACCCATAACCAGTGAAGTTGGCACGTTGTGTTAATCGTAAATAAAAACAGAATACAATGATTTGCAAATCCTTTTCAACTTATATTCAATTGAATACACAACAAAGACAAGATACTTAATGTTCGAACTGAGAAACTTTATTTTCTTTTGCAAATAATCATCAACTTAGAATTTAATGGCAGCAACACATCGCAAAACAGTTGGCACAGGAGCATTTTACCACTGTGTTACATCGCCTTTCGTTTTAACAACACTCAGTAAACGTTTGGGAACTGAGGAGACCATTTTTGAAGCTTTTCGGGTGGAATTCTTTCCCATTCTTGCTTGATGTACAGCTTAATATGTTGCTCCTTTACCTGTATGTACCTTTCAGCATTAATGGTGCCTTCACAGATGTGTAAGTTACCCATGCCTTGGGCACTAATACACCCCCATACCATCACAGATGCTGGCTTTTGAACTTTGCGCCTATAACAGTCTGGCTGGTTCTTTGCCTCTTTGGTCCGGAGGACACGACGACCACAGTTTCCAAAAACAATTTGAAATGTGGACTGGTCAGACCACAGAACACTTTTCCACTTTGCATCAGTCCATCTTAGATGAGCTCGGGCCCAGCGGAGCCGGCGGTGTTTCTGGGTGTTGTTGATAAATGGCTTTGGCTTTGCATAGTAGAGTTTTAACTTGCACTTACAGATGTAGCGACGAACTGTAGTTACTGACGGTGGTTTTCTGAAGTGTTCCTGAGCCCATGTGGTGATATCCTTTACACAGTGATGCCAGTTTTTGATGCAGTACCGCCTGAGGGATCGAAGGTCAAGGGCAGTCAATGTTGGTTTTCGGCCTTGCTGCTTACGTGCAGTAATTTCTCCAGATTCTCTGAACCTTTTGATGATGTTACGGACCGTAGATGATGAAATCCCTAAATTCCTTGCAATAGCTCGTTGAGAATTGTTGTTCTTAAACTTCGACAATTTGCTCACGCATTTGTTTAATTGAAGGTATAGAAGTTACTTTAACCCAGGAAAATAAAGGTTGAACTCAGTCTGAAGTGAAGATTGTTTCCCCTTAAAAAAGTGGATTTTATGATGCAGATGTCGCTTCAGATATTTATAAATTTGGGCAACGATTCTGTGTATAACTGCCAAATAAACAGAATGTGTAGAAAAGATGACAAACATTTTATTTAAGGGATAATTAGATCTTAAAAGGTTAATCCAGAGCCAAAGTACAGCAGAAACAATGACACGAAGTGCGAGGGCTGATGTGCTCAAGATCATTCAACAAAACTGGATTTCTGATCAGGTTAAACACTTTGGGCTCATCAAACATCCATGAAGAACTAAAGTTCTCATAGCTGCTAAGATCCTCTGCTCACCATGAGAACAGGGTGGAGGATTCAGTCTTGTTGATGGTGTTAACAGTGTGAACATGCCCTGTTTTATGTGGAATTATGTTCAAATTAGATCAAATTTAACCCCGTGATGAACTTTACCCACTCAGATTATCATCAGTGTACATACAGAGTGAATCCTCCAGCTGCTCAGTCCTGATTAGAGAGTAATGAGCTTCAATCTGAGCAGCTGTGACGGGATTAACTGCGACGTGACCTCCACGCTGTAAACTGAGCTGATGCTCTGACACACTCTGAGGCCGAGGCTGCTGCAGGAGTTTAAACTTTGACTTGGAGAGATGAGAGTTTAATCCTCTTATTTTGTTCCTTTTGGAGACTTTTTGTGTCATGTTCTGTTTTGTCTTGGTTTTTATTTAAAAAAGGCTGAAAAAGTGAAGTGAATGTGCAGATTGATGATTCTTCTGCATTCAACGTGATTTAAATTAATAACTAGAAAAGCGCCACAGTCCTCACCCATATTGGGATTTTCACCATAAATATTAGTCCTACCTTAAATTCATCTAAATATTTAGATTCCTCAACCATGAACACATGCCATTAGCAATTGGATTCATAATGATATCTATTTTAGTTCAGTAGTTATTCATGAAAATCACATTTGTCGTCATGGCGATTTTCTTCTGGATCTAGCTTCAAAGTTTTTGAAGATACAACAAATCCGATTGAACACTCCAGATTCCACAGTATCTTGGCTATATTTTGGCATTTGTTGCAAGTCTATGCTTTTATTTGTTCCTTTGCTATGATGAAAATTCCAAGGATATCTAAATTTTTCTTGTTCTGGATCAGAGAATCCAGAATTTTACCGAGATCCAGATCAGTCTTTGATATCTTGTAGAACCTGTTGGAAACTGTATTTTTTTTTCCAAATGCTTGACTGTTTTTGGTGGAGTAATATGCACAAATGCCAAAAATGTTCCTATCTTGCAATGTTAAAGAATCCTTTAAAAAAATTCCTGGATCCAGACGGTGATCCAGATCACCTCCAAAATCTTACCATTTGTTCCTCGTCCCAATCCGGACATTTCCTGAAAATTTCACCAAAATCTGTCCATACGTTTTTGAGTTATGTTGCTAACAGCAAAACAAACAAACTAACAAAACAAAAAAACACACAAACCAACAGATGTCAGCAATAACATTAACTTCTTGGCAGTAACCAGACCCTTTACCTGTAGGGGCCTCACGCTGATGGATTTTCTCAGACCAGGACCAGGTGTGTGTGCGACTGGTTGGCCTGATCAGGCCAACAGAGGAGTCAAGAACTTCTCTGTTTCCTCGGGTGCCTTTTTCAAAAGTGAAAAGCCTGCATAAGCTTTAATAAATCCTCGTGAATTATGAAGACCTCAGACTTGTTGTTGAGTTTGATAAGGAGTGATTAAAAGATTCTCCAGAAGCTGTTCACCTCCTCTAAGATCACCCAAACGAGAGCATTTAGTCTTCGTCTTTTCTTTTCCTCTTCCAGTAACCCTTTGACATTTTCTCGTGATTAATCCTCCATAATCAGAACCTCAAGGTCTGCAACTGCGACCTTTTACAACATGTACAAACACATAATCATAATCCATCTGAAGGTTCACAAGGTGTTTGCTTATTGTTTTGAGGAAACTTCTACAAAGCATGGTAAATACATTTGTAAAGAACATACAGGTATGATTGTTTTTTTTTATTTGTAAATTTAAGACAGCGCTATGAATTCCAGGGGCGCAAAATTGGGTGGGGACGCTAGGGACACGTCCTTATCAAAGTTATGCCAAGCCTGTGGTTGACAAAGTACTCAATGCCAGTACTCAAGTCAAAGTATAGATACTCATGTTCAAATACTACTCCAATACTAGTGAAAGTTGCTCAGACAAATTTTTACTTAAGTTAAAGAACTGGAGTACCTGCTTTTGAAAATACTCAAGTATTAAAAGTACATTTTCCCGTTGACCTTACAGAACGTAATGACTGAAACAATCTACAGAATGCACTGACCTGCTCATAGATCATGTAGAATGAAGAGTTTGAAAATATGCTACAAAGCCCGTGGAAATGCATACTGAAACATTAATGAATCAACAAAAGGACAACAATTGCCATTTTCTTGTTTTTTTTTTATTTGACTCCCCCCCTTAAGATATGGCCATGGGTGCTCTGGTGTGGAATTATCATCTTTATCTGCCATAGTAGCCATCATTAGTGCCAAGACGAACTGTAATCACCAACGTTAGCCAACCTTTACCTGTCCGATCGCAGTAGCGCATGCACATCTTCTTCGTTTTCTTTGTTGTTTAATGGCGGTTGGCAAACCAACTCAAAAGTGCATTACCGCCACCAACTGGACTGGAGTGTGGAACAGGATGCACGAAGTATAGATAACACCACTTGAACAAATCACATTTTAGAAGAGAAAATAAATTTCATCCGCTGACTTCACACCTGTACCTAAAAGTAACGAGTAATGAGGCCATTTATAGAAATGTAGTGGAGTTAAAAGTAGAATATTTGTCTTTTAAATGGAGTGAAGTAAAAGTCATAAATTCCAAAATAAGAAAAAACTCAAGTAAAGTACAGATACCCCAAAAATGTACTTAAGTACAGTACTCAAGTAAATCTACTTCGTTACTGTCCACCCCTGCTTGTTAAGTTGTCTTTCCCATCAGCTATTGCGGCCACCCCTAGCACCGCGTTTCCCCCGGCCACCAGTCATATTTTGCTACACAAAGTCCTAGGGCTGGACGATTATGGTAAAAATAAGAATCCCGATTATTTAAAGTGATATTGAAATCACAATTAATATACACAATTTTTCATTTATTTAAAAACTTCAGTATTGATTTAAACACAACTTTAAAGAACCGGCGAGCGGCACATGCAGCATTATTGAGCCACATAAGTCACACACACTCGCTGTGGCTACATGTGGAACACAGAAGCTCTATGAAGGGCAGGAACTTGCATACACGGCACTCCACACTGTGTGGCATATTAATCGTTTTTCTTCAATTATAATGTTTTTATGATTATCAGATGGCAAAATTGAAATCACGATCAAAATCCGATTAATTGTCCAGCTCTACAAAGTCCCGCCTCTGACCCAAAATTGCTCATCAATCGGTTTTACTGTCTCTTGCTAACCTGTGTTTGGCTGTCCCTGCTGTCCCTCCATCTGTTACAGTAGATATGAAAGGAGGCTGCTAGCTTGTAAAACACACCTGGACTTACCCACTGTTGTGGTCGCTAGTTTGCCAGAAGCTCTATCAGCTAAGCTGTTAACATGCTGAGCATTTGTTCTGCTTGGATCACGTGTCATCTCCTTGACAGGTTTCATTTACATTGACATTTGTATGTGTGTCTGTGTGCGTGCATGCATGTAAATGTGTTTGGTAATTAGGCACAGCAAGCATGTAATAGAAAAGACAACTGGACATGAGAGACTTCTTTACAAGTCAAATTGTATGTTACTCAAACGTTAAAACTAAAAAGAGATAGGCTTTGGTTATTTTATTTATTATCCATGTAAGGCAGCAACTGTTTAAGACCAAAAATAAAAGTTTGTGGGGAAAGTACAATAAAACCTCAGATTACAAACATGATTTTATACATTCATATTGTTGTGTTTTCTTCTCAGACTATAACCATATCATCAAAATGTATGATTGTTGCATCCCAAATTGTCCCACTGTTCATACGTCATGCATAAATATATTATTATCAAGGGACACATGGTTGAGCTGCTGGAGGAGCTGCTGGAGGTATAGTAAAAATAGTTGTTTTCTGAATATGATAGTTTGGTTGTTTGTTTGATCAGCTCTACATGACGTGAAATAACAGTCATAAACATAAAACACAAACTTTCAGGGGTTCTGCCTTGAAAAACGTTTATGTTTCCACTAATGTCAAAATCAAACCTACACATTTGATGATTTCAGTTTGGAAGTATATTCAAATTAGTTAGTTTATGAGTGAAAAGGAATAAGAAGAGGTCTATCATCTAAGAGGCTTAAAAAATGCAGATTCAACCACTAGTTTGTTTTTTCTTTTTTATTATCTCTTATCTTTATTTTAAACTGTTTTAACTTGCCGTTTACATAATTCAAATAAGGATATCATTCAATCAATCAGTGAAGTTCAGTGATGTCTGCTTTTCTTTTTAAGAGGACTTACTGTCTGGGTCTTTTAGTAGAGTCCACTCCAGTTCCCTCACACTTACAGGCTTGTAGTTGCTTCTTGCAGGAGCTGATTGGTCTGGAGACCAAATTATGTTTGACGAAGACTGCATGTCTTTGCCTGCTAAAGTTTTATTTATAATCTAGTCAAAATCATCACAGACAGAAACCCTTCACACCTAGTCCAACACTATGAGACAAAAATTAGCTGTTGACCAGCAATTTTGTTTCAGTCCACCAATCCAAGTACTAAAAACTTGTTGGACAGACAGAAAGCATCTTTAAGACCTGTCTGCAGCATTTTAACAGCCTGAGAGCTCATATTATACCTTAGTCCATTATGGTTTGTGGTTGAAATCCACAGAAGTTTGGGTAAAGAGCTGCAGCCAAAGTCAGCATGCAAACAGGATTAACACAGTGTTAGATTTTGTCTTTAATGTTCGACAATTTAAGATGAATAAGTGCGAATAGGCTTTTACTGTGCAGCCCCTCCACCTCCTGCTGTGAGGACAGGGAGTGAAAAAGACAGTCAGAGGCTTTTACTCTGGCATTTTCGAGGATATTTTAGGACTGCATTCATGGAATAATACAGCAGAAACAGCAGCCACACCCTTTCTTTCTTGCTGTCATTAGACCTCCCATGATGCATTTCACAGCTGCTGAATCAGCAGATGATGACATCACCTGATGAGGTCAAACCGTCTGCAGCTTCATTCATTGTTCTGGTTTATATTTTCTGATCGAAGCAGCTCCACGTGGAGAGTTTAACATTGAGGAGCTCTGACCTTAAACGACTCCTCCTCCTCTTCCTTGCAGCTCTCTGATCTTTGAGTACACCGTGTACAGAAGCTGTGACTCTCTCACAGTCAGCTGGCCGACGTGCTGAACGTGCTGCAGAACTTTCTGTTGAGGCATGAGTCAGGACATCAAACATGCCAACAGGACCCCGTCAGCACTGCGGTTGACCATGACGCTGGGAAATCAGCTGTTTCAGACAGGATTTCAACACAATGGACCTGATTACACACCGGCATCAAACAGCTAATGAAACAATCTGACGTCAAACTGGAAGATTTCACCTTTTAACTTTCCCTAACCCTAACCTTTTTTTTTTAACTAATAAAAATGCAATGATCTATTTACAAGCAGAGTGAAATCTTGCTTGAACAGCAGTCAAAAGAGCAAAAGTGGATATGGTGACTAATTTTAAGACCATTAAAATATAAAAAGTTGAGCCATCAACTGCATGAGCAATCAATCCTGAAAGAAATATGATTTTAAAAAAACACCTTCACAGTGACTCCATGTTGAATGGCAGAAAAATGGCAGAGCTTAAAGAGCCCACATGGAGCCTCTCCTAATCACTGGACTGTTGACCGGGCTGTAGAGAAACTCAAATTACTTATTGAATTTCCCTTTTTTGAATAACTGAGGTGGTTTTATTTTGAAAGGGTGACCAGAGCCTTACATATCTGTGTAGTGTTACGGCAGGCTTTACACTTAGGCTCTCTCTCTCTGTCGCCACTGAGATGCACGAAAAAGTATAACCTGAGATAAACTCACTGTTAACCTCTGTGCTTGTGCAGTCCTCCACCTGTGCTCTTGATGTAGATGTAAGGATATTTTACACTGCATGATGAGTGAGACTGGAGGACAGTCGAGGCACAGGAGGTGTTAAACACCATCAACAATTACGAGAGACATCAGAGCAGCTCAGACAGATGAAAGACAAACCCTCAATTTTTACAGCATTTTCTACGATGCTCAGAAGGTACAACAGTTAAAGTAGTTACTGTGTCGGCAGGTGACCTTTGGCTGACTAAAAGGCTTTCCACATGGAAATGATTTAAGAGGTGTCCAGTGTAAAACAGGCACTGTCGGAGCCCATAATGCACATTTTTGAAACTGGATCTTTGAGTAAATAAATCTAAAAAAAAATAAATAAATAAATCTGGTATTGTAACTGAGATGCTCTGCCAGGTAGCCTAAATAAAGGTGCATTTCACACGAAAGTTCCATTTGCCAGCATTCAGTAAAGGGTTATTAGATGTTTCATTTTATCCAAGAGTAAAACATGACTTCAGAATTCAAGTAAACAGATAAAATGCCTTACCCTTCATATATAAGTCAACTAAATTTACAGAAGATTTTGAATGTTGTAAAATATCAACTAAAGCTAGACTAAAATTGAAACAATTTCGATGACTTAATTAGGACTAGAGAAGATATTTTAAGCAGTTTTTCATACATCCGTTGATGCTCTAACTTGGACACATCTTCAGTGTTGTATCCTGGTATCATCGGGTGTTTCGGGTCTGACAACATACACCCTCCACCAGGTGACCCAACCGGGGTTGATCAAAATTAAACTAAAGATTAAACTAAATTAAAAAGTGCTGTCAAAAGGTTATGGTCTTTATGTGGACAGGGCCTTTAGCAGCTGATAAAAACACAGTGAGTCCGTGTGCATGTGTCTTTGTTTTGGTTCAAAAACAGGCCTGTGGCTCCCTCTGCTCCTGCCTTATGGTGATTTATATTGTTCATGTGTGATTGTTTGTCATCACGCAATGTTTGTCTATATCCTCTAAAACCAGAAAAGACAAAAGTTTGGGGATCACTGCTTTAGTGTGGTTGCCATGTCAGAATGAAGCACATCTATACACAAGACAAACAGTCTGCAGCATAAAGACCTCTCCCTCTCTTCACCACTGATAGACCTTCAGGTGTGTCAAGAGCTGCCGACCAATCAGAGCAGGCTGGGTCCATGTGAGGAATGGAGCCTTAAAGCGACAGGAACTCGAACAGAGTGCCTCAGACAGAGAGAGTATAGAGGTGGATCAGGGTCATCTCTATATGAAACAAGGAGTTCTTTTGAGCATGAGTGATTATGAACATACTCTACTAGTTCTGGAAACTAATTTAAGCCAAAATATGAGCTCTTTATTCTGTTTGGACTTTAAAGAAAAGACAAGAAATCAGTCAATGATAAAAGTTATAAATTCAACATTTTTCATAAAATGTTAAACAATCAGCAATTTACTGCATAAAACGTCCAAACATGTCGAGAAAGTGTGCATCGTCTTCAGTCCTTTGTTTTTATTCTTCAGTCTCAGTCTCTTTCTTTCTTGATCTTCATCATCTCATCATCCTCATGCCTCCACCATCATCTTTCTGTCTGGAAGAGGAGGTGATACCTCCTCCTCCTCCTCCTCCCCCTCCTCGTCCTCTTCCTGCGCCTCCACTGGTTTGGTGGGCGCGGCCAGTCTCCCCTGTTTGCTGACCCGTGCGTACACTGATTTGACGTCCACATCACACTGGTTAAAGTCCTCTAGATCTGCATCATGGATCCCCGGTCCTGGCCTGTGATTGGCTGATGGCGTTGGTGTGTCATCGCTGCTTCGCCTTCCACCGACTGTGTTGAAGATGTCTGGAGGGGTGGAGCTGCTCATGTCTGTTTATGGAGACACAGTAAAACAGCAAAGTTTTAACCATTTAGGGTTACTTGGTATTTAATCTGGTCTTTTTCACTGCTCTTCGGATGCTTTTATTTTGAAAGGACAGTAAAAAATGTATCAAGCTGGAGACAAAGAGGAATGACAAGCAGAAAAGGAGCAAAAGGTCAGACATAAACTTAAACACCACCTGCAAGATTTTACATAGCAAAATCTGCATGGTCAAATACGCACTATTTAAGCTAATATAAACACTACTACAGTGTATATATGGGCCAAAATCTGCAAGGTCAAATTAACACTAGGAGAGTTAAAGCTAACACTACTAAAGTGTAGATATAGGTCAAAATCTACATGGTAAAAAAAAACCAAACACCCTTACAGTTAAAACCAACACTACTTAAATGTATTTACATGGGTCAAAACAACACTAATAAAATCAATATTAACACTACTAAAGTTTACTTATTGGTCAGAATCTGCATTGTCAAAAGAACACTTTTAGAGTTAAAACTAACACTACTAACATGTTTATTCGTGTAAAAATCCACATGGTCAGATTAACACAACTAGATTTTAATTTAACACTACTAAGGTGTATTTATGGGTCAGAATCTGCATGGTCAAATTAACACTATGAGAGTTAAAACCAGCACTACTTAAGTGTATGTAGCTATATGGATCAAAATAATACCATCAAAATCAAATAACACTAACACAGTGTATGTATGGGTCAAACCCTGCATGGTCAATTTAACACCATTAGATTTAAGATTAACAGTACTGAAGTGTATTTACTGGTCAAAATCTGCATCAACAAATTAACGACACCAGAGTTAATATTAACCTCACTAAAATGTATATTTGGGGTTGGTGCTGGTTTGGCGGAGTGGTTAGCAACCAGGCACCCCATGTACTTGCTTCTGCCGGTCCAGGTTCGAATCCTGTCTGTGACCAGTTTGCAGAGTGTCTTCCCCTGCTCTCTCACCCCTTTCACAAGCCTGTCCACTGTCTCTCTCCTATCAATAAAGGCACAAGAAATGCCCAAAAATACATTTAAGAAAAAAAAATAAATTAAAAAAAAATGTATATTTGGGTCAACGCCATGGCAAAAATTGTGTGGTCAAATTAACACCACTAGAATTAATATTAACACTACTAAAGTGTATATATGGGTAAAAATCTGCATGGTCAATTTAACACTACTGAAGTTAATATTAACACTACTAAAGTGTATATATATCGGTCAGAATCTACATGGTCAAATTAACACTATTAGAGTTAAAACTAACACTACTATCATGTATATATGGGTAAAAATCTGCATGGTTAAATTATTAATACTAAAGTTAATATTAACTGTAAAAAAGTGTATTTATGGGTCAACACCATGGCATACATTATTTGGTCAAATTAACACCACTAGAGTTAATATTAACATTACTAAAGTGTATATATGGGTCAATAGTGCAGAGAAATCTGCAGGGTCAAATCAACAGCACTGGTGTCAGTGTCAGTGTGTTTCAGTTGCAGCAGCTCAGTGATGCAGACCTTGGCTCTGTGGCGCCCTCAGGTGGCTCCTCCAGGGAGTGAACGTCACAGAGACTTCGTCTTCAGGACTTGAATCTACACACAAAGACAATATCAGTAATACAGCCTCTGTTTCAGATACACAAAGAATTAGATGTAAAAAATGGATATATTTAAACGTTTGTGAGACATATTTTATGTGGAAATTATAAAGTTGATTTAAAAATGGGCATAATTGTGTTAACAACAACAAGCAACAATTGTGTTTCAATCAACATTTTAAATGAAGATTAAGAAAGGGCCCCTGTATATCCGACTATATTCCAGTTGACTTTCTTCCTCCTTGATTTTTTTCTTCTCACTTTTTAAAACCTTCGATAATTTCTTCTCAACAACATGAAGACAAAATCAGATACCTGCAGCAGACTCAGGACCACTCTCTGCCATCATGGCTGTGCTGCCGTTCGCCTGAATATCTGACGACACACAGAGAGGTTTGGTGACTCACCTCACATATTACTGCACACTTATAAATCATATTTGTGAGCTGTTGTGATCAATTATAATCCTTTATAACACTTATCATAAGCCATTATGATTGAGCAGACAATTATAAGAAAGAAACATAACTTTTGTGCTTCAAAATAATAAGTATTAAATACACTTTACATTCCATAATGCTTGTATTTGCACATCACTCTGCCTTTGTTTGAAATGATTATAACGATAACTGTATTTGTATAGCACTAATAAAAAGTGCTGCAGGATTACAATGACCACATTAAATGACATTAATTATTTATTATATCTGCTCTTAAATCAGGGTTTTATTATCTCACCAAGGGGATATCATGAACACCTGGTGGCTTATAAACACAATGATGCATTGTTACACAGTTTACAATGTTTAAGGTACTGATTATGAGACAAATGAAACATTCATTCAATATTTATCTTTGTGAAATCAGTCAGTGACCTGCAAATATGCTGCGTTAACACCTGAAGTCATTAATCATTTTGAAACACTGAGGGGAGTGTCGGGTTTATTGTATTGAAGTGTTGAGAATGTTTCTGATTTCTTCCACCTTTATGCACCATCTGCCTTAGATTGTGTAAGAACTGTAAATGTTTTGGAGATTGAGATTCAAATTACAGGTTAATGCTGCAAATTATCCTTAAGGTCAGATTTTACTAGCATTGGTAGTGTTGTAAATTTCCTTATTTTTCATTTTTAATGCCTTTTTATTTTTTAAAATATTTCTTTATGGTTAATACTGGGACCTCAGTAGCTGGTTTTGTTCTTTTTTATGTAAATAAACACTGAAATGACAAATAAAATCCCTTTGAATCACTTTGAATCTTTTGAACATCATAAGTGCATTTATTACTCAAACACTGGCATTATGACTTATTGTTACTGTTCTGAAGCATTAAAATTGAGAGTTATTGCTCATAAATATGATTATGCATTACTATTCATGTATTATAACACAGGCTTATAATGTGTTCACAATGCATTAGGAAGATGGGCTTCTTCGACAGTGAATGTGTCAACAAAATAAAAGATCAAACCAGCCTCACACTTCTTCTATCTGCTCTCAGGTTGATTAATTAGAGGCTGAATTACACTTCAGAGGACACAAATGCTGTTCTGTTAACTGCAGGGAAAGGAGAAAGAAGGTATTTACACTGCAAGATCTCACAGATGTAACTAATACTGGGAAAAACATGGGTTTAAAACATGGAGGAGATTAAGGATTAAGTCTGAAGAAATTATTAGGAATAAGGGAAGAGACGAGGGACACACAGATCCTCATTGTTTGCTCTGACTGACCGTGGTGGTTCTGCAGCGCCCCCATCTGGCTCTTTGATGCCCTGAAGGACACTGTGGATTCCTCCACAGCCCGAAAGTCTGAAGCACATAAAACACAAAAACTGATGAACAATAAAAGACCAGAAATATCTGCCAACATTTAAAAATAAAGCAGTTTGTCCTTGAAACCACACTGTGAGTGTAATATAGATTTATTTAATAGCTGAGTTTGTATTGGTCTCTTAAGTATCTGAGTATTTTGTTTACTTTTTTAATGTCATGCGTAAGAGACACCTGAATCTTCCTGTGTGGAGTTTGCATGTTCTCCCCTTGCATGCTTGGGTTCTCTCCTAGCACTCTGTCTTCTTCTCACAGACCAAACATGCTTGTTGAGTTAACTGGTGGCTCTAAATGCCCTTATGTATGAGTGTGAGTGTGAGTAATGTCTGTCTCTCTATGTGGCCCTGTGATTGGCTGGTTCAGGGTATGCCCTGCTTCTCACCCAATGTCAGCAAAAGGGATAATGGATGGAGTTTAATTGATTCATATTTCTTTATTGGGAAAATCATCTGACTTTCAATGGACTCAACATACTCAACCTTTACTGATGTAAGGTGGAATAGAACTGAAGGATAAAAAAAAGGAGTAATAAACATATTCATCAAATATTTCAGAGAATAAACAATACTGTACCTATGGAAAGTTCATTTGGAACACTCAAATTGTGGATATTGGATGGTGAAGGACCTGGTTTTTACCACACAAATATTGCATCCCCAATAAAATTGAAGAAATCTACTGTAACATTTTACAAAAGGTTTACCCTGTAAATTGTTTTATTGCCAAATTCACATTAACTGATGATTTACGTTATTTTTGCAACCAAAGTGTTGAAACTATTTCACACTTATCTTTTGATTGCAAAATCACAAAAGCCTTCTGGTCTGCTCTTAATTTACATTTTTCACCCCTGCTTATATCCAATACTCTTCTTCATTAAGAGATATCATCTGCTATTACAATAACAAAAATAATAAAAAGCTTGAATTTTTATTAAATTCAGTTATATCCTTCATGCTAAATTCCACATTGTAAAACAAAATCTTGTCAACTCTTGCCCTAGTTTTAAAACCTTAATTTTAGAATGTGAATATACTATGAAATCCTATATGAAATAAACTATGAAACGATTGATTGAAAATGGCAAAAGTATCAAACTTACTGTTAGTTATGATGCTTTTCCCCCTCCTCTGACTCCTCTGACTGTTACTTATTCTATTGTCCTGTTATACTGTCCTTACGTCTGTGCCAACATTTATCATGACTCGGATTGCTATGCATGCTTTTTTTGGTGCTGTCCCATTAAGGTGTACCTTGTTAAAACTTTGTTTCAAAATAAAGTTTTGAAATAAATAATCCTTATTGAGCAATAATAACATTTCATTTTAATTTTGGCGATTTTTTGCTCTTTGTTTGTGTCTTTGAAAAACAAAATCTTGAAGATATCACTACCTCTCATTTCGGAACAGTTTTCTCCAAAGCTCTGCCTTCAAATTTCCGCCCTTTGTTGTGAATGTTGATGTATAACAGTCAAGGCTGCATATGTGGGGGGATAAAAGGGGCCCGGTGTGACAAAGGGGCCGGAAACTGTCAAATACACAGCCCACCCTAAATTTACACAATGAAAAACTTTAATTCTGCATCTTCATACTGACCCCATCTTTAAAAACAACAGAAATGAGTAGTGATGTGCTTTGAAACTGCTGAACTCTTCTTTAGCCGGTATTTGCCTAGAAGCTATGTCAACATGCCATCCAACACTTCATGGAGGTTTCTTTCTGGTGAAGAGGTTCGTCACTTCAAACAAACTGCATTGAGTCAGTAGTGCTAGTTTTGTAATTTGCAGGAGCAGTGACAAGCACATCTCGCTGTTCTCCTCCTCCGTTTAAATCACAGGCTCCGAGTGAAAATCTTTGCAAATACAGAGAAGAAATTCTTTGCTCAGGAGGACAAGTCAGATTGTTGGCAGAGGCAATTTGACACCAATTAGGGCATAGTAATGAATGTAGAGATTGTTTTTAGCCCATATGTCACTTAAAATGCTCCACATTGTCTCTTTAATGCTTTGAACCCACTTCTGAAAACACAGTTTCACAAGAAAGTTTCAAGAAAATCCTTACAAAGTTTCCCCCAAACTATATTTGGTTTATGAACTCTTTTGGGAAAAATAGAAACTGCAGTTTAAAGTAAAGTAGTCTTAAAACCTAATGGTTTCAAGAACTGGGGAAAATATCCCAGAGAAGTGCTGCCTTCACTCACCTCTCTCATCATTTTGGATCTCATTGATCATTGGATTCTCTCGGGCAAACATCGCTTCCTCCAGCTTCACCTGTCAGTCAACATGACAAAACACAATTTCCTCTGAGATGCTTCAGTAAATTCTGTTATCATTTGTCATAGCTGTGCTGCTTCCAGTTTCATTTTGTGCAGGCCTGATCCAGTGTTAATTTGTTCCCTATCTGGACCAGAAAGACCTTGAAAAAGTTATCCATGCTCTGGTTACATCTCATTTGGACTATTGTAACTCCCTGTATGTTAGCATTGAACAATTTTAGCTTAACGGCCTGCAGCTCGTTCAGAATGTGGCGGATCAACTCCTAACAGGGAAATGGGAGCACATAACTCCGGTGCTCTCTTCCCTTCCAAGGTTCAAGGTTGATTTTAAAACTTTTTTATATGTTTATAAGTCTCTGAATGGGCTGGCCTGTCTGATTACCTGTCTGAGGCTGTGTTTACACGGAGACACTATGACCTTGAATGGAAAGGTTTTTCCTTTGCATCTTCAAAGCAAATCCTCGTTCAGACGGATATGCTGGAAACGAATGAAACCGCTGTAGTGTACATGCCAGTCCAGTAGATGGCGATGTAGTTTTGTAGAGAAATAGTGCTGCTACAATGCACTATGAAGAAGAAATTTTTTCACAAGTGGACACACAAAGACGCGAGAGTTTCTTGTCTGGACAACACATCTGACTAAATAGTTGTGTCTTAATAAAAAACTGAGCACGGTAAGCAGCACACATGTTAATTGGTAGACGGCCAGAGTTGTTGTTGTTTCTGGTATGCGCACACAGCCTTCATGTGAAAGAGTACTGCACATGCGATGATGTTGGCATTTCACCCTGAAACGCTCTGACTCTGGTGTACATGGAGCTGCATAGAGGAGCATTTGGAAAACTTTCTACCCTGGACCCTGGTTTCTAAAGTTTGTGGATTCAAGCACTTGGTATACTGTTTCCATGTAAGCAGGAGGCAAAAACACAATGAGAAGTTATTTGATTTGACTGTATTAAGCCTTGTGCAAATGGCCTCTGACCATATTAAGGTACATCAGCCCTCCAGAGCACTTTGGTTAGGAAATTAGAGGGTCCTGGATGTTCCTTGATCCTGTTTGTAAATTAGAGTAGATTGAGCCTTGTCAGTTGTGGCTCCCATTCCCATTCTTTACTTACCTTTAAATGTGTGGACTGCAAATTGCCTCTGCACATTTAAAACACGGCTAAAGACAGACTTGTTAACCTTGACCTTTGACAGTATAGTCATTGTTATTGAGTTTTATTGGTTTGGTTATCAAACATGTTTATACTGTATTGTTTTTGTTTTATTGCTTTTATTGGTTTTTATTATTTTACTTTTTTTACACAGACATTGACTAATTATTTCCTCATAGTTTTCATCAACAACTGTTTATCCTGGATGAAAACTAGACAGAAACTTATAAAAACAAAGGCACATGGAAAAAAACAAAACCTAAATTAACTGACTTTTTTATCAACAAGTAAAAACTAAACTAAAATGTTTGACAGAGACTTAATCCAATCAGACTTAATTTGGTCATGTAGAAAGTAGAGACAAGTTAGGAATATATCCAATCACAGCTACTTTGGTTGTGTGGAAAGGTTGGATGAGTTCAGAGGGACATCCAATCACAGCTGCCTTAGCTTAGTGGTGGTGGGATAAGTTGTGGAGCGATCCAATCAGAGCTGCTCTCATTATGAACTGATATATATTTATGTAGAGCAGGTTCACTGTTTGTGGTCAGTTCTGGTATTGTAACTGAGATGCTCTGCCAGGTAGCCTAAATAAAGGTGGCTGCATTTCACACAAAAGTTACATTTGTTTTTGAACATTTATTCATTCAAACTTTAGTAGCATTAAATGTTATTAAATGTTTCATGTAATCCAAATGGAAAAAACGACTTCAGAAATTCAAGGAAACTTAAAAAATGCTTCACCCTTTTCACTTCATATTTTAGTTGGCTTAATTTACAGAAGATTCCATTGACTAAAACTAGACTACAAGTGAAACAACTTAGATGACTGAATCATGACTAAAATCAAAAGATATGTAAGGCAAACAATAACTACAACTAAATTAAAAAGCTGTTCAAAGTAACACTGACAGACTCTGTCTTTTTGCCTGCAAAGGATGAAAACCAAAATAACATCCCTGTGATCCATTTGCTGCTTTTCAATGACTTCCTATCAAAAATCTGTGTTGAACCTGATTGTTTGTTCGACCGATAAGCCTGCTATAAAATTTTCAAAGATTAGACTCAGGAGTCAAAGGTCTCTTACCACTCTTATCAGAGTTGAAGGGTTTTCGTCCTCGTGGTCTCGCAGCTCAAATGATCGCCTGGAAAAAAAACTGAATTGATTAAATGCTGCCGAAGTAAGGAGCAAACACAGAGAGGAGAAACTGATATTCACACACTGCTCTGGGAAATAAAATCTTCATTTTTTGGAGTCAAGATCAGAGCTGACCTGCCACAGTCACTGCAGAGAGCGGTGAGAAAGATGGAGAGGAGGAGGAGGAGGATGAAGAAGCTGACGACTCCTGATGAGAACAGGAACGGTGACCCGGTGACTTCTGCTCCAACAGCAGCCATGATCACAGAGGGCAGAAACCAAACTGTTACAGAAACAGAGACATACAGTGACCACCTCTGTATGACCTCTCTGTGTGGCTCAATAGGAATTTACTGATGGTGTGGTCAATTCACACACCATGAGCAAACACAGGGAGCCACGGGACATTTTTAAGATTACCTATTTGTTTATTGTGAAAACAGAAACTTACCTAGGCAAGGATTTGTAGAGCCTTTATTAAAAGGTAGGATTTACTCTAAAATGTCTACTTTTTTGTGACACATTTTTAAATTTTCCATCCAGTTCTGAGCATGCAAATTTTGTGGTATTTAAAATGTTTTATGTTGATTTATGACTTATTAATGTCATTATTTTTATTTTTTATTCACTTATTTGTGTAATAATCATCTTGTGGTAAGAGTATTTACATTGTATTTTATACTGTATTGTAATTAGTTGATAATTGTTCTTTTATCAGATTTTTCTGTATTAATTTGTAATTTGTTAAGCATGCTATCTGATCTTTTATGTTAATCTCTAATGAAGAGATTACCTGACATGCCAGATGGACAGTTCATTGTTGGAAATATTTCACTAATCCATCTGGGGAGGAGCACTGCCAAAATGTTTTTCAGCTGCATAACCTTCAAAAACAACAGCAGCCTGTGATTGGACCGTCGTTTGGCTCATCACACTCATCACAGACCAATCCATATCAAGCAGCAATGCTACGATGTAGCATATGTAGCGGTCGTTAGCCATAGCAGCTAACTGTTGTTAGCAGCTAGCTGTTGTTAGCTAACGGACGTTAACTGTTGTTTGCCCTAGTTTGCTGTTAGCCAAAGCGGCTAACGGCTGTTAGCTGACAGCTTAACTACCTTAAGACTATCATGTCACATTAAACTATACCACACGGATGTATCATTTAACACGTATATGTGACATGAACCTCGTCAAAGACAATCTCTACGAAGTCAACTTATGAGGAGAGCATATTTCACCAAGTATAACTGAGTAACCATGATGACCACATGCTCACCAACAAAAGCCGCCATTATTTGTACAACAGAAAGTGAATTGACCTCCTGTTCAGTCACTTCCTGTTGTTGTCACGTCTGCAGTCCCCGCTGCTCCAGCCTCTCTTCCCTGATTGGGCCGTTAAGCATTTAGCCAAGTGAAACCATTGGACAATGAAGGCTGGCAAGACGGAGATGTATGATTTCAGAATCAGGCAGGTCTGTCTGCTCTGCAAGGCTAATGAAGAGGAGGGGCACATAAAATCTTGCGTAGGGCGTCACACTGGGTAAGGCCTTCTCTGGATTACAATTTATTTTTCTCAAAGTCAAAGTGATGATCAGAAAAGAAATTTAATCGAATCAATATTTGGTGGTACCATCTTTTGTCTAAACCAGTATCAGGTCTAGTAGCTGTACTTTCACATAGTTTTTGAAGTAGATAGTTTGTTTTAATGTCAATGTCATCTTTATGTCATTTGCTCATTGAAGACAGCCATTGGCCTACCAAAGTGCTTTACAGAAAGATAGACGGAAACAATAAAAACCAAAATAAAACAATAAAAGCAGTAATAACAATAAAAAAATGACAAAAAACAATAAAAACAGAGCAACACAGACATAAACATGCCAAATAAAAACTCAGTAAAAGGGGGTATATTTCAGCAAAGAACAGGTGCATCTTAAGCAGAAATTTAAAAGTTGAGAGGCTATTTACAGTCTGCACAGTGAAAGGTAATGTGTTCCACCACGTGGGAGCTGCAAATGCAAAAGCTCGATCTCCTTTAGTTTTCGAGAAAGATCGAGGACCATCCAACAATACCCGATCACCCAACCAAAGAGCTCTGGAGGGCTGATGTACCTTAATAATCTGACTGGAAGTTTCAAACATCTCAGAGAACCAACGAAAAACCTCACTTGAATGTAATTAGGCTATTATCTTTCTGATCGGCTACATAGAGAAACAGACAACCACTCATACTCACATTCATACATAAGGGTGATTGGGAGTCAGGAGAGAACCCATGTATGCACAGGGAGAAGATGCAAATGCCACACAGAAAGGCCTTGACCCATAGACATAAGAAAGAGTAGACGCCTCATCGACTGCTACGACCTATTGGCGCTGGCGAGCCGTCGGGCCGCCATCTTGGTCCGGTCAGCTGCTCCATTCAGTGTAATGTATTGCCTGGCAAAATGAAGTGTCAGCGCATTTAACCCACCATAATTTCATATACTAAACTGATAATCACGTTTTTTTCCCCTCCACATGTCACACATGTAGGAATGATAGGACACATGGTTCCGCGTATTTTCACTGGCTCGACAGTAATACACGTTTACTATTTACACTTTCTGATGTGTGGCATATCTGTATGACAGGTGTGTGTGTGTATATATATATATACATATATATATATATATATATATACATATATATATATACATATATATATATATATATATATATATATATATATATATATATATATATATATATATATATATATATATATATATATATATATATATATATATATATATATATATATATATATATATATATATATATATATACATATATATATATATATGTATACACACACACATACACATATACATATATACACGCACATACTGCATGTGCATATATATACAGATACACACAATTTACATATACATACATACATACACATATGTATTGATATATTTATATACACATGTGTGTGGTTTGTAAAATACCTGTCATACACACATCAGAAAGTTCTATTACAGTCAAGCTCACTAAAATTACGCTGAACCATGTGCTTTATATCATACCTACATGTATGACATGTGCAGGAAAAATAACACTTGTGAAATCAATTCAGTTTTCATGGAGTTATGATGGATTAAATGCGCTGACACTTCAATGTGCCTGGCAAATACATTACACTGAACGGAGCGGCTGACCGGACCAAGATGGCGGCCGTTTTTCTTGCGCCCCGCCTGCCAATGAGGCGTCTACTCATTCTTATGTCTATGCCTTGTTCAACACGGGGATCAAACCAGTAACCTTCCTGCTGTGAGGCACATGCACTACCGGCTGCGCCACCGTGCCACCCTACAAAAACTTTATTTAACACAAACTAAAAATTCAGTTTCTTTTTATAATGTGAAAAATGCTGCATTCCCTCCCAAACCAATCATGTAGAATTTCTCTGATTCTGATTCTAAAAACCAAAGTTAAGGTAGCCCCTAACGGCTAGCTGTGTTATATGAACATCGGTTGAACCATCTACAGACCAAAAATGTCCTTATGAGTGATTTATTTGGCTTGTTCGGATTTTCATGACTGAACGTCTGCATGTTTAATGAGTAACAACAAATGTTTTTACATTTGCGGAGATGTGATCTGCTTTACTGTTCTTTAAGTAATGATGGTTATGCTAAAAGCTGCTGCCATAGATAGGCTTTATGCAGTGGCTGTCTATTCCACTTTGATCTGTTGGCGCTTTGCTTTGTGGGAAAAGGTATTCATGGTAGACTTTTCCAATGCATACTAATAATTTTCCCCATGGCAGTATGGAATCTTTTTTTTGGCAAACTGTAGATTGCACAAATTGTCACATACTGCCTGTTTCTAAGTGCTTCTTCAAGAAAGCTTATGTGGCACATCTTGAAACTCCAGTCAGCTTTGAGACTTTTTCCTGGGAGAGATGTAGTTGCTGATGTAGAACATCTACAACTTCACCTTAGTAGCAGTTTTACGTCCCCTACAGCTGTTTCTGTCTCGTGTATTGACTGTGTTTTAACCCACTTCTGAAAAGTGATCAGCACACAAACACAGAGCTGCAGGCCACTTTCAGTTTCTGTCCACGTAAAGATTCAAAGCAGCGAGTAGGAGCAGTTAAAGCTTCAGTCAAATATTCATTTATGAGAGACGCTGTTATCACCGAGGTCACTGAGGTCACTGAGTGGCACAGAAAAAGGGTTTCAGACCTTCATTTGCATTTTGAAAGTTTATATGGGAACGTGTTCATGATAATGCATGTAAAGACGACCGTTAGTGTGATTTTTAATGTGATTCTTATTCGTGATTTGTAATGTCGATTCTTAATGTTATATTTGCATTTCCTCTTACAAGAGATCACAGTATCTGACCTTGTTCTCTCAAAATGTTTTCATTTCATCCTCAAATCAGAGTGGGCATTTGTACACCATTACATACATTGTTATTTACATTGTTATTACATACATCCAGTGTTCAGAGTAACGGCGTTAAAAAACGACATTGCTAACACCGTTATTTTTTCCCAGCAACAGGTAATCTGATTAATTTTTCAAACGTTACAACGCTGCTACCATTACTGACTGTGTATTGTGGCGTGTTACTTTGCACCAATGTCAAGCAGCTGTTATCTGACCTGCCTCACTCAGACAGACACAGAGCAGGAGTTGCACCGCTGACGGACAGAGGAGAGAACTTGATGCCAGAGTTGCCAGGTTCGCTTATTATAAGCGACTTTCAGCTTCTTCTTTTTCTAACTTGCATGTGCATATTGGCAGTTGTGGGTTGCAGTTTTTGGGCTTGTTCCAATAGTGCAGTTGCTCTTTTGGGCTTGTTGTGTCCCCAAACCCAGGAGGAATTTGGGGCATGATTTACCACCAATATAAACCCAATTCAGAAGTTATTAAAATTATTTTATACCACCCTAACATTAATTCAAATTTTACTGTAATAATGGTGTTTCCACCTAAAATAAATCCATATAACCAATTGACTTCTAATGTGACTACCACTGTTAACACCATAATAAAGCTGGAAAGGATTAAAATACAACTTAGATAAAAACCTGACATGTCTTTGTTTACAAAAATCAAGTTTAGACAAACTATTACGCAATAATGGAGTTACAAATAACAGCAGCCCTTCCCTTCACTTCTGTATAAAGAAAAGGATGTCCACCTCCAAACAAAAGAATGTTTAACATATGGCCAAATCAAATCAAAGAAAAACAATAGAACTCAGCGGTACGTTTAATGTATCCGAAATAATACATCAATACATCGTAACATGTTACTACATTTGAAAGACAGTTATTTTACTTTTAACTTCACTACATTTCGGGAGATGGATTTTTTTTTTCTCTTCTAAAATGTGATCTGCGTGTGATTTGCTCAGGTGGTGATGCTGTACCTGTATCTCACACATGCACTACTCAGATATACAGGTAAACACTGAGCTAACATACTCAGATTGCTGTTCATCTTGGCAGTAATGACAGCTACAACAGATACAGATGAGGATTTGAAACCAGAGCAGCCATGACCACGTCTGAAGTCCATGATTGAGATTGTCAAAATGAAGAATGATTCATATTGTTTTAAATGTATGCTCTGTGTGCTCCACACAAACTCCATCACAGCCAATAAATTGAAAACAGGAATGGTTGTGCTGTTGTCGATTCAGTCGTGTTTCAATAAGCATTTCTATAGGCTATGTAACATATTTTACAAGACTTTTATTCTACAGGTTCTATAAGCAGGTAAATGCATTCAGTAGGTTGTTCCAGTCAATCACATGTGTTGGAGAAATATTTGAACATGAGTATCTGTACTTTCAAGTACTGGAGTGGAGTACAACCACTGAGGCCAAGTGACCTTGAACTTTGACCTATTAACCCTAGAATAGAATCAGTCTATCCCTAAGTGAAAGTAAAGATGTGATACGACATTTATGAACAGTAGATTATTATTAACCCTTTAACTTCCAGCTCAATTGTTAGGCAGAGGCCAATAAATTTAGAAATATTTAATGTGTCAAATTAAAAAAAAAAAAATCATTGTTTGTTTTTGTCAGTGTTTTAGGATACAGAAGAAACTGCAAACAAAACAAAAGAACTGATATTTCCTTTATTTTCGATTTAAAGGTTTAAATGGTGAAAAGCTTTTATCGTTATCACCCTCATTATCATTTAAAATACTTAAAGGTGCTATGAGGAGAATCTATTACCGGCACCATTAAGACTCTGCTACCCATGAGCACTGTCGTAATGCTGCGTTCCAGTAACCTCGGAACTGAGAGTGACATCATCTCCGACTTATCGGCGTTTCAGTTGAAGTCAAAAATAAATCCTGATCTACCAGGCTATTATTAGCCGTTGTTAGCATGCCCTGCGTTGTTGTTCACAAATATCACATGAAGAATGTGATTATCACTATGACAGCATTTTTGTAAATAGAAGTCTAACAATACTATGTATACAGCTGATCTAGAGCGACACGCCCCAGTCAGAAGTGCAAATAAATTGATTATTACAGGATCTAAATAACTGTTCACACTGGGGGCATCCATCTTCCATTGTCAACTCGGGGGTGGCGAGGTTTCACCGAGTTCCCAGTAGGAAATTCAGACTTGGGGGGACGTTCCAGTTGCAGTTTCCTACTCAGAACCCAGAAATTCCTACTTCTGACTACAACTGGAACGCACCAAAGACGTGGCTGAAGCCAAAGCGTGTGTTTGTTGTGATAAATGCAGCTCAGACCTTCCTCAGAACTCTGCATTGCTTTACAACTTCTTTTTTCAACAACTTGCAGGATGCAAAGCGACGAGGTAATGTATCTCTTTCTAGTTACGTAGCGGTAGTTTTTGATGTGTGACAACAAGCAATTTCTGGAAAACTTATTAGCGTAGTTGTAGCCGGCTATATAACACTACTTACAGCCCGGTGCTCTAAGACGTGTAATATAATTAATAAAATAATATGAATTTGCTCTAGTTTTAATTGTCTTGTTCCGGAAGTTCAGCATCCAGGCCAGTCCAGCCCTGTCCGACCTGATCGGAAGGCTAAGGAATAGCATTTATAGATAACCTATTTTGATGCTATAAAACTCATCTTAAAGTGTGTATTTCGATCAGGCATATATCTAAAAGTGAGACTTTTTTGAAATTACTTCGAAACTCCTCACAGTTTCTTTAACAGTCTCTTAAAAAAACTGAGTGTGTTTGTCAAACTCAGTATCATATTTTAAGTTATTTTATTGCTATTTTCTGCAAACATTTGTGCCTTTTCTCATTGATTTTGTCCCCAATATTTGTGCATTTTAAGTCATCAAGTAATCAACTTTCAACTCTTTAAACCTTTGAGTCCAACACATGAAAATGTCTGGTTTATTGTTTGTTTGTAGTTTTCTCTGTTCCCTGAAATGTTAAAGGAACCAAACAATGATTTGATTTGTTCTGTTTTATAAAGCACTTTATACCCCTGAGCTTATTTTCACCTCTGCCAAACAGTTGAGCTGGTAGTTAAATGGTTAAAAGGGAAATTACCTTGACAACATGACCTCTAAAATACAGGATATGTATAATTCAGAAGTTTGATGAAAATCTCTTAAATTGCTCCTAAAACTAGACGATTATGAGGGCTTACGATCTTGCCTTTTGACCTTTGGTGCCAAATATAAATAGTTAATGTTTGCATACTTTCCTTTGGATGGAAAGACAGCCCAAAAACAGACCTCCCCCTGTCCCAAGATGTGGTTAGTATGGAGATATCAAAAGTCTGAAACCGTCCTGATGAGAGGAGAAGCCTCACAGTCCAGATCATGTGCTGTGTGATGTCAACACCTTCAACGGAGAAGACGGAGGCGTGTCTCCATGTTTACCTTGTTCTCTCAATTCCAGCTCAGCAGGATTTGAATAAGCAGCAGTTTAATCATCCCGTCTGTGTCCTGTCAAACAAACACAAGACCAGCAGAGCAAATAAGAAGATGGTCTGACTGGAGAGACTCAGGCTGGGTCACAATATCAGGGAAACATCAGAAAAAGCAAAAAACATCACAAGTTCATCCTTGGTTGTTTCATTTATAAATGTGCTGATTCTTAAATATGACATCACAAAACCTACACAGCACTTTACTTTTGTGGTTTCATAGATTTGCAATCCTGAAAAAATTGTTTCATTTGTAGTTTAAATCCAAAAATGAATAAATGAACCTGATTTAAGTCAAAGTAAAGATTCAACAAGGAGCTGAACATCCATGAGGAGAATCTCCTGCTCCACCACATCCCAAAGGTACTCTACTGGACTTAGATCAGGTGACTGTGGAGGTCACTAGAGTACAGTGAAGAAACCAGTTTAAGACCTGAGCTTTGAGACAAAGATGCTCCACTGTGGTCATGAAGGGATGGACATAAACAATACTCAGGTTGTGAGGTTTAAACCATGCTCAGGTGGGACTAAGGGGACACCAGCAGCAGCCTGAACCGCTGATCCAAGGCGGGATGAATCCATGCTTTATGATGCTCACACCAAACTCTAAGCCTAACATCTGAATGTGGAGCAGAAATCCAAACCAATTGTCCAATTCAGTGAGCTTGTGTGATCTGTAGCCTCAGTTTCCTGTTCTTGGTTGACAGGGGTGGCACCAGGTGTGGTCTTCTGCTGCTGTAGCCCATCTGCTTTAAGATTAAACATGTGCTTTGTCTTTCTATCATCTGACACCATTCCTGCCATTCTCATCCAATCACTTACTTTACAAAGGCTTTTTGATTCAGAAAACTGCTGCTCACTGGACATTTTCTCTCCTTCAGACCATTCTCGTAATCCTTAAATATGCTTGTGTATAAACCCTGGTTGATCAGCGGTTTCTGAAATAATCATGCCATGTTTTAAGTCTCTCAAAACAACTTTCTTCTCCATTCTGGTGCTCAACTTAACGTCAACAGGTGGTCATGTCTACATGCCTTGATGCACTGAATTGCTGCTATGTGATTGCCTGATTATTCATTTGCAAGCAGTGAAATGAGAATTAAGTTGACTTTTTTTCTTCTCCTGCTTCTCCTCCCTTCTCTTTATCTCAAGAGCTTCATTTGTCACTGTGCTGTCATGTTTTTTCTGCCTTTTGGTGAATTATCAGAAATGAGCCACAAGAATAAAAATATAAAAAACATCCTAATGTTCATTTCCTCGTTAAATATTTTATGACACTGGAGTCCATTTCTATCAGCTCTTTAATATTCTCAACACATTCATACACTGAAAAAACTCAGATCTAGATGAGAGTATTTGTCCAATTTCAAGAATATACCTCACTAGACTGATTCTAGTTTCCTGACATGTAAGGATTATGATCTAATTTGAAGATATAAAACTGAAACTAATAGTTTCTTGTAATAATGACTAAAATAATCTGCCAAGAAGACAAGACGAATATAACTTAAGTAGATATTTAACCTTCATTTTAGACCCTCACTGAGTCGAACTTGTTTGTTTCATTGGCTGATATTTTCTTTTCAGTACAAGCAAGTCAATGCCTTATTTTTGCCTTTTATTCTTTAAAGTAATGTATTTATCTCGACTTGTTAAGTGAATGTGGATTAAAATAACTGTTTTTTTACAAACACACTTTGCCAAGATCTGAGTTTTAGCCGTGTTCAGGCATCTCCAGAGAAAACAACGAGGGAAACCGTCCCAGAAAACTTTTGTCTCCTAATATTTGAGTACATCTGCACTGTGGAGCTGCAGGACAGGACGACAAAAGCAAACAAAAAAAATCATGTTTGCCCATCATTACAGGACAGAAAGTGAAGGAAATGAAAGTGAGGGTCCTACCTGTGTCCATGGTTCCTCAGCTGTAGTCTGAGCTCCTTTACTGTATGTTTGGAGTTCTTCCTGGTGCAGGTTTACTCATTGACAGGCTGAACAAACAGTGAGGAGCTCTGCTGTTTGAGCTGCTTAAAGACACACGCCCTGTTAGTCAGACGCTCCAGGAGGAGACTGATGAGAGGAAGAGACGGTGGGAACACGGCCCTCTGACCACGCAGGAAATATAGATTGAGCTGGATGTGTCCAGGGTGATCGACACGACATCTGAATTAAGCTCTTTTGATTCACTTCATTAAAAAAAAAAAAAACTACACTTCTGACTTCATCATTTCTCCCAAACAAGAAAAAACTCATTTTTCTTCAAGACATTCTTAATTATTAGTTTGTGATTATTCAAGCCCAGGGCCTGTCTGTGTAGATTTGCATGTTCTCCCAGTGCATGCGTGGGTTCTTTCCGGACAAGTTTCAAAACATCCTGGACGAGAGAAACAAAGTCAAACAAATAACTAGAGCTTTCCATTAGGCCCCCTGGCTATTATTTTACAGAAGAGGATTTGGGCCACTGCAAAGAAGTTTTTGAGGAGATTTAACTTTTTCTTTGACTGTGAAAAATTAACAATATATGCAATGTTAAAGGGACCGTGAGGAGAATCTATTACCGGCAAACAAAGACTCTGCTACCCATGAACACGCGCGGTGACTGCCGTAGTGCTGCGTTCCAGTAACCTCGGAACTCAGAGTGACATAATCTTCGACTTATCAGCGTTCCAGTTGAAGTCGGAAAAAAACATGCCGATCTACCAGGCTATTGTTAGCTGTTGTTAGCATGCCTGTGTTGTTGTTCACAAATATCACATGAAGAATGTGATTATCACTATGGCAGCATTTTTGTAAATAGAAGTCTAACAATACTTTGTATACAGCTGATCTAGAGCGACACACCCCAGTCAGAAGTGCAAATAAATTGATTATTACAGGAGCTAAATAACTGTTCACACTGGGGGCATCCATCTTTGTTTGTCAACTCGGGGGTGGCGAGGTTTCACCGAGTTCCCAGTAGGAAATTCCGACTTCGGGGGACGATCTAGTTGCAGTTTCCTACTCGGAACTCAAAATTCCTACTTCTGACTACAACTGGAACACACCAAGAGACGTGTGCAATCCAAAGCATGCGTTTGTTATGATGCAGCTTGGACCTTCCTCAGAACTCTGCATTGCTTTACAACTTCTTTTTTCAACAACTTACAGGATGTAAAGCGACGAGGTAATGTATCTCTGTCTAGTTACGTAGCCGTAGTTTTTGATGTGTGACAACAAGCAATTTTTGGAAAACTTAGTATCGTAGCTTTGTAGCCGGCTATATATCGCTACTTAAAGCCCGGTATAATATAAATTTGCTCTAGTTTTAATTGTCTTGTTCCCGAAGTTGAGTATCCAGGCCAGGCCAGACCAGCCCTGTTCGACCCGACCGGAAGGCTAAGGAATAGCATTTATCGATAACCTACTTTGATGCTATAAAACTCATCTTAAAGTGTGTATTTCGATCAGGCATATATCTAAAAGTGGGGCTTTTTGTAGTTACTTAGAAACTCCTCACAGTCCCTTTAAGTATGGATTAATTCTCAAAATTCTTGTTTTTCTCCTCATAATTTCTGCTTGAATTTCAGAGTTCAGATTTTTTTTGTCTGCATATTTCTAAATTTAATCTTAGAATTCTGAGTTTTTCCGCCACAATACTGAAACTCATTTCAGAATTACAAAATTCCTTCCAGAGTTTTGACCTTTTACAGACTCAGAAACAACTTCAACCTTAAATATTCTTTTCTTTTTCAAGTTTTTGTTTGCCATTTTGGTCTTTGGTATTACTAAACATGAGGAAATGTGCAGAGTAAAAAATGTTTTTGTGCTAAGGGCAGCTTTTGGTCATCTGATACCCTCGACTATTAATGGAACCCCATGCTGCTGCTTCAGGACTGATGGACCAAACCACGTCATTATAATTGTTATTAATTATTATTAGTGTTTTCTTAACTCTGGCAACGAGAGCATAAGCCAGGGAAAAAACTTGCCCTGGTATAAATGTAGTTATGATCCCTGATCTAAAGCAATGCTCAAACCTGATGAAGCTGAAATTAACGTAGAAAAATATTGATATGATTGATTTGATAAACTTTATATCGAACATAGGAATGATAAAGAATTAAAGTTAAAAGACAAACATAACATAAAAAAACCATTATTTACAGAATTTTTTTTTAAGTATTAATGCTGTTCAAAATGGAGTAGGAGGAAGCTAGGCTATCTCCATTTTCATTGGTGTATCACTAAACAATCAGCACACCAGTGCAAAAAAAATAGTTTTTCATCCGTTTTATCTCATTTTCTGCAGATATATGGATAAAACAGGAAGTGTTGCACCAAACTAAAGGATGACTACTTTGATTTGTTGGTTATTTTTTGCCTTCGTTTTGTTTTGTTTATTGTTAGATCACTAAATTGTTGCATAGAAATATTTTCTTTTAAAGGATGGAGGCATTTATATTTAATTAAATGACTTTTCAATTATATTTAATGTAACAACTACACTTTATTCTTTCTTCCATTTCAGTTTTTATCTTTCTTTCGAAAATATTGCAAATAAATACAGTTCAATTCAAAAATTAATTTCATTTTAGCTAATTTTTATCATAATTTATATCTTTTATTTAAATTGTTATTATGAGTTTGCTCTGATGTTTAAAGGGTGCATTGAATATGCTGAGTAATTTGTTTAAAAAATAAAAATAGCTGTTAACCTAAGATAAACAGTGTGGAACTAAATCTGAGAAAGGATGAAGTTGATTAAAAGGGAAATAAAAAGGCTTTTTTTTTTACTTGCTAGTTTGACTGGTGACACTTTACTGTCCTTAGGCATGGGTGAATGGTCGAGGGCATCGGTGGTGCAGTCTGTAGTGGACTTAAGGTGCGTTCACACCACAAGCGACCCAGCTACCAAAGTCGCGTCGCCCACTGAGGTAGCGTCGCGCGTCCATAAATAGCCTACCTGTTTGGTCGCCTGGCGTCGGCCGTCCCTCGGTGACGTCACGTCCGCTCGAGTTTTACCGCGATCGTATCATATATCCCATAATAGGGTGTATGAGCGGACATTATTCCAGCTGTATCCTTTTCACTCACTTATCAGACACAAAACTCTGCAGCTGATGATGCAGCAGCATCCTCTGTGAGTTTACCGCGATCCGTCTGCAAATGTCCTCACTGACATTAGTTCCGCCTATGCCGAAGTCATCCGCCCTGTAGTCCGGATGAATAACGGTACCGTCACACTTACACACACCGCTGATTGGCTGATGCTGCACAGCCACACACGACATTGCCAGAATAGATCAACTTTTTTTTAACTTTGACATCGCGCGACGAGTGAAGCGGTCGTCTTGTCGCCGGCTGTCGCATCGCGGGAGGGTTAGCCCCACCCCATCGCGGCTGTACATTGACTTTGAATGGAGAGTGATCGCCGAGGTAGTACAGGTAGCGTCCGGTGTGAACGCACCTTTAGGGTGTTTTCCCACCAACCGCATTTAGTGCGCACCAAAGAAGTTTTGGCCCAGGGTTTGGTACGTTCAATGTGAATGCAACCATCGTACTTTGGTGCGCACCAAATCAGCCGGTCCGAGACCTTGATGAAGGGGTGGTCTCGATCTGTTCCATCTCCCTACATTTGGTGCGGTTTCACTGGTGTGAAACAAAGTGGTCCGAACCAATCTACTTTTGATGCATTACTTCCTGTTTATTCTGGTTGAGGATTACGATGATTTACGAGGGTCCAGAAGGTCGCTGATGCCGTCTCAAACACGATACAAAAAAACGCACTTGAAGGAAAATGTAGAAGAGAGCGAAAAGTTAACGTTGGTTGTCTGGAGTAGGAAATGGTTACCATGGTAGCCTCTTCTTCGTTCTCCTCCATAGCAGGTTTGGTAACCAGTTACGTGCATATCGCCCCCTGCTGTTCCAAACTGAGTTAATACACAAGTGGGTCCGGGCCATAGACTGTAAAAAACTTCTTATAATACATCCATGGTCCGGGCACGGTTCGATATCGCCAGTGTGAATCCAAACCAGCGGGGGAGGGGGAGGGGCGCGAACCCATGGCGGACCGTGCCGCAGCACGGATCGAAACAAGTGGACCTAATGTGAAAACACCCTTAATCTGTAATTGAAGGGTTGCAGGTTCGTGCCCAGCTCCAGCTGTCATATCAATGCGTCCTTTGGCAAGTCTCATAACCCTAAGGTAAGTGTATGAAGGGGGATTTCTTGCTGTAACTCTGAGACACACATACAGGATGAGTAATTGAACATTTTGTATCTGTGACATTTTCCACTGTGGACATCCATCTCTGCTGAAGCTGCCGACTGAGCTTCTGTATTTATTGTTCTCTTGTATATTTGAACAGAGAAACACAAGCCTCCTGTGCTCCAGATTTAAGCACGGCTCCTCATTTTACTGCCATTTATGGTTGAGTCATTTCCTGAGGAATCTGAAAAGGCCTACTTTTATGATATGTAAATACACTTTGACCGATAAAACTGATTAACCACATTCCAATTCAGGGAAAGACACACACGTCACATTTTTAACCTTCGCCAGGGGGATATTCTTGACTTCTGTAGCTCACTTTAAAAAATTTGTCTAGTCCACTCTTACTTGAAGTCTGGTTTTTGACCCACAAGTGGCCCATTTTAACTGGGACTTAAATGCTCACTCCCCTCCATCTTATCTTTGCACGACCTGGCTTACTGACATCTTTATGTAGTCTTTAGAGCAAGGAAGACAATAATCCTCCTAAGCATGTTACAAAAGAAAACAGTAGTATTTTGTCTCATGCAGCGGCTGCAGCTGATAATCTCATTAAAGCTCAAATCAAACGGACACTTGAACATATCAGCGGCTCCACCCAAACACCACAACGGACTGTCACTGCTTGGCTGGTAGAGCGAGGCCTTCAGGAAGCTGTGACAGGAAGATAACAACATTTGCTGCTCAATGAGGGAAACTTTCTTCTGTGACTAACTGTGCAGAAGTATAGAGTTATGTTTGCAGATGCCCCTGCCTTCACCCTCGACTAAATTTAGGTGAAAAGCTATCGAGGACAAACAGTTCATGATAAAAAAAAAAACAGGAAACGACATTCACTGGCAGCAGATGGCTTTATGTTCTCAAATTTAACTTGGTCATTATTATTTAAGATCCAAAAGTCAAAGGGTTTCAGGAGCCATCGGCCAAAAAACAGCAGTGTTCATTTTCATCAACTACCTTTTTTCGACTGATGGAAACTCGACAGTAACTAATAAAAACAAGTGCACATGGGCAAAAACTAAAACTAAATTCACTCATTATCATCAACAAATAAAAACTAGATTAAAATGTCTAACAGACTTACTCCAATCAGACCATATTTGGCGATGTAGAAAGTAGAGACAAGTTAGGAATATATCCAATCACAACTTTGGTTGTGTGGAAAGGTTGGATGAGTTCAGAGGGACATCCAATCCCAGCTGCCTTAGCTTGGTGGTGGTGGGATAAGTTGTGGAGCGATCCAATCAGAGCTGCTTTCTTTATGAATTGATACATTCATGTACAGCAGGTTCACGGTTTGTTGTCAGTTCTGGTATTGTAACTGAGATTCTCTGCCAGGTAGCCTAAATAAATGCGACTGCATTTCAAACAAAAATTCAATATTGTTCTGTTTATTTATACATTCAAACTTCATTAGCATTCAATAAAGGGTTATAAGATATTTTTTTATCCAAGTGTAAAACATGACTTCAGAAATTTAAGGTAACAAAAAATGCCTTACACTTTACACATCAAATTTTAGTCTCCTAAATTTACAGCAGATTTCATCGACTAACAAGTTGTGAAATATCATCTTAAACTAGTTTGAAATGAAAGATCAATAAAGAGGACTAAATGATGACTAAAACTGAAAGATACTTAAATATTGTTCAAAAAGTGCTGTCAAAATTAATTCTGGAAAATATTTTGTTTCATCTCAGTCTCTCCCTTTCTTTGTGTAAGGATTGTGCCAAATATCTTTCTTTAAATAACAAAAGTTGATTTTGTTTAGTTTAAAAAGATTTGTAAACCAGTGAACCCTACTTCATTTGTATTTTCTATTTATGGCATCAATTTCAAGACATCCAAAACAATTGTCATTAGAGTCTTTAATGAAAATCTGTGGAATGTATTTTCTTTGGTTGAAGAGTTTCTCTAAACTCACTTTAGGATGTGATAGTCCAGAGTTTGGACTACATGTTTATTTCAGTGACGGTATATCAGTTTGAAAATGTTTGGTGTTTCCCATCCCTAACATTAACCAAACTCTGCCATACAGGGGCAAACATACACTTTACACTCTCCCTGCTGCAAACAACATGTTTCAGGAGAGTTAAGAGTCAGATGCAGAGGAAAGTCAGGGCAAGACAAATTTCTTCTTAAACACATTTAGGCCAAAAAGCCAAAAGGCAAAACCAAAAATGCATCATCCAAACTTTAGGAGACAAAGACAATCAAACAGAAGGCTGGAGAAAACACAGAGTTTTATACAGGTGGGGGTGATTACAAATCAGACTCAGGTGAGAGGGAAAGGTGGGAAGAGAACAAAGGCAGACATCAAACAACAGCAAAGTGATTTCAGAATAAAGCAGGAAATAAACACACAAAAAAAGCATCCATTCTCCGAGAACAGAGTTATGTATGGGGACTTTTCTCATCATTTTTATTGAACAGCCTGATTTTCTTTTCTTTTTTTATGTGTTCTTTATCTCTCTGGATGAGTGAGAAGACCACAAACTGGGGTGAGGTGGTTTTTTGGACCTCCTTGTGTGCTCTCCATAGCGCTTTATTTTGATTATCATTATTATTGTTTCTTTTTTGCTGATCTGGATATATAGTTTGATGTGGACTGGTAACAATGTTCACACACTGTGCTTTGTTTATTTTGCTGTTTTTTTCATGTTTAATTATCTGTATGCCAATTTTAAAAAAGAGCAAGAAAATCTAAGTATTAAAAAAAACAGCATCCACAATCATCTCCACATAATCACTCACTACTTACAGGCTTACACTTGAGCTCCTGCCTCTTTCCCTGTAAAGGATGATGATCAGCCCCTCTAACAAAATTGAGATCTTTGAGCAATGTCAGGCAAATCCAGCACGGCACTGCAACTTTGTCAAATCAATGCAACTTTCCCTTAACCAAAAATCTCTGCTCTGACCTTCGACTCACTCTACTCAGGGATGTGAGGCACAAAAAGCCACATAAAGTCTGTGAAAAGCCACCACCTGAGGTCTTATATACCAGCAGAGGTTCACTGTTAGCATGCAGATGTGGAGCATCACTTCAAGAGCTTCCTACTGTAAACACGTCCTGTGGATCGCTACTGCATGTGTCTGCCTGCATACTGCCTACCCTGCCCCCCATCACTACCTCTTGCAGAAAAAATGTTAAATAAAACACATTTTATTGAGAATCAGTGTTGATATTTTAGAGTTTTTGTTCAGGGTTACTTAAAATTCTATAAGACTTTGCAAACTGATTCACTGTGGTAATGTTTAAGCCTTTAAAAATCCCCACTTTTGCAGCAACAATTTTAAAAAATGACGCAAAATAAAGCTTTTTCTCCAACAACATTCACAAATAATTGCTGTGAAATCCTGCAGGAACTGGCTCATTGCAGATCCATGTGCATGTTTTGCCTTTTCTGTGGAAGGAGCTTTCTGGTGCATTTGCAAAACTTTGTAGGATCACAAGGAGTGTTTCTCTTTTAATGGTTTACATTTTTAATATTTTCTGCTTATGTCATCATGTAGGCTCAACGTTTTTTGTTTGTTTTTGTTGTACAGGCTCATGTATCCCTCCATACCTACCATGTTTGTCAAGACAAAACAAACTCTGGTTTGTTGGTGTGAAAGCAATCCGGACCAAACAAAAGGGACTAGTGAGCGATGTGAACCAAAGAGCAGGGCATTGTGATCTAACCTGACCTGATTTCACAACAGTAGGTGAGCCAATGCTGCTGTCATATTCTTAAATCATGTCTTTACTCCTCTACTGTCCGTATATGGCCTGTACTTCATTTGCTTTTCAATAAATATCTTGCATGAAATGTTTTGTCTTAAGTCCCCATTTCTTCTTCTTACATTTTAACGCTCTACTTCTTCAGATGTAACAGAGCAGAGAGACATATTGTCTATCCAGCAATCCCAGTTTTGAGCTGTGTGCTTTTCACAGGTGGCCTCCCTAATTGCATTTCTTCAGGTGAAGCAGAGATGTCTCTGCTGGAGTTCACCAGTGCGTTCATTTGCCTCCAACTCCTTGGCTTCAAACTTCATTTTTACGTTTTCGCCACTCTGCTGTCCAAAACTCTCCATGGGGACAGTCAGTATCAAACACAAAATCCTCATTTAAGGGTGGTTCACACCACTTTGTGCCTGTTATCAATAGTAGCCTTTGTCAGTCACCCACAACACATCCACTAACGCAATTCCTGAGTATGCACACACAGTTATGCATTTGTTATTTGGGACCTTAGCAGATCAGAACCTAAGAGACATAGTTAGTCCTCAGGCCTGTTTGGTGAAGGATGTCTGCTTGATGTGGCTCAATCCCAGTATCAACACACACAGACAAACAGATCATGTGACCATCACACTCTCCACCCTGAGGCGGGTAAACCCCACAGACCTTACTGATGGGACATTTGTGTGGAGATCTGTGAGGGAGAGAGATGTCCAAAGTGTCCGTGACAAATGCTGTGCCAGAAAGTGGACCAAAGCAGTGTTTGTTATTTTCATCAGGGAATCATTAGTGATTATGGTTATGAAATATAAACAATATCATACAAACAGAAACACAGCAGTGATTTCCCACATGTTGACATGGAAAAGGCTCAGTAAAGCACTTGTAATCTTCAGTGATCCAGATCAACATCATCAAACTTTCACTTGGAGTGTGGTGACTGACTTCACCCTAAAAAAACTCTGATCTAGGCGAGGGTATTTGTCCAATTTCAAGACACAACTAGACTGATTCTAATTAATAACTTCCTTAGATGTCTGGACTTAAATCGTATTTGAAGATATCAAAACTAAAAATGAGGCCTGAGTTGCTTGGAAGAAGTAAAATAATCTGCTAATAAGACAAGACAAATTTAATTTAAGCAGATATTAAACCTGAATTTAAGACCCTCACTGAGTCAGACTTTCCTTGTTTCATTATCAGATATTTTATCATTCCTTAAAGGTGCTATGAGGAGAATCTATTACCGGCGTAGTTAAGACTCTGCTACCCATGAGCACGCACGCAGTTGAAGTCGGAAAAAAACATGCCGATCTATCAGGCTATTGTTAGCTGTTGTTAGCATGCCCTGTGTTGTTGTTCACAAATATCACATGAAGAATGTGATTATCACTATGGCAGCATTTTCATAAATATAAGTCTAACAATACTATGTATACAGCTGATCTAGAGCGACACACCCCAGTCAGAAGTGCAAATAAATGGATTATTACAGGAGCTAAATAACTGTTCACACTGGGGGCATCCATCTTCGATTGTCAACTCGGGGGTGGCGAGGTTTCACCGAGTTCCAAGTAGGAAATTCAGAGTTCAGGGGACGTTCCAGTTTCAGTTTCCTACTCGGAACTTCCTACTTCTGACTACAACTGGAACGCACAAAAGATGTGACCCAAGCCAAAGCGTGTGTTTGTTGTGATGCTAATAAATGCAGCTCAGACCTTCCTCAGAACTCTGCATTGCTTTACAACTTCTTTTTTCAACAACTTACAGGATGCAAAGCAACGACGTAATGTATTTTTTTCCAGTTACGTAGCGGTAGTTTTTTGACGTGTGACAACAAGCAATTTTTGGAAAACTTAGTATTGTAATTTTGTAGCGGGCTATATATTGCTACTTACAGCCCTGTGCTCTAAGACGTGTCCAAATAATATAAATTTGCTCTGTTTTAATTGTCTTGTTCTTGAAGTTGAGTATCCAGGCCAGTCCAGCCCTGTCCGAACTGACCGTGAAGCTAAGGAATAGCATTTATAGATAACCTATTTTGATGCTATAAAACTCATCTTAAAGTGTGTATTTCGATCAGGCATATATCTAAAAGTGAGACTTTTTTGTAACTACTTAGAAACTCCTCATAGTCTCTTTAAAATAAAATATGTATCTTGATTGGTTAAGTGACTGTGGATTAGAATAAGTGTTTTGGATATTTTTGACTTGAAAACAGACAAACACACTTGCCAAGATCTGAATTTTTGCAGTGAGTGGTTTGTCCCCTCTCTTCTTCTTCCTCTACCTTCATCAGCTGAGCCTTGGCTCTCCTCCTCATGGACAGCACCGTCACCGTGCAGCAGAGCATCAGCCCAAGAGAGGAGACACAAGCCAGCAGGAGACGCTCTTCCCCGAACTGTCTTAGGAGTGCAGGCCTCCTCCACAGAAAGTCCTCAAACAGCGCCTCCTGCTGGAACAGCATGCAGAGGGACAGCAGGATGTGGAAGAGCTGATGGCTGTGACCGAGAAGGTCGAAGCATCCAGGTGAGAGACTCTCAGGTACTGGGCAGAAGAGGAAGAGGGCCGAGAGGAGGAACAGCACCACCTGGTGGAGAGAAGGCAGATCAAGTTTGTTTTCACCCAACTGTGTGTTTCTATAAATAATGAAAGATGCTGTTTTATAATAAATAAGCTACTTAAGTCATGAAATATGAAGTAGTTTTGTTTCTGGTCTAGTTTTGTGGCAGAACCAGCTGAAAAGCATCATTTGGAAGATTTCTGTCACTTTGAAATTTGGTTTGACTGTGAGATAACTTGTAATGTTAGCAATGGCTCAAGGAAGGAGTGATTAGATCTGGAGTGGTGATTTGAATCTGGATCTGGACCTCTTTATCCACAGACTTGTTAAAGGGTTAGCTTGTTTTTGTTTTTTTGAGTGGGGTTGCTCGTGGCTAATTGCTCCAGGAAATAGGAACTTGTGAGCTTTGCCGGTACAGTTCATGGTGCCACCGAAAGCCTCATGATTAATCAACTTATGAGTTAAAACTGCTCGAAAAACTATGTTGGCTCGAGAAAATGCTACAGTAACATCAGAGTTTGGCAGAATTTATTATCACGATGCTGTAAGGCCGAAATGTCAGATCCTAATATGTGCAGACAGAATCTCTGGGAAATAAATGAAACTGAAGAGCATTAAAATTACATTGAAATCATAAAATCCAGCTCCCCCTTCAGGTTTGGCTCCAGGGAGGTGTCCTGGTTCACCTATTCCAGGTGAGTTAGCTGTGGACTGATTCATTTGGGTTCATTGGGTTCTTGTGGATTTCACGTAGTCTGGACCCTCCCACAGAACCAGTTTGCTATGGGGTGCTCTACCAAATAGGGTGCCTCATGGTCTCAAGGAAGAAAGAACACCAAAAAAAAATGTGAAAAGGAAAAGGAAAAAAGACAGAAACGAGCAACAAAAGGCATAGCTTTGCAAGAAAATGCAAAATCAGCCATCACAGATCATTGCAAGAAGGACAGAGACATCTGCACAGAGAGGAATAAACACCTACGCAGGATCAGGGAAGCAATCGAAATCAGGAAGCGTACCCACAGGACAATGAACCGAGACATGCTGCCTCACACCGGGAGCGCTGTCCTGGAGGAGCAGGAGGCGTGGTCGACCTGGCAAATTTGACAGATCAACCACGCCTCTGTAAGATCAGCTGAAAAGGACACATCATACTAACGTCAGGTGACACTTCTGACGAAGACGGAAGGTCTCTGGTGAAACATGGAAAGGTATGAACTAAAAATCTTCTTGTCAGTGAATAAAGGAAAGTTTAAGCATAGTATCTACGAGGTCATAATGAACTTTCTCGGACTACCTTGGAATCCATTTGGGTGAGCAAGAAAATGTTGCAGATAGAAGATGATGGATGGATAGATTCCCATCAGACAAAATATTTCTAAGATTATTTCGTGACAATAATCATATTAGCATTAGTGTAATCAGCCTGACACCTGAACATCTGAAGATGTCATCATATTTCTTTAAAGTTAATATTAGGGCTGCAACAACTAATTGATTAAATCGATGAAAATCGATAATTAAATTTGTTCTCAACTAATTTAATTATTGATTTTCATTGGCAATGAATCGTGGGTGTTTTGGTGCATGGAATTGTAGCTTACAGTTGGTTAGTTAGGAGGAGATGAGCCCCCTCTCTTGCTGTAAGCTACTATGAGAGGTGGGCATGTGCACTAGCGACCGTCACTGCACACAACAACATGCAGAAGGATTCACAATGGCGCCATCCACGGCAGCATCACTTCATGAACGACCAGAAACCTCCAAAAGCTGGGAGCATTTCACGCTCAACAAAGCAAAGCAAACGATCACTTGCAAACATTGCAAGGCCGACTTCATCTGGCAATGGTAGCACGACCTCTATGAAAGAGCACTTGCTGAGAAAGCACGTCGGCATGTTGGAGACGGACGAAGACTTGCCTTGGTATAAAGATTATTTTTGTTTGTTGCATTCAGCAGCACCTTATTTTATTGAATACTTTATAGACAAGACTGTTACTACTTTGCCTGCATTATTTCAAGAAAAAAAGTAAGTTTGTGAGCATCTATTTGAACAACATGCAAACAAGTCTGTTAATGTATTAATGTACTGTCAAGAAAGAAAAAAGCTATAATAAAATATTATTACTGAAGGAAAAATGTTTTTTATTGTCTTTATTGTTGTTTAGAAAATACATAAAACAACTTTAAGCTAAATTGTCAAGGAAATTGCAAAAATGTCTCATTATCCAATTAATCGATTAAACAATCACCTGATTAATCGATTATGAAAATAATTGTTAGTTGCAGCCCTAGTTGATATATGGTCCAGCCCTAGCTCTACCTGTATGAGGTGCAGCATGGTGGCAGGGTTCCTCCACCTGTGGGTGAGAAGACGCTGTGTGACAGGGCTAATGTTCAGCAGGTAGACCACACCCAACGGCCCCACCTGCCACAGCCTCCTGTGGAGAGGGAGCATCTTCTGGAAACGGAGCTTCACGTAACAGCAGGAAGTGCAAGAGAACCAGGCCAGGAGGGCAGCGGCTGGGAGGAAGGCCTGAGAGGAAAGTGCATCATTAGTCAATCTGAGAGGATTCACTGAGAAAAGATGTGGCACACAGCTGCAGACCTGTCCCAGCATGCTTTGAGCCCAGATGACATCAGAGCTGTAGAGGTGCAGAGCCAGAGTGCAGCCATACTGGTAGACTGCCATGCCGGCAGAGTCCAGGAAAGAGAGGGAGTAGAAGGTCTCCTCAGAGTGGGACTGCAGCAGGTGAGCTGCAGCACTGCAACACGCAACTGAGAAAATCAGCTGGAGGTTCAGATACAGTGCTGTTAGTGAGCAGGTGTAGAAGCTCTGCATGGTCAGAACAGATGCTGTGTGTGAGCACTTTTTAATTTAGTTTTAGTTTTAGTCTTTTGCCTAAAATGTCTTTTAGTTTTAGTCATAATTGAGTCATCTAAATTGTTTGAATTTAGTCTAGTTTAAGTTGATCTTTCACAACTTTTTAGTTGATGGGATCAACTGTTAATTTAGTCAACTAAAATATGAAGTGTAAATAGTAATATTTTATGTTTCCTTGAATTTCTGAAGTAATGTTTCACACTTGGATAAAATGAAATGAAACATCTAATAGCCCTTTACTTTATGCTAGTAAAGTTTAAATGTATAAATTAACAGAATCAAATTTTACTTTAGTGTGAAATGCAGTCACCTTTATTTAGGCTACCTGGCAGAGCATCTTAGTTACAATACCAGAACTGACAACAAACAGAGAACCTGCTCTACATGAATATATCAATTCATAAAGAGAGCTGCTCTGATTGGATCACTCCACAACTTATCCCACCACCACCAAGCTAAGGCAGCTGTGATTGGATGTCCCTCTGAACTCATCCAACCTTTCCATTTACAGGAAGCTTTATGTGTGAAATTCCACTTTAAATTTGAATCAGTTTGAATGTATGAAATATTAAAAACAATCAAACATGGTGGACCTGAGGTGCTGGTTTGGTGGAGTGGTAATTAGCCAGGTGTGACATGTACATTGTCGGCCTGGGTTCGAATCCAACCTGTGGCCTGTGTGCAGAGTCTCCTCCCTACTCTCCCTTACCACCTCACAAAACTATCCACTGTCTCTCTCTCTCTTTTTCATAAAAGGCCTAAAAATGCCCCAAACGTGATCTTAAAGGAACATTGAATATGAAGCTGTGAGCGAAGCTGGAACATCATTGTACCTGTGCTGCTTGTTCAGCTCACCTGCAGCTCAGGTGTGTGACCGCAGAGAGAACATAGAGGACCAGAGGCAGAGAGGACACGTCCACAGAGAAGCCCTGTCCTTCAGGGCCCTGCAGCCGGAATCCCAAGATCCCCTGAGAAGGTCAAAAGTCCGACATAAGAAGGTCAAATATGCTTTTCTAAAATACCTGTGTGTCAGACCTGAGTTTGATTTGTTAAATACCCCTCCCTGCAGGACGGAGAACACCAGGAACCTCATGAGGGTGTAGACCACGGTCAGCAAGAGGCTCCACACGGTCAGGGTCTGGTTGTGGATCTGGAAGAGGGTGAGGGTGTAACAGCGCCACGAGAGACCTGTGGGACGATACCCGGAGAGGATGAACTGCTCTCTAAGCAGAGGCGGGACGTCCATGTCTTTGACAGTCGGAGGGAGGGAAGGGAGGAGGCGGTCCAGCAGAGCGCGGAGGGTGAGGCACGGTGAGGGAGGTGCGAAGGACACCAGAGGCATGATGGGAGGGATTTAGTCGGCGCTTAAAGAAGCTGAAGAGATCAAAATGAATCTTGTAATTAGCTGTGTGTGTGCTCGGTGTTGTTTTCGATACTTCCTGGTGGCCTCAGGTCTATTTTAGGAAGTCGTGATCATACAGAATAATAAGTGAATGGGAGGTGGAGGGCTCGCAAGGCCTTCTCTGCAGCAGTGCTGGGCACGTTACTTTAAGGAAGTAATTAGTTGTAGTTACTTTCCCAAAAAAGTAACTGAATTACTAATGGAATTACTCCTTCATAAAAGTAATCAGTTACCAGGGAAAATAATTAGTGCTTTACTTTTTTGAAAAAGCTTTTACTTCTTCTCTCTCCCTCCGTTCTGTTACCTGCTGCAGCAGCTCTGACATCATCAGCAGAGTTCTCGGTGTTTTTGGTCACTAGATTTTAGATTTACTTACAACAGACAAACACTTTGCTTTAGGACATAATGTACACTTCACATATGTGTTCTTGCCTTTCACTTCTTGTACTTCCATCTTGAAATCACCAGTTTTAACTCCACAGACTGCTCCGGACTCGCTGGTGCTGGAACTAGCCGTGTTGCCAGATTTTGCAATTTTTTAGAGAGAGAAACCTACTTGAATTGTGTTTTAATTTTTATCCATGTTACATTTCAATTTCAATGTCATATTTCTTCTTTTGTCTCTTAATTTACTTATTAAACATACATTTGTTTGGACGTGGAACATCCTTTTCTTTATACAGAAGTGAAGGGAGGGGCTACAGCTATTTGTAACTTGTATTACTAAGCAGTCTGTCTAACCTTGATTATTGTAACTAAAAAGCCATGTCAGGCTTTTATCTAAGTTTTATCTTAATCCTCTACAGCTTTATTATGGTGGAAACAGTAGTAGCTACATTAGAAATCAATTTAATTCTGGCTATAAGGATTTATTTTAGGTGGAAATATCATTTTTCGAGGGTTAGGGTGAGATAAAAAAATCTGTATAACTTCTGAATTGGGTTTATATTGATGGTAGATCATACACCAAATTCCTGCTGGGTTTGGGGGCATAACAAACCCAAATGAGCAACTGAACTATTGGAACAAGTCCAAAAAAGTGTAACCCACTACTCCCAATATTCACATGCAAGTTAGAAAAAGAAGAAGCAAAAAGTCACTTATAATATGTGGACCTGCGACTCTGGCATCGAGTTTTCTCGTCTGGCTGAGTGAGGTAGGTCGGATTACAGCTGCTAGACATCTGTGCAAAGTCGTGCCACATTTCACTGTCGGTAACAGTAACAGGGTTATAACCATAGACTGTAAAAAACATGGACGTCGTGACGCTGGGCTCGAATTGAAGTTGCCACAAAAACTGCTCCCCCTGGTGACTGGCTGCAGTATAGGTCAATTCTCCGTCTCCCTCATTCACCTGAACAGGCCGTAGTGAAACTTCAAAAAATTGATACACCTCGTAGAAATATTTCTCTTGTCCGTATGCTGTGGTGATATGAAAGTAATATTGGGCGGCGTTTTTTCCAAGTCCTCTTTTTTTGAAAAGTTTCTTTTTCATCTATTATTAGATATTAAAAAATAATTGCGGTTTACGTCAGTTTCACAATGATTTTGTACGCTGTATGCTGGGGAGTTTTGCGACAGTTTACGACAGCTGCATCCAGATGTGGTCCAGATTCTCTACTGGCTGCACAATGACGGCAGTAATTAACTAATTTACCTGTTACTTGGAAAAACATAACAGCGTTTTTAAGGCCATTATTTCTAACAGAGTTACTCCCAACACTGCTCTACAGTCAGGCTCAGTAATCTACAGGAAAGTCATTTTCAAAAGAAGTAGAAAGTCAAAGTTAACACCAGTGTTGTGTTACTCGAGACTTCAATTTGAGGGTCTTGGTCTTGTTTCGGATTTGAAAGCATTTTTACTCAGTCTTGTCTCGGTCTCGGACTGGCCGGACTCTGGATTTTCCATCAAGACCAATCAATGCCAGCGCAGATCTGTTGTTCTTCAACTTCATTAATGTGAATAAGGACGAGCACTTGGTAAAACAACAAAAGGCTTCAGTTCATGTGTTATCTCCCCTGTGATGACTGCATTCCCGGTGTTGTGACTGAGTGGCAGCCCCACTTAACTGTTCAACTTTGTCATGGTTTTTAAAATTGATTTTGATGGTCTTGGTCTCGGCTTGGTCTCAACTCCCAAAAGTCTTGGGCTTGTCTTGGTCTCGGTGCATTCTGGTCTCAGGCCAGTCTTGGTCTCAGATAGTGTGGTCTTGAGCACAACACTAGTTAGCAGTACAGCAGAAGTAGAAATATCACAGGTAATGAGAAATGAAAATGAGAAGCCATAGTACTGGAATAATTCAAACAAACCTACCACAGTCTCTCGTGTGCAGTCCTTAGGATCGGATCTCAGATCTATGAATATATGATCTCAAATCTATTTCATTCAAAGCTGATTTGTGCAGATTTATGAGCGTCGTTCCTCTCTGAGAGGCTCTGTTCAGTGTTACTGACCAGCCACTGAATAACACAGAATAACACACACACGCTCACACACACTTTACCCCCACAATGTGTTCTTGTTTATGAGGAATTCCTGATCGTTTCAGACTGAATTAGTTATTTTCTCAGCACTTTCAGCCGTCATGAGACTCAACACAGCGCAGAAACATGAGCACACTTAGACAAGAGGTTAGATATTGTTGATAAAGATTTGAATTGATTTACAGAAGACTTTTGTTGATGAAATACATCTCGACATCTTAATCAAGGACTGAAGAACTGGACCATTTTATTTTAAATGTAGATGTGGAGAAGTGCCATCAGACCACTAGAGGGTAAATCTACAAGTGAAAGTGTGAGAAAATGACCTTATTTCTTTCTTTAGGCCTTCATTGACAGGATATAGACAGAGAGAGAGAGAGAGAGAGTGGCAGATGCATGCATATGGTTCATGCCTGGTTGCTTACCACTCTGCCAAACCAGCAGCCCAAATAATCTTATTTATAATTTGAGTGAAACAAACATTTTCCTTCTCCATCAAAAGTATCAATCTTTACTTATTAGTAACTTCTTCAATACATGATTATGTGGTTTAAAAATACCAACACAATTTGGAGTCAAATAAAAAATACTGCAAGAGATTGTTGCAAAAGTAATATTTTATGCAACATTACATGGGACTTGTGGATGTTGGAGAACTGCAGTTAACCACGTGTCCACTAGAGACAGACTAAAAAAAAGTAAAGTCTCATTAAAGCCCACATTGAAAGGTCAAACTTTACTGTAGAAACTATAGAGAACACAAACCTCCAACAGAGCAATCCAGCACTTTCAGCCAAGTTATTTCCCAACAATATGAAAAAACTGTGCTATCTTGCACTGTAAACAAACCCTTCAAAAAATCCAGGATCCAAATCTGGATTTTATCACCACAAAAAAGGCGTCACTTCGCCCCCTGTACCAACAGTCCCTGAAAATTACATCAAGAGCTGCTTTGTCAACAAAATTTACACGACAGCCACCACAGTGAAGTCTGGATCATAGCATAGTTTATTTTTACATTGACCTTTTTAATTTCATTCATTAACAGCTGATGAGCAGAATCGTGTATTTACAGTCTGAATATCCGTTGGCTCAGGAGGTCTCATCCTGGTTGGTTTTGGCCCACACGCAGGTGCAGCCCACAGCCACAGATCGATACGAGGCGTGATAGCAGCGTCCTCGCCCGTGACGCTCAAGCACCAGGATGTTCTGGTAGATGGGGACTGAGTTCAGGTCCCGTTCGTCTGTCTGTCCAGAGTCAGGACTGACGCAGAACCTGCTGCTGCACTCAGCTTCCCATATTGTGGAGCTGATCCGGTTCTTCACGGTGGTCGACCTGAACAGAAAAAGAGTTTTTATCAATGAAATCTAGAAAAAGAAACCACTGGCATGTTTGACTCTCTGTTAGAGCAGCAGGGACCATGTAAACATAATGTAAAGAAACGCTTCATTTTCATATTTAAGATTTCTGATCCCTCGCACTGACCTCCACGTCCATGGAGACAGAGACCTGATGTTGATGTCTCCATTATCTTCAACCAAGTGGGAGTCCTCCGAGGAGAACGTCAACTTGGAGACACAACCAGCAGGAGTCGGAGATGGAGTTTCAGCCTCAGAGGAGGAGACCATCAACAAAACACTGCAACACACCTGGTCGGAGAAATAAAAAAGAAAAGTCTTGACCCAAACAAGAAACACAAGTCTTTCTAATTTATGGAGCTGATTGTGGAACGACTGCAACTTCAGCTTTCCCTCAGCTTAGACGTGAAAGAAGACGCCGTAATATGGAAAACTGTTTAAACATCACCCATAGTTTCCCCGTAATCAAATTTGGAGCGCATGTACTCAATTTAGGTCAACTAGGATGCAGGTGGACTTTACTCGTGTAGAAAAAAGTGACACTAGTACTACTAGTGGACTGTTTTGTGTCTACTAGTACAACTACTAGACTTAAAAATGTTCACTAGTACTGCTGTTAAGCTTTAAATGCTAATGAGGGGGCAGGGAAAAGCAAATTCAGGCTTTTGAATATTACAACCAATCAGGGTGCTGGATTTGGTTATAGTCCCTCCTGCCTTATTTGCATTAAGTCTACTAATGCTACCAGTACAGCTTTGACTTTTAATTGTACCGTATTTTAAGTCTACTCGTTCTACCATTAACACGAAATTGTCCACAAAGAGATGATTTTCCTTTACTTGTAAGGCATATTTTCTCACTAGTTCACCAAAAACCTTTATTAGTAAAAACTCTTGATTGCTAGTTCTACTGGCAAAATCTAACTATCTCACTGGTATTACTAGTAGGCTGTCACACTAGTAAGGCCAAAAAGGGTTTACTTGTGGTACTAGAAGACCTAATGCAAATGAAGTAGGGAGGGATTAAAACCAATTCAAGCACCCTAATTGATTGTAATATTTTCAAAAGCCAATGGGAAGCCTGAATTTACCCTACCCCACCCTCTTATTGGTATGTAAGGGTTACTTCTTGTACTGGTGAACATTTTTCAGTCTGGTGGTAGTACTTTTAGACCCTTGATTGCTACACTCGTTGACCTAAATTGAGTAGACGCACTCCAGATTTCAGTGCTGGTGGAGCTGAACAATGGTTGATACAATATCATTTTTTTTTTACCCAAACGGCGCTCCATACCGTCCGATGTGAAGCCTAGATTGTCGGCCACAGCTCCACTGTTGTCATGATGAATCAGGTTTATCCATAATCATTCATCTTTTGAACATAGCCAAAGCTGTGTGTGGCTCATCTTAATATAAGAAAGCATAAAATCATGCGAAAGAAAAAAGAAGTAACCCTTTGATATGGCCAAATAACTGTACATCATACTGAACAGTGTTAGCTGGAGGAGGACTTTGCATCATCAAGTCTCTCTTATCTCAGGAGACAACATCTATATAATAGTCTGACATGTGCATGGAAGCTAAACTCAGAAATAATCCTGACTCTGCAAAAATAAAAGCCTCTCCCACTGGAGGACATCAAACTGATGTGGACGCTAAACTCGCTGAGGAGCTGCATTGCTCTTCTCGAGGTGATTTTCGCACATTAAACAAAAGCATTTCTCATTTTTCTAGCCTAATTGTTCCCCAGAGATCGTTTTGTTTCGGCTCAAAGTGCAACACTCACCAGAAGGACGATGCTGTGTCTTTTCTCCATGTTGTCTCTGCTGTTCTTTCAGCTGAACTTCACTGCTGCAGCAGCTTCAGCAGTCTTTATACAGACCTCACAGATCTGATATCAGGAGATTCTCCCCCTGATACCAGCCTCAGACGTGAGGGGGGATTCCTGCGATCGCTGCTTCCCATCGAGGGTTTCGGAGAGTACCAAGACTTCACGTCTTCCTCCATGATAACATCTTAGATGGACAGATAAGGGCACGATAGAAACTTCTGCAGATATAAAGCATCAAGTCAACAGTTTCTTTTCTGCTGATTAACATCTAACCTCTTTAAGAAGAGGTTTCTGAAGATGTGTGAGATCTCAGAATGGATCAGCAGAAGATAAATGTGGTCAAGAAGATGCATCATTAGATAATTCTAAAAGGTCCAAAGGGCTTTATCTCAAAATGTGATTTATATATTAATCTGTTAAAAGAGCATGCTGGTGCAAAAGGAAGTTCTCATAGCAAGTGGTTTGAATCTTGATCTTTAGAAGTTCTGTCTGGATTGAGATTTAGGCCTGGAAAAAATCTGTCTATTTGTCTGTCTGTCTGTCTGTCTGTCTGTCTGTCTGTCTGTCTGTCTGTCTGTCTCTCTCTCTCTCTCTCTCTCTCTCTCTCTCTCTCTCTATCTATCTATCTATCTATCTATCTATCTATCTATCTATCTATCTATCTATCTATCTATCTATCTATCTTTATTTGTATAGCGCCAATTCATAACAAGTGTTATCTCAAGACACTTTACAATAGAGCATAAAGCTCTTCGTTTTATGGATACACATATATACATAGATACATATATACATATAAAATACACATATACATATATATACAAATATATACATCCAACACCCAACATGAATCCATATCATGAATCCCTCCATCATGGCGGCAAGAAAAAACCTTCTGTTAGGCAGCAGGAAATCTTGAATGTGGATCCCAGTCTCATGATGAACAGCAAATCCACACGATGCTGTGTTGGGTGTGAGGGTGAAGGAAGGGAGGTAAGAGGAGACAAGTGGACTAAAGTAAGAACTAAAGTTAGGGACAGATCCATGGACCATAGACCTGTCGTCTGATTTATCAGAGGTTAGCCTCTTGAGATGCTACATCTCATTTTCAGGAGGGTCCTCATGTCTGAATGGTTGTGGGGATCATTTTATAGAAGTATAATCAATTATATTCTTACTGAAAATTAGAATTTATGGTAGTGACGAACTCATGGCCCAGACCACAAGTGCATCCCAGCCATATTTGTCTCCGTTAAAGGATAACTTCGGTTCCTGCAGCTTTTACATTGTTTCTAGAATGAAGAACAACAATATACTCACCCAGAAGGCTTTCCTGATGCAAACGGTGCTTCGGGAGATATTTTGATCCAAAATCGAGCAGCGGACACCGATATAATGTAGCCTGTAGGGCATAGATCGCCGCTCCTAAAAACTGCATTAATCGTCAAAAACTCATGTTTTTCACCAATATTCCATCATGACTGAATGGGCGGCCATTGCAGCCTGTGTCTCTCCACACAGCGCTGTGTGGCGGAACTAACCTCTGAACTGGCCGGGTACCTCTATCAGTACTCTTGCGATCACTTCTTCATTTCTAAGAGCTCCTTATCTGTATACTGTGGCTGCAAACTGTAAGGACACCCATCATATTCAAAGTCCTCCTCCACAACATCTTCATCCCATAGATATTCGTCCATTTTGCACAAAACTGGAAGTAGAAAATCGATTTGTAGCTGCCCTGAAACAATGAGCACTTCCAAGAGCATGTAAACAAACTCGTTGGTGCAGCCACGCAGCGCTGTGTGGGGAGACACAGACAGCAATGGATTATCATGATGGAATATTGGTGAAAAACATGAGTTTTTGGACGATTAATGCAGTTTTAGGAATCTATGCCCTACAGGCTACATTATACTATCTATCTATCTATCTATCTATCTATCTATCTATCTATCTATCTATCTATCTATCTATCTATCTATCTATCAACTTTACAGCACTGGAAACTTACGTAAGAAAAATAAAGTAATTAAAAGTCCAATAAAATACTGTAAAAATAAAAAATAGAAAATAAACACAATATAAAGTAAGCGGTATATGTACATAGGTTGTGTACATGTTTGATATTTTACAGGTGGACATTTGAGAGAATTGATTTGATTTATTTTGGATCCACCATTAGTAAAAGCAAATATGCAGTAGCTATTCTTCCTGGGGTCCACATATAACAAGTACAATAAGTGTTATCTCAAGATACTTTACAATAGAGCAGGCAGAAGCCACACTCTTCATTTATAGATACACATATATAAAAATACATATAAACATATATGTATATACACATTCATCCATTTCCAGATGGATTCAATCCTCATCACATTGAATATAGACTCAATCATCTTTATTTGCATAGTACCAAAAATAATACAGCGTATGGTCTCATACCTGACCTTAGCTGACTTAAGCATTCTAAGTGGCCCAAACATGTTGCGGGTTAAGATCAAGACATTTTTTAATGCTTTCAGTGTTGTTTGTGTTTCATATAATAAAGAAATATGGTCCAGATCTGATAAAACAGTTGCTAAAGTCGTTAGCATCACTGCTAATCTGTTCCTACTGTCGTCTCGGTCGTAGATCCACCTCTTCCCCAGCAGATCTGTCGACAGGGTTTTGGAGATCCGGATCAAGATTCAGATCTGATGCTGGATAACATTTTCAAAAATCTGTTTCTTTATTAAAGACATTTTTGTGAACTTTTTTGCCTTTACTGATGCAAAGACAGATGATAGACTTGTGAAGGGGAGTAGAGAGTACAAACATTGAATTGGGTGGAGCCAGCTGCACTGCAAGATTGTCATATGAGCATCCCAAATATGTCAGGGCATCAAGTTTGTTTTCTATATATACATATTGTAGCCAGCCAGTGTCCATAATACTCATTCATTCATTCGTTTTCCATACCCCTTTATCCCTTTCTAGGTCAGGGTCGGGGGGGAGGGGGCTGGAGCCTATCCCAGCTGTCATTGGGTAAGAGGCGGGGTACACCTTGAACCGGTCGCCAGTCGATCGCAGGACCACAAAGAGAAACAGATAACCATTCATGCTCACACTCATACCTAAGGACAATTTAGAGTCACCAATTAACCTAATGAGCATGTTTTTGGTCTGTGGGAGGAAGCCGGAGTGCCCGGAGGGAACCCACGCATGCACGGGAAGAACATGCAAACTTCACACAGAGAGGCCCCTGTCCGACCTGGGAATCGAACCAGGTACCTTCTTGCTGTGTGGCACGGGCCACCATGCCGCCCCAGCCAAAATACATGTTTATTTTTTATTTGTTCAATTTATTGTTTAGATTTAGATTTTAAGTTTTTGATACATTTCTACTGGAATCTTAATTTCCCTGAAGGAGTCTTCTCAAGGGATTAGTAAAGTTCTCTCTAATCCAGGGGTGGGCAAATAGCGGCCCTCCACAACACTTAATATGGCCCGCCATTCATTCCCAAGAACAGTGGTGTAAAAAGTCCTTGAAACCCATACTTGAGTAAAAGTAAAGATACCTTATATAAAATATACTCAACTAAAAGTGAAAGTCACTCATTAAAAAATCACTTAAGTAAAAGTCTTAAAGTAGCGCCTATTAAATGTACTTAAGTATTAAAAGTAAAAGTACAAACAAAGAGAACAGGTACAAATAGTTGTTGCTCTCCCAAGCTTTATAAAGTTTAACTCTTCCTCCCTCCCTCAGCTCCCTTCACCTCTTACTCCCTCTCTCCATTCCTCCCTTACGTAAAGTCCACAAACTTGCGGTTCATCTTTAGCAGAAGTTGATTTTCAAAATTGCATGAGTTCAGTCGTGCTCTCCGCAGGCTGAATACAAGTCCTGCAATGCCAAACAGTCGTTCACAGGCTGTAGAAGCAGGCAGAGGTGTGTTCAGCTTCATGCAAGAGCACGAACAGTCCGTACGGTCCTCTTCAAAATAAAATGTGAAAATAAGTATAATTTATTTTCACATTTTATTATGTAGCGAGTAACTAAGTTGACAATTTAAATGTAATGAAGTAAAAGTATCATTTTTTAATTTTTAATGTAGTGAAGTAAAAGTAAAAGTTGCAAAAAACATATAAACTCAAGTAAAGTATAGATACTCCCAAAACATACTTAAGTACTGTAACTAAGTACTATTACTTTGTTCCTTTACACCACTGCCCAAGAACCAGCAGTTGTAATTATGAAGAAAACTCAGATATCCAATAGAAATAAATCTATGTAATCTGATATTTTTATTGGCTTAATTAAGTTATATACAACCTTACTTTGCTTTAATAGTGTCTTTAAATCTCTTTCACGAAGCCTTTAACATTATATCAAGTATTACTCAATATTATATTTAAAAAATGGCAGCAGTAAAATATCTGAGCTTTAAAAATTTGAAAAACACATCATTTTATTGATATGAAGATAGCTTCATTGGCTTTAATTCCATGTATATTAGCTTAATTTTCTTGATTTTTGTATCAAGTTCATTTGATTATGCATAATAACTTGTATTTTGTTGTAATATATGAATATTGGTATTCTAATTTTATGACAAATTTATATTCTCATTTGTTGTTTATCCAACATTCTTTTCCCTCATCAAGAGTTTCTGAAAGTTAGTAACAATGTGGCTCTCAGGCTGGGAAAAATTGTTTTATGTGGCCCTCTTGGTAATTAAAGTTGCTCTAATCTAATCTCTTCCTTTTTAAATCAAGTATAACGTTTTACAGTGACAACCTTTTATGCTATAAACTTCAGCTTTTGTGATAAATTCATTCACAGGATTCTGATTTGTGGGGCATTCGCAGTTTCTCATAACTCATGATGGCACTGATATGAACCCTGATGTTTAGTCAGTCACAAATTTGAGATTTGATGTCACATTCTCAGCGGAGATCCTGATCCAGATCCAAATCTAAGAACCTTTGAAGGATGAGTCAGCTGTGCATGAGCAAAATTTGATATCCTATCAATCTACAGAGGATTATTAAAACAGCTGACCACATCTGGGCCTCCTTCTGGATCTGAAGGCCAGATAAATATGTGAAGAATAATCTCTTCTCTCAAAAAACTCTCCTGATACAGAAGAATAATTGCTTCAGCATGGAGATATGTACAGGTTCAACTTTCTACATGAGTTAATACTCTCTCTTCTTTTAAATTCTTGACCTCAGACTTGATTTTTGGTGCCTCTGACTATCAACCATATTCACGCACAGCTGCTTGAAGTTAACAATACAGGAAATTTTATGTCACTGCTGGCTGATCAATAGGCAGAGAGGAACACCATGGCCAACCATGACCATCAAAACCCTCTGAAAACATCCAACAAAGTGAACAAATCGCTCAAATGGTTGATAGAATAATAAAGTCGAGCAGAAACTTTCTCCACTGATAAAGAGACAGTTCACCGTACCTTTTTCTACCCATGTCCCAGACCACGCTGTAATAACACCTTTAAATGTGGGTTTGTGGCAGCTCAGGTGAAATAGCTCCTGATTTTTTTTATCAGTATAAAAAGTAGTCATGGCGCCAAAGTTAAGCTTTCCTAGTCTTGCCGGCTCAGATTTATTTTTAAAAAAGTAGAACAAAAGGCCTGCATTAATGATTTCGGTATCCTGGTGTTGCTGCTCAGGTCACAGGTGTGTTTATTTTACAGTTTGGGGTTAAAATGGTTTCCTGTGTGCGATAGAAAACTGCTGACAGCACTGCCGGTAACAGCGCCACGGTTAAAACCGATGGATTATCAGACGGATCCTCGCCTTGTCACTCACTTTAACCAGGTCAGTGAATCTGCTGACGGCCCCAATAGAAACCCTCAGAGATCAGACCTGAGAGTTTACCACATCACATCAAATAAACCACACACATGATCATCCTCAGCTGTGACGCCAGAGAGGGGGCGGGGCCAGGGCACAGGACGCTCGCTGAAACTCCAAATATGGAAACAGGAAGCTGAGAAGTGGATCACAGTCTGCAGGAGTGCGTGGAGGCAAAATGATAACAGCTTCTGTGAGGTTTTATTTACTTTATGATTTTAAATATATACTTATATATAGACTCTATTCCAGTCTCAAACAAATCAATCAATCAACCTTTATTTAAACTTGAGAATTCATTAAGAGGCGTCCTCACTTACAATGATGTCGAGCCAATTACAGAAGAAATCAAGTAAATACAAAAAAATAAAAATCAATAATAACAGGCAAGCTTCAACAAAAATGGCATTAACATCATCAGACCTGTGATGATGAATATGACATTAAAGGTCACTGTTAAATAAAACAATCACATACATAAGGTTCAGAGTTTAAAATGAGATTTTTAAAAAGCCCAAAAGGTAGAAGCTCATTAATCTTGAGCAGCTCCTGTAGCCTGTTCCAGGACTCAGGAGCAGAATAGGAAAAGACCGTCTTTCCCAGTCCAGACCTGACTCGTGGAACATGTAACAAAAGCCTGTCTGAGGAGCATGTATGATATTGATTATTAAAAGAAATATGCAGAAGCTCGGCAGAGGTAGGATGGTACTTTTTCTTAAATGGCTTTATAAAAAAAAATACCAATGGAAATCAAGTCTCATATACAAGGCCAGCCAACTTTACTGTATAAAACACAGTGGTGTGTGATATAAGGACTGGCATGAAAGCAGCCTCCACAATCCTCTTCCTACAGAACTTAAGGAAATGTAAGTTATGTCTATAGACATACTCTACTTTTTCCAAAGTCGGCTAACAAGATCATTGATATGATAATTAAAAGTCATTTTATCATCAATCAAAGCACCCAAATATTTGTAAGAATTGACTCTTTCCATTATTACTCAATTTTTTTCAACAACTGACACAGAAGAAGAGCATTAATTTATTTTTTTCTGCATTCAGGACCAAGTTAAGATTGAGATCCATGTCATTAAAATATAAAAGTACAAATATTGATGATAAAATAAAATTAGTTAGAATCAAATATACATCAACCTCAATATTTCCAGTATTGAGAAATATCTAGTATCACTACAGAAATTGTTAAAACTAGAAAAGTGCTCAGACAGTACAGACCTCCACTACGCAGCTCAGTGCTGAATTTTTCAATAGCTCCTGTAAAAGATACAGTTCTGGATCACCAGACCCAAAACAGAGCCAGGATCTGGACCAAACTCTGCACATACAACAAGTTTTAGGAAAATCACTTAATATTTTGATTTTATGTGAATTATTGAATGTCATCAACTGGATTCCCCATCATAAAGTTCAATGTTTTTGAGATGTCAATCTGGATCTGATGTCATTACCGACATCTCCTAAAAATGTAAGCAAAATCTGTCCAGTAGTCTTTGCGTAATCTCGCTAATAAACATACAGACAAACAAACTGACAAACAAACACACACTGGCAAAACCATAACACCATTGGTGGAGGTAAAAATGTGCTTTATTTGAAAGAAAAGGAATTACAGAAGGCACCATTTTTGCATTTTTACAAGCATGCAGCATTTCTCAGCCGGGAGGTCATATTTGTTCCACCACTGACATGTTATGGTGAGACTTTGCTCTACAGAATCGCTCACGTTTGGTCCTTTACAACGCTGTCGTGCTCACCTGCTCTATTATCTGACCAGCCTGTAATGAATGTGATTGGCTGACTGATCGTCCAATCACCTGCTGCATTTGCTCCTGAAAGCTTTTACCCTTCCAAAACACTTTCTATGGGCTATTTCCCAGAAAAAACTAGTGAGACATATTGATCAGTCCATCTGATGTTTCAAGTTGCTCACTCTTTTTTCATGCAGGTGGTTCAGGTTCTGACCCAAGGCCCGTTTTCTTCTCGTCTCCCTTGACTCTCTACTCCTCTTAAGAAGTCTATCATCTGTCATTGCATCAATAAAGGCAAAAACATCCCACAAAAGGAACGTAATGTTTTGGAGCATCAGATCAAAATCTTGATCACCAATACCCTGTGGTACCGAAATTTGATAAATTACTTCAAACATTATTGTCAGATTTATAAATTAAATTGCTGACAAAACACTTTATCTCATAACAAATCACCAGTTGCTCTTTTCTTTTGATAGAGATGTTTTAATTCCAGAATTCTACAAACAAATCCTTTAATTTCACCAACACAATCGCTACACCTATACATTTATGCATTTATGCATTTGAATAATTTCACCCGTTTGCACACTTATATGAGATTATGAGGTGTTTTATTCCCTCTCTGTCGCGGTTTTCACACTTTTACTGATGCTCCAAAAAAACGTCCTCCCCTCCTGTCAGTTAGAGAATCCGTGGTTTCCCCCCAACCACTACACAGACTCCAGTTCATTCAGAAACCCCCCGCCTGCCTCTGCAGCATCAGGTTTACCTCTCTGTAAAGGTGTTTCCAGTCACCGCAGCAGAGGCAGTCCTAGAAAGGCAAACACCTCCCTGATCAAACAGAGCAAGCAGCTGACACACACTCCTGTGATAATTGAATCTGAGTGTGATCACGTACGTCTGTAAAACCACAACAAGATGCCTCCTGTCGTCTGCAGGAAACTGAATCACTATGACCCCTTTTGTTATGGTGAGAGGGGGAGGTAAACAGATTCTGTGTAAGATTACACCATCTTTCCATAGTTCATCATCTTTTGCTCTTTGATTCGACATTTTCTGGCAGTTAGCGGAGGAAATATTTGGTTGGGGAAGTTAGTTGGAATTTTGTAGAGATAAAATTGATGTGTTGAACATGTATATGATTTCTGGAACTCCATCAAATACTGATATACTGCTGGCTCTTCACTAGCCTTGCAGAGCAGATGGACCAGCCGGATTCTGAAATCATGCGTATCCATCTTGCCAGTCTTCATTGTCCTACGACTTCACTCAGCTAAATGCTTAACGGTTCAATCAGGGAGGAGAGGTGGGAGCAGCTGATGTGACGACAATAGAATTGACTGCATGTTTGAAAATAATGGCAGCTAATGCCGGTTAGCCTGTGGTAATTAATGTTACTCAGTGATACTTGGTGAAATTTGCTCCCCTCAGAAGTTTACTTTGTAGGGATTTCTTTGACGAGGTTCATGGCACATTTAAGTGTTAAATAAATACATCTGTGTGGTTTAATTTAATGTGAAACAATAGTCTTCAGGTAGTTTAAGACTATGGCCATTAGCAGCTATAACTTACGGCTAATGGCTATGAAGGGCAAACAACAGTTAGCCATTAGCCGTAGTGGGTAACAACAGTTAGCCGCTATGGCCGCCGGTCGTTAACTGTTGTTTGTTCTTGTTAGTCTTTAGCCGCTACATATGCTACGTCATTCATAGCAGTCTTGCTTGACATGGATTGGTTTGTGATGAGTGTGACGAGCTGAACCATTGTCCAATCACAAGCTGCTGTTGTTTTTTAAGGTTCTGCCCCTGAAAACTGTTTGGTAGGGCTCCTTACCAGATGGATTAGTGAAATATTTCCAATTTGTAACTGTCCATCTGGCATGTCAGGTTAGCTTTCCCTGCTTCATACATAATAACGGACCCTTATCACAAATATGTATGTATATATATATGTATATATATATATCTATATATATATATATATATATATATATATATATATATATATATATATATATATATATATATATATATATATATATATATATATATATATATATATATATATATATATATATATATATATATATATATATATATATATATATATATATATATATATATATATATATATATATATATATATTAGGTGTAACTAAATGATCAACTCACTTAAACGACATTTAAATCCGAAACAGGGCTCACGATACGAAATACTCACGATACGAAATAAAGATGAGGGAAAATCCCCAACAGTAGGAAGTTGTGCAAAAATCAAATTTTCTTTATTTTCTTCCTAATGCAGACATACAAAAAATATTGCTGCATCAGCACACAATAAATGGTCTTTGAAAAAAAAACTAAATTGTAGTTTTTTTCCCCTTATTTAGACTACAGTGCAAATACAAACATAAAATCTCAATAAAAAGTGCTTTGTTGTTGTAACAATCAGGATAAGTACATTCTTGAATGAAAAGGAAAACAAATAGCAGTCCTCAGACCTGCAGTTTAGACCTATAAATGTCTGAACTGTGATCTATAATATTTAGCCTAAAACAGTGCATATACTTCTGATCTTCAAGTATGACCAAATTCTGTCAACTCAACAGTAGATGCAAAAATCAAATATTGTTTTTTATGCAGACTCACACAAACGTAGTGAAGCAGTTCTACCGTTTGTTTTGTGTTCAATGTGGATTTTAATGTTTCCTATAAATTGACGGTCAGTGAATGGAGCAGGAAGGCGGGGTGAGCAGGTTAGAGTTCAGAAGGGGAGAGTTAGTGTGTGTGTGTTAGCGAAAAGGGAGAGAGCCGTTAGCAGGAGGTGTAGAGATTACTACTCACTGTTTTGTTTGTGAATTAAAATGGTAGTTGGCGTGGTCACAGCCCACAGTGACTGTTAAATAAAAACAGGTATTCGCAAGCCGGAGTCACCTTTATTATTACGTCCGATGGACGTCACAGTACAGCCGCTGCCTGTCTGCAGGTGGTGGTTCTCCCCGCAGTATACGGCGAACTGTAGCGCCATATTTTGCACACGGTTGTTGTTTTGTCCGCAATCTTGTCACCATTGTCTCGTCTTTTACACGGGAAGCCAAAATAGGTCCTCACAACCGATTTATTTGACGAAGGAGCGTCAGCTAATTCCTCCGCTTCGTCCTCCTCCATATTGCAGCGTGTTTTGCTACGGGAGGCGAGGAGGGTTTATTTCGTCCTTTTATTTCGAGCGTCTTTGATTTTTATTTCGTCATTTTTTATTTCGCGAAATTTCGTGGCACGAAATTTCGTTTCACCCCTAATATATATATATATTTATATATATATATATAATCAGCTCATTTTGTGCAAAATTCAGAACAAATACACGTCAAATTTTTCAAAATGTAAGTTTACCAAACACATCCACACTCTTTCATTAACATTTATATCACTATTTCAGCACCAGGAGCAACTAAAGGTTAACTTTCGAAGGTTAACACATTGACACGTGCAGCTGGAGCAGGTTGACTCAAAACCAAACACATGTAAAATCAAAGTGCCCAATCAATCCTTTGTCCACCCTCTGCCTGGCCTTGGAGTTAGGACAATGCTGCATGGGAATCAAAACAAGGAGGAACAAACGCGATGATCTTTTGAACAATGCTTCAGGCTGTCAAACTGGGACCGAAGAATTTGAGATGGAAGGTTCTGCAGTCTGATATGAGCATGAGGTGATGAATACAGAGTGAAATTTACTCGTAGGCTTTTGAGATGTTGCTGATATACTCTGCAGTGTTTATGCTCACAAGATAATGGTGCGGAAGTTAAATAAGAGCTTTATCTCTGCGGTGTTGATGGCTGACAGACTTTCAAGTTTGCAGCTTACTACAACTACAGCAGGCAGCTTTGCAAGACCTGATCTGCTATTTACACATAAAAGGTGGGATAAATTGAATGTAATTGTTGATGTTCATGACCAGAGAGTGCTCAGGTCTCAAAGGCCTTATCATAACTTAAACTTGATATAAAAAAGTTAAATAGACATTTTCAGGTTTCGACTCTTCAAGGATGTTGCAGACCGGACCGAGCTGAGTCACAACACGACAGCAAACCAGGTCAGACTGCAACGTGCTCACTTCCTGCAGCAGCCATGAGGCGGCGGAGGCAAAACAGCTTATCAAAATACTACAACAGTGACAAAAGGAGAGGGCGAGTGATTCAGGGGCTACAGTGACCAGGGGAATGAGCAAGGTTCATCATTTGGGGAAGGAAGATTATTCTGTTGAATCAGATATTAAAGCAGTTGTAGCCTCACTGATGTGCTTGACCTCAGATTATTTCCTTCCTGTTGAGTCACCTACTGATTGCCAAACTAATTTTTTAATCTTTGATGCATTGTGGTCGACCATGTTGAAGCTTCCGGTACTTTAAGTTCTTGATTTATTGTTCTTGTGGTTGTTTTCTTTCTTTAGGGCCCCTATCCAAATGTGTTTGAATGATCGTTCTTCATTGTTTCAGCACCTGCAGTGACCAAGACACATTGGGTCTTCTACCCAGCACAAAGTTTTCAGAGTGCAGCACGGGAGCGGTCAAGTGCACAGCTGGTGTCCTTTATAGAGGACTGTGCCGTATACTAAGGTCAGACTATGCCATTTATTCACAATTATGGCCTTGACCGCTGCCTACAGACATGATCAACCCCATAAATGGGCCCCAGATTGGTTCTTGTACATCTCTACACATGGCCGTACTGACCTGCAGGTGAAGTTCTACCCAGCTGTTTCATATTTCTTTTTTGTGAGTTTTCTTTTCCTAATGGAGCCACAAAAGAGTGCCACTGCACTTTAACCTGACCCACCTCATGGACCGTTCAGTATCTCTCACTCGTCCATTTAGGAGCAAGTCCATAGAGAGTGTTTGGGGAGAGAGGAGCCTTTTAGATGACTGGTTGATCGTTCCATCATTTATATTCAATATCAGGTAATTTAGTAAGAGGGAGCTACTGCACTACAGAACACGAGCAACAAACTCACAAAACCTGTCTGAAGTGGAGGGGGAATATTCTTCTCCATAGAAGATTGTAGTGTTGATGTTTTTATTTGATAAAGAAATATGGTCCAGATCTGATAAAGCTGCTTTAAAAACTGTTTGCATCTATGCTAGTCTCTGTACGAGTAGTCACTGCCTGCTATCTCATAGCTTCACCTCTTCCTGGTTTAAAGGACTCTGATTGGGCTTCCTAAATTAGGTTTATCAATCTGCACTACAGGATTGTATTTTTTTCTGTACCAAGTATTTCTTCATTGTTTCTAACATACCCTTGTGTGTAACTGTCTATGAAATATCAGCATGGCTCGGAGGACTGCTTGCCCCGTGGCATAACAAATTATCTTTTTCTGATTCCCCAGGCACATCAACAACTCAAAAAGTAAAAGCTGAAATCGTTTAAGGAAGAGAAGGCTCACCTTTTTAAACAAAATTAAGTTATTCCCTTTATTCAAAACTGATGATATTTCTGCTTGCCCCCCGTGGGCTCCTTTATAACTTTGGGCTCTAGAGAGCTTTAACCTTTATTTCTCTTAAGAGCAACCTTGCCAACAGTTGCTGTAGGCCACAAAAACTGGTCGATCCAGCTTGTGCAGTGTGTCATAGTGATTGGCAATAAATGACCAGCCTGGGAAGACTCCTCAACAGAGTTTAGGTGGTTCATTTTTTGGCTAGGTCTTTGGTTCTTCAACTGAATGGGATAGAGTTTCTCTTCCCCATATTAAGGACTGTGCCATGTTCCTTAAATTGCTCAGAAGGCCCATGCCCCAGGACCGTCATGCCTGGACTGGAAAGTGAGAATACAACAAACTAGACTTCAGGGAAGTCAGTTCACCAGCAGGCACATCCCTGTCCTGAATATCAGAATAGAATAGAATACAATAGAAGCTTTATTGTCATTGTACATGATACAACGAAATTTTGTTTGGCAGCATCTCTCACTAGCAGCAACAAGATAAAATAAAGTGCAAAGTTAGTGTTTACATAAATAGTGTTAAAACCTATAAAATATAAATAGACACATATATATATATATATATATATATATATATATATATATATATATATAAATATATATATATATATATATATATATATATATATATATATATATATACACACACACACCCAGTTGGCTGGGTGTGTGTGTGCGTGTGTGCGCCTGCTTGCATCCGATGGTGGGGAGGTCATGAGTCCTGCAACAGTCTCTTAACAGCCATGGGGAAAAAGCTGCTCTTCAGCCGGTTGGTTCGGGCTCTCAGAATTCTGAGTCTTCCAGAGGGCAGAGTAGAGAAAAGAGAGTGTCCTGGGTGAGCAGGATCATCCCGGATCTTTTGGGCCCTTCGTAGGAGACGGTTAGAGTTGATCTCCTCCATCAGTGGATCAGTGGGGAACCAATGATCCTCTGAGCAGTTTTGATGACCCGCTGCAGTTGTTTCTTCTCAGATTCAGTGCAGCTGGCATACCACACTGTGCATCCGTAGGTCAGTACACTCTCTATTGTGCAGTGGTAGAAGTTTTTGAGCAGAGGTGGAGGGAGTTTGTTTCTCCTCAGCTTTCTAAGGAAGAAGAGCCTCTGCTGGGCCTTCTTAATAATGTGTTTAGTGTTCACAGTCCAGCCCAGATGTGCAGGCCAAGGAACTTGAAGTTCCTGACCCGCTCAACTTCTTCCCCGTTGATAGTTAGGCCTGAGTGCAGTGAGGTCCCAGATCCTCTGAAATCGATGATGACTTCCTTTGTCTTTTTGGTGTTGAGGTTAAGGTGGTTGTCACTGCACCAGGCCGCCAGTGCTTGGACCTCCCCCCTGTATGGTGCCTCATCGTCATTGCTGATCAGTCCAACAATGGTTGTGTCGTCAGCAAATTTGTGTTTTGACCCATAGGTGGTGACACAGTCGTGGGTGTATATTGTGTACAGGACTGGACTGAGGACGCAGCCCTGGGGAACACCAGTGTTGAGAATAATGGTGGAGGATGTAGAGGTGCCCATCCTGACATATTGAGGTCTGTTAGTCAGGAAGTCTTTGATCCACAGACAGAGGGAGGTTCCAAGTCGCAGTGACTGCAGTTTGTTGACCAGATGGTTGGGGTTGATGGAATTGAATGCAGAATTGAAGTCAACAAACAGCATTCTGACATATGTCCTGGGGCTCTCAATGTGGCTGAGGGCAGAGTGGAGAGCAATAGAAATGGCATCGCCTGTGGAGCTATTGGACCTGTAGGCGAACTGATGTTGGTCAAAGCCAGGTGGGATGTGGGCCTTGATATGCTGCAAGACCAGTCTTTCCATACATTTCATAATTACCGGTGTCAGAGCCACGGGCCGGTAATCATTCAACCCTGTGATGGCGGAGGATTTGGGCACAGGAACTATGGTGGCGGTTTTCAGGCAGGTAGGGACTGAGGCCTGCTGTAGTGAGCGGTTGAAGATGGTGGTAAAAACAGCAGCAAGCTGATGGGCACATCGCTCACTGATTGGACAATACAACACAGAGAACTTCATTGAAACTTCACAACAATATAATCATGTCAAATAAAGAGACTAACCTTCTTTGTATTCATTTTATTTGGTGTATTTTTCCATTAAGAATCAGCTGATTGATGATCAGCAGATTATTGTCATCAGAAACAGATGTTGTGCTGTGAGAGGCAAAAATGTCTCATGTCCCTTTAATTCTGTCCTTGGTCTTTCGTCTTCAGCCATGGTTCCTGTGTATCACCCATGAGTCTCTGGTAGAAGGGGCTAAGACTTTGAAGACCCACTTCTCAAAATAAATGACTTAGAAAGCAGCCCTAGATGATCTCATAAAGATTGAAGGTCATCTCTCAAAGGTCATGGGGCCTCATAATTCATTTATTTATTTATTTACTGTTTATTTGATGTGGACATCACAAATACATTGCACAAACCAGATGCATTACTTCAGTTTTTAGCACATGTGCTAATTTGCAACAGTTGTCCACAGAAGGCTTTGTAATGGTAAAATAATAAAAGTAATAAAAGAAAGAGAAAAAATGCAGTGTATAATAACATTAGAACAATAAAAGAGAAGCAGTTTTTGCAGATTAAATATATATGTAATCAAGTTATTCTGGTGTTAAAATTAAACCCTCCAAAGCCACCTTGGGACTTTCACCCAAAAATTGTGAACAGATATTGTTGCCAGTCCATGACCCTTGAACAGAGGGTTTCCCCTTCTACAGTAACACAGGTAAAAGCACAGAATGAATATAGAGACTAAAAGGCAACAATATTTATTGATTTAAATTAATTTAACAATAAATAGACATCAGAAATAGACTCTGAAGGCTGAATGGTGCAAGTGTGACACCCCCAGAATAGCTGCCAAGAGACTGGGGTCAGACCTATAAATAAGAAAAAAAACCTTAAAAACTACAATGCACCTCTAGTCAACTATGGAAATTCAGACTAAGAAAAGGATCTGACTTCCAGTAACCCCCACAGCTACTGAGCAGCGTCTCTACTGAAACTACTGTCAAGATTTTTCCCTTTACAATCCTAAGACAGCTCAGCTGGTTCGTACCAGCACCTGACATTTATTCAGAATAAAGACGACGAAAAGCAGCTGGATGCAATCAAATGGAGCTTTAATTCCCTCTTCTTATCCGGACAATGAGTTACAACTACAGAGTGTCAAAGCAGTCTGGGAGTTGAACTGAAAACGAGTACAGTGTCTTCTCCTTTTATAGCATTGTATATGGTCACGTGATGTTGTTTTTGGTGAGGCAGATGGCCTTGTAGGTGCAGCAAGTTCAGCAGGTTCATGGGAATAACTTCAGTTTCTGTGAAGAATAGGCAACGAGAGGGCTAAGAGGGCTATGTACGGTCATGTAGTATGTGTGTATGTGTAGGAAAGCAGTCTCTAGCAAGGAGAGGGTAATATAAGGTCACATACGGGTTATGTTAGGTCATGTCACTAAGCAATGACTTTACAGGAATACAGGATAGTTCAAATACATAAGAGAAAACTATATACAATATATACAAGAGTCAAATTGTTCCTCACAACTACTAATAAACTTAGCTGCGTCTGTTAAAACTGTTACTGAACTGAGCAGCAACTCTTACACAAAGAAGCCAAAAGATGATCTTTAACCAAACTAAAGACCAAAGAAACACTGTTATAACTAATGACAGGACTTGACAAAAAATGATAATAAATGTAGAACTCAACTAAACTGACGTGAAACTAAAAAACTCAAGGAGGTAATGGAAAAATAGGAAGTAAACCAAATAACAACAAGCAAACCTACCAAAAAGAACAAAAGACCAGGCAAAAGACAAAAAAAACAAGCAAAAAGACAAGGCAACAGCGGCAAATTGGATGTTGCCATCCTGCAACAGCATTACCCAGCTCGTATTGCCAGAACCATCAGTACACTCGACACTCCAGCTGTGTTTACACTGCCACAGATGATCATTCTGCTCCAGTTCTGGAAGTACACAAGGAACAAGAAGCACTTTTGTTGTGAATTTACACAACAGGCAAGTCAATCATTTGTTCCCCCAAGCTGCGAGGCATAATTAATAATAATCCTGTTACATATCCATAAAGCAAAGACAACGTGATCAAGCAGTCAACCAGTTAAAATTATTCATGTGAGCACTGTTGTTCTGATTTTAGCCATTGTTTGAGTCCTTTTGTTAAAAGCAATAATGTTGGTCTCTAGTTTTTTATTCGCGGAAAGAGAGTTCCAAAGTTCCTTCACAGAAAGAGCAGACTGACCGAACCAAGTCTTGTATCTTGGGGACAAGACGCTCCCCACTAGTGAAGGCTTGTGTGGTCAGTCTGTGAGAGCCTGGTAGTCAGTTCAGGAAACAGTGACATGATTATTTAGACATTTAAAAACAATTTAAAAGTACAAAAAGTGCTACAACTTTCAAAAGTGAGAAGCTTGTGTTTTCCTAAAATGAGGCAGTGATGCCATCTCATTGGTTTCCTGTCCATGAGTTTGATTGCCTGCTTGTATATTGACATTATGGGTTTTTAAGGTGGTTGAAGAAACTTGTGACTAAGATGTACAGTGTTGGAGCTTAATGTGACAGGTTTCTTCTGATAAAATGAAAGCAGTTAAGATTTGGTCCTACCTCCTTGCAGATGTACCTACCCTGATAATCAAACTTTAAGTTCTTGTCCAAGATGAAGCTGAGAGACTTGACTTCATTCACTTCATCAGGGATTTTCTTCATAATCCTGACCTCAGTTACATAGTGTGTGGGCCTATTATGCATCCAGAAGCACACAGTTTTTCCTTTTTCCTTGCTTGTGGACAGAATGTCTCAGAAATGCATTGAGGGATTTTTCTCAAACTTCGTACTAGTGTTAAGCTTCTTAAACTTCTCAAACAGAAATTTACGCACTGAAACATTTGTTGTCACAAGATGAAGTGAAACTTGTTTCAGAGTTTAATTTCAGGCTCTGACATTTCTCTGTGCGTGAAACAAATAAAAACAAGTCAGATGAGGCATGAAGTAAGTCCAGTTTTGAGACAGTTTCGTGAAGGTGTCTGCAGATCGTACGATGCTGATGATTTACATCTTTATGAGATGTTTCGAGGTGCACACCTAGACTTACACGACCTAGAAAATCTGCCGCATATTCACGCTGCAGGATTCTTGAACCTCGACATTAGCTGTGAAAGTGGGTCGAACGTGGGGCATCATTGTGCAGTCTAGAGTTTGTGGTTTTCAGACGACGATCAAACTCCCCCCACGCACAGCGACGGAGGAAAAGGATGACAGGAAGGACTGTGACATCACCAGAGGAAGTCCGATGGTGGTGCTGACTCTGATGGCGAGGAGAATAAATATCGGAGGAGAACCCGACGTACAGCAGAACACCAGGGGAAGGACATCTGAAGCTCCACAAGCACCTGTAGAGGACTTGAAGCAGCTCTTACAGTCAGGAGAGAAGAACCATCAAACCACCCAATCAAAGACCATCACCTGAACCGCCAGCTGAGCAAGAGGACCCTGCAAAATACAGAGCTGAAGGAGAACTAAAACAGACGAACTAGCAGCATGTTTTCAACACTGAGCACCTCCAAAGTGATGGTAAGATCATCTTACTCTCATCATTCATCCAGTGATCACTGTGTTCTTATGCACCTGAAACATTTTTATGTCCATTACTTATTCTTTAATTTGAGGAATGCAAGCAAGTGGGTGTGAGGTTTCCAGAAAAACTGCTAAATTTTAAATCAGTTAAACCATTTAATTGATAATAACAATAATTTTAGACCAGTTTAATTTGTTCTGAACCATCATATGGTGCTGATCAGGTTGAGGCATCAAGAGGGTTTAGGCATCCGGTCTGATTGGTTCACAGATAATAAGTCAACCAGTGATTGTCTTCATTCCTGATTGGGCCATTTGTGGAGAGTGATGCCAGTTTTTGTCTTCTTATTCATTTACTCAACCTGTATTGGAGTTGGTGAAAAAATGCTCCAATGCCATCAGCAGGTTTTTTACTGTTTCTCTACATGTTTGATATGTGAAGTGTTAAAGAAGTTATTGAGGGAAATGTATTACAAGTGATTCACATTGAGAAAAGGCGAAAACAAAATGTCTCGATTCAAATACCTGTTACTCTAAGACAGGCTCTCATGATTCTCTGACAATATATGTATGTGTACATCTATGCATACATACAGAATATAAAGTTAAAAATATTTATAATAATTATATAATCTTCCCTTATATTTACAGCTGATATAGCAGCCACATATCAGCCCTAATATCAGAAAAACACACAAATGAATGGTCATGCTTCATCTTATCATCACTGCATGGGTAAATTTAAAAATCAATAGTTTCCTTTTTCAAGAGTTAAATGTTGTCTTTCCTGATTATTTTTTTTGTTTGGTATAGATGATAATCTCAGATTTCCAAACTCATTGAACTGTTTCAAGAACACGGTGTCTTTCTATCCAGTCCTCTCATGGTTACTGTCAAATTGTGTTAGAAACAGACATTAAGTTAGAAAACAATGTTTTTGTACGTTAGACTTTGATTTATGAAAGTGGACATTCAGTGGATGATGAGATAAACCATTAATGTTGTACATTTGCTGATATTATAACCAACATATGGGACATTTATGACCAATTTCTTAAAATATCAACAAAAATTCCAGTTTACAATAATATTAACTCAGACTTTTGGTTGCTTTATCTTGATCTCAAAGGTAAACCAGCACATTTTATTTAATAATAAGCAATGTTTGGTGGTTTAGAAATTGTAAATTTTATTTTGCCTTGCAGAGTGTATAACGTCTTCCTTCTTGCAGATTGCCATTGCAGCCGTGATGTTGCTCATGATGATGACGGCAGAGGGGGCAGCTGTCACTAAACATTCGCTGAAGGGAAAGACGGAGTCGACCTTCAAAACCGTCCCACTACACCTTGATGACATAGTTTTACCGCCTGTCAAACACTTCAGGCCGCTGCAGAACGCCTCCATCTCCCCGTGGACTTACAAGTATGAAAACATATGCTCCACAACATATGAACATATATAAAAACTGTGGGTTAGTCCTTTAATTGTCCTATCTAGTGAAAATAAAAGGTTTAATATTTCTCTCTTTCCCCAGCACCACCCACGACGAGTCCCTGCACCCCCCGAGGATTTCAGAGGCTCGCTGTTTGTATAAAGGCTGCCTGGACTCATCTGGCCAGGAGAACCTGAGCCTGCAGTCCCTACCCATAATGCACCAGGTGTGGCTGCTGCGCCGCGTCAGGTCATCAGCGTCAAACAACAGCTACCACTTCCGCCTGGAGTCTCGCCAGATTGCTGTGGGCTGCACCTGTGTCCGACCAATCATAAAAGTCCAACAATAAAAATCTGTAGAGACTCCACAGCACTGCATTTTATTTTTTTGTATTTTTAAATTTGTGCTTTTTTTGTGGCGTTTTTACCTTAAAAGTGAAAAGTTTAGAAACACTGAAGCCTTAAAGTTAAATAACTATTGGGTGTGTATTAATAGAAATTATTTATGTCTTTTTTTCAGTTATTTAATTTTATTTATTTGTAACTGTGCAAGATATTTATTCAAAGATATACCGATTGTGATGTATTTATCATTTAAAGGCTGAATGTGATGTCTAAAGCAAATAAAAATCAAGCAGTAAACAAGGTTAAAGTGTCATTGTTTATCCTTTAATTTTAAAATATAATGCTATTTCTGTACATCACCATCATCATCATCCTGACTGCTTAACACTGAAGATGCCAGGGACACAAGCTAACACACGCGCAAGCATACAAGCAACAGCTGTAAACAAAGTACACGGTCGATTATCAGTTATTCATCACAACATTCAGTCATTCATGGTTTAACATTTAGGGGACATTTATCGAGTCAAAGACGGTGACAGGAACAAGCTAGCTCGCTATTTGCCATTGATGTAGCGTAGCAAAGGTCTCTTTTGTTTACAAGCAGCATGTCCAAGTCCAACAAAAAACAAAAACATACACACACTGTAGCAGGAAGCATCGACAGACACACCGACAGTGGGCCTCCAGACTTGAGAAGAACCAAATGAAAAGACCAAACAGCAGGACTGTTGGACACAAGTAGGACAGGACTTGCATGTTTTGGGATTTCTTGCAGTTTCATTTTGGTTTGCTGTTGAACCAAAATGGTCGGGTGGGTGTTTTGTCGTGGTGCATTTCCTGTGTGTGGTATTGGCTTGACTCGCCTTGAATTGATTGGTTTTCGATTGAGGCTATTAACTGGTACGCCATTTGAACCCCGCTTCACACCACACCATAAAACTTTGCTTTTAAGACCCTAAGGATGGGAAGGAATAGATACTGGTGTGGGGGAGGCTTGGCTGAGGTGTTGTCCTGCTTCCTAACTTTGCTATAAAAACCTCTAAGAGGTCTCAAGCAAACCGAGCTGGAACAAAACCTTAAAAATAGCCAGCCCATAATAGAGAATGTTACGATGTCACATGAGATATTGAAATCAAACTGCTGATGTCAAATGGCTTTGACCAATTATTATTCAGTCTATGGTTAGGCTAGGGTGGCCATGTTAACAGGCATGCCCTACAGACACTACAGACGTTAACTATAAAAGTTAGCAACTCACTTTTAGCAACTCAAAAACACAGTATTTCAAAACTCAGTTGAGAAGATGCTTCCTGTCTTGTATCAAAACCAAGAACAGTCAAAGAAAGTTGAGCTGATACCACACGGAAAAGCAACTTTGCCTCAACTTTGTGAGGCTTTTCCACATTTCAAGTCTTTGGGACTTTATTAGCTCAGTCTTTTTTTAAATTAAACTTCATTAGCATCATTAACTCCATGATTCTCCTCATTCTGTGTCAGTTTCATTAGAGAGTAAACTTGGACCCATTGCAGCTGTGTCGATGTTTCTTCTGCTCCGTCTGACTTTGTCTGAACCTTTTTCTTTGGCTGACATTTTTACCCCGAATTGTCTCATTCTTCTGGATGTTTTTAGCCCAGATTTTGACTCAACCTTGTACCAGGGTTGTCATCAATCATTGTGTCACTAAATTGTCCTAGTTTTTCCAGTATTGCAATCATAGTCCGTCTTGGTTTTACAAGTCTTTTGTCTTGATCTCACCTCAAATCTCTCCTGATCTGCAGTCTTCTGGTGGTGTGATTCAGGCTTGTCTTGGCATGGATTTTAATCGAACATGCCTTAATAGCCAACCTCTTTCAAGGTCTTATAACAGATTTAACTTGTTTTGCACAAACCTACATCTCAGCAAGTTCTGGTCTAGATTTCTCCCTCTCTGCCAGTCTTGATTCTCTGTCTTTTGGCTTGTCTTGCATGGCCCACAGCTCTGTGAGAGTGAGGCATGCCTGCTGGTTTTGCAGGATTTTCCCATTTTCTGATCCCTTTCTTTTGGAGCATCTCTTTTTGTCATGCTGTTTTACAGCCTGTGCATGTCCAAACTACCCTGAAGATCAAACCACTGACTCATCGTCCTCAGGTAGCAAAGACCGCCTTACATATCTGCCTCTCTTGGCACTTTTTGAGGCATCCGGCCTGATTTCCTTTCTTTGATGTGGATGTAGAAGTTTAGCATGTTTTACTAGTGCAAGTTGAACCAATCTACTTCCTCAATCGTACAAGCTCCTTTGGGTTGGGCACAATTTAAAGACATGAGATGTTGACTCCATCATGCATACACAACCACTCACACATGAACACAATGGCACTGTTGGCAGGGCAACAAAGCACAGTTAAACCCCTGTGATCCATCTGGTGACGACTGAATCTGCAGCGTCTTCAGCTCCACGTATTTTTCCCATGATAAAGAGTTCATCAGTCCTGGTTTGACAGAGGAAGTTGAGTAGTCACACTCATCATCAGTCCTCTTCTTTAGACTTATTTCTCTTTTAAGAGTCTCTTCCTGTTAATCTCCGTGTCAAGGCAGCGCCTAGTTTACGGCAGCCATCAGCCCGCCAAAATGGCTTCCAAATAAAGTTCAGCTTGTGTTGTGATCAGGCCATCAAGACACCTGAGAGGAGAAGGAAGAGGCTGAGTTAAATTCAAGTATACAACACAAATGGAAACACTTTTCTGCTTGAATCAGGTTTGTGTTAAAATGAGTAAAGCGTATTTTGTTATTTCATAGAGCTTGAATTACAGAAACTGAAAATATAAGGCTATATAAGCTGCTTGTGGAAAGGAAAATATCACATCATTATTTCCTAGTCTGGGTGTTTTTGGAACAACATGATCCCTCTTGGAGTTTAAACTTTTGTGACTCTGAGTGATAGCAAGGCTTAGCTGGAGGAAAAACAGTATTCTTGACCTGTTAACCAGCACTGGGTGGTGATCAGAATTTGGATTTTCTGAATGTGGGGTAAATGGATTTAATGGTGTCTTTTTGTTGTTAAATCCCTACAACTATTAATACAATCTCTGATTAGTGGACGGTTCATATTTTTAAAGCAAACTCAAGACGTACCTTTTTAGTTTGGCTTTTAGCTGAATTTTGTTTTACTATCTTAATTTGCATTAAAAGTGTTTAACTCCATTTTTAGGTTCAGAGTTACTTTTGCATGTTTTATTAGTTTTTACTAATTTCCTTTTAGTGTTGGGTTTTAAACAGTTTTATTTATTTTATTATTTATTTAGTCAACTTTTAGCGCTTTATTACCTTTGATATATCCAGTCATGGTTTTATCCATTTAGTCTTAGCTCCCGTGTTTCCTCATTTTTTATTCAGGACAGCGTTTCCTCAGCCCTCTGTTGTTGAATAGTCCTAACTAGTGTCCTTGTGTTTGTGCTTGAATGCATGAGTGTGCATGTGAGTGGCTGTCTGTGTTAAATGTGGGCTGGGAGGTTCGGTGGGGTTTAATATTTTTTATTACATTATTTTATTTTATTGTAGTATTTTCAATATCATTTTTTCCTGACTCTTATATGCTTGTGTACTTGAATGTTGAGCACTTTGTGCTACATTTTATTTATGAAAAGTGCTTTATAAATAAAGTTTGATTGAGTGATTGATTGACCCACCAGTCAGAGAGACCCTGATCATAGCAACTGTCTCTGTGATTCTTTTGTTAGACAAATTAAGGCCTGAGCCAAGTCTGTTCAGTGAGTTCTTGTTACTGAAACACAATTAAATTGTGTGCTTGGGGTGTTCTGGTGAGTGACTGAAGATTTCCAGGAGCATTTTTTCATCCTGTTTCCTTAATTAAAGTTTAATGAATTAAATCAGAGATAGTCTTCTTTGGATTAAAGCAGAGCAACCACACTAAAAATTCAGCAATTTTACTGGTCAAGATGTTGCAACTGCCCCAAGAGGCAGCAGTTTGGTGAGAAGGACTGATCTCACATTTAAAAGCCAAGAAATGCCTACGACGATGCAAGTGAGAAACACTAATGTTAAAGCTGGGGTTGGCAATCTTATTTAGACACACTTTTTGTAATACTGGTTAAAATGGTCTTTATGACCCCATGGTAATCAACTCATAATGTGTTCTTAAAACAGAGCGAAAAATATCCGCTATCTACAGCAGGAGTAAAACAGGGAAAACACCAACCAATAATCATGCCGGGACACCTGTTTTTAAACCAATCAAATCCCGTCGCCATTCTGCCCGCCTGCTGCGCGTGCATTTTCCCGCTGTGCACAGACTCTGTGCATGTAGCCGAGCTCATACATATCAGAGTCTGCCGGAGAACACTTACCTTTCAAGTTTTGTCTTTGAAAATAAGGGAAGCCCGCTCTGAGCCGTCCCACAACCCCAACCAAGCTCCAGTATCCCTCACATTTTAAGACAGATTTACAAGAAATCTAAAATAAACTCTTTGTTTTTCTAAGTTTGTTCTGCTGCTCTAATCTCGTGATAGCTGCCACCCAGGCTACTGCAGGTGGACGTTCTCACAAGGCTTTTTCTTCTTTGGTTTTATGGCGGTTGGCATCCATCATTTTGGAGCATTACCGCCACATTCAGGCTAGAGACAGAGCTCAGTCTGGAGGGGCAGAGGAATGTTTTTATTATTATATCATCACACGGGAGATTTACGGGAGAATACTGATACAGGAGGATGGCGGAAAAGAGGAGAAAATACGGAAAATACAGTAGTTTCATGGCCAAACCGGGAGATTTGACAGCTATGTGGAGAATGTCAGAGGAACTACCTATACCCCGATCGGTGTGAGTACTAACTAACTTTACATGTTTGTTTGGTGTTTTTTTTTTACCGCTGACTGAGACATGACTTGTTGTAGTGTAAAACAAACATGTTGTGGTTAGGCGGACCTAGGCCTCCGATAAGGGGAGTGGACTAAGTTAGATCTGAAATTGTCAAAATGTAGTTTCCAAATTTCATCTGGAACAATGATGGCATGCTACAGGCAGATTTTCTTTGAGTTTTCTCCCCTGTTTTCTTGAATTTATCCATAAAAATAATTAAAACCGGTGTTTATTTTCCATGGCAATAGATCTTATTTTCTTTGTAGGTATAGCTAGGGTGCATTAGAGGAAAATCTTTGTGAACCAGTGCTGTCATGGTATCATATATTGTTGGCCCTAGTTTCTCTTCATCCTCGTCCTGATTCTCACCTCCACACTGTGCTTGTCCTGAAAGACACAAACATAAAACATAAAGTGAGTGATTCATTCTCCTCAAACAGAATTCCAACTTTCTAGGATGAGAAGTTTCTGATATCTACAAAGCCATAAGCATTAGTCCTCACCTCCTCCTGCAGCCGCTCCTGTGAGGCGTTCAGGTGCATCTGCCTCTGCTCCTTGTCTGCGTCGGCGCGGTGCTCCTGGCGCTCTTTGGTCAGAGCTTTCTGAGCGACTTCACGCTCGTGCTCCCTCCTCTCGGCTAAGTGCTTCAGCAGCTCGGCCTCCTGGCACTACGGGAAGACAGAAGGACAAGTCTCAGTATCATTCTGGTGGCATACAAACGCGCTGAACCATAGAAATGCTGTATTTTGACCAATCTAATGAGAAATCACAGATTAATTTAGACCCCTATCAAGTCAAACGTTAGATTTAATGCTTTCACAGTTATTATTGAGGGCAAACAGAGTGCCATGGCCTTAATTTAACCAAAATCTTAACTATACAGTCCCTGTTTGGACCAGTAATCATCTGCTTAGTCATGTGAACGTCTTGGGGTTCCTCAAGGTTCAATTCTGATTCCCCCACTTTTTTGGTTAAGACATACTGTATGTCCAAACTCTAGTTTTTGAATTTACACAAGAATCCAGAAGTACTTCCAACATTCCTGCATATTTGTGGTGCTTTAATTACGACCTCTCATGTCTGTCAAACATCAACATGCAACTAAAAAAGAGTAAAAAACATCCTTGCCCACAGCTATCTAAGGAGAACACAACATCTAACATAAAAACATACAATACATTCTTATGCTAATGAACACAATGAAGCCCTAACAAACATGGTGTTGTCTTAGTGAATTTTATTTCCTGACTTTTAAACCCATAAATACTAAGTTCTCACACACCTTCCTCCTCTCCTGGGCAGCATCCAGTTTCTTCTGGATCTCCTCCAGAGAGGGTTTCCCACGGGGAGGTGTGGTGGCCCTCAGCTCAGGGCCGCCATCAAAGGTCGGCGGCTTCAGGATGACCTCGAAGGCCTGACCGCTCGCCCGCTTGCTCAGCTCGATCACCTCCATGTCCCGAATGTTGCATAAGTTCAAATCCACCACGCCTGCTGGATGGAGAAGAAGCATGAGCAAAGTTTAGTCTAGATAGATGTGAAGAAGACATGTGAGGGTTTTTACACACAAAAGGGGCCCCTGCTGGACAAACTGTTGACCAAATAACTGCTTTGTGTTTAGTCTAGACTTTCATCCATATAAGAAAGACAACAACAAGCAACTCTATTACTTGATTGAAAGTATAAAATCACCTGGTCAAATGTTACTCCAATGCAAGTGAAAGTTGTTCAGTTACGTTTTTACTTAACTTAAAGTACTGGAGTATCTGCTTTTGAAAATACTTAGGTATTAACAGTACATTTTTGTTTTAACGTCTAGGAGTTATTGTTTTGTTGCCAGAGTGGATTTAAGCTAAATGCATTGACGTGGTTATAAAACCTGAGAATATAAATCTTGTGAAAAGTGCTATGAAGCCTGTAGAGATGCCGATTGAAACACGGACTTCAGATACGACCATGGGTGCTCTGGTGTGAAATCATGACATGTATCTACTATAGCCATCATTACTGCAAGGATGTTTGTTGACTTCAGAACTACAAAAGTAACAAGGCCTTTCAGAGAAATTTAGTGGAATTTAAAGTACAATATTTGTCTTTCAAGTGCAGTGGAGTAAAAGTCATAAGTTTCCAAAAATGATAATGCTCAAGTTAAGTACTTAAGCACAGCACTCAAGCAAATCTACTTCATTACTGTTCACTGGTACAAAGACATTAGAGGCTTGCTGACCTTCTTTCTTGTCGCCCGAGGTCTCCCTGATTTCAGGGAGGATGCAGGAGCAGAAAAGAGACACCAGGGGGAGCTCTCGCATCTTCTCTCTGTATGCTGCAGTTTTCAGAGAGAAACAACAGGGTGAACCGCAGTTTAGCGAGCAGCACATTACGTAACTAAGAAAGGCTCGGGAACAAACAGCGAGCACTGAATCATGACTGAGGCTCACCTGCTAGAGTCATGGTGCTGCTGATTTCAGTCGAAGACACTGTGGTGAGGTAGAGTCTGTTCCTGAGGAGAGACAGGGAGACAATATTAATGATCATTTCAGATTAAAGTTTGGTACAATTACTGTGATTAAACTTGCACTTAATGTGTTTAACTTTCAAAAGCTGCTAGGGTGAGGACACGACTTTGCATGTACAGGAAAGAAAAACAGTGGTAGAGAGGTATTTCAGAGTGCTTCATGGCTCATGTGATATGAACACAAAGTTTAATCAGACAGGGAGATATACTCAATCTAAAGAGGCAACTTGATAATAATACATTCTATTTAAAAGCATCTTTCTAAACATTCAAGGACACTTTACAGAGTAATTAAAACACAATTAAAATAAAGAAAAACACCACACAAGAGTGACATAAAGTTAAAAAGAACAGATAAGTTATGAAGATTATGCCATTTTAAACAGATGGGGTTTGAGTTGTGATTTGAAGTGAGGTAGAGAGCATGAAAAGAGGAGATGCCAACAAAAGGCTGCAGACTGATGGAAAACAGTGATGTCTCAGCAGTTTTGAGTCTTTAAGTAGATCTTCAGTTTGAACCATGTAAATGATAATTACATCTGTAACATTTAAAGAAAACGGGAGCTTTAAAGATGCCCTCAGTGTTAGTAAAGCTGCCTCTTGAGGAAATCAAACTCTTTCCACTGAATGCTTGATTATAGCCTGTTTGTGCCTTTCACTTTGTTTTGTTTGACGTCCTTCCTTCATCAGAGCCACAGATGTAATCATGGCAGACAGATGAAAGTGGTCAAACCTGTGGCTGAATCTGAAACAGCGTGATGCCAACTGCACAAGCTCAAGTGTCTGTCAGTGTGATTTTTACGTCTTGGTGCAAACACCCACATCTTGCAGAAGCATTCAGCTTTGCAGCACAGGATTAGATATCAGAGGTGGCTTCTGTTTGACATGCTGAGGCTGAAAACGAGTGTCGTTCAGACAAGCTATGAGGAACCCGCAACAGTCAGGAGGTTTAGCTCTGCATTAATCGCAGGGGTCTGATAACTAGGACGCACTTCAACAGAATGACGATTGTATCCGACTCAGCTGAAGGGGGGTAGTAACAGTAGAATAGTTTGAATATGCCACAAAAAATCTTCCAGAAATGATAAAAGGCAGCACAAGTTAAGAGTTATGAGGACAGAACACTAAAATTTCACAACATTTGTTTACAATAAATGGGCTGCATTGCTGTTTTATGTATATCACCATATCTTTAACATTTTTTTCTGATCACTTGATAGCAATGTATCATTTGTCCAATGAAAAGTATTCAATCAAACATTTTCTTCATCTAAAATGTAAAATACCAAAAAAAATAAATAAAATCTCACCACCGTTTTTTATCAACAGCCTCCAACAGTTTTAGCTGTATAGAGCTTTTGCTGTAGATAGCATGACCTAAAAAAGGCATGTTCACTCTACAAAGCCATATTTCACCAGAGTTGACCAACTATCAAGCTTAGTGAAATGGTACAAGACACCAAGACTGGATTTTTTCCAAACAAATGGGCCTCAAAAACAATAGATCTGCTTAAAAACTAAAAAAAAAACAAATCTGATTTAAGGGTTTTTGCAAACAGAATGTGAATGTTTTGTGATTTTGAGCTTTCCAGTGAACATGTGAAAGAAGAACCACCAAGCAACACTTAAGTACAAATAAACAGTAAAAACAAGTAAGTCACACTCTTTGCAAAACAAATGTTTGGATATTTGAATGTATCCCAAACACCCTGCGTAAAAAGAAAAGGACTTGAAATGATGCAGCTTTTAAAAGTGATGCTGCTTTTAAAAAGCTCCCAGATACCAGTTTTATGTTGTGGCACTTTGGTAAGCGGCCAGCATGAACATTTTCCAAAGAAAGGCGGGAAATTGCTTCTTTTGTGTACTTGTTTTTTATTTTTTAATAGCCAGTGGAGTTAATGTTGCCTTTACCTGCAAGAGCATTTTTTCAAGGAAAATAATTTGCATATTTTAAGTTCTTTTTAAATCTAAAGCCAGTCAAGGAAAGCTTCCACACCAGCAACTTAGCTCCTTTTATTTATTCGTGTTTTTTTTTTCGAGTCCAGTAAGCGAACACCCGACCAATCAGCGCACTCACTGGCTTGCACGTCACAGTCAAAACATCCAACATGGCGGCTGCCTTGACTGTGGGCTTGTTTCGCAGGAGCCCATCTTATATGGCATTCATTAGCAGGCCAATCAGAAGCCTTTATACAGCGGACTTGATTTTTTAGTGAGACTGATTAACTTATAATTTTGTTGTTCAGATCTACAGACTGTTAACGCTCACTCACACACCAGCGACTCTGCGGCTTGAAATTATTCTATTTTCCGTGTGTATAATAAGCGAACATCTGACCAATCACAGCGCTCGTTGGCTTGTAATTCACAGTCAAAACATCTAACATGGCGGCCACTTTGACTGTGGCCCCCTTTTTTGATTAAAAGCAGAAAATTCATGGGGTAAAATGTATTTAAAACTAAAATGAACGAAGATGGAGCTACAGTGTGGCACAGTAAGATCCGAGATCAAATGTTGGTGCTCAACAAGTTCTTGAAAGATGTTAAGCATAAAAGCATTGTTTGTATCTAGTCTTGCTGGCCCCCTCTTTGGGATCAGTGCTGCCAATATTCTAACACGTTTTGAGCTCCTGTCAATCATCTTAACTTTTGCAGCGCTCCTCAATGTCTGTATATATCCATATGTGTTTGTGGGAGTAAATTCAGGTCACTGCAGACACTGAGCGACTGAAGCCACAGCTAAAAATGACTCTGCACAAAGGTCAGACTTTGAGTTGAGTCATTATATCTGAATGAGTCACGTCTGTTTTTTGATTGAGCAGCTGAGACTTCACCAGATCAGAATAATTTATCCAAAGTGTGGCACAAACACAGAGACACGACGAGCTGCAGGAGGTCACACTCAGAGCGTGAATCATCGTCCTGTCAGGATCACATCATCCTGCAGACGCACGGCTCGAAAAGTCACAGAACTGCTCTTCACGTCTTTGATTTGGATGAAGACGTCCTGATAAAGACGCACATTGATGAATGATTTTTAATTGGATCAGAGTCTGAGCAGTCACAGATTTACTTGCAATTAGACTTTTATCTCCAAAGAGCACGTGGTCCCTTCATCAGGTGACTCTTTTTCTCAACCCTTATGCACCACTTCCTACATTTACAGCACTTTATAATGACCTTTCAAACTCAATTAAAGCAAAATAAGAGTGACACATCCACTAAAAAGCCTAAAAAATTTAAGATGAACAATCAAGCTGCAGCTTTTATACTCCTTTTAGGCTTAACTAGCCCCATCTGATCAACCTGAAACACCCCCAGCACTTTAAATCAGACTGTTTCAACAGTTTTCTCCTTAAATTGTTTTTTTAAATTAAGGATTTGCAAGTGAAATCAAGCTGCAATACCTCAAAAAGCACATCACATTTGAACTTTTCTCACGATAAAAGCCTCACAATCATGAATCTGCCTCTAATTTTTTCCTATCAAGAACAAAAAGATTATAATTAAAGGGCTACTGCGCACAAACTCGAAAGCCTTGTGTCTTTTGTGTGCGAGTGTGTGTGTGCATAAGTGAGTGTGTGTGCAGAGTCTAAGCGGTGATGTCATTGTTGCCAGTACGCGCATCCCCTTCTGCAGAGACAAGCAAGTGAAGCGCACACAGCTGAAACTCAACTTAATATGAAGGAAAATGATCAGATAATGCAGAAGAAACAAGAAAGAAAATATCAAAAGTGAGAACAGAAACTGAAGAATCAGAAAGAATAAAGACAAAAGCATGATCTCAGGAGGGAAACCTGCTTTTCACATTTCTGCATGAATTAAATAGCAGGTTTCTGAGCTTCAATCATGCAGAAAATAAAAGAGCAACAGTCAATAATCACAAGAATATAAATAAATTGGATATTAAAGTGTAAATGTGTGGTTGGACTCACCCTGCAGTGATGCTCGGTCTCTCTGTTCAGACTGAAGATCTGCAGCTCAGCAGCATCAGCACCAAACAGCAGTCTGCTGCATGACATCACCCACAAGCTCTCTGATTGGTCAGCAGGGATGCTGGGCTGTGATTGGCTCAGCGGGGCAGAGTGAGGGGGAGGTGAAAGAGGAGGAGGAGGGGGTGCACAGCAGAGGAATCCTCTCCACATTCTTGACAGATTTAACCTTACGGGAAATTTGAGAGTGTGCTTAAATTTTTTATTAAACAAGAGAGAAGAAAGACAAAAAAAACATTTTCTGTAACCAGGACGCCTTTCAGCACGATTGTGACACACTTCAGGGACCTAATGAGAGATAATGAAGGGTACAGGTGGCCTATCCTTGAATCACCTCATGTGTGGAGGCTTAGGTGATTAAAAATGTAGGTAACAGCACACGTTGACACCAGGATCCCTTCACTGATTCAACATGCTGGAACATCCCTTCAGGTGTTTCATATTAACATGATGGCACCTGCTGCAGATTTATCAGCTGCACATCCATGATGAGAATCTCCTGCTCCACCACGTCCTTAAGGTTCTCTTCTGTATTAAGATCTGGTGACTGTGGAGGCCAGTGGAGTATATTGTTAAGGTCAAGAACAGTCTGAGATGATCTGAGCTTTGAGACATGGAGCTGCTGGGAGTCTCCATCAGAAGGTGGTGGACATGGTCAGCAGCAATACTCAGGTAGGCTGTGGGGTTTGACCCATGCTCAGGCGGAACTAAGGAGCCCAAAGGTGGCCCATCACTCCACTAGCAGCAGCCTGAACCGCTGAGCCAAGGCAGGATGGATCCATGCTTTATGATGTTCACACCAAACTCTGACTCTACCATCTGAACATGGAGCAGAATTCTGGACTAATCAGACCAGGAGACTCTTCACAATCCTCTATTCTCTCTAACCTTCAGTCCATGTTCTTTGCTGACACGAGTGGCACCCTGTGTGGCCCATCTGTTTCGACCTGTAGTGCATTCAGATATGATCCTCTGCATACTTTGGTTGTAACAAGAGTTCCTGTTGCCTTTCAATTACTTCAATCACTCTGGCCATTCTCCAATTTTAACTCAGAGAACTTCTGCTCACTGGATATTTTCTCTTGTTCAAACCATCCTTGTAAACCTTGGAAATGGTCATGTACGGCAGTCCCAGATCAGTCCATCAGGCTCCAACGGCCACGTTCAAAACCACTTAAATCTTTTCCATCCTGATGCTCAGTTTGATTTTATTCAGGTGATTTTGACCTTGTATACACACAGTATTGCATTGTTGTGCTGCCATGTGATTGTCTTATTAGCTATCTGCACTGATGAACAGTCAAACAAGTGATGAGCACATGAACCTGATTTCTAAATTCAAGTATAAACTGTAAAAATAAGACAAATCAAACTTGTGAAACATGAAGAGACTGTAGCCTGGTGCTGGTGCCCCAGCAGCTCCGGCTTGTTTGTGCTCCGATGAAAATGTCAGCTCTAAATTTAAAGACTGACAATGAGCTGTTAGTCATCCTCGCTGAAAGATCTGGGTCTGTGTGATGACGCCTCCATCTGCTCTGGTTGAAGGCCAGCTCGACTGTCTATCGCTCCTCATCTTCATTCAAGCACTTAAAACTGAAGAGGCTGCACAATCGCCCACATCTATCCCATTAGTATGCACAGATTGATTCAAAACATCTTTAACAACCCATTTCTGTCCTGGAGATGAGGCCCTAAAGTCAAAACTATTAAATGTTAGAGTCTGTCTTTCACTTTGGATTAAGAGATAAACTTTATCTTTACTTTAATATTGATCTACCTGGAGGTGTTTTTAGAGTAATCTAGATAATAAAAGGACAGATGGATGGGAAGATAAAGAAAAAAAAACATGCTGATTTTTTTAAACTACTCACTCATTTTGAATATCATGCTTGCAACAAGTTCCAAAAAAGCTATGACAGGGGCAACAAAAACTGGGAAGCTGTCAGATAAACCTGTTTGGAACATTCCACAGGTAAACAAGTTAATGGCAAACAGGTGAGTGTCATGGTTGGGTAACAAAGGAGCAAGCATGGGGTTCAACAACAGTTAAAGAACAATGTTTCTCAATGTGCAGTGGAAAGGAATTCATGGATTTCATCACCTACAGTCCAGTTTATCATAAAATATATAGAGAATCAGAGAAATCTCTGCGTGTAAGCAGCAAGGCCGAAAACCAACACTGAATGCCCGTGACCTCCAATCCCTGAGGCAGCACTGCATCATAAAGCAGCATCATCCTGTTAAGGACATCAGCACATGGGCTCAGGAACACTTCAGAAAACCATCGTCAGTTAACACAGTTCATCTCTACGTCTGCAAGGTCAAGGTCAAAAAAATTATCAACAACACCCAGAAACACAGCCTGAGCTCATTTTTGTAATGTATTTTTTGGGAATTTTGTGCCTTTATTGATAGGAAAGAGACAGTGGATAGGCTCGTGAAAGGGGGTGAGAGAGTAGGGGAGGACTCTGCAAACCGGTCACACGCGGGATTCAAACCCAGACCGGCAGACACATGTACATAGGACGTGTATGGTTGCTAACCACTCCGCCAAGCCAGCACCCAGCCTGAACTCATCTGAGCTGGACTGAGGTGAAGTGTAAAAGTATGCTGTGGTCTGAGTCCACATTTCAGACTGTTTTTGGACATCATGGACGGGGTGTCCCCCAGGCTGAAGAGGAAAATGACCATCCAGACTGTTATCAGAGCAAAGGTCAAAAGACAGCATCTGTGATGGTATGGGGGTGTGGTAGTGCCCATGGCATGGGTAACCTGCACATCTGTGAAGGCTCCATTAATGCTGAAAGGTACATACCGGCTTAAAGGAGACATATCATGCTTGTTTCTCCTTTTCACTATGCAAGACTAGGATGCCTGTAAAGCATTTCTGCCCTCAGTACAAGTCATTTAGTTCCTTCATTGCCCCACAATAGCGTTCTCAAAATCCTCATTTTAAGCCATTATCAAGCTCTCGTTGAAACGCGAGGATCTCAGGATGACCTACAGTTACCTTGCAACGTCACAGCCCTTTGTGCTCTGATTGGTCAGTTCTATCGGGGGTAGAGCCAGCCTGTCCTTCTTCTTCTACTGTATTTTCCGGCAGGCTCAAAGCAGCGACCGTGTATTGAGTCCCCCTACAGGCCAGAGCTGGTAATGAGTGAGTGTGAGCTAGGGATCTATATACTGCTGCTGGACGAATGTATTCCTCGGTGATGGTTTTGTGGCAAACGGACATCACAGAGGAGGAAGTGTTTTATCAGATTACTCCAATAAAAAGAAAGGGACCTCGTGTCGTCACGACGATTTAAATCTTGAGGACATCTCGCAATGACCTATTTTCAGAGGCATCAAATCTCGTTCTAGGATATCAGAAAAAATACAATATCTCATTTTTTAAAAACTAAGGGGGTGTAAGGTCTTGTTTTCAAATTTATTATATTAAATGTAAGTATTAAATCATGCATCAGCATGATATGTCTCCTTTAAGAGCTCCCATCCATCTTTTTCAGGGACGTCCCTGCTTATTTCAGAGACAACTGCTGCATTCCATTAACCTCGCATCTGGGAAGAGGGAAGTGGGAGTGACATCATCTCAGAGTTATCAGCGTTCCAGTTACAAAGTCCTAAAAAATATGCCTATCCACCAGGCTATTGTTAGCCGTTGTTAGCACACCCTGCGTTGTTGTTCACAAATACCACTTGAAGGATGTAAATAACACTATGGCAGCATTTCCGTAAATACAAGTGGAACAATACTGTGTATACAACTGATTTAAGGCCATAAACACTAGTGAGAAGTGCAGATGAACAGAATATCACCGGAGCTTAATAACTGTTCACACTGGGGGCAGCCATCTTAGAGTGTCAACTCAGGGGTGGTGAGGTTCCCCTGAGTTCCCAGTAGGAAATTCCGACCTCGGTGGGCGTTCCAGTTGAAATTTCCCACTCATAACTCGGAAATCCTGACTTCACAGTACAACTGGAACGCAGCAAAAGAAGACACACTCAGCTCGTGCTACAACAGCAAGAGTGCAAATACTAGACGTTGAACATCAAGCAAGAATGTGAATTCCACCTGCAAAGCTTCAACAATCAGTGTCCTCTGTTTAAAAACATTTATTTAGTGTTGCAATGTGTTGCAGATTTCAAATTTAAAATAAATGAATATCTGTGGCAGTTAAACTTATCTATTTGAACAGTAAATATCTTGCCTTTGTGTTGTTTATAGCTCAAAAAGGATTTGTAAATTATTGTTTTCTGTGTTTATTTGTCATACACAGTGTCCCAACTTCATTGGATTTGGGGTTTTCGTCAGTAATGAAGATAACCCAGTTACCTTTGCTTGCAAACATGGATATGGATATTTATGTAGATATGATGTGCTTATTCATTTAGCTGATTTTACTCTTAAAAGTGCAAGAAAACTCCTTATTTTTAATTCAATGTTTGTAAGAGATATTTGTGCTGATTGGCTGCAGGGTTGCTCTTCCCGAATCCTTTGTCTCCCTTTTTAATTGCCGTTAATCCTTACAACAAACATCACTGATAAGAACTACAGTTCCCATGATGCACTGCAGCAGAACACAGTGTTCTCCCACCTTGTTCTCTTCTCCTCACAGGGCCAGATGATGTAATGCAGCTGCAGTGTGTGTGGGGGTGTATGTGTGTGCCGATGAGGGGGAGGATGCAGCATCAGGACCAGAGAGAAACCTCCACATCCCAACTGATGATGTCACCGCCAGCCAATCAGCTGCGAGATCTCACAGCCCCCCCCCATGTGTGTTCAAAGTCACATCAGGTTAAGGATTCAGCAGAAACAGAGACACATCTGCAGCGCCATGTTTTTTTAACCAGCAGCATGCGGGGGGGTGTTGCAGGGCAGAGAGCGGAGAAGATAAAACAGGATCAGGTGATTATTTTAGGGGGGGGGGCTCTGGCTCTGCAGGTTTCTCTGCAGGACAAACAGCGGCAGTCTTACCAGAAGAATGACATCATCTGAAAGTGCGGGCGATGATGTCACTAACGATGAGGTCAGCTCAGCGATCTGACGCAGTGATGTCATTAAAACGTGACCGGGTAAACAACACAGAGAGATGGAGCCAGTGCATGAATAATTGCGTTTGAGGAGAGAGTTATGGCAGGCATTAGAGCGTCTGACGTGCGTGTGCGATGATGTCAGCGAGGACGAAGGTGCTACAACGCAGACGCTGATATACAGAACTGGGCTAATAACAAAGACAGGCGTTCTCACAAATCAAGTGTTAATTCTTTATTTGATAAAATTATGGCTCTGTAATCAAGATGTTCAATTGATGAAAGAGGCCTGAAATAAGACTGGGGATTAATAGAGTAGTTTATTACGGCCTGTTCAGTGCAAGACTGACAAAGAAAGACAGGTTATCATCTTCAGATAAATAGAAGTGTGTAACAAATTTGGCAGTATTATTCTAAGACAGCAGAGTTATGTACATGCATACATTGTTCACTTCAAGTATGGTTAGGTCCTACTTATGGCTTTGTGCCAGATGTTCTGTCTGTCTATATCTGTACTCAGCTTCAGCTCAGCATAGATTTATCTGTAGGTCATGTGGAAACATGGATAGCAAACTAAAATTATATTTGATAGGGCAATCAAATAAAAATTCATGGTACGTGAATTGGAATAACATTCCTGCAATCAGCCTCATTGCCTTTAAAACAGCATCAGCACACAGCTTTCCAAGGATCTAAGTGGTCCCAGGTCTTGTGTGGATGTAAGTTGCTCAAATCCCTCTGTCTCCTCATGTGATCCTAGACTCAGAGGTCAGGGCTGTCATGGTCCACACACCAGAAATAGTTCAGAATCATCTTCATGAAAATCCAAATCCAATTTTAAGATGTTATTTTATATTTCGCTCTGTACAAAGTACTATACTGCATTACTTGAGTGAATGTATAGATAATCCTGGTAAAATATGACTCCAATACAAGTGAAAGTTTCTCGTCTTCTCTTCTCCCGCTTATCCGTGGTCGGGTCGCGGGGGCAGCAGTCTAAGCAGGGAAGCCCAGACTTCCCTCTCCCCGGCCACCTCGTCCAGCTCTTCCCGGGGGATCCCGAGGCGTTCCCAGGCCCCCAGCTGGGAGACATAGTCTCTCCAGCGTGTCCTGGGTCTTCCCCGATGCCACCTACCAGTGGGACGTGCCCGAAACACCTCACCAGGGAGGCATCCAGGAGGCATCCGGACCAGATGCCTGAGCCACCTCAACTGGCTCCTCTCAACGCGGAGAAGCAGCGGCTCTACTCCGAGCTCCTCCCGAATGACCGAACTTCTAACCCTATCTCTAAGGGAGAGCCCAGCCACCCTCCGAAGGAAACTCATTTCGGCCGCTTGTACTCACGATCTCGTTTTCTCAGTCACGACCCACAGCTTGTGACCATATAAGAGGATAGGGGTGAAGATCGACTGGGAAATCGCAGAGCCCACATCACTGCTGACGCCGCACCGATCTGCCTTTCGATCTCCCGATCCACCTTTCCTCCGCTACAAGTGAAAGTTTTTCAGTCAAATTTTCCATGGAATACCTGCTTTTGAAAATACTTAAGTATTAAAAGTACATTTTTATTTTAATGTCAACTTGTTTTTGTTTTGTTGCCACAATACAGAACCTGATGACTGAAACAACTGTCCGAATGCATTGACCTGCTTATAGAACCTGTAAAATTAAAAATCTTGTAAAATATGATATTAAGCCTAAAGAAATGCAGATTGAAACATGACTGAATCCGACTTCAGATATGGTCATGGGTGCTTTGGATGTGGAATTGTCATCTGTTTTTGCTGCAGTCATTATTACTTCCAAACCGAACCATCGTCTAAGCAACGTTAGCTTAGCGTTTACCTTCCTGATCTGAGTAGTGCCTGTGTGCAAGTACGGCATCACCACTTGAACAAATGACACGCAAATTGAATTTTAAAAGAGAAAAGAAATTTCATCCACTGACTTCAAAACTAAACTTAGATGTTATGAGTAATGAGATCCATCATAGTGATGCAGTGGGGTTAAAAGTACGATATTTGTCTTTCAAATGCAGTAGGGTAAAAGTCATAAGTTCCCAAGAACAATAATATTCAAGGTAAGTACAGATACTCAAAAAATGCACTTAAGTACAGCACTCATGTAAATCGTTTTAATCACAGTTTACGTGTCATACAATAAGGATTTGAGAATTTGCCTTTTAATATGACCTGGCTGAAGCTCTTGAAACGTGTAAAAGAATTCAGCAATAATCCGTTTAATTTAAAATCCATTCCAACCTCATGTCTGACTGTGTCACAGGTTTACTTTTCATCATATTTACTGATGTTGGCAGATAGTCTAGTCTCTGTCCATGCAAAGACAAGAACAGTTTCATCTTTAAAGGAACTACGTATAGCATTTTAAGTAATTTAAGTGCTTAAAACAACATCGACATTCATAAATATGTCATCATTTGTGTCAAATTGCCTCTGCCAGCAATCTGACTTGTTGGCCTCCTGCGCCGAGAATTTGTATCTGTATTTACATCGAGCAGGTAAGTCCTATAGAGGCTTCCATGTAATTCTGGTCTATAAAAAAATATTATGAATATCTCTGAGAGCCGATACTTCAGAATCAGAAGAGCCAGCTCCCATTTTTTTCCTTTTGCTGCTAGGCTCTCACAGCTTCAGCTCTGCTTGCAGTAGATCTTTGTTTGTTTTTTTAATGTATTTTTTGGGCATTCTGTGCCTTTATTGATAGGAGAGAGACAGTGGATAGGCCTGTGTAAGGGGTGAGAGAGCAGGGGAAGACACTCTGCAAACTGGTCACAGGCTGGATTCGACCCAGACCGGCAGAAGTATATACATGGGATGTGCATGGTTGCTAACCACTCCACCAAACTCGCACCCCAAGATCTTCGTTTTGATTGGCCAGCATAGCGGCCATCTGGACAACCAAATGTGAGGATATTAGTGACTGAGACAGCAGACAGTGAGGAGAATGAGTGAGTGGGTTGTGTTGTCGTGTAGTCTAACTATGAGAGACTCAAGAGTGAAGCAGAATCTGGCTGCAGTAAAAAGATATTGGCAATAAAATTTGTTTTGTAACAGAATAAACTCAAAAAATTAGGCAATTGTAGGGTTTTTCATAAAAAGACTAAACACAAGCAGGATTTCTACATACAAAATATTAATTTTTACAAAGTCAAGGTAACGTATGGGGCTTTAAAAGATGCTAGATCAAGAGCCGTTTGGGAGTCAAAAGAGCCAGCTCTCTGAAAAGAGCCGAACCTCCCATCACTAATAAAAACTATATTCAACAGGGTTAAATATTTAACTGTGTTTTTCTAAACTGGTTGTATAATTGCAAAAAATTACCTGTCAAACTTCTGCTCTTTTAGCCTGAAAAGTCTTCATCTTTACACTCCTGTGTGTGTCATGTTGCAGCCCCCTCCACTCTTCCATTTCTTTTTTTTTATTTGTATATGTTCCTTTCGACCCCTCCCCTTCCCCTTTTCTATGAATCCCTTTGGGAGAGGTGTGTGGCGATCCTCATGTCTATTATTAATCTAAAGCCATTTTTGTATTAAATGTTAGATTTTGTGCTCTGTTTTTGGTTTAACCTCCTAGCTTTAGTCTGTATATATGCCCATTATGTTAAGTATGAATGTTTATTTACCCCCTCCAACACATACGTTTGTGCAGCAAGCTAAGCTAGCTTACAAGCACTAACATTAGCTACTTATGTGCACTTTCCTTGGGTTAATGGTGTAACTTTGCCCTGTGTAGGATCTGGAGCAGGCTGGGAGGCTCATGCTGTTGTTTTGTCAATATTTTCTCTTGCCAGAATAAATGTGGCTAAAGAGAGACGTCCAGTGTCGCCTTGTAATTCCACACATCCTCTACACAACACAGGAAAGCCACCGGTCACATATAAACAGCGGAGAGAGACTTATAGCACAATGTAGTACTACTAGCTAAGGCTAAATGAGTTTTTGCACAGAGCCAGTGTGACTGAAACAGAGGAGCACAGTAAGGCCTGCACTGCACTTTCGTTCATCATGCCATGCCCGGGCCGCCACTTGCCCACCTCTGCTCTAAATACTGTTGAGTAAATTTAATCCTTGCTCTATTTTCTATCAGAACAGAATCTGTTTTCACAAAGGGAAGGGGAAAGAGGACTGATCAAGATGTGGTGGAGGATTTTTCATGATTTTGGTGAAACAGCGAGCAGAGGAATTTTACCCGAGACCCTGATGTCTGCTGTTCTAGCCTGATTATGTTGGCTTGTGCCTTCAGCATGAATGAGCCTCACGAGCGTTTCTCAGCTTGTAGTCATGTGTTTTGTTTGTGTCGGCGAGGCGTCGTGACTGTCAGTGTTTCTGTTTCTGCTCATGTCTGCAACCCACTGAGGAGGAGGAGGAGAGAGAGGAGGTGAGTCAGCCAGGCAGGCAGACACTTCCATAAACTCACCTGAGAGACAGACGGTCAAACACGAAGACAGACGGATGGATTTAAGTTCTCTCATTTTTATGAAGTTCATATTTTTGAATCACAAGACTTCACATGGCAGCTGAGAGAGAAGAGTTTAATGTGTAAAATGCTGAAGTTACAGGCAGAAGAACAAAAAGGAAGTCTGAGTTGTAACAAATTTATAATAGCATAGTGCATTGACAAATACAGATTACTGTGTCACTGAACCAACTAAAGTAACAATACTGGTGTGGGCCAGATTAAAGTTTGATGACCAATATCTTTAGCTAGCTCCACCATATCATAATGAACTTATTTTATTTCAACTCTCTGGCATGAACATTGTCTGTTAGCTATCTTTTTAGACTGGCTTTATGTAGTGTCTTTCTATTATAAACTTATGATTTACATTCATTCTGCTTTTTTTTTTATAAATGTTTTTTTTATTTACTGTTTAAGTAGCCTAAAGTTTATTTTGCCATTTTTATTATTTCTTTCTGTCACCATTGTTTTGAGTTTTTACATTTAATTCTTTAACTTGCATTATTTTATCTGAATTTTAACTTCATTTCCAGTGTTTGATTTTTGCTCACTTACAAGGTAGAAGGAAGGTAAATCATTTTCCAGGACAATTCAACTTCTCCTGGACATTCTCCTTCTTCCCAATTTACATATGTTTTCCACGACTGGAAAACTGGTCAGACATTTTCCAGGTTTTCCAGGACATGTGGAACCTGAAGGGGTGTTCTGGTCCAAAGTTTCCCTCCTCATTTCAGTGTCAGCTCTTGGAACATCTAGAGGAGAGACCAGGTACCAGGTAAAGTTCCTGATGGAAAAGGGAGTTCTCTGCCCAGTGGAGATTTCTCCAACAGTTATTTAGTTCAAGATCTAATTTTACTTCAAGAGTTCTGGTTTTACAGCTGTGACTGTTGGACTGAAATTGCCGAATGCTTCAGGCAATTAAAGCTGCAAATGGAGATGAAGACTTAAAAGTAACAATGCCACTGTAAAAACTGAGACCAAAGGGGTTTGTTTTGAAAGGATGACCAGTTTCTCACATACCGATCCATGCACAGCTTGACTGCGCAGACTTTACACTCAGGCTCTCTGTCTCTCGAAAAGTACAACCTGAGATAAACTCACTGCTACAACTTGTGCTCATGCACTCATCCACCTGTGACTCTGCATGATGTGTGTAACTGGAGGACACTCGAGAAACTGAGGTGGAAGAATTCAATTCAGATAACACAAGACAAAAATCAAGAATAATCACATCAGCTGATGCCGAGTGCCCTGAATAGAGAAGTGCCACCGGAAAATATGGGTGTCATGCACAGATATCACTGTAGGCCTCATCTGCACAGTCCAAACACACTTCTGCACAGCTGATTTAACATAAACCTCCATTTCTTAAATAAATAAAGGTTAAGTTTAAATAACCATAATTTTCTAAAATACCACTATGAAAGGGTGCCAAAAGCCTGGAGGTTATGTCCATGCAGCCCTATTATTGAGGTGAGGGGCAATTGGATAAACTAATCTCTATTGTGAAGACTTTCTGGACTGAAGCATCAAACAATTTGGATTTATTTATTAATTCAGCATCGCAGAGGTAATCTAGATACCTGAGGTATTTTTGTAATAAATGAGGTGGATGGGTGAAATTTATTTATAGAGGAAAAGCTACCTTATTTGAAATATTGTTATGGCAGCCCAACCATATTAACACTATTTTTGCACAGTTTCTGTTAACTGGGGACTTTCAGCTGATGAGGTTCCTAAATGTCATTAAACAGCTGATAAAAACAGAGTGAGTCCTAATTAATGTCTCTTTATTGGGGTTTAGAAACAACTTCATTGTTCCCTGTAATTCTGTGCATGGTTATTTTTACTATACACACAAACTTCTCACAAAGGCAGTTCTGCATCCATTTTACTGTATCACCTAAAAACTGGGCTGTGGTACAAAAACAGTTTAGGGACCACTGGTTTAAAAAGCTAAATATCTGTATATGATAGTTTCTACTTATATAAATCATCCATAAATATCAGCAACAAACACAGGTTCCTTATATCTGCTGAAATAGGTTCTGAATGTATGTATGAACCATTGTGTTTTATTATCTCTAAATGTCTATATTTAAGATTCAAGATTCCTTCTGTTGTCCTTTTAAAATGTATGTGCATAGACACAATAAAATGAGATTAAGTTTCCACCAGCGGTGCAGTGCAAAATTCAAATATAACAAAGTAAAAACTGTAGATAAATTAGATAAAATTTAAATAAGAAATAAAATAAGAGATTAAAATAGGTCATAAAAGCAGATTCAGTCTTAATTCTAAAATCAAATGTTTTATTTATAGTTTAAATTTTTTCCAGCACAAATAAAACTGTAATGAAGAGGCTCATTTTAGTGTGTAAAGTAAAAAAAAAGATCAGGTTTCTTATTTTTACTAATGCATTGATGCAGCAGTAGGATTTATCTGTAAAGGAATGCAATGGCTACATAACATGCAGTTGGTTCAAAACACAATATTACATATTTATATATATTTGTATTATAATTATAAAAGTGCCACCAGCACTTCAGTAGAAAGTCAAATATTTCCCACAGAGATGTGAAAAGTTGCATAACAAGCCTGAAGTGCCTGTAAATGAAGCTAAAGTGCAGCACTTGAGATTTAAATTGTGTTTTTTTCTTCCTAAGGCCGCTGTGTGGGAAATGAGTCAGCCGCTCTTCAGTGTGACCACGCTGCCGGATCTCAGCGAGCGTGTAGGCGAGTGAACAGAGCGTGATGGCAGATGGTCGGGGGGCGGAGAACCTGGATCCATTCACAGAGCACCGACATGAATGAAGAGACGGCTTCACACTGCAGAGACAGATCAGTACAACTCTGATCACAAACTCCAAAGAACAAATGCTCTTTTAATAAACACTCGTAAAGTCAGAGGGGGTTTGTTTGTCCAATCAGAGTTGTCTCTGTGCTGATGACACAATCTGTCAACAACAAACCCAAGAAAACTCAGTTTGACTCGAGCATCATCACTAACATGAGGGAGAATTTAGACTTAGACTGTCTTGTGGCCTTGATTAAGAGCTACCAGTGCCCAAGGTGCTAGAGTCACAAATTAACCTTGTTAGCATGTTTTTTTTGTATTTAGAAAGACTGAGAGCCCGAAGAAAACCCATGAATGCACAGGGAGAGGATGTAGACTCCTCAGAGAAGGAGCCGAGTCTGCACAGGGCATCAGACGAGCAATCTTAATGCTTCGCGACACATTTTAACCTGCTGTGCCACTGTGCCGCCCAACAAGGCAACCACATGCTTTTGTTCTAGTATGACTGTAAAACTTAAATACTCTTCTCTGAATGGTTTATGTGTCTGATGAGGGACTGCAGCCCTCATGGACAGCCAGTTGGAGAGTGTGCAGTGCAGGCCACACTTTGAACCGCCCTGTTTTCACCTTTTCAACATTTTTTTTGCAGCCTCACACAGAACGACATGTGCTGTTGCTTCTTTTCAACATCTCCTAGATGTTTGACATGTATGGAGAGCCATTTGGACCATAATTCAGCTCTGCTAGAACTCACAAATTACTCAAATTTGATTAACTAGTGCGCAAGGAGTCTTTACTAGTGAGGCAAAAAGTGACACTTGTACTACTTGTAGACTAAAAAAATGTTACTCGTAAAAACACAAGGCTTCGCTAGTAGTATAAGTAACATAACGCTGTCTACTAGTAGGCAATTTTGTTTTTACACTAGAAGTGTAGGTCTTTGTTTTTTAAGGATGCAACCTCTCTTATTTAAGAAAAAACAACACAAAAATATTCAGTCTACTTTTCAGATACTTTATGCACTTGTTTTTTCTTAAAAAGAGCTAACTTTATTTGAGATGTTGACTTTTTTTACTTGATGTGTAGGCCTTCAATTCTTAGCCAGGACCTCTTTAATTTCAGAGAAAAAGGGGTTTTTGATTGTCTGCATTTTTTAAATATTTTATTTTATTTTAGGTTTTTCTTTTTCTTTTTTTTTTTTTAACTAAAATAAGGGCCTTAACTTAATTTACCTAGGACTGTTTTCATTATGGTAAATGAGCTAGCTGTGCACTCAATTAAACATATCCTGCATTAAAAATTGGCATTGAAAACTGTTGAAACAAGGGCTGAAACGATTCCTCTGACAATCCCGATTATTCGATCACAAAATATCCTCAGGGCCAATTGTGTGCCTCGAAGCCTCCTTTATTATATAATTATACATATAAAATATATGTCTTGACTACTATATAGTGCACGGTGTTTGACATGGACGGTCATTTCTGTGGCACAGCGCGCCTGCTACCTCCGCTGCTGCGCGGCTTGTAAAATCATGAAGGAAGAGAAAAGAGAGGGACAGAAAGGAGAGAGTCCACAGGAGAAATGGCAGAGAGTGTCCCAGGTGTGTGGTCACAACAAGAAGGGACGAACAGAAAACACAGTGCAGTGTGTCTGATGTCAAACGGAGTTAGCTTAGCACGTACCTTAGCATGATAGCACGTCGTCAATGCTGCAACACGTCAATAGTAAACATCCGGTCTGTGCGGCAAGTCCGCAGAGCCGACACAACAGGATGACACTCATGATACATCAACAGAAGCAGTTAACGTGATCAGTAACTGAGATATGGGCGAGTAAATAACCTACTTTGATTATGGCTCCGTGTAAAGGCTGGTTCAGAACGTAAATCAATGCGGAGGCTACTTGCCCAGAATCATGTGTATTTTGTTCACATACTTTTCACGTCCAATAACTTTACATTGAATTTGATTGTAGAGAGTAGAACAGGAAACACTGACAGTGAGTAGAGGAAGCAGGTGTAGGGAATGCTTTCATATGTTATAGAAATGTACATTAGCTAGTTAAATTATCTTAGTATCTATGTATGATATTATTTGGTCCTAGAAATAAAGTAAGCAAAATAAGATCATCAATATGGTACAGTAGTAAAGGCTATAATTTAGCAAAAAGAGACAAGCATGAATACAAATAAAATAAAAATAAGCAAACTTAAAAAAAAAACAACTGAAAAAAGCAAGATATGGCCCAGAGTAAAAATAAAAGTAAAGGTTTTGATTTTGAGATCCCATTTATGCTCAGAATGTTCAAAATAAGAAAAACAATTTGTTAATTTAAGTGACCTCACTTTTCTGTTTTGTGTGTTACTAATAAAAATGTGTAGTGAGTCAATGTAAAAAAAAAACTGCAGTGAGCGCAATGTAACCGTTATCTGATTACTGGATTAATCTGCAAAAAAATTGATAGAGTAATCGATTACAAAAAGAATCGATAGTTGCAGCCCTGGTTGAAACCATAAAAACATGGACACACGGTAAGGCTATAAGACACAAACTGGACTTTGGTTTGGACCCTTTATCGGAGGAAATTTTATTAACTGGACCTTGGTGACTTATAATTGAATACCCCTCCCCTAAAACCTCCACCACAGCTTGACTTTAGTGTTATCTGTGATGCTAATACGGCTTTCCAGAGACATGCTCCATGGTACAAGACCCCTGAAACTGGTCTATGAGACAGATGTCTGGGCTTTGAGTGTCCAAGGTGAAACCCAGCAGTCACATGATGTTTTAGATCACCTGGTACATTTTAATGAACCCAGTAAAGCAGTGTCTGCACTGTAGTGTTGAGAGGGCACATCCTAAAGCTCCAAACCATGACAAAAACCTTGAGCTGGCTGTCCAAAGCAACAAAGTCAACAACTTCTCTGTAGTCTATTTGCCCGTTTTGCTGTCTCCAGGATATTCTCCTTCTTTTCTAACAGTCCACAGTTTGTTGTTTTGGTGCTGCAGCCTCCCCTCCTTCCTTGCTGCCTTTTATCAGATCTTTTATCACTCTGCACTATTTCCACATGAAACTGTTGTTTTTTATTCACTTAAAGTTGCCGTTGGGCTAAATTTAAGAATTTCCACACTGCCAACATGTTGGCCATAGCTGCACAATGAGATAGGAGAGCTTCTCCTTTAAAAGTAAAGAGCAGTTATAAGTAACGTATATGTACCAAAGAGAAAATCCTGCAGGACAGTGCAATTGTAAATCTCCATATACAAATACGATAAGAAAAAAGGCTAAATGTTAAGAAAATAAAAAATATAGGAATGCATTGCACAGGATTGTTGGTAGCTGATATGCGAAAGTCCCTGCAGGTGTAGTGGTGGACCGCCGAAGCAAACTTTTTTATTTTTTTAAACATTTTGTTGAGTAGGATAAACCCCTTGAGAGGAAGCCTCTCGTTTTCAAGGGGGTCCTAGATGAACTGAGACAAAACACAGTCAACAATCTACAACAACATAAAAGAAAAAACAGAAAACAACAAAAACAAACCAAAAAACACAAACACAGACATCAGCACAACCCAAGAGAAAAAATAAAATTAAATAAATTAAATAAAATGAGTACAACAAGAGCACATCACTATGACCACGAATGGCCATGGCAGAAGTAAAATAAAATAAAATAAGCCTAGCAAAACTGTGAAATATATATGATAATAATAACAATTGAAATTATAGTGTACTATAGATGCTACTGGTGATGTATCATTGGAAACAGGTGCACTTTAACTCAAAATAAGAAGACAGGGTACATTTAAACCTATGAAAAGAAGTCAATGATCGAATGTTCAAGGGGAGAATATTCCAGTCTGATGGCGCATTAAACATGAATGCTCTTCTACCAATTGATTTGTTCACTGTTGGAATGGAAAAGTATTGAGATGAAGTATTGAACTTCCGTAGAGTCAGTGAATTTCAGATCCTTGATCATGAAAAAAAGTCATTATAACAATAAAATTTCAGGACGAGGGTTGCAAAGTTCCTGGAATTTTGATGAATGAAGGTCAGAACAGAAACCATGTTTGAACTAAAAGCTTTAATTCAGAAGATAAATCATTTTAGCATTTTTACAAACAAGAGTCAGCACTATTGAAAAACACCATAGAAGAGTCTTCAAATACAAAAATATTACCTCTTTGGGGGGATAGAGTGAACAGGAAGTGTCCATTCTGTTCGAATGACAGCAGCTTCAGTGTCATTCAGCTCCACCAGTTCATTCAACATCTGAGGAGAGCACTGACGGGGAGTCTGCTGCACCTCCACAGCTCCTGTTCTCATGGTCTGCTCCAACACAAGGAGCCACTTTTGGAGCACTATCCCCGTCATCTACCTTCACGTTAGAGTTCATCAGCAAGCAGAGACCAGGGTCAGGGTCCTTCAGGCGGTGCACACTTTCTGTTTCGGACTTGGACCACCTCCCTCCTCTCCTTCAAGAAGTTCCCAAAGGCGTCTCCCTCTTTGCTTTCCTCCGTCACTTAGAAAAGGAAATGAAGTTGCTTTAAATTCAAAGTTTCTTGGTACACATTTAATAGGGCTGGACGATTATGGTAAAAATAAGAATCCCGATTATTTTAAGTGATATTGAAATCACAATTTATATACACAATTATTCATTTATTTAAAAACTTCAGTACTGATTTAAACACAACTTTAAAGAACCAGCGAGCGGCACATACAGTATTATTGATCCACATAAGCCACACACACACTTGCTGTGGCAGCACGTGGAACACAGAAGCGCCATGAAGCGCAGGAACTTGCATACACGGCACTCCACACTGTGTGGCATATTAATGGTTTTTCTTCGATTATGTTTTTATGATTGTCGGATGACAAAATTGAAATCACAATCAAAATCTGATTAATTGTCCAGCCCTAACATTTCAGGTATTTGTCGTAAAGTACATTTTTGAGTATCAGTCTCTCACCCGTGTGGTCGATGTCGTCTGTGTCACTGTCCTCCTCATCCTCTTCCTCTTCGTCAGGGTTACCTCGTGTCATGATGAGGTCACTGGGCCCGGCGATGTCGCCGCCCTCTGTGGCGGTAGAAAACAACGGGCTGAGTAAATGATGGAGCTCAACTCATTCTAAACACTTTTAAAGGAGCTTTAGTGTGCTGGCAGTTCAGCTAGGCTTTTTTACAACTGAGGATTAGGGCCACGTTAAAAAAACAACAACAATATATGTAAAAAAAAAAGTTAAGTTAAAAGAATACAATTGTAAAGTTAGAGAATAAAGTCATGATGTTTGGAGAATAAAGTCCGAGAGTTACGAGAATTAAGTTGAAAAGTTACAAGAACAGTGTCATAAAGTTATGAGAGTGATGTAATAAAGTTAAGAGAATAAGGTTGAACAGTTACAACAATAAAGACATAAAAAAATTAGAATAATCTCTTATAGTTACTGGAATTAAGTTGAAAAGTTACAAGTATAAAATCATACAGTTAAGAGAATAATCTCATAAAGTCACGAGAATTTTAAGTTGAAAAGCTACGAGAATGAAGCCATAAAGTTTCAAGAATTAAGTTGAAAAGTTACAAAAATAAAGCCAAGAAGTTTTGAGAATAAAGTCAGAGTTACAAGAATTAAGTTAAAAAGTAAAAAGAACAAAGTCACAAAGTTACGAGAGGAATCTAATAAAGTTGCAAGAATAAGGTTGAAAAGTTACAAGAATAAAATCATACAGTTAAGAGAATAATCTCATAAAGTCACGAGAATTTTAAGTTGAAAAATTATGTGAAAAAAGCCAAGAACAGTGTCATAAAGTTACGAGAGTAATCTAATAAAGGTAAGAGAATAAGGTTGAACAGTAACAAGAATAAAGTCATAAAATATTAGAATAATCTCATGAAGTTACTAGAATTTTAAGTAGGAAAATTACAAGAATAAAATCATAAAGTTACGAGAATAATCTCATGACGTCACAAGAATTTTAAGTAGGAAAATTACAAGAATAAAGCCATAAAGTTTCAAGAATAATCTCATGAAGTTACTTGAATTAAGTTGAAAAGTTACAAGAATAAAGTCAAAGTTTTGAGAATAAAGTCATAGAGTTACAAGATTTAAGTTAAAAAGTTACAAGAACAAAGTCACAAAATTATGAGAGTAATCTAATAAAGTTGCAAGAATAAGGTTGAAAAGTTACAAGAGTAAATTCATATAGTTACTAGTATTAAGTTGAAAATTTACATGGGTAAAATCATAAATTGCGAGAATAATCTCATAAAGTTGCGAGAACCAAGTTGAAAAGTTATGAGAATAAAACCATAAAGTTTCAGGAATCAAGTTGAAAAGTTACAGGAATAAAATCACAAAGTTACAAGAATAATCTCATAAAGTTGCCAGAATCAAGTCATAAAGTTATGAGAATAAAGTCATAAATCTATATAAATTAAGAAGAAAAACCAACTTTATTCTGCAAGGTTGTACCAGAAAACCTTACATTTCCTCTTCCAAAGAGGAGACCATTTCCTCCAAGTTGTTGTGGAAAAGCCCCAGTTTCTTGCAGTATCTTTTCAGGCTCCTAATACTTAAGATATTGTGTAGCAAATGTACTAAAAGAAGAAATATTTCCTTATTTGTGAAAACCTGTACTAAAGTATAACCTCACAAGATGCTCGACATTCCTCAACGCTTCATTGTAGATCTGTAACATTCATGGTTGCATGTTCTTGACCGTCCACTCAGTCGACTCACCTGTGGGTGTTTTCGTCATGTCCACAGCCCCCAGGTCTTTTCTGAGCCGCTCCATCTGCTCCTGCTGCTTCTTACTCTGAGCCTCGGCCTGAAGGAACAACAGGAGTCAAATTAAGAACCAGACTGATGACTGTGGACATGGAGAAGCAAAAGAGGAAGAAGAGCTGACACAGTACAAACACTCACCAGCTCTTTACGGAGCCGCTCGTATTCTGGTCGATAGTCCCTGAGGACAAAAACACAGCTATCAATATTGTTCACACTTAGATCATTTAGGAATTGATCCGACTCTCTTGAACCCGGGTCGAAATGTAAATTAAACCCTTTCAAACGGCCGACAGGAGCCGACTGTTACTGGGTTGAAACTGGTTTTTGGTCAGTCTGAATGGGGTATTAGAGGTTTTTTGTGTGTTTAAAAGTTTATTCAGAAACATATTCATATATATAACAGTCATTCATTTGGGCAGAGTATCAGAAATAAACTGATATATTTCTAAAAGGTTTATCATTTAAAAATTTTAGATTGACGCAAAAAAAAAAAGATGTGAGCGATTTAATCTCACAAAGCCAAAATAATCCTACAACCCGGAACTGTTACATTATAACACAATGATGGTTTTTATTAAAGAAGCCTGAAACCATTTTTATCATCTACCTGAACATTTATCTTCTCACCTCTCATACTCTTTGGCTGCGTCCTCCACCTGAACAAACAGCTCGTCCAGGCCACTCCCCGTGACCGCAGAGACACCCACCACCTGCACACACAGACACCGTCAGTCCTCTTTGTGTCCAGACTTTTGTCATCGAGGGACAGGAAAGTAAAGCAAGACCACTACAGTGTAACTCGACAGGACAATGATGCAGTGGAGAGGGCAGGCTGCCCATCTCCACATTCAGACATAAAACAAGAGCAAACTGCACAAAGCTGACAGACTTTGGGAGAGTTGGTGCTTTAGGCTGAGTAAGAACATTTGGTTCATGATGCTTTTCAAATCTTAAAATGCTGGACAGCAGAGAAACTGAACAAGACCGGTGCTTTGCCTCCATGATTCATTTGTTTTTAATCAGGCATTAGAAAAAGTTGTTTTTTCTAGAGTCATCCATAATTAAATGTCCCTTCTGGAGTTTTCTGCGAGCTGAGAGAAAGTTTGAACACCGCTGTGTTTAGAGGTGTGAAAAATATAGATACAGCAATATATTGTGATATTTTGACCCCCAATACAATATTGATATTTCAAATCTTAATATCGATTTTTGTAAAAATAAAAACTCATATTTTACCAGAGTTGGAAATAAAATACAACTTACAAATATGTATCCACAGGTTTTTTTTCTCATGCAGTCTATTAACTTCTGACAGTGACAAGAGAAATATGAGATTTTGTTTTTTTTACTTATTGTTGTGCTGTCAGTAACTCAAAGCACTTTGTTCCTCATGTGTTCAATTACAGTTTGAGCTGCACTGCAGGTTTGGATGCTTTAAATACTTTGTTAAAGAGAAAACAAGAATAAAATCTTTGCAACATTAGCTTAAAGGTGCTTTGAGGAGAATCTATTACTGGCGACATTAAGACTCTGCTACCCATGAGCACGTGTGGCGACTGTCGTAATGCTGCGTTCCAGTAACCTCGGAACTGGGAGTGACATCGTCTTCGACTGATCGGCGTTCCAGTTGAAGTTGGAAAAAAACGTGCCAATCTACCAGGCTATTGTTAGCTGTTGTTAGCACGCCCTGTGTTGTTGTTCACAAATATCACCTGAAGAATGTGATTATCACTATGGCAGCATTTTTGTAAATATAAGTCTAACAATACTATGTATACAGCTGATCTACAGCGACACACCCCAGTCAGAAGTGCAAATAAATCGATTATTACAGGAGCTAAATAACTGTTCACACTGGGGGCATCCATTTTTGATTGTCAACTCGGGGTGGCGAGGTTTAACTGAGTTCCCAGTAGGAAATTCAGACTTCGGGGACAATCCAGTTGCAGTTTCCTACTTTGAACTCGGAACTGGAAATTCCGACTTCTGACTACAACTGGAACGCACCAAAAGACGTCACCCAAGCCTAAAGCGTGTGTGTGTTTTGTGATGCTAATAAATGCAGCTTGGACCTTCCTCAGGACTCTGCATTGCTTTACAACTTATATTTTTTTAATCAACTTACAGGATGCAAAGTGACGAGGTAATGTATCTCTTTCTAGTTACGTAGTGGTAGTTTTTGATGTGTGACAACAAGCAATATTTGGAAACCCTAGAATCATAGTTTTGTAGCCGGCTATATATCGCTACTTACAGCCCGGTGCTCTAAGACGTGTAATATAAATATTAAAATAATATAAATTTGCTCTAGTTTTAATTGTCTTGTTCCCGAAGTTGAGTATTCAGGCCAGTCCAGCCCTGTCCGACCCGACCGGAAGGCTAAGGAATAGCATTTATAGATAACCTATTTTGATGCTATAAAACTCATCTTAAAGTGTGTATTTCCATCAGGCATATTTCTAAAAGTGAGACTTTTTTGTAATTACTAAGAAACTCCTCACAGTCCCTTTAAGTACTCGGTGTTGTCAAGTTAAGTGTATGTATGTAACACTGCATTTGACATATTTCAAAAACGATAAAATGGAAAAGTCACATAACTGTAGAATATCGCAACAAATCCCAATATTGTGATATTGTGATATTATCGTATCGTGACCCAAGTATCATATCGTATCATATCGTGAGGCTCTTGCAGATACTCACCCCTAGCTGTGTTAGACCTTGTAATCCAGCAGCCTGCTTACAACTGCCTCTTTAAAACGAGCCATATCAGCCACTGTATTTAAAATAGAAAACACTCAAAGAGCGAAAATCTCTGCCAAGGAAGCTCACATGTTGCCATTACATCTAAAAGCAATCGTTCCATGATAGAGTTACCATCATAATATGATTCACAACCCTGAAAACCCACACCTAGTACTCACAATCACGTTGATATCATTATTAGTTAGACAGCTACTGAGTAAAAAAAGGATCATTCACTAATGGTGGTTATCTGAATCATCACCAAAACCAAATCATTTTTAAGTTGGGCCATAGCGCTGACAGATTTATCATTTTCGGATCAATATTAGATGATGAAAAATGTGTTATGTACTTTTGTTCACTGTTTTCCTTACTGTTGTCTATACTATATACAGACTGTATATTGTGCTGAAGCTTGTTTTGAATAAAATTGTGAAGTGAAATCGCAATATCTGCCAAAGAAAATCACTATTAGATCTTTCCTGAAATTGTTCAGCTCACTGTGTTCATTACCAACATCTCCTGAAAAATTCAGCAATATCGGTCCAGTGTTTTTTTAAATCTTGCTGACACCAGCAAAAATGAAAAAAAAATCTTCGGCAGGGTTAATGAAGGATATTTACTGTTACTGTCTGCTGCAGAACACAAAATGTTAGCACACTGATGTTTGCCTGTCGGTTCATGTGCGGCTGTGCAGCTAAATTCTTTTGTCACCACCATCAGTGGTCAGAAATTAACTCTACTTTTCAGCATCATTGGGGTATTTGGCCTCTCTATTTAAACAGTAGCAGTAGCCTGGTGTTTGCTGGTCCTCTCACCCTCAGGTTTGTGTAAAACTCATCCAGCACCAGGCTCATGGAGCGTGTCAGGTTGCTGACGTAGGATGTTTCCTGATTCAGAGCGTCCTGAAAAACCTCGAAGTCCTGCATCCACTCCACGGCGAAGCTGTGGTCGATTATATCAGTCTGGACAAACAGAAACGGGACAAAAATGTTACAACAAACCAAAAGTAAACAAGTCATTTATACAGAAATAAGGGCACCTCACCTTATTCATGACCACGATGAAGGGCAGCTTGGTTTTGTAGAGAATACTGGAAAAGAAAAACTGAGACTGAAACCAGAGCAACAGGGACATTCATAAAATCTGCCCCACACTGAAAAACTCAGATCTCAGCAAGTGTGTGCTCCTCTGAGTTTAAGTCAGAAAAACCTAAAACACTAACTCTAATTCACGTCCACTTTAAAAGTCCAGATAAATATCTATCTGCAAAGAATAAATGACCAAAATAAGACACTCAATTGCTTGTAAAAATAATAAAATACCTTGAAATGACGGTTTAAAACTGAGTTTCATAACTACTCTGAATAGAGCATTTCATTTAAGACAATCTTCAATTTTAGCTGGCCTGTCTCATTGTCAGATGATTTTACTAAGACAAGCAACTCAGGCCTTGTATGTGTGATACCTCCAAAAAAAAGGGTAATCCAAACATGTAAGGAAACTATGTCTTAGAATAAATATTGTCCAAAGAAAATTCTCCACATTTCTCAAGGTGTAAAAATCAAAGAAAATTCTTGCTTTTGTTCTGGTAATATGATAAACTAGATAGTTTTGGAACATGATTAATTTACTTACAAAATCTGGAATAAAACTAAAATTTAAATTATCCCTATTTGTATATTTATTAAATGACATAACTAACTGCCACTTTGACTTGAAAAAATGTAGACAGTTGATTATTATAACATACTTCTCCAGAAAAATACATACTCCTCCTTTAGAAAAACAAATCACCACCATCATACAATATGTCCTTGACTCAAATATCTCAAATTCCATCCTTTAGAGAGAAATTACACTTGAGAGGCATAAGTGGGGTCACTTGTTTCATGACCTTTGGGATTCATTATATGCTCCATTGGAAAAACAAGACTCATAAAAAGTTATATTTAACTTTTATTTATTTATTTAACCTTTATTCAACCAGGTAAAAGACCCACTGAGGTCGAGACCTCTTTCACAAGGGCGACCTGGCCAAGAGAGGCAGCAGCACATGTCACAGTAGACAAAACGACTTGCCACTGTTAATGCACTGACATTCATATATCTAGGTTTGTTTGTGTATAGGTGTTTTTATGTGGGTTTTTGTCCATATCTGTATATTTTCACTTTTCCCATGTCTTTTTTCGTTCCATTTTTAACATATTTGTTTTTTTGTATGTGTTTTTTTCCCTTCTGTGTAAATGCATAGAGTGAGGAAGGACCTGGTAGGTGTGGGACATAACTGAACACTAGTCGATGAAAACTTCTGGAAACATTTGAGAAACCAGATGTTAATAAAAAAGTAGTTCAGACAGAATAAGTCTAGTGAGACTGTTTGACTATCCTGGACAAATGCTCTCACCTGGATCTGAGTTTTTGCAGTGCAGTCCAAACAGTAAGAGCAAGACCTGTTTAAACCGGCCCAGTGTTCAGAATGATACAGCACTGAGAAGAAGAGGGGCTGGATGGGCTCAGCCAAAATATTTCACTATTTTTTACATTTCACTTTAGACGGTTTAATCAACCGGAGAGACTCAAAACATCGAACATTTCTGGAGGACTTAGATGTTATACCTTGTTCTCAAACCTAGGTGTACACTGTGCAGTTTTAGGGTGTTTCTGATTCAGTTTTAGTTTCAACATTGTAAAATTCCACACAACATTTACGACTAATGGTGTGTTCCAGTTGTAGTCGGAAGTCGGAATTTCCCAATTCCGAGTTGGAAATTTTATCTGGAACACCCCCCCGAGATCTGAATTTCCAACTAGGAACTCGGGGAGACCTCGCCACCCCCGAGCTGACAATCAAAGATGGCAGCCCCCAGTGTGAACAGTTATTTAGCTCCTGTAATAATCAATTTATTTGCACTTCTGACTGGGGTGTGTCGCTCTAGATCAGCTGTATGCGTAGCAGTGTTAGACTTATACTTACAAAAATGCTGCCATAGTGATAATCACATTCTTCATGTGAAATTTGTGAATAACAACGCAGGGCATGCTCACAACAGCTAACAATAGCCTGGTAGATCGGCACGTTTTTTCTGACTTCAACTGGAATGCAGCTAAGTCAGGGATGACGTCACTCCCATTTCCCAGTTCCCAGTTCCGAGGTTAATGGAACGCAGCATGAAGACTCAGTGTAATCTCAAGTCCATCCACTCTTATGTTGTAGCTCCCCCTGCTGGTGATATAAAGCCACCGCTCAATCTGAGACACTGTGATTGATGCAGCCCCCTGTTCAGGCTCAGAATACTTCCCTCTACCGTCATTACTGGATAAATTCTGTCTATAATCCATCATCTGTACCCCTTGGGACTATAGATAATGGATTTTGGGGTCATATGGCCTGTAGGTACACCCTGAATCGGTAACCGAATTTATTACAGGGCCACAAAAACAGACTCCTTTACGCTCACACTCGTAATGAGGCCAATTAAGAGACTCCATTTAACCTACAGAACATGATAATGGTCTGTGGGAGGAAGTGAGAGTGCCTGGAAAGAAACCATGCATACATAGGGAGAACATGCAACTCCACACAGGCGCTGGCCTAGACTAGGAGGGAACCTGTTACCTTCTTGCTGTGAGACATGTGCAGTACCTACTGTGCGAGGTGAAGACTGAGGGCCCTCGTCTTTGCGGTAATGACTGAGGGCCATTATCTGTGTGGTAAAAACTGAGAGGCCTCATGTGTGCTGTGATGACTGAGGGCCCTTATCTGTGTGATAATTACTGAGGGCCCAAGTCTGTCTGGTAATGACTGAGGGCCATCTTCCGTCTGGTATTGTCTGAGGATCCTCATCTGTGTTGTAATGACAGAGGGCCCTCGTCTGTTTGGTAATGACCGAGGGCCTTCTCTGTGTGGTAATGACTGAGAGGCCTCATGTGTGCTGTGATGACTGAGGGCCCTTATCTGTGTGATAATTACTGAGGGCCCTGGTCTTTGTGGTAATGACAGAGGGCTTTCTCTGTGTGGAAATGACTGAGGGCCCTTGTCTGTGTGACGATGACTGGGGGTACCTGAGGGCTGTGTCAGCCTCAGCCTAAATGCACTTTGGTAAATCTATTTATGACTTTAACACCATTAAAGAAGAAAAAAATTTTTTTTTCAAACTGTGACCTGCTTTGATGACCCTGATTAAAATTTTGGTTCAGTCAGAAAGTTTAAATCTCCACTGCAGTCACAAACTCTCATACTGAACAACTAGAGTTTATTTGGTCGGTGAGTCACCTGCAGGCGTAGAGCATGTTGGACATGAATGTGACAGGGCTGACGCTGCGGGATGTATCCATCACGTAAATCACCACACAGGGGAAAGACGACGCCTGGAACGCACATGAAGAATAATCTGTTAAAACATTCACAAAGAACAAGAGCCAAACACACGAGGGGAGCAGACTCACCAGAGCCTCTGTGATGATGGTTCCAGATGCCGACCAGGTGAAGACTTCAATCTGACCCGGGGTGTCGATCAGCACGTACCTGCGGAGGACACCCAGCCAATATAAATAACAATAAATCAAAAATACAAACAAACTCTTTTTGTCTGAACAGATGGGATTAATGAAGAAGTGCTTGTTTGTGACGTCTTCACACAAAAAAATATGTATTACATGTTTGTGTTTTGTTGACTGAGGGCACTCATCTGAGTAGTAATGCCCTTGTCTGTGTGGTGATGACTGAGGGCCATCATCTGTGTGGTAAAGACTGAGGGCCATCATCTGTGTGGTAATGACTGAGGGCCAACGTCTGTATGATAAAGACCGAGCACCCCCATCTTTGTGGGAATGGCTGAGGGCCATCTTCTTTCAGGTAATGCCCAATGTTTCTCTCCTTTTGGTAGTGACTAAGGGCCTTGTCTGTGTGGTAAAGACTGAGGGCCCTCATATTTGTGCTAACGACTGAGGGCCATCTTCTTTAAGATGGTGCCCAATGTTTCTCTTGTTTGGTAGTGACCGAGGGCCCTTGTCCCTATGGATTTGTCAGAGGACCCTTTTCTTTGTGATAATTACTGATGGCCCTCCTCTGTGTGGTAATGACTGAGGGTCATCATCTTCGTGTTAACGACTGAGGGCCCTCGTCTTTGTCGTAACAACTGGGTTTCTCAACAGGACAATGCTGCAGGTCACAATGCCCAACTGACAAAGGACATCTTCAGGAGGATATATTCTCTCTTTTGGACCATCCCGCATGTTCCCCTGTTCTAAATCCAACCGAGAATATTATGGGATGGATGGCGAGGGATGCTTTTAAAAATGGACATCAGTTCCAGACAGTGGACGCCCTTTATGAAGCCTCCCGCTGATGTGATGTAGTTATTTTCTTCAGTTTTAAACGTGTCCTCTCTTACTTTGTTGACTTTGACAGTGTTGAGGACTGACATGCTGAAACTCTCAAGGATTTTACTTTATAAGCAAAGATCAATAACTTTTCTGTGACTATTTCAGGATTATATTTCACGTCTTTTCACTACTGTATGTCATTTTACCGTTTCAACTGCAGTGCTGCTGTCAAACACTGTACACAGACATTTTAGCGTCACCTTGTTTAATGGATGTTTGGACCTGCACACTGACCTGTGGTTCTGCTGCTTCTTCTCTATGAACTGCATCACCTAAAAAACAGAAAGCAGAACATGTTTGCTGCTCAGCCTGATTGTCATGGTTTTACAGTTACAGTTTAAAGCAGTGGCTCATTAACTCCAACATTCAAATACTAGCTAACACTGCACTGAGAAGTAGAAGTTAAATGTATTTACTTGATCAAATCGTGTAGCAAACAGGTTGAGAGATGTGACGATGCCTCCGTTCGGTCCAAGGCCGTACTGCTTCATCACCTCCTTGTAGTTCACCGTGTCCCTGATGTCTGAGGAGGACAGACGGACGGTTAAAACCTCAGTAGCAATGACTTTAACTTGATGTAGCTACTTTAATAAACTTTTCACACACAGAGAAATAATAACAGAATCAGAAACTTTATTAATATTTATTTACTCATACCAATGGATGTAACGGGGTCAGATATTCACCTCTTGTTTTCTACAGTGTTTTTGTAAAACTATACAAAACTACCTGCCAATCTTCTGCTCTGTGTGAGCCTGAAAAATCTCCTCCGTCCATGACGCTCTTGTGTTTAAAGTTGCAGCCCTTAAAGTGATCGCTTTACTAGAAAAAATAACACACTTGTCAATGTCATGGGTGCTGACTCAAAACGTAAAGAACCCACATGATAAAAATCCACACTCTCAATGAAGTCTGACTTTCATTAAAGTTAATGCAGCAGCAACAAAACAAACACGTTTCAGCTCGAGGCTTTAATCAGCATTTGTACACTCCTGTGTGGGTGACCATCCAACAAAATATAACATAGTATATCATATAATTAAATAGAATAGAATGCATATAAAATAATACAATAAAAATATAAATATTAACAGGTGTGACCAAGCAGATAATCAACAAAATTACAGGGAGGACAAACATCCAAAACAAGCAAGAATACTGCAAAATATGATGTGAAATAAAGAAATATCTAAAGTAAGTCAATAACAGGATGTAGAGAGACCCAGAACACAAACAGTGATTGAGGTAAAATATCATAATTTACGACATGATCGATCTTTTGGATAAGAAATTGTAAAAAAAAGAGAAGCAGCCCCACTGAGAAGTGGAGAGAGATTTAAAAAAAGAAATAAAATAAATGTGCAAGATATTACTGATTTTCTATCGGTATCAGCCGGTATTAGTCTAAAAAGTTAAGAATCAGTATTGAAAATGTTGCAGTTATTTACAGCCACACAAATATGGCTGGAATATTGGCAAATCACACAAATGTACACACACAACTGAACAATACTGATGCACCTTCTCATCACTGCATGAGTACATTTAAAAATCAAGGGTTTCATTTTTGCAAGAGTTAAATGCTGTTTTTCTTTTTCTTTTTTTTTTTTTTTACATCAGTTCCAGAAGTATCAGTATCTGCAATAATGAATTAAAAAATATCTGTGTATCAGAAATTGGTAAAAATCCAATATCGTGCATCCCTAAATACTAGTAATAATAATAATCGTGAAATAAAAATGGTTAAACTTAAGAGGCCCCAAGTAAATCAGATTATAATCCCTGGATGATTACCTCATCAGATATCTTCTTTCTGTTCCTTCATTCAATTATATGCTTATATGTTTGTATGAAAATGTTTTATTTCAGATGTATGAATGAAATAAATAAAATAAATACTTAAATACTTAAAAAAAATCTGTATATTTTCTCTTTACAAGAATGGGATCACATCCCCATCTGGCTGGAGCCTCTGATTAAATATAATTCAGATCAAACTGGTGACTAAAGCTCTTTGCATCTCCCTTGTCTAAAAAGTTGCAAACCTTCTGTCTTTCAATTTCTTCTTCTGTGGTTTTTGTTCTGTTTGTCCCTCCTCCCTACCCTTTTCTGTGTGTCCATCCTTATGCCCATTTTAATCTACTTTCAGCTTTGTATTAAACTGTATACTCAGTGTTATTTTAGTGGTTTTTCCTAGTGTTTAGTACTTAAATATGTCTGAGCTGTCACACATGAGTGTTTATTTTTCCCAGTCACTTCACTTTAAATTGTCTTTCATGCTGTAATTTCACTCTGTAGGATCTGGAGAAGCTGAAGGGTTCAGAGATTTTTGTCTCTTGCCAGAATAAGCGTGGCCAAATAGATAATTTCAGTGTCATATTATATTTCCCATCATCACAGCACCTCTCAATCCCACAGCTCACATCTAGAGGTCCTCACCTATGTTTGCAGGGAAGGGGACTTCATGGACAGCAGGGTCGAGGTTGATGACGTATGGAGGAGACTTCAGAGTGTGAAGGTGAGCTGTCAGCCTCTGCAGGGGGGGACAATAATTTAGGTTACACAAATTGTAGCAAAAAAAGATCAAGCAGTTTGTGTCAGACTTTTATTAAAAATAATAAAAAAAATATCAGGAGTGGTTTCAGGTACAATAATAGACTTCTGAGATCCGTTAATCAACTACATTGCTCATCACTTTAGGGGTCAAAGGGGCTGGAGTCCAAACCAGCTGACTCTTGGCGAGCGGTGGGGTACAACCTGAACCTATCACCAGCCAACCACAGGGCCACATAGAGAGATGGACAACCATTCACATTCTCACACATACCTAAGGACAATTTAGAGTCACTAATCAACCTAATGAATAGGTGTGAAAAAATATCGGCATCGCAATATATCGCGATATTATGACTCTCGACACAATATCGATATTTCAAATCTTCGTATCGATATTTTTTGTAACAATAAAAACTCAGATTTTATCAGAGTTTGAAATAAAATACTACATATAAATATGCACAGATGCACAGGTGTCAGTTCAGACAGTGACAAGAGAAATATGTGATTTTTTTACTTTTACTTACTTCCTGTTGTTCTGTCAGTAACTCAAAGCACTTTGTTCCTCGTGTGTTCAGTTACAGTTTGAGCTGCACTGCAGGTTAGGATGCTTTCAATACTTTCAGGGGAAAACAAGAATAACTTCTTTGCAACATTAATTTAAGTGACTTGATCCACTCTGTGTTTCAGGTTAAGTGTATTAATGTAACACTGCATTTGACATATTTCAATTACAATAAAATGGAAAGGTTACATATTCATTGTCTCTAGGTTTTACCTAGTTTACTGTATAATCGCGCAATACATCACAATATTTTGATATCGTGATATTATCGTATCGTGACCAAAGTACCGTGATACGTATCGTATCTTGAGGCTCTTGCCAATACTCACCCTTACTAATGAACATGTTATTGGTCTATGTGAGGAAGCTGGAGTACCAGAAAGAAACCACACATGCCCAGGGAGAACATCAAACTCAACACAGAAAGGTCTTGTCTAATCTAACTAAGCTTAACTGTTCGTATGAAGTTTTTCTGCTATCTGTTTCTAGTGATTGCTCCAATATCACAGGTTTCTCCTTATAGAAGAGACAGTCATTTGAAATTATCACATAAATTATTTTATTTAGTTAAGATAAAATGTTTCTGTTTTAATAACGGTTAATAGTATAACTAAAATAATACTCTAAGTGTTATTTTCATGGATAGCTCATCTGGCAGTGAGTATCTCTGACAGGAAGCTAACTCATGGAGCAGTTAGCATCCGTTAGCATCACTGGCTAACCCACCTGAACGAAGGTGGTTTTCCCGGAGCCCGCCATCCCCAGCACGATCAGACACACGGGCTTATCCCGGGCTGAAGCTCCCGGTGTCCCACTGTCTTCACCAGCTGGTGAGCCCTCCTGATTCTCCATTAAATCATCCTGAGCACCGGCAGCCTGCGATGCTCCTGCTGCTGCCGCCATGATGTCTGATGTTTTGAGAACGGTTGCCGGAAAACGGTGGTACTGTCGTAAAATGTGGAAAAAGTAGGCGCATTTCACCCGAGCAGCCGCTAGAGGGCGACAGAGTAAACGTAAACTTGAGGGCCTAGTCTGTTAGATCTTAGTTTTTCTGTGTGGGCTACTTTCAGTTATCGTCATTTAAATTTCCATTTGAACCCTGACGGCGTGGCTATTATGCTGTTTTTTTACGTCTTGTCGCAGGTCTGTAAAGTTCTCTTTCCTCATTTAAAAAAATCAAGCTTTTCTTGCTCTAAATTGTTAAAAAAAAATAACATCCAGTCATTTTTTCAAGGTTAAACTCCCATTAAACAACCTTTTCATTTTTTAATGAACGTTTTTGATATATTTTTCAGAGGATTTTGGGAGCGTTTATGCATTTGTGTGTTACCAAATAGCATGTTAAACATATTATTTTTTACTCCTAGATGGCCTTTCAGATATATTATAATCAAACTTGATGTTAACACAAAGCTTTCATCAAAATGTGTCCTTCCTGAAACTCAAATGCATTGACTAATACAAAACAATTTGATGAGTAAACCTGAAAAACTGTCATCTTTGCCACACTTTTATATCGTTGGTTGATGCTTTATTTCTTTTATAAAGTAGAACATCAAAAAACGTCCTTAAAAACATTCTTATAACATGTTTTTAAATATATAGACTGTTGTAGAAAAAAAGTTTTAAAAAAAAGAAGAAGAAACAGTTCCTATGTCTCAGAATCAAAGGGATTGAGAATATGGTTTTCAGGTTGATATCAGTAATAAGGTCCATAATTAACACATGCAAATACAATTTTAATGTCTCATTTTGCAGCATTAATTATTTATATTGCCTGATTGTGAATTTTATTGGATCATTGTGTTTTAAAAGAATGGTTGCAAAAAAAGTCTACAGAAATGACTAAATCCCTCATGTAGTTATTCCCAATATATATATATTTTTAAATTAGAATTCCTAGAAGAAAGTCCAAGCCATGGGCACAAACTTTGACATGATTACTTTTGTAAGTGTGATAACATGAAGAATTAAGGCAGTTCTGAAGCATAAGGGTTACAACCAGGTATTAGAAAGGTATACTTAAGAAAGTGGCATATTGTGGGTATATCAGCAGATAAATGCGCTTAAATGTTACCAAAGAACTGAATAATTAAAAAACAAATTAATACATAAGCTAAGATTACAATCACAAGGTCTTTTGTGAACTGTTTCTGTTGTTTGCTGTGTGCCACTAGATGGCGCTGTTCCATCTTAAAAAGTAAATATGGAGAAATTTGATAATTATTTACAACTTTTTTGTTTCATTTGTGTTAAACTCAAAAGCCATCGTCCAATTGGTCATCCAACCTTCACCACATTTCTTCTAAATAAACCATTATGATCTCTTTTGACCAAACAACCTTTTATGTTTATCTAATTTGTGGATTCATTTCCTTTTTCACCAAATTTTCAAGCTGCAGTGACGATGTATTGACGTTCTGTAATGTTCTGTGGTAAAAGTCGGTGAGTCACAGCGATTAAACATTTTTGACTCACAGTCAGCGCTGACGTAAAGGCAGACTCAGGGCCAGCGGAAATTATGACCCAGACATAACACAGCTGCCGTTGTCATGGTAACGGGGAGTTGTGTAGTAAACACAACAGGCGGCTGAATGTGAACCGGACTCTGCACAGTCACTGGGTCAGTCTCTGACCTCGCCCCCACCCTCCTCACCAGGATCCAGCTGAAGGAGACGTTTCCTTCATGTGAGCTCATCCCACCAGAGGCTCGTTAACTTTACACAACAATTACACAACATCTACACATATCTAATGTGACATCAGTCTGCAGGGGAGAGAGTTTAAATCATGGGCGAGTCATGTGAGGCGTGAGCAGTTTGGAGAACATGATCCTGAGGAGCAGACGCTGATCCTGTTTCTCTCATCCTGACACTCTGATAAAGTCTAAAGTCCGAGCCTGTCATCAACAATGTGTGGAGCGTTAAGTGTGAAGTACAACAACATCTCATGAAACAGCAGTGTCCACTTTTTCGTAAATAAAGATCGGGGAAGCTAAAGGACATCGAACTTTGAAGTGGGAAATCATAACGGGGGTTAGACAGTGATGGGACCGGTACCAATATCAATTGTAACCATAACTCAGGAAAGAATGCCAGGAATGCCTTAACAAAGGTTTTGCTCTTAGCACTTTTGGTTTTGTTGATTTAACTCTCATGATCATCCAATTCTTTTATCGCTGGGACACAGAGATGCTTCAAAAGAGAAGAACATTGTAGTTTGTACTGCCTCTACTTCTTGACCTAAGGAGTTAAACAACTAACCTAACATGCCAGACTGACAATTCCACTCGTTCACTCGTCCATCTGGGAAAGAGCCGTTCAAAAATGTTTTCAGAGGCAGAACCTTAAAAAACAACAGCAGCTTGTGATTGGACGATCATTCGGCTCGTCACACTCATTAGAGACCAATCCATATCAAGCAATGCTGCTATCTATGACGTAGCAGTTCTTGCTATGTCATATATACTTCAAGCTAACATAAGCTAATGCATAATGTTAGCTGTTAGCTTAAACTGCCTTAGACTATTGTCTTACATTAAATTATACCAGACAGATGTATCATTTAACACTTATATGTGACATGAACCTCGTCAAAGACAATCCCTACCAAGTTTTCCCAGTAAACTTCTGAAGAGAGCAGATTTCGCCAAGTGTCATTGAGTAACCATGATCACCATAGACTAACCCGACATGACCATGGAGGATTTACACATATCTCCCAGTTTCCCAGCAGTGATCGTCGGTCAGGAGAGGAGCAAAAACATGATTTCTCATAGGACAAGCTTCAAGTGACATTCTTTGCTTGTCTTTCAAAGAATAAATTGAGCCCATTTCTGAAACACAAAACAAACAAAAAAAACAGATATTGAGTCCGCCATTGCTTCAAACATGCAGCCACTTCCTCTTGTTGTCACGTCTGCAGCTTCCGCCTCTCTTCCCTGATTGGGCCATTTAGCATTTAGCAGAGGGAAGTCGTTGGACAATGGAAGTTGGCAAGACAGGCATACAGGATTTCAGAATCTGGCAGGTCCATCTGCTCTACAAAGCTATGAAACAACCTCAAGACTGATCATCCAATCATTTTCAAGATACTCTCCAAGTAATTCTCACTTAAAAGAGCAGAGTATGACATACATCTCTGTTGGGTGCCTGACCATGTGGGCATTTCTGGAAATAAGAAAGCAGACTCAGCTGTGAAGAGTTCTCAGAAAGCCTGTATGGGTGTGTAAAAACACCCATGCTTCTTTTTAATCTGGTTTACAGTGTGACAATCCATGTCTGTGTCACCAGCATTAGTTAGTAAGTACATTAATTCAGCCTAGACGGGATCGCAGAGAACTCACAGATGATGTTGCTGCAGGGTCATCAGCTGCAGTGTGTTGTGGTTGGCAGATGAGTGAAAAGGGTTCAGGGTACTGTCTTGTCTTAACTTGGACAGGACAGAGATTATTGTGCTGGGTCAACACCTTAGAGAAACCTTTTCTAGTGATTTAACTGCCATAGATGGCCTTAACATGGCACCAAGCACAACTGTTAGAAATCTTGGGGTTCTATTTGATCAGGATTTATCCTTTAACTCCTGCATAAAGCAAATTTCAAAAACAGCATTTTTCATCTTCGTAACATCGCTAAAATCAGGCCTATCCTGTCCTATAGTGATGCTGAAAAGCAAGTCCATGCTTTTGTTACCTCTAGACTGGACTACTGTAATTCTCTTTTATCAGGTTGTCCCAGCAAGTCGTTTAAGACGCTTCAGCTGGTCCAAAATGCTGCAGCACATTTACTGACTAGAACTAGGAGAAGAGACCACATTATTCCTGTATTAGCTTTTCTGCATTGGCTTCCCATAAAACTTAGAATAGAATTCAAAATTCTTCTCCTCACCCAAGGGAGTAAGTTTGATTTTGACATTGGTGGGGACATAAAAGTACACCAAGAATGCCCCCCTGAAAGTTGGTGTGTTTTGCATTTATGACTGTTTTTTAATATCATGTAGAGCTAATCAAACAAACAAGCAAACTATCATATTCAGAAAAAACTACTCTAAATCTCTACTGTCTGTTCCTTGACAGAAATATATTGATGCATGACACATGAACAGTGGGACAGTTTGGGATCAATCAGAAATTTTGATGGTATGGTTATAGTCTGATAAATATAGAACCAAAACCAAAAAGGACTACCGATAAGTGTATTCCCCAACAATATGAATGTGTAAAGTCATGTTATTAATTCGAGGTTTTATTGTGTTTTTTTCCCACAAACTATTCATTGTTGGTCTTAAACAGCTGCTGTTTTTTTAATACACAAATAATACATGGATACTAAACAAAAAAAACCTCTTTAACTATCTCTTTGGCATTAGATATACAGGTACATCTCAAAAAATTAGAATATCATGAAAAAGTTCAATTTCTTTTCATCACTCATTTCAGAATGAAATGAAATTTCGAAATTTCTAAACTATGTTTTGATTTGTTAATTGTTTCATGTTTTGCAAGAGAACCGAAATAAATTTCTTTCATTCATTCATTCATTCAATGTGAAACCCTTATATTATATAGATTCATTACAGATTACTGATTGAGATGTACCTGTAAGCATTTTTTTGTTATAACTTTTATATACTATGTATATAAAATACTAGTATATACTTATATAGGCCTACTATGTGTTTTATGTTAGGGACCATGCGGTAGTGGCATAATATTGATAGGGACGTGTCCCTAGTGTTCCTATCCAATTCTACGCCCCTGTCCTCACCTATAAAGCTCTCAGTAGACAGGCACCAGTTTATCTTAAAGAGCTTATAGTGCTGTACAACCCCTCTAGAACATTACGCTCCCAAAATGCTGGCATGCTCGTGGTACTGTCAATCTCCAGAAGTAGTATGGGAGGTAGAACCTTCAGTTACCAGGCACCTCATCTTTGGAACCATTTACCAACCACAGTTCGGCAGACTCCCTCTCTACCTTTTAGGTTAGACTTAAAACATTCCTCTTTGATAAAGCTTTCAGTTATGGACCAGCTTATGGTCCATAAATTAGTTCATAAATTAGACTCATATTAAGACACAATAGGCTTAGACTGCCGGGGGGATCTGCCACAATGGGCTCTCTCTCTCTCACTCTCTCTCCACATCTGCCTTGCCCCTTTTGTTTGCTCCTGTACTCATCTCTGGCTCTTGTCTTGTAGGTGGCCTGGGATCCTTGGTGGAGACTTCCTGCTGCTGTGGAGCCACGAAGCCTCAGTAACTACAATTACAAACATGACACATATCTGGCCATTTCATTAGGAACATTCAATTCCCATTATCATTATAGCTGTTAATGTAGATATTAGCATGATCTCCCCATCCATGATCGATACATCTATAGTATTTATATTCAGCACCACATAGTCAAGAGCTCCCTCTTGAAAATGGGATGTCACATGTCAAGAGGCCACATTTATACTTAACGGAGACAAATATGGTAGGGATGCACTTGTGGTTTGGGCACCCATGAGTTTGTCACTACCATAAATTCTTATTTTCAGTAAGAATATCATTGATTATACTTCTATAAAATGATCACCACAACCATTCAGACATGAGGACCCTCCTGAAAACGAGATGTGCCATCTCAAGAGGCTAACCTCGAATAAATCAGATGACAGATCTATGGTTCATGGATCTGTCACTAACTTTAGTTTTTACTTTAGTCCACTTGTCTCCTCCTACCTCCCTTCCTTTGCCCACACACCCAACACAGCATTGTGTGGATTTGCTGTTCATCATGAGACTGGGATCCACATTCAAGATTTCCTGCTGCTTAACAGAAGATTTTTTCTTGCCGCCATGATGGAGGGATCCATGATTGGTTATATGGATTCATGTATATATATATGTATCTATGCATGTATGTTTATCCATAAAATGAAGAGCTTTATGCTCTATTGTAAAGTGTCTTGAGATAACACTTGTTATGAATTGGCGCTATACAAATAAAGATTGATTGATAATGTCATCTAGTAATTCTATCATATGATATGATGTTATCACGGTGACATCACTTATAGACAATGACGGTGACAAAACAAGCTATTATGGACAGGCGACGCAACTTGGGTGGGCAATGTGATCTCGGTCTCCAAGTTGTGTTTGGTGTGAACGCACCTTAAGAGAAAGGTTTTACAGAGTGTCTAGAAGATCTTCTTAACAGATTCGGAGCAGAAGTACGTTTGAAGTTTTTGTAAGCAGCTAGATGATATATTCTTTTAGAAGTTGTTTATTCTTGATTTTGACATATCTGTCTAATCTGTTTGCACCATGAAGTTGGCCTTAGTTGCAAACATGGCATTAAACCTCTCTTCATCCATCCACCACATGGTTATAATTGTCCCCATGTTTGCAGTTTGCTTGTTGCACTATGGTAGCTGCACCTGAGGTCTAAGTTCACCAGTAACATGCTCTGATGATGAAAACTAACTGATAACCAAAAGATTAAAGTTTAGAGTGAACTTTGCACCTTTAAACTTGGACTAACTAATGCACTCTTGCTGAAAAGGAACGGCCTGATGGTGGAGACATGGCCAAATGAAGAAAGTGATATATCCTCAGGCAGTTCAGCCTGTGGACGTCCTCAAACGCTCTCAGATGTACTCACAGTCTTTATAATCCCCCCCACATGCACGTACACACATTCCCTTCTTTTCTTTTTTTTTTTTTTTTTTTACAGGATTTGCATGATTCACAGGAACCAGAATCACAGATCGTAGAGAACAGGAGTCTGGATGAACACACAAAGACCTGTGGGGAGAAGAGCCAGCTGGATCCAAATGGAAAGAATCAAAAATCAAACACAAACAATGAACGGACTTGTTGATTTTTTCAGACATCTGCATGAAATCTTCTCTGGGACTTTCTCTCATGCCATCCATGTCCAGCTCTCCTCCTCCGCCCCTCAGCAGAGGAGTTAGCAGAAAATGTAAATGAATGCAGCGCTTCTTATTAAAATGCATCTGCTTAAAAAGAAAGGAAATATTCAGCGAGTGGTAATGCACGGCATTATAATTTTAAAACTGGCCTTTGTAGTTAGTGTTTCATCAGGGCCGGGTGTGATGAAATGATTGTGACACCGTGTTAGTGATTCATGTGGAGATGAGAGCAGAGACTGTGTGCAGACAGTTCAGATTCATTACAGGAACGTCTGAGCAGGGTTTCAATCTGAATCTGGACCAGTTTAACATCCACAGAGAACTGCAGGAGAGAGACAAAATGATGAACAGCACAATCATCAATGATGAAGTCACAGTCATAAAGACCTTTGTTTTATTTCTCACATTTAACCGCAATGTACCTTATCTACCTTTTAACAGATAGGAGTGACGACGGCAAACGGCCACACAGTTAAGAGGAAAAAAGCATCAAGAACAGAAGCAGGAGCAAAGGTCAGAACAACAGTCACAGTGCAAATGAAATAAGGTGTTGCAATTATTAAAAGCAAAGGCTCTTCGATCTGCTTCAATCCCAGCATGGGTCCGGGTCTGTTTGGAGTTTGCATGTTCTCCCCATCCATGCGTGGGTTCTCCCTGGGCACAGTCCAAAAACAAGCTCATTAGGTTGATCACCTTGGGTATGAGAGTGAGTATGAATGGTTGTCTGTCTCTCTTTTATCCTTTTTCCACCAAGCTGGTTCCAGGGCTGGTGCTGGTGCTGGTGCTAGAGCCGGTTCACAATTGTTTCAAGTGCGAACCGGTTAAGAACCGTTTGCTTTTCCACAAACGGGTGCCGGCCAGAGAGCTACGTCAGCACGTCAGTGTATACGTCTGTATACATCACACCAGTTTCCCATAACAACTAGCGAACAACAATAAACAAAACAATAAACTTACCAGGCTCTGTGGAGGTTTGCTCCAGGGTTGTGTCCTCCTGCGTAGACTCCAGCATGGCTGTGGCCAATGCCCCGGTAGCATTACATGCCAGTCGGTCCCGGAGAACGGTATCGAGCATTTTGTAATGTGGGCTGTTAAAACGTGGCCGACCATCGCCACTACAGCCCAGCTCGGTCTTCTGGTCCCTGTATTCTTTCTTTATCTATATATTCTTTTCAATCTGTTTTTCGCTTACTCCAACCTCGTCCTTTTAAAAATAGCTCCCTTCCGTGTTTTTACTCTGCTAATCCCGCCCCCACAATTCCTGTTGTAAGCGCGTAGCCCCCGACGTAACCTGGTTCTTTCTGCTGGCCCAGCAAAGAGTTGGTGCTTGCTAAGCACCGGTTTTGAGAGCCAGTAACTGGTGCTTAGTCTGTGGAAAACCAAAGAACGGGTGCTAAGTCTGGCTCTAGCTCCGAACCAGCCCTGGAACCAGCTTGGTGGGAAAGGGGTATTTGTGGTTCTATGATTGGCTGGCAACTGGTTCAGGGTGCACCCTGCCTCTCACTCAAAGTCACCTGGGATAGGTTCCACCCCTGCAACCCTGATAGGGATGTATATGCACAGACATTAAAACTCTGTGATGTTGCATTATTTGCCATAACTTTTCAGCAGAAACAAATTTGATGATGACAGGTGTATGGTTCATGAATCTGTCATTAACTTTACTTCTTACTTTAGTCCACTTGTCTCCTCTTACCTCCCTTCCTTCGCCCGCACACCCAACACAGCATCGTGCGGATTTGCTGTTCACCATGAGACTGATCTAGATTTCCTGCTGCTTAAAGCTGGGGTTGGCGATCTTATTTAGATACACTTTTTGTAATACTGGTTAAAATGGTCTTCATGACCCGATGGTAATCAACTCACAATGTGTTCTTAAAACAGAGCGAAAAATATCCGCTATCTACAGCAGGAGTAAAACAGGGAAAACCCCAACCAATAATCATGCTGGGACACCTGTTTTTAAACCAATCAAATCTCGTCGCTATTCTGCCCACCTGCTGCACGTGCATTTTCCTGGTGTGCACAGAGTCGGAGTGTGTAGGTAGCCGAGCAAGGGATCAAACTCTGCTGAAGAATGCTTACCTTTCAAGTTTTGTCTTTGAAAATAAAGGAAGCCTGCAGTGAGCCGTCCCACAACCCCAACCAAGCTCCAGTATCCCTCACATTTTAAGACAGATTTACAAGAAATCTAAAATAAACGTCTTGTTTTTCTAAGTTTGTTCTGCTGCTCTAATCTCGCGATAGCTGCCACCCAGGTTACTGCAGGTGGAAGTTCTTGCAAGGCTTTTTCTTCGTCTTCGGTTTTAGGGTGGTTGGCACCCATGATTTTGGAGCATTACCGCCCCATTCAGGCTAGAGACAGAGTTCAATTTGGAGAAGCAGAGGAATGTTTTTATTATTATAATGTCACATGGGAGATTTATGGGAGAATACTGATACAGGAGGACGGCGGAAAAGAGGAGAAAATATGGAAATTACGGTAGTTTCATGGCCAAAACGGGAGATTTGACAGCTATGTGGAGAATGTCAGAGGAACTACCTATACCCCGATCAACATCGGGTTGTGAGTACTAACTAACTTTACATGTTTGTTTGGTGTTTTCTTACCGCTGACTGAGACATGACTTGGTGTAGTGTGAAACAAACACGTTGTGCTGAGAGTTTGGAGTTGAATCAGTCTTCTGGATATATCAGCCGCGCGCGTGCTTGTGAGCGGGGGGTGGGGGTGGGGGGTCTAGGTGGAGCCCTGAGGAGATGCTACTTTCAAATTCATGCTAGTTTTCCAAAATCGCCAACCCCAGCTTTAACAGAAGGTTTTTTTCTTGCCGCCATGATGGAGGGATTCATGATTGGCTATATGGATTCATGTTGGGTGTTGGATGTTATGTGTATTTTATATTTGTATATATGTATCTATGCATATATGTGTATCCAAAAAATGAAGAGTTTTATGCTCTATTGTAAAGTGTCTTGAGATAACACTTGTTATGAACTGGCGTTATACAAATAAAGATTGATTGATTGATTTGACTGATCAAGAACTTAAGATTGTTGTCTTATGGCACAAAAACACAAACTGAATTCTGCAAATAGCTTCCACAGTTTTGTCACATGTAGCCCATACAAGCATATTAACATTTAAAACAACCAATAAGTCGGTACACATTTTTATTTAGCTCAGTTTACCTCAAATTCTGAACACTTACTGGCAAAAACAGCCATCATTTTGGAGCATTACCGCCCCATTCAGGCTAGAGACAAAGTACAGTTTGGAGAGGCAGAGGAATGTTTTCATTATTATATTAATTTTTGAGATTTATGGGAGAATATTAATACAGAAGGACGTCGGGAAAGAGGATAAAATACGTAAAATACGGTAGTTTCATGGCCAAAATGGGAGATTTGACAGCTATGTGGAGAATGGCAGAGGACCTACCTATACCCTGATCAACAATCTGGCTGTGAGTGCTAACTAACTTTACATGTTTGTTTTTTTTTAACTTTACTATGATAATGTTTTTGTGGTTTATTACCACTGACTGAGACATGACTGAGTGTAGTGTAAAACATAAACATTGTGCTGGGGGCCGTCATTTTGGAGGAGGGGTGGGAGGGGCTAGGCGGAGCCCTGATGAGATGCTACATTCAAATTCATGCTAGTTTTCCAAAATTACCAACCCTAGCTTTAAGGGAAGAAATGAAGACGTAGGGCGCATGGACGTAGGACACCAGGCCTACACTCCCTCCTCTATGAACTGGCTGAATTTCATCCTCCGACCACTTGATGGCATAAATGTGTTCCTAATATGATCATTGTTATGTGTTGAATATGCATTAACAGGCTTTAGTGGGATACATAAGCTGCTGACTCAAATTGGGGAAGGTGTGGGGGTACATCCTGGACTGCCTGATTGGAGACATAGGCTTCGTGGGAAAGCTGAGTACCTAGAGACCCTAGGCATGCACAGAGAGAACACATGAGCTCCTCTCAGTGTTTGTGTCGCTCTCAGAACATTGAACTCCTCAGATCTCGTGGTGAAGCTCTGCCAGACTTCAGTACTTTGTTGTCCCAGCAGCGGTGGTTAGTGAGTGTATCAGCTGATGCTCGGCACTGGTTCACACTCTCCAGACTCAATAATTCATTTGTACAGAGGAGATCTGAATTATTAAATGGAGCTGTTAGTCGGACGATGACTCACACTCCAAGCTTTCGTTTCCTCTGATCATCGAGGATTCGCCTGATCTCCAATCAGCTCTGCTCTGAATGTTCACAGCGGCTGATCTGAGCAGGAAACAGGCCGGGAGATGTGTCAGCAGCAGGATTATCTGATGATTCATTTTCTTATTCAAATAAGATATATATTTTTACCCTCTCCAACAGAGCAGTAAACAGGGTGGAAGACTTTCTGATGGCTCTGACTTTATCTGACGTTTTTACTGCCAGACACATGCTGAAAACATTCAGGAAAATTCCCCTTGGTGTGTTCAGGGACTGTCCATCACACTGTGAGCCTGATGATAATCACAGGAGGGGAAATTTAAAAAAAAGATCAACCAGGAGTCAGAGATATTTCTGTGCTGTTCTGAATGGATAAATATATGGATGGACAGATGATGTATGTATGTTTGTATGCATGTATGTGCGTATGCATAGGAGGACTATGTGGATAAATTAATGGAAAGATACATGGATGTATGGTTCAATGGCTGACTGGTTGGTTGATTGGTCGCTTGGTTGGCTGGCTTGTTGGCTAATTGCATGATTTGGTTGGTTGGTTGGCTTGTTGGCTGGCATGTTGAGTGGTTGGTTGGTTGATCATTTGGATATCATGTTGGTTTACTGTGTTTTTGGTTAGCTGGCTGGTTGGCTGGCTTGTTGGCTCACTGATTTGTTAGTTGGATGATTGGATGGATGGATGGATGGATGGATGGATAAAAGGATGAACTTCAAAAAGTAACCTTTGACAACAGAGATTAATGTTGTAGGAGTCTGTATTTATGGATACATGGATGAATGGATAATGGATGGGTGGTTCAATGGCTGGCTTGTTGCCTGACTGGTTGGTTGGTTGGTAGGTTGGCTGATTGGATGATTGGCTGGTCAGCTGGCTTATTGATTGACTGACTGGCAGGTTGGCCAGCTGGTGGGCCAGCACGTTGACTGGTTGGTTACTTGGTTGATTAGCTGGCATGTTGGTCAGCTGGCTGGTTGGTTGGCTGTCTTGTTAGTTGACTGGTTGTTTAGTTGGCTGGCTTGTTGGCTCATTGATTTGTTGGTTGGATGATTGGATGGATGGATAAAAAGACGAAATTCAAAATGTAACCCTTGACAACAGACATGTAGATTTATGCTGTAGGAGTCTGCATTTATCGATAAATCAATGGATGGATGGATGATGGATGTCTATCCATCAACATGAAGATTATGTATGAGCACATAGATAAACGGAGGATGGATGAGCTTATTAATGGATCAATCCTTAATTAACTGTTATGAGCGCAAATGCACAGTAAATATGTGCATGGATATATATAATTAAACTAACAGACTGTGAAAAGGAGATATGAGTATAGACTGAAGAGTGAAAAGATTTATGATAGATCAATGTTTAAAGTTCTACTCCTGAAACTATGTATCTGATTAGGGATTGGTGTTATGATCGATTAATAGACTGATTGATTGATGGACAAATGTGCATAAAAAGATCTAAAAAAGGAGAGATGGTTGGATTAACAGATAGATCAATATAGGAATGGATGGATGATTATACACAATGAAACACGATGGGGTTTGGATCAGAAACTACAGGCATTATGGATAAATATTTTACGGCGTTCATTAGGGGGTAATTTATCTCATATTTCGTAATTTTGCGTGTAAATTCCAGCTCCTTTAGTTCATCTGTCTGCATTTTGGGACTCTTTTTGAGGCTGGTTGCTGTTCGGAGACAATAGAAATAAACAAAATATAGTGATGGATGGATAATGGAGTGGATAAGTAGATGGATGCGTAGTTTTATGGATCCTTCAATTGACATAGACAATTATTTATTCATAGTATAGTGTATTGATAAAGCTGATCACTTCTAAGGAGTGCCCTAAAAATTCCAGAGGCAATTCTTAAGTTTTGATTAAAAAAAAAGCAAAACAAATCATCAGAACAGGAGCAGAAGGGATCTGGACAATGAAGGTGAACTCATCTTTGTGTCTTTATTTGCAGATTCTGTTTGTCTAAGAATGTATCAGAATAAAGACCCTGTTCCTCCACATAAACTTCAGTCTGGCCTCCTGCAGCTGCTGCTCCTCTTTAGAGCCGACCCTCTTACCTGCCTGAACTCTGTGTGGGGAAGTCTGGGGCTCCAATCATCCTTCTATATGAAAACTGTACCATCACCTGCTTTGAAGAAGAAAATCCCTGTTGAGGTTCAGGCTGTAAACTCGTCCTTTCCCTCACTTTCATTGTGTTTCAAGGCGAGGACATACGTGCTGCTGAGAGCTTCACTCTCAGCTCAGATGAATGATGGAGGAGACAACGTGTGGAGCAGAGGTGGAGGAGCTCGCCTCACCGTTTGGACACTGATGGATGAAGCTCTGAGTCCATGTCAAAGTCTATGAAGCGGGTCACATCAGCTCTGTTAACAATAAAGTTTCATCCAAACCTGAGGGTGACTTTTCAGGTGCACAGCAGAAAGTAGGAGACCTTCAGTCTGACTGTAAACTCTGATCTGAGCTTAGAGACATGATCTGACAAGTCTCCATGAGAACATGGTCCACTGTGGTCATGAAGGGGTGCACACATTCAACAGCAGTACTCAGGTAGACTGTGGGGTTTAAACCATGCTCAAGGTGAGCAGCAGCAGCCTCACGCACTCATCCAGGGCCGGGGACATGCTTCTGGAAGCTTCTGCCTTCCCAAAATATTGTCTATCAGCTCTTTTCCAGATGAATTAGTAAGATATACTGAACGCTTCATCTTATGTGTCATGTTAATACTATGATGCTCGGTTTGAAATTCAGCAGGTTGTCTTGATTTTGTCTAAATGGCAACAATGAGGATTGATTGGATGATTAACTATTTGCATTAACCAGCAGGTAAACAGGTAAACCTGACAAAGGGGCAGATGGATTTATTATGCGATTTAAGGTCCTTTCTGCCTGTGGAACCATTTTTAGCATCTCACAGATTTTTTTTTGCACTCAGTAGCTACTAGGTTTACATGGAGCCTAATATTCCGATTAGAATCGGGTTGGAAGCCCAAACTGAATAAAAATGCTTCATATAAACACCTCAGTAGGAATAAACAGGCCAAATCCGAATGGAATTTCTTTAGGTGGCACAGGGGTAGTATATTCCTTTTCCCAAACCGATTAAAAGTAAACTCCTGTCATGTAAACGGTGAATCATAAAGCTGTCAGGCTGAGTTCTGTTTGCACATGCTCTGTCTTGACATAAACGACCAGTGACGTTTACTCACTTGGAAACATGGCAGCTTCCAAACAGAGCACACGGCACTGGTCTGCGTCGGAGAGTTTGGTTTTTAATACAAACTTTAAAAGAACTAAACATTATCGCACGTTTAGACGGTGGGAAAACAATAAATACTGAACTATTTAAAAAAGTCCAAAAAAAATCAGCGAAGTCGGGATAGACCAAAACGTCCAACAAAAAGGAACCGCTGGAAAACTCTGAAGGCTATTATAAGGCTAAACAGCACAATCCTCAAATATTTCATTAAAACACCTACTCACCTCCGTCTTTGATGAATCACGTGATGTTTAAATAGATCTGAGCGTATCACGTGTCAGTAAAAGAGCTTTTCCAACTAAATGTTGTGGCACATGTAAAAATCAGATCAGAATAGATCACGTCACATGTAAACAGTTCGCCTGAGATCTCCAATCAGAATGATTTTAATCAGAATGAAATAAAGTCTGCATGTAAAGCTGGCTAGTGAATCTGTTTTAATGTGTAACTGATTCAGGGGAGTCTGTATGAATGTCAAGGCTGTTGTCTTCCTCCATGAGAGCAAGAGAGGTCTTGGAGATACTTTTTCGTTGGTACAGAGTGAAGTCTTATCTTCTGTTTTGTTAACATTTGACTTTGGTTATTCAATTTCCCTAATCAGACTGGCCTGACCTGATTTATATTTCAAGTATGTGATAAAGTTTGGCATTGAAAAGTTGGTTGACTGAAATATTCAGCATAAGCAGAAGACAAAGACTTTCAGTCTCAGTGTATGAAGTTGTGCTCCAAAGTAGAGTCAATTCTTTATGCAAAAGACATAATGGAAAAATTATGAAAATAAGAAGCAGGCTGTGGAGTTTGTGCATTGCTCACCCATGTGTGTGTCCTCTTTGTGTTTATTACACAACAGAAGGAAAAACTAACATCCCCGAGGCGCTGCAGTCATTAGTATACAGAGTTTAGGAGGGTGAGGCTGCAGCAGGAGAATCAACATAACATGAGCTCCACCCTCATCTGTCATTCAGCACCAACAGGTTATAATCAAGGTGATAAATGACTCTTATCATAACAGCTCAGCTGTGAGAAGATGAACCAGGTGAACTCAGATGAGGTTATAACGTCAAACCTGTTAAATAACTTTGAACTGAATTATAATGGGATTAATGATTTGTGTTAGTCTATTCAGTGGAAACTAGGTGAAGATGTATTTGCAAATCTTTGTGTTCTGTTTCTATTGACATCTAAAATAATGTGCAAAGGTCATTGGTTTGTTGGAAAACACCAACCTGCATGCAGGAGACACTGTGAACGTGAGCCACTTAATAAAACAAACTCTCATCAAAACATGTCAGAAGTAGAGTGACAATATCCTTACTATAGACAAGTTTGTAGTGTTTTTTTTTTTTTTTTTTTTTTTTTTTAATAAAGAAATGTGCTCCAGTTCTGATCAAACTGCTTCCGAAGCGGTTAGCATCTATGCTAATCTCTGCATAAGCAGTCACTTCCTGCTGATTCACTCGTAGCTCCTCCCCTTCCTGCTTTAAGGACTCTGATTTGGCCGTGCTGCTTGAATCAGGAGGATCTAACTACTGCTCAAGGTTAAGGCGATGCAGCCCACATATTTTCCAATAGAATAATCTTCTCTCATGTTGCTAAAAAACATTTATTTTCCTCATTAAATGAAATCAATCATCACAATTTTAAAAACCGAAGGATTTTTTTATGAAAGAAAAATGTCAAACATTTTTAAAGCAAGTTTCCACTTTTAAAAAGATCCAAGCAAAGTGTCAAAAACAACATCAGTCAGGGGTAAAAAAAATGTCAACAGTTTCACCAAAACATCTCACCAGAAAGTCCCATCATAACAACATTTCTTCCATGCTGCGACATGCCTCAGTCTGAGGGAATGTTACTGTCCTGACTCATTTTTACTGACCATTATTGTCTAAATAAGTCTCTGAGCGAGAGAGTTATGGAAATTTTCCTGAAGCCGGCTCTTGAGGCACTACCCAAGTCATCAAAGCCAGCATCAGACTCACTTTAACGTCTTAATGTGATCTTATTTCTGCTGTCATGCTTCTCGTCCATGACCATAGTGGTACTTTGTGCCTTGTGTCCAAAAAATACAATTATTAAGTTGTTTATAAAAAAGGCTTTGGCTAAATAAATGTCTTATCGTCAAACTTCAATGGAATTTGTGAACAGTGAAATCTCCATTGATAAAACACTATCAGAGTTAATATTAACACATCTGGAGTGTCCATATGGGTCCACACCACAAAGATGCAACTCATCAAGTGTAATTTTTGACATTTTATGGAGTTAAGTTTAAAACTTAACACTGAACAGTGTGACTTTTCATCAACACTTCTGCTTTGTTTGGACTGTACTCTCTCAGAGTATATTTCAGCAACTTAAGTGTTAACTTAAAAGGAACTGCAAGGAGAATCTATTGCTGGCAACGTAAAAGACTCTGCTACCCATGAGCATGCACTTGTAATGCTGCGTTCCAGTAACCGCGGAACTGGGAGTGACATCATCTCAGAGTTATCAGCGTTCCAGTTGAAGTCAGAAAAAAACATGCCGATCTACCAGGCTATTGTTAGCTGTTGTTAACACGCCCTGCGTTGTTGTTCACAAATATCACATGAAGAATGTGATTATCACTATGGCAGCATTTTTGTAAATATAAGTCTAACAATACTATGTATACAGCTGATCTAGAGCGACACACCCCAGTCAGAAGTGCAAATAAATGGATTATTACAGGAGCTAAATAACTGTTCACACTGGGGGCATCCATCTTCAATTGTCAACTCGGGGGTGGAGAGGTTTCACCGAGTTCCCAGTAGGAAATTCCGACTTCAGGGGACGTTCCAGTTGCAGTTTCCTACTCGGAACTCAAAATTCCTACTTCTGACTACAACTGGAACACACCACTAAATGTGTGCAATCCACAGCGTATATTTGTTGTGATGCAGCTCGGACCTTCCTCAGAACTCTGCATTGCTGTACAACTTCTTTTTCAACAACTTACAGGATGCAAAGCGACGAGGTAATGTATCTCTTTCTAGTTACATAGTGGTAGTTTTTTATGTGTGACAACAAGCAAATTTTGGAAAACTTAGTATCGTAGTTTTGTATCCGGCTATATATCGCTACTTACAGCCCGGTGCTCTAAGACGTGTCCGAATAATATAAATTTGCTCTGGTTTTAATTGTGTTGTTCCTGAAGTTGAGTATCCAGGCCAGTCCAGCCCTGTCCGACCCGACCGGAAGGCTAAGGAATAGCATTTATAGATAACCTATTTTGATGCTATAAAACTCATCTTAAAGTGTGTATTTCGATCAGGCATATATCGAGGATATAAGGATTAACATATAATTAGAGCAGAAATAAAGAGTTGGGAGGAAAAAAATAAAGTATAAACATTGGGGGAGAACAGTGTGAAAGGGATCTGGGACAGATAAGTATAAAAAAATAGAAAATATAGAAACAATAGTCACGCAAAAGAACTAAGACACAACCAAATGATATATACAAAAGGTGAACTGAAGGAGATGTACAGATGAACAGTGTTCTTAACAGTTCATATATGATAAAAATAAAACAATAAATATAGTGTGATAAATGTAAATGTACATACAGGTTGAGGTTCAGAGACAGAAAGAGACAGAGAGAATACCTGACAAAAAATGACGTGGATCCACATTTTTGAGTAGATTTTATTTTTTAAGGCTGTAGTCTTAAACCTGATCAGCTGATAAAAGCATTTTATAATACTATTTTTTTTCTTACTGAAATTGTTTTCTCTCTCTCTCTCTCTGTTTCTCTCTCTCTCTCACACACACATTTCTTTTTCACTTTGAAGCTCTATTTTTAAGCTTTTTAAGATCCAACAGAGCAAAATGAAAATTCTTGCAGTTTTTCAGCTGGTCTTAAGACTTTGTCCTGGAGTGTATTTGACTAACAGGGCCCTTAACATTCATATGTGTGAGCTTCAAAGCATATTAGCATAGAGATTTGTCTTACACTTCCTGAAACATACGATGAACAAATTGAGCATCACCGATTGGGAGCACCACGGTCTTCCAATCAAAAACCACAGCTCGCATCACTTTCAGTGAAAACTAAAGCAAACCTGCAGCTACTGCCTCGGTCTGCTAGAAGTGACTGACCTGGCACATTTCTGACAAGGAGAAATTGCTTGACTATTTATTATCTTTTTATTAGATCTCTTTTTATCTGCTTTACCTCGCATGTTCATCATTACTGGTTATTTATGTACTGCACAGCACCCTGATGACTGTATACACTAAATAGGTTTCGCCTGATTCTTTAGCATTTGGCATTTTATGGTTTAAGTTTCCCTTGTGTTCAGGATTTTTCCTGATTTTTCTAATGCCTGTATGTTTTATGTTTTATCATGTACTGGTGTGCTGATGCCTGCAACTGAAAAAAAATCTTCCCACGGAATAGTAATGAAGTTGAAGTTGAAGTTGAAGCCCTCGACCTCCTGCTTTAATTCCAGCCTGAGGTCATTTAGTGGATGTTTTACTCATGCCCTTCTCAAATTTCCACTTTCTCTTTAGCCTGGGCAAAACATACAATTGTTGTCAAAACATGAAGAAGCTCCTTTAACTCTGATGGGAATAAGAAAAGTTTCCCTAAAGCCTCATTAACCTTCTCAGAATGGTCAGTAATCTCTTTCAGTCTTTGACCCCAGATCGTTATTTTCTAGCTGGGCTTGAGAAAGAAAGTCTCTCCAGTTTGAGCTGGTGGTACATTTTATGGACAAAAGCTGAGTCTTCAATATGAAAGGAGAAACTTATTCCATATGTAAAAAGTTGGCGTCTCCAGCAGGTAGACAGATCCTCCTTTCTTAGTGAAGATGAGGATATACAAACATGCTCCTCCGGCTTTGACTGCAGGCTAACAAAGATTGCTTCAGTCCTTATCGGGCTCTAAATAATCATCATATTCAGCTCTTTTATTTCATCTCAACTAATTAAAGTGATGAAATCTGCAGCAATATCCCCTCTTTAGACGTTCCAGGCAATGCAAAGCTTTTGGCTAAAGGAAATTAGTGTTAAAGCAGGCTGATGATGAAAAGGCGGAGAGGGAGGCAGTAACACAGCGGGCAGGGTTCAGTGTGAGAGGCCCATAGTGAGGATGAAAATTAATATGAGTCTGATCGGACATTATAGCTCTAATAATAGTTTGTTACCATCTCCTCTGTCTTATTAAATCTCATTGTATTTAGTCAGGGTTTCTGTCCGGTCTTGTTTTTTAATCAGGGCAGTTTTTGACATATTTACTAATAATTCTGGTTATTAAATATCATGCGCCCGGTATGAATTCATGCAAAACAATAAAGTTTGGATTCAGATCAACATTCAGACCTGATCCAGAAAAACCTGGCCACCTGACATGTACTCCCAAAACCTGACACCCTTCTGCTCCTTTTCATTCCAGATTTGCCTTTGTATTCTTGTATTTACCTTCATTTACTGTTCATATTTTTAAAAGCAGACTCAAAACCTACATTTTCTATCTTGTTTTTAGCTGATTTATTTATTAATTATTATTATTATTATTTGTCATTATATTTTAAGCTATATTAGCCCTCTTATTCCATTTTATTTCTACATTTCAGTTCAGATTTGATATTTGGAATCTTATTCTTTGTCAAATGCTTTTTTAAAATAATCCTATTTTAGCTGATTTTATTATGCACCTGGTGTTAGGAATTCTCATTTTACCATATTATTAATTTACATTTTATTTTATCAATGTATTTCTGTTTTGATTTATTTTGTCCTATAGTACTTCTGTCTAATGACTTATCATGATTTTTAACTATCATTTTAGATATAGCTCCTGTATTTCCTCTTTTTTTTTACTTCAAGATAGCGTTTCCTCAATCCTCTAATTCTGTTTTCTGTCAGAATTTCCATTTTAATTCTTTGTGTGTTTGAGGAAGTGAGTGTGTGTATTGAATTCGGATTGGAGGGATATTATATTCTCCTTTTAAACATTTTTTTACTTTTTATTTCATTATTATTCTATTTTATTTCTCATATTAAGCGCTTTGTACAACAAAGTTCTGCATGAAAAATGCTATACAACTTGATTGATTGACACTTAAGTCCTTTTTATGTCTTATCACTGAAATAAACATTGCAAACAAACAACAATGATCATAAGTAGTCCAATTTATTATCCATTTGCCCTTGCATTTATTCCTCTATTACCGTGAGGGAGGCATGTTTTGAGAAACTGTGCAGAGCTCGTTAGGGCCCTTTGTAGTGTCTTCTTTGGGGCAATAGCTATAGGCCGCTTATTAAAAGTGACTTTGGTCTTTCTATTTGGTAGAGTTGCTTGTATATATTGGCAGTTGCGGTTGTGTTTTTTTTTGGGGGGGCTTGTTGTGCCCCTAAACCCAGGAGGGGTCGGATGCTAACTCCTCTATCAGAAGTTACACAAACTATTTTGTCCCACTCTAAACACAAATGCCTAAGTTTAACAGGTGCTAACAGGGGCAACGATGATGTTTCCACCCAAAAAAAATCCTTAAAGCCAGAATTAAATTTAATCTGAATGTAGCTGTTATTATTTTCACCATAAGAAAGCTGTAGAGCAGGGGTGTCCAAAGATATTTTGATTACAGCAGCAAGTACCATCAATCATCCACATTTTCTGCCATATTTACTTTGTCACAAGGTCTCAGTTAAAAAGTATACAGCAATATTCATCTTCAAGCACCAACAATCTTGCAGTTTACTCCTGTTTTGTGTCTGACAGTGGAGATAAGCCATTAGTGTCTTCCATCTCTGCTGCTCAGGTCATTCTGGCACTGACTTGGTGTGAATTCAGTGATCGCCCAGGGTTACAAGAGCCCCTTCACAGGTGATAACCCACCCCTTAACCCTAAAACTTTAACTTAATAACACTAAAAGTGAGGTGCAGCAAATGGCTCAGTCGTCCATGTCTTCCTCTTTATGTGGCCCCCTATATAAAAAGTTTGGACACCCCTGCTTTAGAGGATCAACATAAAACTTAGATAAAAGCCTGACTGTGTCTGTTAGGTTAGAAAAATCATGGTTAGACAGACTGATAACAGAGCTATAAATAACAGGAGCCCCGCCTTTCACTTTTGCATAAAGAAAAAGAAGCTTCACCTCCAAATAAAAGTTGAAGAAGTAAATTAAGAGCCAAAAAGCACTGTCAATGTGAGAAAAAAATGTAGTGAAGATGACAATTAACACACTCTATGTAGCTTTCTCTGTACAAAAAAATAATATAGGCTACTGCAATACAGAAAAATAGCTGGGGGTTGCTTGTGGGCTTGTTTTCATTCAGCTGGTTGCTGATTTCAGTAGGACAATTTGGCAACACTGTTTGGGGCCCAGCATGTCTGGCTGCGCCCCTGCACTGTTATGATAAAAGCTAATACTCCTGTCACTGTTAGTTTCTTAGTTGTTCCTGTTGCTCCTGTCCGGGTCCGAGCCTCCAGGGAGGGCAGATTTCCCCTCCACAGCTCCGCCCTCCCTCTCCCTCAGCCCGGCTTGTTCCCTCCACAGCGCCGCCCTCCCTCTCCCTCAGCCCGGCTCTAACTCTCCGTCACTCCGCGCTCCAGCAGCGAGCCGACAGCCGCCCAGCAGCCCCCCTCCTCCCGCTGCTCCCGCACGGCGCTCCGTCGTCCTTTTACGCGGTTCCTGTTCTCTGGTCTGATCGTGCTCTCACAACCACTAACTGAGGAGGACCGTCTTCGTCTTTGGAGTTTTGTTTCCCGGTGAATGGATGGAGTCGTCCCCGCAGGATTCGGCGAGCGACCCCGGGAGGAGCGGCTCCGAGCCCGCCACGCCGGGCACCGAGACGCCGGCGACTGTGGAGAGCGCGCCGGGAGGAGAGGCGCTGACCCCGGGGCGGAGGACCAGCAGCTCCGGCTCAGGGAAAGGTAAGACTCCTGCCGGCTCTTGTTCGGTGTTATCCCTCTTGGGAGCTGCTGATGGATGTGTGAGCTGTCATGCTGCTGCACAAACTTCAAACGGATGGTGTTCAGCTTGACTGAGGCGCTCAAACACTTGGCTCTGATTCTGGGCTGTGACCTCTGGGCGACTGTTCGAGGGAGCATCGCTGTTTGTTATTACACTTGAAGAGATAGAGGCAGGCTGATACAGCAGTGCATTCATTTAAAAGGCTTGAAGACTCTCAGATTAATAGAATATAATGAGTTTGAGCCTCGTGCTTTCTTACTTACATGGTTTTCCAGGCTGCACCTGCATGTCCACAAATGATACTATCACCTAATCCTGTTGTGATTTCTCCATTAATTAAAGGCGTACTTTGCATTGAAGACTTGTCACGTTTATTGATTAATCAACATGATTATGAAGTAGGGAAGCACTATAAAAAGGCATAAGTATCAGAATTGGCAGATATCCACCCATCTTCCTCGCTTATCCAGGGCCGGGTCGCAGAGGCCAAGCAGGTCAGCCCTCTTACCTCTCCCCTGCCACATTTTTCAGGTGGTGTTTACACAGCTCAGTTTTAGCCTAAAACAGACAATTTTCATTGCGTTTTCACTTCCCGTTTACATGAGAACGGTGTCTGGAGTGCCTGCATCTGCAACATTTTGAAACCAGGGTCAGGAATGGAAAGTTTTGAAAATGTATCACGACCCAGCTTCTTGTAGTCGGGATTCAGTGTTTCAGGGTGGAGCGCTGACGTCACTGCATGCTCAGTACTCTTTTACATGAAGGCTGTGCATGCATAACAGGAACAACAACAGCTTTGGCTGTCTACCGAGTAACGTGTGCTGCTTACTATGCTCAGTTTGTTATCCAGACAAAAGTATCCAGACAGATTTGTTCAGACAGATTTGTTGTCCAGATAAGACACTCCTTCTTTATACGTGTATTTTAACAGCGCTGTTTCCCTGCAAACCTACATCGACATCTACTGGACTGGCATGCAAGCTACAGCGTTGTCAGTCACTCTGGTGTCTTTATGTGGACGCGGAGTGATTTTGAAAATGCAGAGGAAAAACCTATGCATTTTTGCTGGTGAAAGCTTCTCCGTGTAGACAGGGCCTGAGTTCCCTCTCAATGTCTGAGATCTTCAGCCTATCTCTGAAGCTGCATTCACACCAAAAGCGACTCCGTGATCAAAATCGCGTTGCCCACTGAAGTCGCATCGTGTGTCCATAAATATCTCATTTTGGTCACTGTTGCCGTCGCTCAGTGATGTCACGTCCGCTTGAGTTTCACCGCGATCATGTCACATAACATATAATAGGATGTATAAGCTGACATTATTCCAGCTATATCCTTTTTTCTCATTTATCAAACACAAAACAGTGCAGCTGATGCCCTGCAGCAGCATCGTCTGTGAGTTTTTCTGCAGTCTGTCTAGGTGGAACTAATGTACTCACTGACTAATGTTTCCGACACGGACAAAAATTGTTCCTCTGTTGTAAAACTGTCTAGCAGGTACCATCACTCACACAGGTGATTGGCTGTTGCCCCACAGCCACACACAATATCACCTGAAAAGATCGACTTTTTTTTATTTTGGAAACGCAGGCCATGCAAAGTGATCGCCTTGAACACAGCAGTGACATCACGGGAGGGTTAGCCCCTCCCCATCATGGCTGTAAATTGACTTTGCATGGAGAGTGATCGCGTACACGCTTAAGTCGCTTTTGGTATGTAGGCACCTTAAGGCTGAGCCCAGCCACCCTCCTGAGAAACCTCATTTCGACTGCTTGTATCTGTGATCTCATTCTGTCTGTCTTTATCCATAGCCAGAGTCTGCCCTACTCAATGTGGCGCCCAGGGTGAGATTTTTATATGCCTACCTTCATTGGCAATTTAGAATAATTTTACCGTTGTCTTTAATTTAAAAGATAACATGTCACCCAGATTACATGCTAAACAAATTACAAATAATTTCAGATCAATTTTAAATCCAACCCTTACCACAACATAAACATCCTGGAAATGAGTGCATGAATAATAACTCATTTATTATAATCATTTGGGGTAAAATTAATTGGGCATGGCTTTACATTTGAATCAAACTGAGCTTTTCTATTTTAATAGTTGATAGTAATAACTAGCTTTAATATACTTATATTAAAGGTGTATTTTTTTCCAGATTTTTTGGCGCCTCCTGGAGCCCATTGCGCCTTTAGCATTTGCTGATATTGCCCTAAGGGACACTGACACCGAACCTGGACAATCACTCTCCATGTAAAGTCAATGTACAACCACGATGGGGCGAGAATAACCCTTTCATGATGCGATCTGGGCGACCTGGTTGAGCTCATAGTTGTGCTATGTGGTTGCTTTGGATGCGCAACCCGACCCCGTCGCTCAGTTGCCAAAGTTGAAAATTTTAACTTTACCGGTGACACTGTGTGTGGCTAAACCACGGCAGCTCATCAGCATAGTGCGGGTGTGTGTATCAGTTGCAGTGTTTTGTGGTTGGTAGGTGAGTGAAAAGGATACAGTTGGATTAATGTCAGCTAATACTTTCTATTATATCATATGATATGATTGTGACACAACGTCACTTTGCAACATGACTGTGACAGTGACAGTGATCAAACTAGGTATTTATGGACAGGTGACACGACTTGCATGAGCATCACAATCTCGGTTACCAAGTTGGTGTAAATTTGGCTTTAATTGGCCAGGCTGCTCTGCTCAGAGCTCATGAGTGCAGGTGAGGGTTTGAACAAAGATGGAGGTAAACTGAGAGCTTTGTTCTGCGGCTTTACTCCCTCTTCATCACAACAGTTCAGTACAGAGTCTGCAGCTCTGCAGAAGCTGCTCCAATCTGCTCTTCCATTTCTTGTCCACTTGTTAACAAGACCCAGAGATACTTAAATAGGGCCCCCTAATATCTGTTATTTTTTAGTATTTTAGACTAAATTAACCCAGAGACACTGTATATAGTAATTAAATACAATGACTCACTTTTCAGGTGGTTCTTGCTCACATCTTTATGGGTCTAATCACCGTTATGTTGACAAAATTTGTGGAACATTTGATCACTTGACACATAAAAGTCATCGGGAAACTGCTCCTCTCTGTACTTTTGAGTTAGTCAGGAGTTTCTTATCTTTTTCCAACTTAGTCGGTGTCTCAGGCGGCCACTTTGTTAATGAAAGGAAAAGGAGGAGGAGGAGGGGAAGTGAAGTTTGAATCGTCCCCATCATTAGTGACCCCCTCGGAGCATTTTCAGAAAGATACGTTCCTGTTAGGCAAAAAGAAAGCTTTAATGTAAAATGTTAGCCATTGTCATGAAATTCCATGTTTATGTTGACTTCTGGTTTTAATATCCAATTCCATGATTCTGTCCACGTCCCAAGTCTGTGATAGTGGATTTTATAGGGTTCTACTTAAAGCCTGTAATACTGCTAGAGACAAACATCAAAACCAAAGAAGAAGACATGGAGCACACTTCATGAGAAATGTAAACAAACATGTTGTCTGCTGTTCTCTGTGTCCTCTTGTGCTCCCGGTGGTTATAGAGAGGCAGAAGATTTTAATATTAAAGCCAAAACAAGCTCAGGAGCTCCTGCAGCACCAACTCAACACTGTATTCCACCATTGTATCCTTTGTTGTTGGGGTTCATGCATGCACAAGGTTCTAGTGAACTACTTTGCCGCCGCATTGGATATTCGGTTTGGTATTCGGTATTCGGCCCAGCATTTATTTATTATTCGGCTTCGGCTTCGGCCACAAATTTTCATTTCGGTGCATCCCTATTAAATTCTCTTAAGAAATTAAAGTTTATTGCTTTTGATACAGTGTACTCACTTTATTATGTCATATATTATAATAACATTAAGGAGAAAAAAATGTTTCAAAACAATATTGACAATAATATCGTTTATCGGCAATCATTTTATTGTCCAGAAAACTTTGTTATCGTGACAGGCCTATTGTGTACTTTTATTTTTAATGAAGCAGGTAGTAGCACTTATTAATACTGACTTACAGGGTTCAACACAACATAAAACAGCACACACACTGAGACAAGCTCCGAGCCATGCTGGGAGAAAAATTGGACCTAAACCTGAGTCTAAAATCATTCAGGGTAAACCAGCCTGTGTGTATGTAAGTGTGATTTGATTCAATCACCGCAGGATTAGAGTTACACAGCAGCCTCTGACATCACTGGTGCTCATTGAGCTTCACTGTCTATTGTCCTGAGGTTTGAGCGGTCAGAAAGAGGGAAAGGTTCTTTAAGGTCAGACACCACCTCCGAAAGGAAACCTCCGTCTGTGATTTGTTTGGTCAAAACAAACATGAATCTCCAGGAAACTCACTAGGATGTTTAGTTCCTGTCTTTCCCGACTTGTCTGATTAATAGAAAAAATTCTTGTTATGTCAGTGACCATTAAGCAAAGTTTAAATCCAGGTGTAAGAATCAGTCTCAGTTCAAAGCACTACAGTGAACTTCCATGTGGAACTTCCTGCATGCAGCTCTGGTCTGTGTTCAGACTTTCCTGCAGCTCCCCGTTGGTATGCAGACTGAAGACAGACAGACAGACAGAGAGAGAGAGAGAGAGGCGGTCAGATGAAGCTCCAGTCAGTTTCTCTTGTTACATAACAGCTGCTCGAGGAGAAGAAGAGGAAAAAAAAAAGAGTGAGCTGTGACGTAAAGGAGACGAGCAGCAGGAGTGACTGTTTCTGAGATCAGACGTCAAAGAGCAGAGCAGCGATTGGTCAGTTTAAGAGAATTTAAACAAATATGTAGTGCAGCTCAGGATTAGCAACAAAAGAGCTTTAAGATGTTGATCAAAGCTCTATGAAATAAGAAAACTGTTCTGAAAGTGATTTATAAATTTGGAAATATGAAAAAAAGTAAGAAGGCCTTGACTGAATTGTGTTAATGTTTAGGGCCCTATAAAATCTGTTTTATTTGTTCTTATATTACTTTTTTTCATTTTATTTTTTTTTGACTTTTTTTTTGGGGGGGGTTAAGCAAATTCAATCCAGTACCACTGTATAAAGTAATGAAATACACTCACTTGTCAGGTTTTTCTCACACACACCTTTATGTGTCCAGCCAATAGTCTGTTGTCAAAATTTGAAGAAACTTTCAATCTATTGACAGATAATAATCATTGGCAAAATACTCTGCCATGTACTCTGGAGTTAGCTTGGAGTTTCTGTCCTTTTTTGCAGACTTGAGGTTGCTTGTGTGGCTTGCATTGCACTGCTTGTTGCGCCCCTCGTTAAACGGCTCGTTGCACCGCTCGTTGCACTGCCCATTGCACCGCTCGTTGCACTGCTCGATGCAGCGCTTGTTGCCGCGTTTGTTGCGCTGAGTGGTTGCGCTGAGTGGTTGCGCTGCTCGTTGTGCAGACTTACGTGCCACTTGAGGTTGGTTGGATTTCTTGCAATGCGCTGCTTGTTGCGCTGGTTGTTGGGCCGCTCGTTAAACGGCTTGTTGCACCGCTAGCTGCACCGCTCGCTGCAGCGCTTGTTGCAGCGCTTGTTGCGCCACTTGTTGCGCCGCTTGTTGCACCACTTGTTGCTACACAGCAGGAGATAATAATAATTGAAGAAAAGTTTAAAGTTTAAGTTCACCACCAGGACATTTTAAATTATTTAGTGTAGATGTCCATTAAGTTACACGCTGTACATTGTTTGAATGGAGTATGTCCCTTTTTCGTATAGTATAGAGCCAGTTTTTTCTCTACATGGGATGAATTTTAAAATACATGAAAATATAATTGATGTTTGAGGGTTGCATAGTGGCTCAGGAGGTATTGCACATGCCTCATAGCGGGAGTTTCTGGATCTTCTTGCATGTCTGTCAGTGTGGAGTTCTTTCTGTGCATGTGTTGGGTCTCTCCAGGCACTCCGGCTTCCTCCGACAGACCAAAAACATGCTCAGCAGGTTAACTGGTGACCACATATCCCCGTTAGGTATGAGTGTGAGCAAAGACAGGATTTAAAAACATGACAGCAGCAGGGTGATTGGCCTGAAAGGTCGTGCAGAATTTGATTGGCTCAGAACTTAAGTGAAGGAACGCCCCTTCTCTGGTGTTGGTTTGAATCACCTGAGCAGGAAGGCAGGATGAGGACATGGATGAGGAGTAGGCCTGTCACGATAACAAATTTTGCTGGACGATAATTGTTCAAAAAATTATTGACGATAAACGATATTATTGTCAATATCATTTTGATTTTTTTCTAATTTTTTCATTAATGTAATTATAATATATGTCATAATAAAGTGTACTCCATATCAAAAGCAAAAAACTTTAATTTCTTGAGAGTATCTAACTGTAATTGGAAGGTCAGGATCTTTTAAATAAAATAAATTAAACAGCTAATATAATACATTTAACAAAAAAGAGGAAAAAAAATAATGAAAATGAAATGGGCTCTCTTTTAGGAAAAAAATGCATGTAAATAAATGTAATTAAACTAATCAAAAATAATAAAAAATAGACCGTGTCTCTGTAAAGAAACTCCAATAAAAACAATAAATAAAAGGGAGTTTGTACAGGAATTGTTTGTGACATGTAGTTTTTCCCAGTACATCCGTACTGTCTGTCAAACGTTTGTAACACTGCTGGATTTTCAACCATATTGAAGGGCGGCATTTCTTTTTCAAAGTAGCGAACCATGCTGTCTGTAGGCGCACACCATTTTGCGCTGTTTTATTTATATTTACTTTGCTGACCAAACGTCTCAGTAAGCGCTGACTGTCAAAGACGGAGGCTCCGCTGCACCTCCCCTTCTTTGTTGTCACTACTTTCAAACAAATGCGACATATCTGTTCGTCAGTGTTCATAAGCTCACACCTTGTTCGTTCTGTTTAAAACCAAGACATTCTCACACTGGGGCTGTGGCATTCGGCTTAAGAACCGTAGTTACCTTACCATCATTCATATAAGCGTTTCTTTCCTCGTTACTCCTCAGGACGCTCACTTCAGCTCTCGCCGTGAGCGGCCAAACCTCCCCCCAAAGATCGCATGTTCGACAGATGCTCACTCCGCTATAAATTCGCTAAATCCGCTATAGCACCAATGCACCCTGGTGTTAAGAAAGAGAGATGTAGTAACCCATCTTCTCATTCAGCCTCTTTGGTAGAAAGAGAGGAGGAAAGCAAGCACGCATGCACGTGTCAGTTTATCGAGGCTGGCAAACTTACCGAGGACGTTTTTATTTATCGTTCGGTTAATTGATTTATTGATTATCGTGACAGGCCTAATGAGAAGTGACCGAATTCAAATAAAGAATTTCCTGCTTGAATTCTGTCATAGTTTCTGGTTAGATTTCACGTCCCTAAGATGGTGAAAGGATCATTTTAAAAAAGGCACGTCAATGAACCCTGCCTACCTTTTTCAGCTTAGTGTCCAAATGACCCTGAGGATAAAGAGATGGACCTCACAGACAACAGGATTATTGCAGTCTAGCACTAAATATCAGTTACATTTAAGCTACAGCACGCCTTATGTAAGACTTGAGGGTTCAGGAGGCATGGAGCCAGAGCCGTTGCTGTTTGATTGACAGCTCTGAACTAGACCTGAGATCAGCCTTAAAGGTTAAAATGACAAACTAACCTGCTGACCCACATTCCTCTGAAGACACTGACTGAAGTAGCCTGTTAAAGGCACACAGAGACTCTCTGATCTATTAATAACTTCTCAGTCGATTGTTTGTGTTGTTTGGATATCAGGACGTATGACAACCATGACCGTATCTTTGAGTTATTTGACTTGAGCAGAGGCAGACTTTGTGGCCATTACATCGTCTTGACTTGGCAGTGTCTCTGCTCCTGTGCTTCTGCTTAGTCTAAAACTTTACGGGTACACCTGGAGGGGTTGGTTTGGTACACTCACACCTTCGGAGAGGTGCCAAAAAGTTGGACTGCACAGGTTGGTTGTTTGGTTCCTTTTCTCCTCATACTGAGCCAAACTGAACCGTCCTGCTTGGATGAAACGCAGCTTAAGGGACCCAAAGCGTGCCATGAAAACATCTCCCAACACCATTACAGCACCGGCAGCCTGATCCAAGGCAGGATGGATCCATGGGTTCAAGTTCTCTATTGCCAAACTCTGAGCCTACCATGTGAATGTGGAACGGAAATCCAGACGAATCACACCAGGAGATGTTTTTCTTTTGTCAAATTTTTTGGTGAGCCTGAGTTAACTTCAGCTTCAGATTCCTGTTCTTCGATGACATTAAGGTCCCTGAATGCTTCCCTTTTAAACATTCCCCGGGTCTCCCTCTCAGGTTCGGGCCAGAGACCTTTCCTTTTTTTGTGCTCCAAAACTTTGGAACTCTCTCCCTCCGGACTTGAGAACAGAGGCCTCTCTAGGTGTTTTTAAAAGCAAACTCAAAACATACCTTTTTAATCTAGTTTTTAATCTGGAGTTATCTTCTTCATGACCCGGACTGCATTATTACAATTATTACTGTTTTTTATTACAATTATTACCTTTATTGCTTTTATCACAACTTTTTAATCTTTGTTTTTATGGGGTTTGTGTTTTTATATTGTGTGTTTTATATTTTTTTATTTTGACTTTTAACCTTAATTTTAAATTTTTATTTATTTTTATCTTATGTATTATTTTAAGGAAAAAACTTTATTTATTTTTACTGGTTTTAATGTGTTATATTTTGCTTTTATGTGTTCTTTTACTAATTATGTTGCGTAGAGTTTGTTTTGACTTTCGTTTACTGTTACTCCTCTCACATAAAGATGTCATGTTTAGGTTCTGCTGCTATGTAAAGCACTTTGGGCTGCATGTATATGTATGAAAGGTGCTATTTAAGTAAACCTGAGTTTGAGTTTGAGACAGGAGTGGCACTTGGTATGGTCCTCTGCTGCTGTGGCCCACCTGCTTCAAGATTGGATGTGTTCAGACGTGTTCAGAAATGTTCTTCCTAAAACCTTGGTTGAACATTCCTCTCTGAGTTCTAGCATCAAAAATGCATTTTTAAAATATTCAGACTAATAACCACGCCACATTCTTGCTTTTATTTTTTTTTATTATACTTAAAATAAAAAACAACAGAAAAAATAAATCAACAATTAAGTTAAAGAAACATAATTCACATGTACATCAACCACCTATAAATGTCTATTAACATATTTACACATGTGAGGACATACATACTGTATGTTTGTCAACACAACAACCAGTTTGAGAAGGGACAGAGTGAAACGTAGAGCACATCTCGTCCTGCTTCACCCTTACAAATCAGATCCATTACTGAATCAAAATCACTATTTATTACCAGCTGTCATTGTTCATTGAAAACAATATAAATACACAGGCAATAACCTCATTTTACACAATACACTGAAAATTCATAGACAAATCTCTGCAAGCACAGCATCATTCTTCATATAAACATCCAAGAAAAACACACTAATAATAGGCACCTAAGAAATATAAATGTAGATATTATGTATACATCTATACACATCTAGACAAGGGGTGTAATGATCCATCGATCTGGACGATAAATCCATTAGTTAAGCAATGATCCAATCAAATCACGATTTTAAAACACCATTAGATCATACAGATGCAATTGCTTTGTATTTCTTTCTTGCTTTAGGTGAAATGTAGCTGATTGTGTTCAATGTGTACATAACGTCTTCTTAAATCAACACCTGAATTGAATCAAAATCGAAATAGAGTCGTGGCAGACTTTGTGATGTCGGCAGATATCACATCATTGTCCAAAGAATTGTTATCATATTGTATCATCATGACACAGGTGATTTACACCCCTAATCTACACACCATACAGTTTATGTAAATGTATATACGACATACATATATGCATAATATTTATAAAGTTTATACATAAATACTTATTTAAATGCACACTTCTGTATTCATAATTGTACACCTGATAACTAAGTATACACATAAAATAAACTTCTCTGCAATGTATCTGATCTAAACTACATCTAATGGTACTTAATATACTTAGCATATGTTACTATTAATCAGTATACAAAATACAATTTACCTATGTGCTAACAAATTGGTTTGATATAAAACATATTTTGTTAAATTACTTATATGGATGGATTAATACTTACCTATAATTTTATTCAAACATTTGTTTATTATTGCACATTTACTCTTCCAAAGTTTAGCACCACAAACAGGAATGCACATACTTCAAGAGCTGTAAGGACCATTGGAAAAATAAAATTGTGTTACCCCCTTGAATTAAAGCCCTCCCCCTCTCTGGTTTTGAACATTTACAGTCACATTAATCTCCTTTCTCTCTTTGGTTTGAACAGCAGGTTGTCTTGACCATATCTAGATGCCTTAATGCACTGAGTTGCTGCCATTTGATTGGCTGATTGCTTAGTTGCAGCTCTTAATCTCTTAATTTGTGTTCTTAGAGCACCTGGTCCAACACCAAGTCTCCAGTTTACCTCTCATATGAACTCAGTGTCACGTCCTCAGTTCGAGTTTTCCTGTTCCTCCGCCGCGTTCCTCTCCTCACAGCTCTGATGTTGTTGTGTCTTCACTTGTCATTTTGTGTTTTTTCTCTTCTTCGTCTCCTCCTCGGGGATGAGCCGGGCGTCTGAGCCCCTCGAGGTTTTTCTGTCTCGCCCACACAGCTTGTCTTCGTCTTTCTTCTTCGTCTCCTACCAGCCGCTTTTTTAGCTTCATTACAAACAATAAATGTGAACCTCCGTCTCCTGCCGCCTCATCCTGGAGATCCTCTCGTCTGAGCTGTTTGTGGATAATGAACGTCTTCAAAGAAACCCAGAGAGGCTTCATGTGCACAACTTTTCTGTGATGTTATCTGCTGTTGTTGTGGATTTGACCTTTTGACTTTTGACAGGTTAATGAGAGACCTCCACACAGAGAGAGGGGTTAAAAAGACCATAGAAGGAGTCGGAAATAATGAGATATTCAGTCTTTCTTTAAATTATGAAGGGATTTTTGCACTAAAGTACTGATTTACTTTTGCACTTTTGGAAAACTTTGGTTCTGTTTTAAAAGTTTTGTTCATTATCTCGTAGGGAGGCACGGCACTGGATTTTTCAATATCCAATATGCTGATATTTTAAACTTATTGCATAAACTGATACCCATATCTTTATCAAGAGCGCAAATTATTTAACTTTACTAACTGACCAATGCCTTTTCCACTCAGTCCATTTCTGCTGACGTGAAGCAAGAACATTAACATTTGAGTTTCAGTCATACAGGCCTGTTAGCCTGCCTCTGCCTACAGTCATCAGATAAACTCTTCAGCAGCTCTAAACGGTCCTGTGTGCTTGATGTGACTTGTTCTTTTACCCCTTTATGTTACTTTTTTTTTTTTTTGTATTGTTTTTGTATTATTTTCTTTTACTTGTATACAGTTGCCTTGGCAACTTGGATGCCTCAATAGGCTTGAATGTAAAAAATAGTTGTTAGAAATGTAGAAATGTTTTAAACTTAATAAAACAAACTTTGACAGCAGTGCTGGTGTCATCCTACATGTGCAAAGCCTTTCTAATACAGATGTGATGATTATGATTTTGCTTTCTGGGCAAAGCGATAATCTTGATTTCACAATAATCTCAATAGTTTGCTGTATTTCAGCTAAACCAGGGCCTCTCATTGCCATGTATTTCCATACATCCTTAATGCAGTCTTGTAATAACTGAATTATAGATCATTAAATACAGTTAAACTGCCACATACCAAAGATGGAGCCTGGTGCCTCCACCTGTCTTCAGCCTCTCATCCCTCTGCTGTAGCTCTGCCCAGACCTTGGATCACATTGTCTTGAACTTCTTTTGTCCCTTGGAGAGAGGCTGAACATGTGACCCAGTTTGAAGTGTTTCACAAACTGGGTTTGGATGTGCTCAGCTCGTGGCTCCTGTGAAGTTATTTTGGCCGGCAGGTCCCCGGTGGCTCGTGGTTTGGATGCTGGAGGATGATGTTTCAGACTCCACAGGCAGACGCTCTGTGATTTCATGACAGCTTCCACTAACAGGATTTAATTATCTGGTTTGGGATGAGTTTGACTTTTTTCTCCTTCACTCACACAAAGACAAACTGGAGTTAGAGTCTCAGAGGAGTTCGGGGTTCAGGAGGTTTTCAGAGATTTGATGAGCTCATAAACAGCTGTGAGGCTGCAGGAAAGACGAGCTGTGAACTCACTGGAAGATGTTAGTTCTCCTCCGCAGAACAACTGTCTGTCCCTGCAGCTCAGTGGAAAAGACACCAGTTTGTTATTTTAAGGAACAATAATAAAGGCTCTGCACTCACTCTATGATATGGACGGTAAATCGTAAATCAATTCCAGTTGAGAATCATTAACAGCTCCGTCAAAGCATCGATATCATGAGTCTTTTTGCTAATCAATTCCCTTATCAGTTCCTTCCACTGACATGGTTCAGAAGCATCAGAATAATATGTGTCGCGATATAACTTTTTCACCTCCGATACTACACCGCTATTGCAGCCTTGAGTTCTGGCCGATACCGATATCTACCTGATACGATATCAGCAGGAGTCATACATACTTTTATAACTTATTTTGTAGTGTGGACTGTAAGAAAAGGCATTGATCAAGTGAAACTACTCAGAGAGCAGTAGTCAGCAATAGTAGGTGAGAAAAACTGACCCCTTTGTTATCAACCAATGGGTTCAATAAATTTGAACCTAAAACACAAGAATATAGAACAATGAAATAAAATAAATGAAATTAAATTAGAAGACCCTGAAAAGTAACCTCAAGAAATCCAGTAAAAACAAAAAGCATATATTTTTAAATAGCAAAATAACCACTGTGTTTGACTTATACAAAAGCATATTCTACAACTAAATTAAATAATTAAAAATAAAATAGAATGGACTACTTGTATCACAGAGTGCTTTTATCGGATATTTTAGATGCAGGGGGATATAACCTGACATTTGTTTTTTTTTTTGCTGATATTGGACTGATAACCGATATGAATATTGGATCGGGACACCCCTACTCAGGATAGTGGCTTAATTTTTTTTTTTGGAAAAGGCACCTGATGCACAACCTTAAGTGGATGAACACCAGCGACTTGCAGAAGCACTTATCTATGCTGTGAAATGTGTTTGACATTGCTGCCACTGAAAGTCTACAGTTCAACATTTGCCCAAACAGAAAATCTGCTGGAATCAATAAGAGAATCGTTAAAGAATTGAATCGATTAGCAGGATTGTTAATAGCACTGGTATCAACTTTTTAAGAGATATAGCTGTTAACTACAAGGACACATGGTGGCCACCATAGTGACAAAATGAATGCAGTAGGATGAGTGTAGAAGCAGAAAGATGACAGGCTGATCACAGGAACAACAAGAACAAACTGACAAACCAAGACCACAATCAACATCTTAATAATGAGACTGAGCAGACACAGACATGACTGATCATCAGTTGATGAGGAGAAATCCTCCTGGAGAAGGAAACAAGGACATTAGTTTGATGTACTAATGTAACTGGTGACTGTGTACATTGGTGGCCTGAAGTTGACACTCGGGCTGGGTATTTCCAACATCATCACGATATGATACGTATCCCGATACTGAGGCCACGATACAAAATTTGTAGTCAAATTGTGAAAGTTGATTACACTTTTAACAGAATTCCAGACAAGTTTTGCTTCATAAGAAAGTAAACAAACAAGGATGATTTTTAAACAATTCTACAACTTAAAAACTTGAATTCAGGCCCTAAAAGATGGTAGAACTAAGTTTGAATTTGGAACATGTGCTTCATCATGTAGCTTGGCTTCTACAAAACCAATGAAGTTGGTATGTTGTGTAAATCGTAAATAAAAACAGAATACAATAATTTGCAAATCCCTTTCAACCTATATTCAATTGAATACACAGCAAATACAAGATACTTAGGGCTCTAATTTCGTAGACCAGGCGCAAGCGCAGGCGCACCTGCCTGCGCCGGCCTTCGCCGCGCGGACTGGGTGTGACCTGCGCACTTTGCAAGTTTCCTGCAGTGCCAAGAGAGGCGCACTCATGGCGCACAGGGGCGCAGAGGTTGCGCGTCCACGCCCACGTCTCTGCCTCTCCGCGCAAATGTCAGAATAGGAGGAGAATAGACGTGAGTGGGATTATCACAGCCGATCGCTGTCTTCACCAATCAAATGAGCGCCTCTCCTCGCCTTTAAATGTGCTGCGGCTGAGGCGCAGCGTCTGATTGGTCTGAATTATCCCCGCCACCGCGGAAACAGTGCGCTGGAAAGACCCAGCAGTGGAGACGCTGTCCCTTCAGCAGGAGAATGGACAGCGGGGCGCGTCACCGTGTGGGCCAGCTCCCGGGACAGATGTAATCTGTTCCTTTGTCATTTATAGGAGTAAAAAAAATAAGAGACAGTTACACCACAGCTGGCTTATCCATTCATAATACTTGTGATCCACCTGCACTCCTGGTTTGTCATCGCCAAATAGCGGAGCTTTTAGTGATAAACTGTATACTCTACCGGTGTCTCCTCCTCATCCTCCTTGCAATAATGCTCTCCATCTTTTTAGAGCAAGTTAAAAATAAAGACTAAAAAAGAGGAATATGGGAAATCACGGGTAAATCCTGAGTGACATACATTTATTTTCTCTCCTTTTTCTTCGTCTTTTTTCCCTTTTTTTTCTTTGAATTTAATGAAATGAGAGAAGCCAGATATTTACTCAGTATCAGATATTAAGGCTGTTTATTGTTGACTTGTAAGATGTGCATCAAATTTCCAGCTGCCGTCAGGTTAAGTTTCCATTATGACAAACGGCTTTAATCCGACATCAGATGTGACGGGAAGGTTAATATAGATACAAATGTATATGCTGGTTTAGACGGGGACATTAAATAGTGATTGCTGTGATTGTTTATTGCATTAAAATGTGCCTGACACTTTGGAAACCAGCCTCTGAGGCGTGTGCACATGTGCGCTTGTCACCAAAGTACAGCCGAGGTTAGACCAGGTTGCAGCTGGCGAGCTTTCAGCGCAGTTTCTGCGCTGTTTTTGGCACGAAATTGTCACTGCGCCAACATGAATCTGCCGACACCTCCCCCTGGTGCGCCATCACCTCCCCTTGGTGCGCCGTCACACCCACCTCTGCGCAGACGGTCTACCAAATTGTCAAATTGGCAGCGCACGGCGGTGCACCGCACGAAATTAACACTGCGCGGGGTGCGCCAGGCTTGCGCCCCCTGCGCTGCGCCACGAAATTAGAGCCCTTAATGTTCGAACTAGTAAACTTTGTCGTTTTTTGCAAATATTAGCTCATTTTGAATTTGATGCCTGCAACATGTTTCAAAAAAGCTGGCAAAGTGGCAAAAAAGACTGAGAAAGTTGAGGAATGCTCATCAAACACTTATTTGGAACATCCCACAGCTGAACAGGCTAATTGGGAACAGGTGTGTGCCATGATTGGGTATAAAAGCAGCTTCCCTGAAATGCTCAGTCATTCACAAACAAGGATGGGGCGAGGGTCACCACTTTGTGAACAAATGCGTGAGCAAATTGTCCAGCAGTTTAAGAACAACATTTCTCAACAAGTTATTGCAAGGAATTTAGGGATTTCATCATCTACGGTCCGTAATATCATCAAAAGGTTCAGAGAATCTGGAGAAATTACTGCACGTAAGCGGCAAGCCAAAAACCAACATTGAATGCCTGTGACCTTCGATCCCTCAGGCGGTACTGCATCAAAAACCGGCATCACTGTGTAAAGGATATCACCACATGGGCTCAGGAACACTTCAGAAAACCACTGTCAGTAACTATAGTTCGTCGCTACATCTGTAAGTGCAAGTTAAAACTCTACTATGCAAAGCCAAAGTCATTTATCAACAACACCCAGAAACGCCGCCGGCTTCGCTGGGCCCGAGCTCATCTAAGATGGACTGATGCAAAGTGGAAAAGTGTTCTGTGGTCTGACGAGTCCACATTTTAAATTGTTTTTGGAAACTGTGGTCGTCGTGTCCTCCGGACCAAAGAGGAAAAGAACCAGCCGGACTGTTATAGGCGCAAAGTTCAAAAGCCAGCATCTGTGATGGTATGGGGGTGTATTAGTGCTCAAGGCATGGGTAACTTACACATCTGTGAAGGCACCATTAATGCTGAAAGATACATACAGGTTTTGGAGCAACGTATGTTGCCATCCAAGCAACGTCTTTTTCATGGACGCCCCTGCTTATTTCAGCAAGACAATGCCAAGCCACATTCTGCACGTGTTACAACAGCGTGGCTTCGTAGTAAAAGAGTGAGGGTACTAAACTGGCCTGCCCGTAGTCCAGACCTGTCCCCCATTGAAAATGTGTGGTGCACTATGAAGCGTAAAATACAACAATGGAGACCCCGGACTGTTGAACAACTTAAGCTGTACATCAAGCAAGAATAGGAAAGAATTCCACCTGAAAAGCTTCAAAAATTGGTCTCCTCAGTTCCCAAACGTTTACTGAGTGTTGTTAAAAGGAAAGGCGATGTAACACAGTGGTAAAAATGCCCCTGTGCCAACTTTTTTGCAGCGTGTTGCTGCCATTAAATTCTAAGTTGATGATTATTTGCAAAAGAAAATAAAGTTTCTCAGTTCGAACATTAAGTATCTTGTCTTTGCTGTGTATTCAATTGAATATAAGTTGAAAGGGATTTGCAAATCACTGTATTCTGTTTTTATTTACGATTTACACAACGTGCCAACTTCACTGGTTTTGGGTTTTGTACTTTGAACTGTGCCATTGTTACCCTTACCCACAGTGTATTGACAACAACTGTCAAAACACATACACATATCACCAAGGAGTGTGTGACGATATTTTGACATATCAATATTTTGAGCACAAGCCTAGTTGACAATATTGTTGACTTTTCCATACATGTAGGTGTTAGCTTGGTTTTCTTGGCTGTGCTTCATGAACTAAGACTCAGCTCTCAGATCATTATTCACAACAAACATAAGCCTGATCAGTGCACACGGTTAGTCTGGATCATTCAGGCCAACTGCCAAAGAACTGGTTGTCAGGGCAGCTGTTGTTTTTCCATCTGAATATTTCAGAAAATCAACATCTGATTTAGGAGGCCTCCAAACAAAGACAAATTCACAAAGACACAAGTTTTTAGTACAAGCGTAACGTCCATACTGACAAGGTGTCTCAGCTGCCTGAAAATGGGTTCCAGATAGGGATGGGAATTGATAAGATTATATTGATATCAATGCTATTAACTATCCTGCTAATTGATCCAATTCTTTAACGATTCTCTTATTGATTTCTGCAGATTTTCCGTGTGGGCAAAAATGTCAAATGCATGTCACAGCATAGATAACTGCTTTTGCAAGTTGTTGATGTTTCCACTCACTTAAGGTTGTGCAGTAGGTGCCTTTTGTAAAAAATTAAGCAGCAATTCTGACACTTCTGAACCCTGTCAGTGGAAGGAATTGATAAGGGAATTGATTTTGCAAAAAGACTCATGATATCGATTCGTTAGTGATTCTCAACTGGAATTGGTTTTCAATTCCCATCCCAAGTCCCAGAGTTGTTTAATCTGAAAAAAACGCTGACCTTGCGTTTCTGGCTCACCAGATAGTGTTTGAATAATTTCATTTTTTTTTGGAAAGTGTGAACAGAATTGTTTCTGTCACTTGATCTATGCTCAGCCTAATGCCACATACCTCAGTCATAGGGCTGGGTTAAAAAAATCGATTGAAATCGATTGAAATTGATTGAAATCGATTGAAATCGATTTTTCTTTAACTGGTTCATAATCGATCCATAGAATCCAAAGATCGATCTTTTAACTTGGGTAGTTTTTTCTTCTTTGGATGTGCAGAGAAGCAGCCTGTGGTATCAACCCTGCTCGCGTTTAGCATTGCTTTCTACTGAACAAGATCTCATGAGATGTTACTGCAAACAAACATGTTGGAAGCACTATATGGGCACCACTAGCACGTTTAAAAGCTGATGTTTGGATGTACAGTATTTTAGATTTAACAAGTTCAAAGGAAATACGAGTTGGACAAAAAACAAGTAATATGCAAAATATGAATTAATGCATGTCATTAAAATATGATTAATGTAATTGCTCTGGGTTTAGTTCTTCATGTTTAAACAATTTTTAATGATGTACCAGGTCAAAAGGTCACTTCTTAAATTTACAGCACTATTTTACCTAAGATATCCCAGACTGAATAAATGTCGAATTAAATTGTGAATCGAATCGATTTGAGACCTTGTAATATCGAATCGAATCAATCCAGAAAATCTGAATCAGTACCCAGCCCGACTCAGTCAAGCACACATCAGAAATCTGAACCGTCCCTTTAATGTGACTGCAGCATCAGATGCAGGAAATGGCACGTTATAGTCTGCATGAATCAACAGACAGAAAAAGTGCTTTTTACTGTAGTTGGATGTTTTAGATGTTTCCAGAACATTGTCATGTTGAACCTGAGGTCATGAGAGTAGAGGCACAAAACTAAATGATCGATTATTTTCAGAACATCTTCATTATTGCTGTTGAAGGAAGTAAGGCGAACATGATAATAATATTATAATAATATATACAAGTTTATACAAGTTCCTCATATTAGGGCTGGACAATTAATCGGATTTTGATTTCAAATTTGCCATCTGACAATCATTAAAACATTATAATCAAAGAAAAACGATTAATATGCCACACAGTGTGGAGTGCCGTGTATGCAAGTTCCTGCGCTTCATAGCGCTTCTGTGTTCCACGTGCAGCCACAGCGAGTGTGTGTGACTTATGTGGATCAATAATACTGTATGTGCCACTCCTGTTCTTTGAAGTTGTGTTTAAATCAATACTGAAGTTTTTAAATAAATGAATAATTGTGTATATTAATTGTGATTTCAATATCACTGAATATAATCGGGATTCTTATTTTTACCATAATTGTCCAGTCCTACCTCATATTCACATATAGCTTGTGTACGTTCGGTTAAAACACAATCAGATGTCTTTATTCTTCATTTTGGACATGATTCAATCCTGGAAACACCACAGAGCTGTTTCACAAGATCATTCAAATTACAACTCATCCTTCTGAAGCCACTTGGTCAGTTTCTGCCTCTTCTGTCCCTCCTCTCTCCTCCTCCTCCTCCTGGACAGGTGGGCAACAGACCACAGATATCAATTAGCCATAAAGACTCAACAGTTTGGACTGTGCTCAGAGGGTCCAGATGGTGAGAAACAGTTAGCATGAGCAGAGGAGGGAAATCAGACAGAGCAGATTTCTCATGTGAATCAACGTATTAGTCTCCTCATTGTATCCATATTAATCAGGATGTATTTCTGCCTGGTGCTTTCTTTCAGTGTTGCAGGGCCAATGTGGATGATAGCGCTGCTTGAAACTTTTTTTTGTTTTCTTAATTAAAGACCAGCTAAACACAAATTAAAAAAAAGAATTTTGTGGAGACTACATGTGGGTGTTTACAGTGGCTTTACATCTGTACTGACTCTTTTCATGAGCAGTTTAGATGTGATATTTTCACAAGTCCATCCAGGTAACAGATCATTGAAAGTGTTTGGAAAGGGCTCAACCTGTCAAAAACTCCCTTATGGTGATTTTGGACATGCATTCTGAATACCTTAAATTATCTGGACATTATCTGGTGAGTCAAGTTTTTTTACGCAGACTTTACCAGGTAATGTCCCTCCTAGTATTTTGTCATTGTAAAGTCTAAGTGACTCATGTCTGAACATGGCAGTGAATTATCAGGGCAAATTAGTACCCATCCCTCATGCATCAAAAGAGGTGCTGTCGGGTACAGAGCTGAAACTCTGCAGCTTTCTTTCTCTGCAGTGATTGTCTCTGCTCTGTCTGCATGTTACACTGAAGTCAAGCTATAATTGTAGTGTAAGTTTTTCTTCTGCTTTGCACATTATGAACACTGACTTCTGTCGTGTATTATTGGTGACTAATGGTGACCTATTGGAGGAGCAAGTATGATCGTGTCTGTGAATTTATATCCTGATAATTTCAGGGTTCTGTGAAAAGGGTAGTGTTGTGCTCAAGACCACCCTATCCGAGACCAAGACTTGCCCGACACCAGCATGCACCGAGACCAAGACAAGACCAGGACTTTTGGGAGTCGAAACTGGGTTGAGACCGAGACTGAGACAAGCCGAGACCATCAAAATCAATTTTAAAAACAATTTAAAATTGAACAGTTTAGGAGGGTGTCCCTCAGTCACAACACCGAGAAGGTTACAGTCATCATAGGGGGAAAAGACACATGAATTGAAGCGTAACATCCCGAGTCCGGCCGGTCCGAGACCAAGACAAGACTGAGTAAAAATGCTCTCGAGTCCAAGACAAGATGAAGACCTTCAAAATGTGGTCTTGAGACCAAGACCAGTCTCGAGTAACACAACACTAGAAAGGACCAGAGTAAAGCACGTAACCTGAGCCAGACCATGAATCAGAGTTTAGCCAGATCTTCTTCTTTATTCTTCATTGAAATTCATCTTAAGTTCCCGCCTCCTTCTGAGCTTGATCGTTCAAGCCGTACAAAATTAATCAGATCCAGATCCAGCTACACTGCAAGTCTGATCTGGTGAATAAACTCTAAACTCTGATGGCGTTGGCAGCGTGGGAGAAATTCGAGAAACATCAGCTCGGAAATTCACAAAAGTGTTTTTTGAACTTCAGCTTTAATTTTTCACTATCAGTCGATATTGAAACAAAGTTACACAGAAAAATACTGCCTAATTAACTTTTGATAAAATTATAAACTGTTTATGGCAGATGTCATGAAGTCATTTATTTAGACTCAGAAAGGCTGAGATATTTTAGCTGTCACGTTAAAAACCCTCATCTGACTCCAGTTTCTCTGAAAATTGGAAAATCTGTCACAGTCTATATTTGCTTCTGCAGAGAAGAGACTGATTTCCTCTGAGGCACTCTTCTTCTGGAGTTTTGAAAGACCCCTGGTTTGTTTCAGACTCTGCCAGAAACCTGAAATCTTCCCACTCAAACCCTCACATCCAAACTTTTGGAGCGTCTTTAGTCCTGTATGAAAAAAACATACCAACAGAAGTGAGCATTTCTGGAATTAATTTAGTTTTCCAGCAAATCAGAATTTTTTTTATAATTATCCTGATGTCGGGATTAATCAAGTCTGTCGTGGCTCATACAAGTTTTTCCTCCTGTGTGACTGTAGATTAGCTGAAATATCTGAAGAGGGGCTGTGTGAACATCCTTCACTGTTTCAGATAGAATCAGAGCTCCATCTTAATGATGAAATGATGAGGTCCATCAGTCTGTTTGACGGACGACTGACAGCTGAAGACCTCTGCAGAGATCCGAGACATCATGCACTTTGCTGAGACTTTGACCCAGAACAGTCTGCTGGTTCAGTAGATCAGGGACAGATGTGGAGTGTCTTACCTGTCCTGGAAATGCTTCTACACTCAGCTTGGATTCAAGGAGGCTTCAGTGTTAACAAACATGGTGGACTTGAAGCTAAATGCTGGTAGCACTTAGCCTCCTTTGACATCCTTGCTAGTTATGACTGCGGACCGGCTCACCTCAGTTTGTCATAGATGCTCTTGTTTGCCACAAGTCAACAGTTTGCTTCTCCACTGTTGATGTCCGTCGAGCTTCATGCTTCACTTTACTCTCATTGCCATGGCTGTTTTTGTGTCCTGCTTCAGCTCGACAAACACAGCACATGCTCGGCTGTCCTTGTTGCTCAGGATTTCTGATTATAAATACTGAACACTGTAAAATTCAAGATTTGCAGTCAGCATCCCTGATCATCTTCTCAAGCAATTATGAACATGGATGTATTATGAGAACTGGATAGCGTGGCTCTGCCTTCTACCATGTAACGGTTTTGAAGCCATAATATCCCCCGTCAGGGCGCCGCCATTGTGCAGCCAGTAGAGAATCTGGACCATATCTGGATGCAGCTGTCGTAAACGGTCGCAAAACTCTGCAGCATACAGCGTACACAATCATTGTGAAACTGCCATAAACCATGGTTATTTTTAAAATTCTAATAACTGACGAAAAAGAAACTTTTCAGAAAAAAGAGGATTTGGAAAAAATGCAGCCCATTAATACTTTCATATCACCACAGCATACGGATGGGAGAAATATTTCTGGATGGGGGCGACGGAGAGTTGACCTATACTGCAGCCAGTCACCAAGGGGAGCAGTTTTTGTGGCGACTTTGCAAAAGCCCAGCGACATGACGTCCATGTTTTTTACAGTCTATGATTATGAAGGATAAAATGAGTCGTTACACCCCTCACACCACAGGATAATCAGGCAAAATCATCTTTAGGACCTCCACATTATCTGGCCAATGATGAGTTCGAATGAAAGCAGGGATCCGAGCCAAAGCTCAGGCTGATTATCATGTTGTGTGTGCCCTGCTTTAGCTGGATTGAAGTGAATGAGGGACGTGGAAGAATATGAACAGAGGGAAACCCTGTCATAGAGCAATACAGGGATGATGAAGGCTGGAAGTTTCAGTATTTTCAACAATGAGCCTGTGTGGTTTTTCAGAGGACTAGCAGTCAGCGCTGCTTTTGTTCTGTCTATTTTAGTTCTCTACCATTTAACGGGACAACCACCTTCGTCTCTACTATCAACACCTACATTATTATCATTCAAAAGGCATTTAAAGGGGTCATTAATGTTACAAAACATTCAATAATTCATGTAATTACTTTATGATTTGTTTACTGTGCAACTCTATGATTTTGCTTTTTATTTGATCTTGTCAAACTGCTCTTTGTTGTTGTAAGAGGGGAGCAGTGTTGTGGAAGTTACTTTTAAAAAGGAGTGTTTGCTCATTACTCGTTACTTCTGAAAAAGTAACTCTTTACTTTACTTAGTTACCCTCTATGAAAAGTAACATTTCACATTACTTGTTACTTTTGCGTTACTTTTACATTGTTCGACTTTGGACAGAGCCCCATATCTGTTCCTAAATGTGAAGGCCAAAGAGTTCTACTACAAAGAACATAACAGTTATTTCTTTTGTGTTTTTTTTTTTAATAAAATGTCACATACCCTGTGGAATGAGAGCTCATGCCCAGTGTTTCCACATTTTGCTTCTGAAATAAGAAACCAAGTCGATAAAAACAAGCCCAAAATAAGCAACCTCCAGCTATTTCCTGTCCTCATGTGATGTACTACTTTTAAAAAAGAGAAGTCTACATAAAGTGTGTTAATTTTCGTCAACATTACATTTCAATATCACAGTGCCAAGCATCTATTCAAGAAAAGAATGTTGTTATAATAAGCAGACCTGGAAACTTTGGTTCTGGAGCATGCGCCATGTGCGTGAGTGTGTTTGGGGGCGTGCATAATAACCACGAAACGAGGAAGTGGAGAAACTGCCTACCCCAGTCGTGTTTTGCTTTATGTTAGGAGCTGGAAGATAATCAGGGGGATTCACACAGACAGAAGAGCCCCAAGAAGAAACCTCACGTTTAGACACAAGCCCAAAAAGCCGCGACCCTTGGCCGTGAATCATGAGATTTGCGGCCCTTAGAAACTTATAACGAGCGGACTTAGCAACACTGCTCGTGTCAATGCGAGCAGCTGTGAAAGCGGCTTCGGTGACAGAGCTGTCTGTGGGAAAGGTAATGTTGCGGCGCATCAAAAAGGAACTACGTTTCATTACCAAATTTTCAGTAGCAGTGCGCTACTTTACTTTTTACCCGGAAAAGTAGTTACGTTGCACACAACACTGGAGGGGAGGTACTTTACATGGTGCACGTTTTACTTAAGTATCTTGCATTCTTAGAATACATTACTTTGATAATGTGAAATAAGCTAAAATAAGCTAGACAGATATTTATTCTGTACAATGTGTATGTAATAGAGATAGACCGATATGGTTTTTTTGGGGCCGATACCGATACCGATTATCGGTTGTCATGGAGGCCGATAACTGATATTTGAAGTCGATATTCATTTGCAGTAAAAGTGAAAATACTGCCGTCAAATTTTGGATAATACAAAGTCCAACACTTTGTTTCAGTGCCTTTAAACATATGTTTATTTCAGGCTCAGAAGCATGCCTTATAACATTTAAATAAACTCTTAAATAAATTAGCTGCCTAAAGTTTTATCCAGTAAACATAAATATCCAAAATTTCAAAATAAATGAAATGTTGTTTAATCTTTAAGTCTTATTTGTTTTAAGGTCAAACAAGAAAACAATGTGCAGGGAGTTCCCAGGGTTAGCAGCATCTCTTTTAAACTTAACTGAAAATTTAGATAAAAATATGTTCCTGAAGCTTTTTAAAGGAAATTAAACAAAATAATATAAAATTTGCTCCAAAATGTGAGCCTCAAATCAATTAGTATTGCTAATTCGCTAACGTGTTGGACCTCGCATTAACGTTAGTTAGTGGTCGTGAGATGTAAAGCTTCTCATGTGGCTCCCTCACAAACACACACTACTCTCTACCACAACAGATATTCTCCTAGACATTAAGATAGTCACGATGCTAACTGCATTAGCCTGTCAATGACATTTTCAATTGACGTTAGCATTAAGTTAGCAGACTTTCGGTTTAGGACTTAAGGTTTTTACTCCCTCCCTCTCTCTCTTTCTTTCTCTCTGTCTCACACACATAAACACAGACACAAACACAAACACACTTCTACTATTACGGACAATTTCCATTTCTATGTAATCAGCTCCTTTTTATCAAGTGAGTAACAGATACGTATGGAAGGGCTGCGGGCGAGCAGAGCTGCTGCTTATAGCGTTATTGGGCTCACAGTAACGTTACTGGTAGTTGTGAGCTGTAGAGGACTGGGATGTTTATTACATTTCTGGAGAGTTTGCAGCCTTTACTTAACTTGGAAACATATGCTCTCCAGTGGAACTCCACTCGGCAAAACGAGAGAGCTGTGTACCTGCAGCTGAGAAAGCTGATTGGCTGTCACCCGAACCATGGCTCTGCATGTAACCAATCAGATCGTGCTGTGGGTTGGACAATTCTGGAGACAGAGTAGTGACTGCAGACAGAGAGAAGCGGCTGCAACAGAGCCAAAATAACCCCGTTTTAAATTAATTTATTATCGGCCGTCGGATTAACAAAAAGGCCGATGCCGATATGCCTCAAAATGACGAATATCGGCGCCGATAATCGGTCTATCCCTAGTATGTAATACTTGTTAAATGTTCATATAAAGAGCCTATAAGTTGCATGGAATTTTAGAAGCTGGAAACTTTCCATGAGAATTAACAGGAATTTATGGGAATTAACCTGGAATTTATTAAACTGAACATAAGACAGCATGAGGGATTTTATGTATGTTTGATATAAATTTTGGAGATAATAATCTTTACTAGATTTCATGCAAGTATGCTTGAGAGTATCTCTGCTATTCCTTAATCACATGCAACAGCACACTGCTTGTAGACTGTAGAGGTATTGAGGCCACACCCCCTTCATGCACTGTGCAGGCCTCCATCGCCCAAGTTGAAATTGATTGTTGACACAGATATTACTGAATCAATGTAAAGGTCTCTTGATGTTGCTGTGCCTTTGGCTTTGTGTAATGGGCAACTGAGATCTGAGATCACCTCCTGCACATTGAAGCATTGAAGCTTTGTTGCTATAATGGCAGTTCACTGTAGATTTCTTCCTGAACAAGTGCCTGTTTATTGACCTCAGATATGTACCAATAAAGACACAGAATTGCCTCTTCTTCCTCAAAGGATCCTGACTGGTGTAGTTTGTTTCTGATCAGGAATAAGCCAATCAGCCTACAGCTTTAATCCACCTGATTACTGCCATGTTGTTTTGCAAATCTAACTTCTCTGCAAGGCTACAGCAGCTGTACTATTTGCTCAATGGCAGCAAGCAAATATAAGAATGCTACATGCTAAATAATGAGTATAAGCTAGGTAAACAAGCTCCTAAAATGTGAACCTGATGACAGAGTCTCTCCAAGCATGTCTGTCTGATTACACTTTCATTTTCCGTCTGGTTTATCTGCAGAGTCTTCATTTGTTTCTAACAGATCAGCTCGGTGCACTTTATAACTGCAGGATGTTAACTCAGAGATGCAGCAGTTGTGTGAATATTATCCTGATTGCCGTGTGTGTTGGAGCTGAGGTGAAGCTTCCCTGCAGGATTAAAGTGAACCATCATTTAACTGCTGTGAATCCTGATCAGCCTCTCTCAGCACGCCGGAGTCATGTCAGCCGCTGCCTTTGATGTCACCACGTTTTTTCCAGCGTCGGTGAAGGTGGATCGGGTGTGGGGGTTTGATTTGCATACAAAGCTATTCTTGACTCCTCTTTGTTCTCCCGCGCGGTGTGGAAGCAGTAATTGTCTTCATTGTCAGAGGTGTTTATCTGGTGGGTTTGCAGCAGATTTGGTATGATACTGCGCGGCTGCAGAAATACAGACTGAGAAAAGAAAACTTTTGGAATTTTGTACCATAGAAGTTCTCGTGGGTACACCCTGCCCTTAAACCAAAACACAAATTAGACTTAATTATAAGTTGTCATGAATCTCTCAGGTTGGCTCAGTGCTCAGCAGATCAGGTTCTTCTTGCAGCTTGAGGGAGACACTAATGGTTACGAAGAGATTAATGACTATATTGTTGGTATTTGTGACGTCTTCTCTCACCTTCCTGCTCTGCTTCGATGGCAAAAAAGAGACTCCTTTGTCAACAGAACTGTCAGTCATCATACAAAGCCTAGTTCCCATAAAGTTGGGATGTTGTGGGAACTGTTGTTATCACTATTCGTGCCTTCACTTATATGCAAGTTACCCAAGCCATGGGCACTAACACCTCGACTCACACAACCTCGCCTAGTCCTTGCTTTTGAATGACCTTTCTTGGAAGCTCCTTTTAAACCAGATCACCGCCTGTTTACAGGTCCCTAACAGGTGTTTTATGAGCATTCCTCATAGTCTTTTTTGCCCCTGTCTCAATTGTTTTGGGCCGTGTTGCAGACATCAACTCAAAATGAGTGAATAGATGCAGAAAACAATGAAGTTTGTCAATTTGTTTCCTAGTGTTTTGAACTGAGTATAATTTGAAACCGATTTGCAAATCATCGCATCCATCTGTTATCTGTACTGCTTATCCCTTTCAGCGCAAAGTCGAGGCTAAAGCCTGTCCCAACTGATGTTGAGCTGGGGGCAGGGTACACCCTGATCCAGTCGCCAGCCAATCACAGGGCCACATATAGACCAAGACACACAAGCAATCTATTTTTCCTTACCCCCAGAATAACCCAAGAAATCGGTTGTGCATTTAAATATCAAGCTGCATCTGACTGGAATAAAATTCTTGATTCATTAAGATCAATCACATCTTTTCCTATGTTAAAGTTACTTATCTACACATTTTTTGCTCTTATCTTTGATTTTGCCCTTCATGTTGTATTGTTGCTTTATTTATTTATTTATTTTTTAAGCAATTACTTGGTGTTTCAACTTTACTTATCTACGACTACAAATCTCATGTAAGCATATGTATATCAAACTCCTTTTTACAGATTTATGTATGTGACCACAGACTGTATCTCATTCTTTGTTATGTAGGACCAATACTGTTTGATGGGGGACTGACCTAGCATCTGAGAGCATAATGTAGGTGTATTAGTGTGTTTGTGTGTGTGTATTCTGTACTTAATGTTGTTTTATTGTGTATTGCATTATTTGTTCTATAAATATGTCCTGTAATGACCCCCTTGAAAATAAGATGGTGCATATCAAGGGGCTTTCCTTCTAAATTAAAAAATAGATACAAAAATAGACAGACCTTTTGGAGTAGGGCTACAAGATTTATCTTTTTTTAAATTGAAATGTCAATTTCAGACAAAAGCCACACTTTCTTTCAGCGCCCCTGACTGACCCAGGATCTGTTGTGTCAACAAATGTTACAAATGTGTTACAAATTTGCAGGTGATTTGCATTTCTGAAGGTGCTGGCAGGAAGGTCAACGACACAGTGCCTTTGTTTAGAAGTTGAAGTTGGAATATGTTATGAGTTTTTCATCATTGATTTCCTTGTATGCTATATATGCTATATACTAAACACGGTGAAGCTTGATTTGAAGAAAATCATGAATTGAATTAAATTGCAATTTCTGCCAGAAAAATCGCATTAAGATCTTTTCCTAAAATTTGGAATATTTGGAATTTCGATTTATAACTGAACTAGCATGTTTCTGGTTTGAAGTAGGGACCTGGAGTGCTTGGAGATTTGTATAATTTGCCGATATTCCAGCTGATATATAGCTAATATGTGAGGCAGATATAGATCGTCTGTAAATATCTGCAAAAATTTCAATGTTGGCCGATAGGATATTTAAGTTTTTAGGCTGATATTGGCCAGTCCCGATATCAAACTGATAATATTGTGCATCCCTACTTGGATAGAACCCATGCATGTACGAGGAGAAGAAGCAAACTCCACACAGAAAGGTCCTGACTGATATTGGATTCAGCAACTTTCTTACTGTGAGGCATGTGCACCACCTGCTACCTCAGGCCGTCCCCATCAGCTGTTCGACCACTTTACTCTGAAGCAGTGGGTGTGGCTTTGACCTTCCAGCTCTGTGCTCTGATGTTTACTGTGGGCTGCCTTGACATGCTCCTCACACCAATGATGGGTCACATTGTGAAGAAAACTTTACTAGAGACTTCCATGAGTGTACCTGGGTGCATTATAACATCTGGAGTCATCACAGCCAGCAGTCTCTGAAGTGTTGGTGCACGGCGTGAAACATGGAGCTGAATGCTGGAGAATGACGACATTCACCGGCCATCGTACAGTAAAGAGAGAGATCATAGGTGTGAGTGTTTGTGTGTCTGTGAGTCCCCGTGGACTCAGAAAACCAAAGAAAAATGAAAGCTTTTCTTGTGCCGTTGATATTTGTGCTCTGTGAATCCACCAGGGAGCCTCAGATGACGCAAAGATGTTTGTTTCTCAGTGTGAGTGTGTGTGTTTTGTACTGAACACAGACCCCCTTGTCCTTCGTTTTATCAGCCAGAGAAGAAAGTAAAGGAGCAGCATGTTCAAGGTGACAAACTGCTATCATGTTTGTGTTCCTCGCTGCTGTTGAGACACGTGCACTTTTCTCATATGTGTGTGTTTGTGTTGAGATGTGGTTGTGTAACTCATAGTAAACTGAAGCTCAGATCTGTTTGTGAAGTTTTCTACTTACACATGGAAGTTTTAAGCCAACAAAGATAAGAAAATAAAGTTCAAATTTAGACTAGATGTGAGGTCTTAATCAGAAAACAGTCATATTCAGCACACTTCACATACATTGTCTCTTGTTTACCCTGAGTAAAAATGATCTATCCAAGGTGAAAACCCAGATTGACACTGATATAATAAAATGGATGTATTATCTTTAAAACAAATTACAGTTTGATGTGGCATTTTTTGCCCGTTAACACTCCTAGTGTAACTTTTGGTTGTACTTATTGTACTTTGGACTAACTGTAGAAGCTGCACTGGAAATAACAAGATCAAATTAAAATACAAAGACTTATGCCATAAGCATGAACACAAACAAAATGATCAATAAATAAAATAGAAAAAGAGTGTTAGATGCTCACAACTGTCTATTAGGGTTAATAATGTCCCTTTGGTCTCTGAGTGCGGCTAACGTTAGCATAGCTTGCACAGCAACTATTTAAATCTCCTTGCTCGTCCACATTCCAGTTCTAGGTTTGGGTCTTTATGCTAAATCATCTGATAGCCTACATGGAGGCACACGTAACACTAATAGCTGCAGAGTGTTTATATTTTTGGGTCATTGCCTCGAAAAAACATGCTAATCAGTCAAGATCATGTGATCAAGATTTGAGCCATCTGAAGACTTTTAGAAAGTCTTTTCAGAAAGTCTGTGCTGTTCAGTTTCCATTTGCTGCTCTCTTCAGTTGCACATGCTTTTTAGCCAATAAGAAAGGGAGAGCTCATTAGCTGCTCTACGGAGAGATATGTGCTTGCTGAGAAATGTAAAAGGTGGAGGTACTTTTTGAGAAAAGTGACTACACCTGCATGGGTGTCGACGGCCTACACAGCCAAACAACCGAAGAAAAGGCAGACAGGGGCGCCTCAACGAAGGAATAAGAATGATATGGTGAACATCTGTATGACAGTTGAAAGGTGGAGACAGCATTGCAAGTGTAGCACCTCCATAAATGCAAAGTGCCTGTAAAATAGTAATATAGTTTGAGCTGAAAGAAATTGTAGCTTTGGCAGTCACATGATTGCATAATCTGAAATTGCAATTTGGATCTGAAAGTGATAAATCTATGAGCCCTACAAGTTCTGCATACTGCTCACATGTTTGGTCCAGGAGGTCCTCTTTTCAAAAATACCAGTTTCATCAGTGACAAATGGAGGAAAATGATCTCATTTCATTTTAATAACTTGGTCAAATTGCTCAAAAATTAACTGTGCATGGACCTTATTTTGATACAATATTATTACACATTCTAATCATTCATGTTGAAAAAGAGGCATCTTTGAGGTAACACTAAAACCAGACTCTTTTATTTCACACTTCTGATGGTAAAAGGAAAAAAAAAATGATAAAGGCTCAGCCTGTTTGGTTTTAGATCCGTTCAGATGCTTATTCTTCTTGACACCAAAACTTCAATTCTCCTCATCCTGGCCTGTTTCTGTTCTCCTTAACGCCTCACAGGCTCATAATTAAAAGTCTGTTAACATCACTTTATGTATGAATAAAAAAATCTCCCTCGTTATTAATAAAACCACTAAAAAATGTAAAATATAGGGATGACAATCCAAAACCAATTTTAGTTAAGAGTCTTTAATGATTTTCTTTTTTCTGAACAATCCTCTTATCAATTCTTTCCACTTTGTTCTGCATGACTTGCAAATTAAGGATGCCTTGCTCTCATCAGAGGCAGTCTGCAGAAATGAGAACAATGAAGTCAGAAGGGGGCAGAAATGTGGCTTAATATCAGACAGAAGCACTGACTGCAGTTTTTAGGGTGTGGAAACACCATCAAGTCTCTGAATATTAGATGTGACATCTGTTTGACAATGTTGTCACTGAAAACCTGTGCAAGACAACTTTTCCCAACCAAAAAATCCACAGGAATCGATAAAGAATTGGTTTAATGATGTCACTGATATCAGTAAAATCATATCAGTTCCCATTGGGGCTGCCACAAATGACTATTTTGATAGTTGACTAGTCAACAACTATTTTTGGTATTAGTCGACTCGTCACATCATGCATGAACTGCAGCGTACCGCGCCAGCATGCACCTTGGGGCCCAAATCGCTTAAAGTAGTTGTAGTTGTAGTCGTGCATGCACCATATGAGTGAGTGTGTTTGGGGGTGTACTGGGTTTATTCCCGCAGGTGTGACAACCAGGAAACAGGGTGGGGAAAGGACAAACTACCTACCACACTCATGTCTTGCTTTGTGGTGGGCAGCTGGGTGATTATGAGGGATTCACACAAGCAGAAGAGCAAACCCAAAGTCACTTTTAATGAGCCGACTTGGCAACACAATACCTGTTGTCTTAGTCTGTGCTCAGCCTGCTCCCTCACGCTTTCTGCATCCCACACGGATGTAGTAATAAACTTTGTTCTAGTAGATGCAAAATCTGACACGTTTTCGGGGACAGCTTTAACCAGGGACAGGTCATCCAAAACAGGGACTGTCCCCGGAAATGGGGGACGTCTGGTTACCATACTTTTGACGCCCATCTGTTAGCTGCTAACTAGCCAATTAGCTTATCGATACGACTGTTCCTCTTTGTCAGAAATTGAATCAGCCATGATATCCTTCCTTTTCAGATGCTTATGCATCATTGATGCCAGGGAAGGCAAGCTCAGCCTTGCAGATTTTGCAATGCACATTCTTCTCTTTTGTTTTGGTTAAATGCTTCCAAACTTTCGAGCTCCGTTGCCGGTTGATGGGCAAAACTCTTCTGGTGACATCATGACTGAGCCAGATTGCTACTGCTCATGTGTCAAGGACAGAAAGGCAGACAAGATAGTGGAAGGTACAACGGCAGTTTGAGAGAAAACAAATCTTAAAAACCAAAAGGACTATTGAATAAGTTGTCGACCATTCTGATCGTCAACTTAGTCATGACTTGTCGACTAATCATGGCAGCCCTTCTTCCCATCCCCAGTAAAATATTGTCAAACTCAGAGATGCTCCCTCTCGTAAGGTCACAGCTCGTAGGCCATTTTTAATGTGGAGCAAAAAATGTCTCTTCTTCTTTTCTCCTTCATGTCACAAATTATCTTATCCCTCATAAATCTGTTGGATCATCAGTCTTCTCCTCGGCCCTCATAAAGACTTCACATTCTGAAGGTTCAGGGTGACGTGTAGAAAAAGTCCTCAGAAGCTTACGGAGCAGACCGTAAACCTCTGCAGCATCTCCTCATCTCACAGTGGACTGCAGAGGCTTCCTCGCTGACAGCCAGCAGGTCTTTGAAATGCAAAGAGCGAAGCACTCAGCTGAGATCAAAGCAGGTGTTTCCTGTCAGCTCCATCTGATCTGGTGTCAGTCTGCAGCTCGGCCCGCTGCTCCAACGTGCTGCTGCTGCAGTCTGCAGGCCCCTCCAGATATCTCCTCTGCAGACTTTAGCTGAAGACATAATCCCACTCAGGCTCTGTGGCATGAAAGAAGGTGGAAAATATAAAGATCATTGGAGAAAGATTAAATTCTGATTGTTCACAGAGTTCACTCTGGTGTCAGCTTTTATCACATGTGAGATAAATCAGGAGAAACTTGGGACGCACACAATCACTCTGTAAAGGGTCACAGTTACCATCCTGACATGTTTAAATCAAGATCATTTGGATTTGAGTGAAGATCGTTTTTGTCTTCACAGTAATATAAAACAGATCAGTGGAGTCAACCAAGAAAGCAAAAGATGTTGGATGTTGGTCAGATTGGCTAGTTTTGGTAGAGGTTAATAAATCTGCTTTTATTAAACATTTAAATACAGTTATCATTCCAACATTTGAGAAACTGTCTTTGAATCAATTTTGAAATGATGATGAAATCCAAATGTTGAAATGCTCTAGAGTGAATTGACTGTTTCAGTGGTGCTGATGGGAGGAGGGAGACGTGGCTGTAATGGCTGATGGGAAAGACAACGTAAAGAGTGATTTTGCATTAAAATGCTTTTGTTTTGTGTTTTGATGCTTGTAGTTTTTGTTGCTGGTTTTGTTGGGTGTATTGTGAGGGTTTTGCATGGATAAGAGATTGATTGTGTGGTGTTTATATCGTGATTTGCTTGCAGCAGTTCTGGCACAATGATTTAGAGTGTGGAGCCACACACCTTAACGCCTTTCAATTGATTGAATTTATTTATTTGATAGGGACGATGCAGTTTACCATAGTTCCATCACTGAGCATGAATCTAATTTGCTACACAGAGTTTATAGCAAAAGCTAATTTCCAACTCTTGTCCTTGTTGGGCCTTTAAATATACAAGTCAGAAAATGTACAATATTTCACTGCATAAAATAACAAAAAAGTTTACAGAACAACAATAAAATACATGTTCACATAAAAACAAGTAATTATACAAACCAGTTCAAAATAAGTAAAAAAACATGGCAGACGAAGGGCGCTTTCACATTAGGCCCACCTGTTTTGAACCGTGCTGCAGCGCGGTTCACCCCCCTCCCCCTTCCTCGCTGGCTTGCATTCACACTTCCAACATTGAACCGTATTGTGTATTTACTCAGTTTGAAACAGCAGGGGGCGATATGCAGGTAACTGGTTACCAAACCTGCTACGGAGGAGAACGAAGAAGAGGCTACCATGGTAACCATTTCCTACACCAGACAACCAATGTTTACGTTTCGCTCTCTTCTACATTTTCCTTCAAGTGTGTTTTTTTTATTGTGTTTGAGACGGCATCAGCGACCTTCTGGACCCTTGTAAATCATCGTAATCGTCAACCTGAGTAAACAAATCAACAAATTGAGTAAGCAAAAGATTCAACCACGGGATTAACAGGAGGTAATGCATCAAAAGTAGATCAGTTCGGACCACTTTGTTTCACACCAGTGAAACTGCACCAAATGTCGGGAGATGGAGCGGATCAAGACCACCTCTTCATGAAGGTCTCGGACCGGCTGATTTGGTGCGCACCAAAGTGCGGTGGTTGCATTCAAATTGACACTAACGTACCAAACCCTGGGCCAAAACTTCTTTGGTGCCCACTAAATATGGTTGGTGTGAAAACACCCTAAAGGTGCGTTCACACCGGACGCTACTTGTACTGCCTCGGCGATCACTCTCCATGCAAAGTCAATGTACAGCCTTGATGGGGCGGGGCTAACCCTCCCGCGATGCGACGGCCGCTTTTCACACTACCACATAGCTTGTTGTGTGATGTTAAAGTAAAAAAAAGTTGATCTTTTCAGACGATGTCATGTGTGGCTGTGCGGCAGCAGCCAGCCAGCGGTGTGTGCGTGTGTGACGGTGCCCGTGACGGACAGTTTTTCATCCGGACTACAGAGTAGCAATCCATGTCTGTGTGGGAGACATTAGTCAGTGAGGACATTAGCTCCGCCTTGACGGACTGCGGGAAACTCACAGATGATGCTGCTGCATCATCAGCTGCAGTGTTTTGTGGTTGATTAGTGAATGAAAAGGATACAGCTGGAATAATGTCCGCTTATACATCCTATATGATATGATCGCGGTGAAACTCGGGCGGACGTGGCATCACTGAGCGACGGCCAACAGCAACGGTGACCAAAATGAGGTATTTATGGACGTGCGACGCTACGTCAGTGGGTGACATGATTTTGGTAGCTGGGTCACTTGTGGTGTGAACGCAGCACAAGATTGATTACAGCTCTTGTTTGCTTTTAGCCAGCACTTGACCTTTATAGAGAAGAGTTTTAAACCTGTGGTTAATTTGATTTAGGTTGGTAAGAGTTTAGAACCTTTAAATGAGAAAAGTTGACTGTCCAAATGTTGACTAACATTTTTGCATGCTACAGTTTCCATTCACCTTGCTTCTTGTTACTCTGCAGCTGCTCTGTCTTTGAATACATTTAGATAAGGGTTCAGGGGCAAGATTATTAATACATTTAAAAACTAATTTAAGTTTTTTTTTTCCCAGTTCAGTTCTTAGTTTTGGAGCAGACAATAGGAAAAGATCCTGGGACAGATGGTCTTAAGATCCTGTGCTCTTCTGACAGATGTAGGTAGGATGTAGGGATGTAACGATATGAAAATTTTGTATTTGGTTATTGTGACCAAAATTATCACGGTTATCATTATTATCGTGGTATTGTTGTGGTGTGCTCAAAATGTTCTATACCACAAAATTGAAATCATTTAACCCCTTTAATATTATAATCATAACACTTCTTTTTTGTCTTTTTTGTCAATAAATGTGTCTAGAAATGCCCTTTGAGTACATTTTTTCCCTTCTTTCATTAGAAATAAAAGTAAACAATACTAGCAAGTATTTTTCATTATTATGTTTGTGTGTAATTACAAGAAAAGAAAACAACAGATTTGAACTTTAAACAGGATTCTCTTCATAAACAATTGAAAATGAACAACAAATAACCTTTTTTACAAACACTCACACATTTTTGTTTGCCTGCAGCATTGGTGTCCATGTTATAGCTTGTCATATTAGACCATGCCATGTTTTTTTTGTTTTTTTTCTACTGACGATAGTCCCTGAAGCAGTTAGCCCCCTTCATGACTCTCCTCTGGTCTCCCCTCTCCCTGGCAGATAACCTTGATATTTTCTCCTCTTATCTTTCCAGAGTAGGATCTAAATCCATAAAACACAAACTTTGACGGAAAAAGAGGATCAATTTCAAATTACAGCGAATACGCGGCAAAAGAATGGCAAGAACACACTCCAGAATGATACTAATGTTATTATTTACAATATTTATACATTATTTAGACAGAGAATACTGGCAAACCACCTGTAATTCTCTCGGGTATGTCTCATTGAATCTTTTGTCTCTCTCTCTCTCTCTTTCTCTGGCTTGGTCAGCTTATTTACTTGGGGAGTTACAGCTGTTTTAACCCAGCACGTCTTTTTTTTCGTCCCAGCTTCGTGTTTAGACGGAGTAACTGTCTTCTATCAATTTCCCCTCGACAACCTTGTAAAATCCAAAATTTAAACAAACTTAAGAGTCCGTTTCCAGAGGGAAATCTCCACTGACTCCAACTTCCGCTGAGGCCAAACAATGCAAACTGCGCATGCACGCTTCCCATGATGCTGCTTCTTCCAGGAAGAGACTCATAGTTCCAGCATTTCCAGGCAAAGAGCAGCATCACCGTGCATTTTTGACACATTGTGGTTAACAAACACAGTATAATGGTAATTTTTATAGGATGCGGTAATGATTACCGTGGGAAATTTTACTGCAGTTTACCATTTTACATAGTCCATTACACCCCTAGTAGGATGGTAAGTTCTCTTTACTTGTAGGTGCTAGCATTGTCAGTTTTGCTCAAAATCCAACTCCGAATGTCTTTCAAACACACACGTAAATAACTGAAGATATTCAACTATTTTGCCCTCCCCGTCAGTAGTTAGGGACGGAGACTGTCTTTTCCATTCCTTTGGTAAAGTTCTATCTGAAAAAATGCAGTCACACAGGCACCTGCTGCACTCGACTGCAAAGCTTGGATGAAAAGCTGGCAGGTGAGCCTGCAAATTTGATATGGAGGATGAGTGAATGAGCTCTACGCACATACCCAACACAGCCCATCTTTGTTTTTAATTTTGCCATCAACGGTGTAGAACCCGAAATACTTCCACACAGCACTCCCCAGATGGTTTGATACTGTTATTGTCGGCTCGAAATGATGACCTTTTGTTTACTGGGGTCAAGAGGGCAGTTTATGTGGTTGGCGATCAAGCTGTGCTGCAAGTTCATCTGTTGGATGAGACGGTCCACTGCTCCTGGCACCCTGATGTGCTGCTACACTAAATATTTTACATTCTAATATTTATTTACTCTCGTGCTTTAACGATTGTTTTAATATCAAGTGTAAGGTGACAGCCCTAATAGGTGCTGCAGATATGGGTTTTCAAAATTAAAATAATGAAATAAAAGATGAGTTTTTTTTGTCTTAATTCTTTATATGCATGTGTATCAACTCCACTTGCTTGCATTATGTTTTATATTTCATTTTGTGAATGACATGGTTATGCATTTAATAAGGATTGAACTGTGTCACAGTTTTGAATGATGGCTTCTTAAGGACAGACCTGTATATCTTTCTGAAATAATCTCAATTTAAATACAGAAAAAAATCTCTTTGCAAGTCACAAGAGGGAAAAAAGACTCTCGAAAAAGTCCTGCCACTTTATTCATATACAGTTTGGACACACCTACTCATTCAATATGTTTTTCATTATTTTATAACTAATTACATTGTAGATTCTTACTGAAGTGATTATGGCCACTCATTTCTCTTAACTTAGCTGATTGGTTCTTGCCATAATATTAACTCTAATAGTTGTCTAATAGGGGTGTTGGCTGTGCATCAGCCTGACTTCTGAACATCACAAATGATGGTCCCAACCCCATTTATAAGGCAAGAAATTCCATTAATTAACCCTGGCAAGGCTCACCTGAGAAGTGAAAACCATTTCACTACCTCTTGAAGCTCATCAAGAGAATGCCAAGAGTCTGCAAAGCAGTAATCAGAGCAAAGGGCGATACTTTGAAGAAACTAGAAAATAAGACATGTTTTCAGTTATTTCACACTTTTTTATTTGGTACACTGCAAAAAAGAGAAGTCAAAATATAAGATAAAAAATATTACATTTAAGAAGAAAATTAATTCAAACTAGTGAAATTATCTGTCCATGCAGCAAGTGAATTTTACTATAACAGAAATCTTGAAATAATTTTTCCATGGAAGTTCCAAAAGGATTAAAATAAGCTGAAAATGCAGATTTTCAGGTCAAAATACTTGAAATCAAACTTGACAATCAAAGGGGACATGTAATACATGCAGAACCATACAACCAAAGCTGAAGCTCCTGAAAATGTGTAATTATATCATGAGTTGTGGAGAAGGTTGTATACCTGTAGTTTTCTTTGTTGTTATTTGGCCATGTTTGAAGTCTGATCCATCTTAATAAATTATATTTTGAACAGATGCCTTTTGTATAATTCTTTATTCATGCAACTTGACTTCTTACTGAATCTTGAAACAAGCTTGGTGAAGGATAGTTTTGGTGGAAAAACTAATTTAGCTTATTTTAACAGTTATTCACTCAGTTTAAAGATTTCCAGACTAAAAGAGGTAATAAAGATGTATTCATGCTCAATTTAAAATTGTACCGTAAAATTATGGACTAAAAATGAGTAAATAACTTTTAAAACAAGCTAAATTATCTATCATGTCTAAAAATAAGGTTTGAAATCTTGGCAAGTACCAAATAATTTGCAGTGTACATAATTCCACATGTGTTCATTCATTGTTTTGATAACTTTAATGAGAATCTACAATGTAGATAGTGATGAAAATAAAGAAAACACATTAATTGAGAACGTGTGTCCAAACTTTTGGCCTGTACTGTATATATTTGTAAATCATAGATAATAGGATCTTGAGGGCTCTAAGTTTCTTCCCTCTTTGGTGTCTCTGCGTCGTCCTCCGAGGTGACTTTGCTCCATGGTCACCTTGATCACATGCTCCCTCTCAGAAACTTTGCAGAGGACAAAAAGAGATGGCATCCTTCTTGATCTCAGGAAGTGGGACGATGTTTGAGCTGCTGGTGATCGATGATGAAGCTTCTCCCATCTTTTACATCTGCGGGTGACACAAGCTGGTATTCTTAGACCCACTGCAAACACACACGAGCGTCGTCTTGGTGTAATCATTTTCCTGAAGGAGGTCGTCGTGTCTTTTTGCTGTTAAACACGTCGACACGGATCAGCCCGACACGCTGTTTTGTCTTGTGTGACTTTGAGCAAAGTTACCCAAAGTTGAAGTGAAAGTGACGTTTTTTTCATCTCCGTCGTTCGCCCTCAGGAGCTCAGCAGCTCCGCACAATATTGATTCATTCCTGTTTCCCCGACGAGATATTTTAGGGAGAAACCCGACGTGCAGTCTCACTAAATGATTGATAGCACAAAGTGGAAACAACCTATGGCGCTCGTTTTCAAAGGACAGCGGGAAGTTTTGTCCTCAGGTGACAGAGCGGCGGAGTTTAGAGTGAAATAAAGCTCAGATAATGAGTTTAAGCCCCCGACAGGAAGTCTTAAAGGTACAACTCGGGTTTGTGGGAGAAAAACAATGAGGATTATTAAAGTCTCAAACAATAGGAAGATGACGAGATGAGGCGAACCCATCAGGGGTCCATTAGTGGTAAAAATAGCAGTTAAAGCCCAAACTGAGGCTGAGCTACTGAGTAAAATCAGTCAATATTTGGGAGTTGGAGAGACTGATCATAAGGCTTCATGCAGACACTTCCAGCTGTCAGACATTAGAGATGATGACTGTTTTAGAGAAAGTGTTTCCATGTGGAGATGCTGTTTCAAACTGACTGACGACAAACAGAGACGTAGAGCTGAGGCGGTTTGAGCCTTCTGATAAACAACCACAACATGCTAGCTTGCTATTATATAAACTTCACCCATAATTAGTTTTAACTATCTTTCTTGAAACTTAAAAAAGAGAAGTCATTAAAAAACTTACCCCACTTTATGTGCTAAAGATGTAATGAAATATTCTTCTCTGAAGAGGACAAGAACATTTTCCTTTTTTCTGTCTTCATTTGTTGCAAGATTACACAAAAACTACCGGATGGAATTTACTGTAATTTTCAGTCTATGTTGGTAATGCTCCAACTTAAAAATGATTAGATGTTGATGGTGATCCAAATGACCGCCATTAGAAAATTTCAGTCAATAACTGTCCAACTAATAATGATATCGACATGATTCTGAGGGCTAGGTGTGGGTTTTCAGGGTCAAGGAACCATATTATGATGGTAACTATCATAGAGCCATTGCTTATTGATGTAACAGCAATATTCAAGCTACCTTGGCGGAGGTTTGCATGTTCTGAGTGCTTTCTAGTTCTGACTTTGATAATTGGGACAGTCGTAGACAGTCTCAAGTACACACTGACGTATAGCCTCTTGGGCTTCGAATGGCTCTGAAGTCTGGCTTCTTCATGTTTGTTGAAAACTAGAGCCAAACCAAAACAAAGGGACGTTAATGAGGACTTACCTTGTATTATCTGACAGTGACATTAATAAACAGGATGACTGATTAAACCAACGCAGGTTCAGATTTATACAACTTATTAATCACCGAAAGGGCAAGTCTGTTCAGTTACCCTACCTTACTGAACCATCCAAACAATTCAGCAAGCAAACAAACAAAATCAAGACATTCGTGACAGCAAAAGACAGCCATGTTCACCTGTCAGTACCCACAGTTTAGAAGAACCAGCAATAAAAAAACTCATAAATACTATAAGAAATAAAGTTCCACCATGAAATGACTAAGATACAAGCAAAATTAGGAAATAACAGAAATTAAACAACAAGTAAGTAAACTGGAGCCAAACCAAAAAATAGAGACGTAAATGAGGACTTAGTTTGTTTTATCAGCTGCTTAATCTTGACAGTAGCATTTACAAACACGATGACTAATTAAACCAACACAGATGCAGATTCAGACAACTTATTTGTCACCGAAGGGCAATTCCATTCAAAGTTACCCTACCTTATTGAACCATCCAAACAATTTAGCGAGCAAACAAATGCAAGACATTTGTGACAGCAAAGGACAACCATGTTCACCTGTCCGTGCCCACAGTTTAGAAGGACCAGCAATAAACAACTTAATAAATACTACGATTAATCTATTAGTCAATCAATCAATCAATCAATCAATCAAACTTTATTTGTATAGCACTTTTCGTACAGGACTTTGTTATACAAAGTGCTTTACAAGGGAACTAAAATAAAAATAAATAAAATATAAAGCAGAAAATTAATGAAGTTCCACTGTGAAATGACTAAGATACAATAGAAAAATAAGGAAATAAAAGAAATAAAATATGAAATAAGTCCACTGCCTGAGTATGGGTAAAATTGTTTGAAATGTTGCATTCATACGGTGCATGTTTCATGCGTTAGTCATCAGTCTGAGCTGATTTATGTTTGTTTTGATTATTAACACGTATTTCCAGTGGCAGGTTTTTGGCTGGTAATTGGTTAGAAAGGGGGATTAAATGTCTGTGTATGTATGTTACACTAATTAAATCTAAATATTCATGCTATTACCTTGTTTCTTCTGTTTCTGTTCTTTCCTTTTAATCCTGCCTCTCTAATGAACTTTCTCTGAACTTTCACTGTGCTGCACCACAGGAGGCAGAAGACAACCTGCTGAGGATTTCTTTTACTACTTCGTTTTTTTTTTTTTGATGCACTCAGATTTAAAAATCACACATTTTTAAGACTGCAAAGAAACGTAGTCTACTTTTCTCAGATTAGATAACCAAGTCATGATGCCTTTACAGGCAGCAGCACAGCAGATCGTCTACACTGAGGTAAAAATGCAGCAAGCCTCTGAAACAGGAAGTCAAAAACAACCTGTTGGCAAAATCCTGAGTGTAATATTCCCCCTGCGGCTGAAAGACCACTATATCAGTGATTTGACACACTTCCACACACTCTCGCTCACTACTCGCTGACTCTGGTGTGTTATCTCGCAGCCACATGTGTGAGTGGGAGGCTGGAGCTCCCAGAGCCATTTAAATTCAAATATCAGGCCTTATAGCTTATCACTCACGGCGCAGACTGACATGTTTTTCTATACGTCGGTTATTTATGGCAGCCATAATTAGACAAAGTTGTTTGGTCGCATGTCAGACAAACTCACAGCGTGTCAGTGCACAGTGGAGCGAGGCGGTGTTTGTGTGGATGTTTGCATCGGCTTGTTTTCTTTACATGAACGTGTGGATGTTTTTCAAAATAAAAGCCCCGTCCCTCCTCGTTAATATTCCCTCTGCGGCCTCTCCTCCATCACCTTTCCCTCCTGAGAAAATTAAACTCAGATCGGCTGCTCAGCTCCCGCTTGGATAGGTGAATTAACTCTGAAATGGAATTTTTAGGCTGAAATATTTCTGTCCCATCAGTTGATGATATGTAGACCATGTGGATGGAGGTGTGTCAGGCCTTAAACTCCAAAATCATCTGTTTAGATTGCGGTACTTTTCCTCACCTCTGTTCCTTAACTTTGACTGACCTCACACAGAACTACTTTCTCGGCCATTCTAAAGTCACGAAAAATTAATAAAGTCATGGGAGAATCTTGGGAACTCTAGTGATTGCAGTTGTTTGGTGAATGGTGGGCTTTTTGCAGTTTTGAACCAGTCTCTCTCTAGTCTTTGCATTAAGACCAAATCAAACATGTTGTATGTTATGCCTCAGTCCCACATTCCAGTTTCTCATAGCGATTGTGCACGACTGTACACCATTGGCAAGGCTGGTGTGATCGCTATGATACGGGATGAAATGACTGTCTCACCCCTGGACACACCCCGTAAATACACCGTCAGTAGCGCTTCTACAGCGCTTCGGGGGCGTTCGTCCTGCTCAAGTTAGGTTAATACAACAGCATGATGAGGATTGCATGAATTTCCATCCCGCTGACATCAGCCCTGCTGGAGCTCAGTTCGCGTCGTGTAAGCCCCGACTGAGCGCCATCGCTTGAACCGTCTTGAACGGGACACAGTCAGGGCACAAACGGATACACCCTTGTCAGTCTTCCTCAGAAAGCTTTAAAGATTGAGACACAATCGGCATAATTGAGCTCCGTACATGCCACGCTAATACCGTTCACCTTAGGACTGCATTAGGCTTCCACCCCACTACACTGAAAGTGGCGATTCTCCACGACAGTTTTGAACAGTTCAAAACTGTCGGGACCCTTCCACGTTCCCCCCTATTCATCCATGACTATACAACGGTGATCCAGATCAAGTAGCGCATGCACCACGACCAAAGCACGTTTCATCAGGATTATGACAATAGTGCACAATCGCCATGAGAAACGGGAATGTGTGACTTTGGCTTTATTGTAAGTCTTTAGTCATCAACAAAGATGTCTTCATCTATTCCAAGGCAACATTGCATTTAGCAAAGTTAGATGTAGAATTAGATTATACAAAGTTGCATGGTTTCTGTGTGAAATAAGACTCCTCTTTGACAGCTGCAATTATTATTTGCAGTTTGGTGTTTGTGTGTCCAAGTGTGTTTGGAGGGCGGGGCTTAGCGATAGACAAATATCAGCTGTCTCCTAGTACCAAACAAGAAGCAACAGGCTGTAAACATAACAGAGTTCCGGTGAAGTCCACTGGTGTGCATTAGCATCTGTACAGAGGATGCTTTGTCTCCATGTGCTAAATTATTAGCTCTCATTGCACCTTGTTTCCGAATAACATAGCTTCTTCCTTTGTTTGCCCTCATTTATGAAACTTTTTCCCATTACGCTGCTTCTCTTGTCTCTCAAGGATGTTCCTGCATTAAAATTCTTTTGTCTGTCTTCCTCATGAAACAAACACCTTTCTTCCGGGTTTCGTAACAAGACAACATCCTCCTTCCTTGTTCAGAACAAAAGCTCCCTAATAAGGATCCTCTGCTACAGGCCTAAATAAAGCTCCTTCTTCCACAAACTCTCATGCACAAATGGTGTTTGAGTTTGTCATAATTCAGTCACCTTTTATGGCTCATTTAGCATTAAAATCTGTCAGGTTATGTCACTGCCGCTCTGATTTTTAATACATTAGATGTTCCTCTTGTTGTGTTCGTTGCTGTCAGATCTCTCTGTGTGTGCCACCCCTGCAAGTCCTTCAAAAGTTCAGGTTTGCAGCTTCTGTGTGGGATTTGAAAGTGTGAGACTGAGTTGATGAAAAAGGCAGAGCCTCGTTTTGACTGTGTGAAGCATATACAGCAGTTGAGGGCATGCTGGTTTATATTTTGCTATTCTGAGGATGCACAATCCCGGTACAAAGCCAGACACAGTACACAAAGAGGATGGACTATGTGTCTTTATTACTCAAAGGGGACATCTGGAATGTCAGCTCTCAAAGACTTTAAACCTTTATATGCTGAGGGGCTGGTACTTAGTCAACCAAGTGTTGGATATTTCTGTTTGGTTCAAACTTCAATCAGTTCATTTTACTCCACCCCTTTTATGAACACACTGTGAGAAATATGTTGATGCTTGGATTGAAGTTATATTTCACTTTAGCATTCCAACAACATCAAAACAATTGAGAAGATGTTGCTGTCTGTTGAACATTAAAAAATTGACAGATTTATTCATCCTTTCCCGTGGTGAGCCTTTGGCTAAACTCTCTAATGCAAGGCACACTGGAAATCTAGCCAAATCTTAAGGCATGACACATAAACATTCCTGTAAAGTTACCATAAAATATTCTCTACTACACGTTTGGTGTTTTATTAGCCTGTACATGTGTAAAATGTGTACTGATACATGATAGAATTAATCAGCCATTTTCTCATTTTAAAGTTACGAGCGTATTCAATAATTCTATAGAGAGTTTTTTAAGCCCACCTCAACGTGCATCACTTTTGACAAAATGTCGGCTAAATGATATTGGAACATTGTAACAAGCAGTACAATGGGTGTACCAAATAAAGTGGCCAGTGAGTGCAAACACATTTGATTTGCAGATTAAAATAAACTCTGTCCGCACTCATTCCATCTATGGCATGTAGATGCTGTCTGCCATCCCCCTCTGGCCCTGCACGGAGCATTTACCGTAAGGGTTTAAAGATGTGAACCTTTAAATTTAGGAGCAAAAATCTTGACCACAGTCTCTCATCTGTCTCTCACTGTCATAGCACCCCCTGCTGGCCTGGAGCACTTCTGTGGTTGTACTTTTGGGACTTTCTGCTCTTGCAGGTGTTTTCCTCAGATTGAAGTGCATCGGGCTGTTGGAGACTGTTTGCTCTCATTGGCCACTGTACATTAGTCATTGAAAAAAATATTTTAATGACAGTTTTATTAATTTCTGAGATAAATCTGATAGACAATGTCTTGCATGATAAAAGTGCACAGATACTTTCAATCAAAATTTTTAAATATAGCTCTTTTTATTTTAAAAACGTAACAAAAGTGTTTTACAAAACAGATAAATTAAAAGACAATGAAAAAAATTGTATTGGTAAATGCATTATAAATAAAATAAAAATTCAAAAAATCAGGCATTTGGTTGTAAATGGTCATGAATTAAAAAAAGATTGGGTGCCAAATTCTTAATTTGTATGTTGCTGTTGGAGTAAAACAAGTGTTAATACTGTTAATCTTTACTTGAATAAAATCAGCAGAAAATTCTGTCAAAGTTTCAAATCCTCACAGCCCTAAAAACAGCTGATATCTGTCTTGAGACTGGTTTGGTAAAAAGCACGATTCACAGTTCATAAATGTTGTAGTTCAGACATTAAAATAATGAAATTCTCCTATTTTTCCCCTGTGTTGCGCATTCATACATGACTAGGATTTGAGTTTCATGGTTTAACAAGCTCAATTATTACAAGTCAGGAGTATTAGTTATTTTTTTACTCATCGAGGCATTAAATATCAGAAACAGTGAGGTAAATTATGGTTGTAAATCCTCTCATTAAGCAGAATGAGTCACTAAATCAGTTTTTTTTTCACATCACATCAGCCCATCAGAGAAGCTTCCCCCTGTGCTTCATATCGGAGGTTAAAATGATAAATAACCTTTGAGTCGAGGGTGCAGAGACGAGTCTGTCTTGTTGCTTGTGTACCGCTGGACTTCAAAGAACGCTGATGAATGATGAAAATGATGGTGAGTATCCCATCATGCTCGAGGACTGATGAAAGATTCAACTGTAAGTCTTAAAAATACATTTTCTCCCTTTTACATCATCACAGAGCTCATAATGCCGCACCAACAGGATGTCTGATTCGCTGCCAGTTTGCGTTACACCGACGCCGAGGATAAAAAAGGCGTTTACAGATGGATGAAACATGTGACGAGGGCTTGTGTGCTTCTGTCACCTTCATGTGTTTAAGGAGGAGAAGAAGACAGAGCATCTCCTCCTCCATCACCTCCTCCATCTGCTCCCAGCAGGTGGAGGAGGTGAAAGGTGATGCCCCGCCCACCTCACTGTCAGAAGGTGAGAGCCGAGTTGACAAATCAAAATATTTGATGAATGAAGACAATTACTGACTTTAAAGATTACTGTGCAAAAGGACATGATGCAGTTTTTTTTATTTATTAAAAAATGTGAATTAATTTTATTTTAGTTCACTGACTGTATGTCAGAGCTGCTTAGCTCTAATAAAATAATCATCAGATTTATATTAACTTACTGCATGCAACTCATGCATTTATTGAATTTAACCCTTCATGATTGGTGTCCTACAGTGGAAAAATACTTGGAAGACATTTTATAGCATTTAGGTTGCAGTTTCATGTCCAACCAGTTTGTGAAACCCCCAAACTATCGCAAATTTATAAAATCATAGTCATTATAGGTTTTTGTTGTATCAAGATATTACATCATAAATGAACAACGATTGCAAATATTTGAACGAAAAACCTAAATCTATATAGCACAGTTCAAATTCAATCGCAGCTCAAAGTGATTTACACTGAAACAGGAAATTATTGACAAAAATACATGTGTACATGTTTTAGGTTTTTGTTATATCAAGATATTACATCATAACTGAACAACGATTGCAAATATTTGAACGAAAAATCAAAATCTGCAAGCTCAGGTAGATCAGATACCAGTCAATTAATCAAACTTTATTAATATAGCACAGTTCAAATTCAACCGCAGCTCAAAGTGATTTACACTTCAACAGAAAATAATTGAGAAAAATACATGGGGTAGTAATTTGGGATGCACAATATTTATCAGACTGATATAATTTTGGCCAATTTTGGGAAAAATTACGTCATTTATTACTGACCCGATACATACATCTTACTTTTCAAAAAATCAGATAAATTATTGTTTGCAGGCCGCGTAGCCCCAAAACAAGCCATGTAGGTTACATCATCTAAACCTGCCCCCATCTCTCTGCCTGACCAAAAGTGAACATGGCTTCACCACTGTGGTGGTTTTTCTCAGTGGCAGAAGATAACAACAGCATTGCTGTTTGCAAAACTTGTTCGATGAGAATTGAGAGGAGGAAAGATGACTTCCTGCTTTAACACAACAAATCTTATAGCTCATTGAAAGAAGACGAAGCAGCCGCAGTAGCAGCTAGCAGTGCTCAGGCTAAAAACAACAAAACAGAGTGTGGGTGTCCCCATTCAACAGGTGTTTGAAAACTGTAGAAACTTTTTAAGAGACAGTGAAAAAAGCTAAAGCCATTAACGCCAAAGTGATGGAGTTCATAGTGCTCGACAATCAGCCTTTCTGGCGTTGTGAGCCCAGGTTTTCGCAAGTTAATAGCACACTTGGAGCCAAGTTACACCCTCCTAAGCCATCGCTTCTTCTTGGATGTATCCCTCCATGCCCTCTAAAGTATTGTTGCCACACGCATCCATAACTTGAAAACATAACACGTAACAAAAGCAGACAAGATGTAAGTTTTACCACAGACATGTGGACATCTGACGTTAGTCCGGTCAGCAAGCTTAGCTTAAGGGCTTAGTGGTTTGATCAAGATTTCAACATGCAAAAAAGATTGGCTATCAGTATCGTTATCGGCCATGAAAAGCAGGAAATTATCAGTTATTGGTATCGGTTGAAATTTTTCCTATCATGCATTGCTAAGAGTAATCATGGATTTTTCTTACAACCATCCAGCTAATAAACATTCAGCAAAGGTCCATCTACTCAGTGTTATTCCTCTATAATTTTTATGAAAATACTTTTACTAAAGTAAAAGAAAAGAAATGGGAGAAAATATGAATATACAAGCCTGAGTAGTGTTTGGGCTTGACTTGAAAGAAAATTACACAAACTCTGGAGCTTAAATTCACACTTCGTGTTCATTTATGGAGATAATTATGGTCATTACAATATTAATCTGTCTTTTTACACATTGAGTATATTCATCGTCTTCCTCTAATCCAGATCATCAGAGAATCCACTGATGAATCTGCAGATTAATTGTAAATAGTGGTGTGGGATATGACGATATTAAATCGTTAAGGCTTATAACGTGGGGATGATCTCATAAAGCAGAAAGATCGTCAGATCGTCTGTGTGGGCGCAGAGACTGTGGCGCGCTGCCGACTAACCAATCCAGCACATTACACCAGTGTATGTTGGGATCTCTGATTATGTAGTGTGAAGCCATGGCAGAAAGAGAAAAGAGATAAAAGCTTGAAGATGTCTGAACAAAAAAATCTGTTCTAAAGCAGCTGTATTATTCACTCAGATTATAGACATGGTATTAGATAACATTTGTTCTAAATTGTTGCACCTTAAGACATAACCAGTTACTAAGTTTGCATTTATATTTGACCCTTTTCAATAAGCTATTTGGTGTGTTTAGTTTTTATGTTACAAAAGTGCACTTTATTGTTGTTCATTACATTTTATGTTTACATTTATTGCACATTTTTATCAAGTATGCGTTATATAAGTTAAAACCTGTTCAGAAAGTTTCTTTGGCTTAAATTGTCATTTCTTTTCTTTTAGGGTTTTACATGTTTTATATCAATCAATCAATCAATCTTTATTTGTATAGCGCCAATTCATAACAAGTGTTATCGCAAGACACTTTACAATAGAGCATAAAGCTCTTCATTTTATGGATACACATATATGCATAGATACATATATACATATAAAAATACACATATACATATATATACAAATATATACATCCAACACCCAACATGAATCCATATAGCCAATCATGGATCCCTCCATCACGGCGGCAAGAAAAAACCTTCTGTTAAGCGGCAGGAAATCTTGAATGTGGATCCCAGTCTCATGATGAACATCAAATCCACACGATGCTGTGTTGGGTGTGAGGGCAAAGGAAGGGAGGTAAGAGGAGACAAGTGGACTAAAGTAAGAACTAAAGTTAGTGACAGGTCCATGAACCATAGACCTGTCGTCTGATTTATTAGAGGTTAGCCTCTTGAGATGCTACATCTCATTTTCAGGAGGGTCCTCATGTCTGAATGGTTGTGGTGATCATTTCATAGAAGTATAATCAATGATATTCTTACTGAAAATAAGAATTTATGGTAGTGACGAACTCATGGGTGCCCAGACCACAAGTGCATCCCAACCATATTTGTCTCCGTTAAGTATAAATGTGTTAAAGGCCTCTTGAGATGTGACATCCCATTTTCAGAGGGACCTCATGCCTATGTGGTAATAAAAAATAGATACTGTAGATGTATTGATCATGGATATGGAGATCATGCTAATATCTACATGAACAGCTATAATGATAATGGGAATGGAGTGTTCCTAATAAAATGTCCAACTATGTGTCATGTTTATAATTGAAATAAAGGTAGGAGTAATATTTATGGTCAAAATGATTATGTTAAACATTGGGAAAAAATGGTCAAAAAATGCAACTAGTCTAGAAAAATCAGCATAAAAAAGAATCGTGATAAAATCGTGATCGTGATTTTATTTTTAAAAAATTGTGATATGATATTTTAGCCATATCGCCCACCCCTAATTGTAGACTTAACAATTGATAGTGGTAGTGCTGTTGATTATTGTGAAAGAATCCCTTCATTTTCCATCCTCTCCGTGATTCTGATCAGTGATGAATATCCGACTCTCAGCAGTTTGATCCTCTGTCTCCCTCAGCCGTGTTCTTGCTGTTGTCTTTCGGTCTGATCCAGAACAAATCAGGATTTCTCTAATGGGACTTATTTCTGTCTAATGCATCTGACTGCTGTTTGGATGTTTTTTTTTTGGGTTGTTTTTCTGTTTACTATTTTATTTAATCTCTACACGAGCGGAGCGCCGTCGGCCTTTGATTGGTTTTTGACAGCTTCTGCAGCAGCAGCAGCAGCAGACGTTTGGTGCGTCGTGTTGAGGATCCTGATGGAGCTTTGTTCTGCTGGTCTGTGATACCAGGCTGATGAAACCCTGATGCAACAAGAGCCCTCAGAGCTGTTTGTAAAGAAGACAACATGCTCCATCAGGACAAGATGTACAGCTCAGAGGCCATGCTCAGAAGAGGCTAAAGCAAACAGTTTTTTTGATCATCAATCAATCATGTGGTTATGTGCGTTTAGTCAAAGAACATCATTTAAGAAAAAGTCAATTTTTAATAACAGACACGGACATAAGCTAGTAAGTCTTCATGTGTTTCAATGAAGTCTTTAAAGGTTTCATATGATCATGCTTGTCAGGAAGGATGGGATCAAGGAACAATTTCAGTCACGAGTCGATAAGAAATAGCTAAAAGAATTCATATCATCTGTCTCTTTCCTTGATGATACCTTCCACTAAGAGATGCTTGCATATCAAGGATGTCCACCAGAGGCAGTCAGCATCAACGATAACTAAAAGTCAAAGATGTAATCACGGCATGGTCTCTGCAGAGAGCATTATACAATCTGGGCTTCCATGTACTTGATGTTTGTGACCCAGAAAACTGTGTAAGGCTTCTTTTTCCCATACAGAAAGTTGATGAATGAATCAATAACAGCATTGATCATCAGCTCCCATCCACACTGAATGCTTCCTCTCCTTCTTCCCTGTTTGTATTTTAATTGGCTGATCAGACTTAGAAACATCCTTAACAAACATTTCATTCCTTTTTTCCTTACAAAACGACAATACCCTTTTCTTTCTTTGTCAGATTTTCCATAAAGAAGTGCTTTTTAGTTTTGTCTCTGTTATTGGTGAAGAAAATTACAAAATATTTAATAATTTTGAATCTATTGATGTAAAAGTGGAAGAGCTGGAACTGCTCAGTATCTCTGACTATCTTGACATCAGCCCACAGAAAGAGTTTGGAGAGGGCAGAACCTTTGAAAGCATATAAGGCAGGTGATTGGCTGATCATTATGGCAATCACATTTATCACAGGCCAATCAGAGAATGTAGTAGGCGGGCACTACTGCACTACAGAACATGAGCCAGATTGGAAACAACTGCTACTGAAGCTGTTAGCATCCATGCTAATCTCTGTACAAGAAGTGACTTCCTGCTGTCGTCTCCCTTAGCAAAGCAAAGTCTGATCACATTAATACACAAACCATGGTTACACATTAAAACAATGTCATTCATGTTACGTTAATAGTTATGATTACAAAAGAGGGTCAAATGTTGGAGGGAAATTGTATAATAGCAAAAGTAACAATGCTAATCTCATCATTTCGTTGCATTATTACTTTCCAAAATATTATGCTGTAATATTGAAAATATTGTTAATGTTTTTTGTGTACATTCCTTGGGCTTATTCGTAGTCTCTTTTTACTTAAACAATTAATTTTTCCTTCAAATAAATATTTCTTAAAGATTCTGCATGTTGCAACCTGCTTTCTTAATTTTTTACTTATTTTTATATCCTGCTATACTATGTATAAGAGCAACTGAAACAACAGAAGTTCCCCTTGGAGATAATACTTAAGGCACAAAGCAACAATAATAAAACTTATCAGGTTATTGTAAGGGTCAGTAAAGAAAAAAAAGCACCTGACTGGTCAATGATAGAAATAGAGCTGCAACTATCGAGTATTTTTGGAATCGAGTACTCTGTCAATTATTTCTTCGAGTACTCGAGTACTCTAACAAAATATACTTTTTTGTTTTTAAACAAATAAATCAATTGTGTACAATGCAACATGTTAGGGCTTTCAAAATGAGCAACCAAATGCCGTTTATTCCTCAGAAAAGGGTTTTTATTTTAACAACTTTCAAAGTTTAAACCAGTACTGGCTTAAAACAAAGCCAATACAATACTGATGTACAAAGTAGTAATATAATTCTGCAATTATATTTGTGAAGTGTGTTCTGGAGGGCATTGTGTAGTTTGGATTGAAATCCTTGATCATGTTCTTAAATCCTGTGTCCTCCACCATGGAAAGAGGACACATGTCTGTGATGAGCATATTTAAAATGCTGTAATAGTAATAGTTGCAGCCCTAACAACGTGCTATCATGCTAAGCTACGTGCTAAGCTAACTATGTTGACATCAGACACACTGCACTGTGTTTTCTTTTCGTCCCTTCTTGTAGTGACCGCACACTTGGGACACTCTCTGCCATTTCTTCTGCGGACTCTCTCCTTTCTGTCCCTCTCTTTTCTCTTCCTTCATGATTGTACAAGCCGCGAAGCAGCAGAGGTAGCAGGCGCGTTGTGCCACAGAAATGACCGTCCGTGTCAAACACTGTGCACTGTATAGCAGTACAGATATATATTTATATGTATAATTATATATTAAACGAGGCTTTGAGGCACAAAATTTAATTCGAGGATATTTTGTAATCGAGTACTCGCGAATATTCGAGGAATCGTTTCAGCTCTAGATAGAAATGCTGCATCCTTATTTTGCTCTGCATAATATCAGACTCTTCTCTTAAAGGTGCATTCAGCGATCTTCTAATCTTCTAATCTGATGCAGTATTTGCGAAATTCACCGTAATTCTCCTCTCCATCCACAAGATGTCACCACTGACAGCATGTTGAAAAAAAAATTTGGTCTCAATATATAGCCTTGACTCAGAATTTCAGCAGGTAAATACTGTGGCTCAGTCCGAGTTACCAAAACAAAGTAAACCCCCACATCCAGGGGGTGATCATACTCATGCGCAGATCAGACACAAGGGGGAGGGGGAGTCGTAGTTTGCGTAGCGTGCGCATTTAGCGCAAGAGAGAGATACAATAGTTGCGGTAGCAATGGCTGAAAACAGCCCAAAAGAAAAAGGTCAGAGGAGTGAAAAGTGGAAAAGCAGGGCTATGACCAAAAGAGCAAAGACCCGGGTCAACATTGGTGTTGCTTTCCGACGGTGGAGGGAACTCCGCGAATTGAAAGACCTGAAAACGGACGCGGATGTCGCCGTCCATCTGCTGGATAGGGAAGCTACGCAGCATTAGCTTCGTGGTGCTTCACATAACAGTAGCAGCGGTCAGGCATTCATCTTATTGTCTAATCTGCCAAAATGTACTGTTGTTGTGATGTTTTCAATAACGGCAGTCGAGTTGTCTGACCAGTCGGGGTTTCCTTAGCTACGTCAGCTACGCAGTTTCTACGGCCGTTTCCATGACAATGCACGTCAATCAGCTTTCGGGAGGCGGGTCTAAATTCGAATATAACAAACCCTCCACTCGTTTTCTCCCATATCGCTGACTGCACCTTTAAGTGTCCTGTGTTATAAAACATGCTGAAGTTTGTGACAAAACAAACCTCAAAGTAAAAGGTATAGTTCTTGATTTATGAGTTTAATATTGTAACAGACCTCTGTTTTCAAAGACGGTCTCATTGTAGGTATTATTTTGTCTCTGAGAGGGTACAGTGATGAGATCTTAAGTCTTTGGACATCAGCAGCAGAGGTGGCTTCAGATTGTGTATATTATAGTACATATAAATAAATATACTGTATATGTGTGGCTGTAAGTGATGAGGCTGTCGCTCCTCTCTCTGTTTGAACGTCTCTTCTTCTTCTCTGTCCTTCACACATTGATTTATTTTCACTCCTCGGTCCCCTGATAGATGGAGCCTGTTTCAACCTGCTGCTGTGTGTGTTTAAAGTGGAGCATGTGGAGACATGATCCAGACCTGAATCACAACATTGAACATCTGCTGCAGGGAGGGAATCACAAATGATTTATTTTTTTTATGTCTAGATCCTGGTAAGTAGAGCTGGATTATTACAGTCGTTTACTTTTATGTTGAGTGAATGATTTTTGTAGCTTTAGAGTCAGGAAGTGAATCAGTCACAAGGCCCAGTGAAGAAAGTACATCTCGCTCTCACTCTTGTTCTCCTCAGTTCCAGTTTCTTCAAGGGTTCTGCACCCCAATCACTCTCTATGGGATGTGTAATATTTCAATGGAAATGTAAAACAGTCCATCTGGTGGGTCAGGTTATTGGACTCCTTTTGAGTTCAGAGCTGATTTAAGTCTTTTTGTCAGATTCAACACGGTGCTCGAAACTCAGAGATGTTTGTCCATATATCCATGACAGCATCACAGTTACTGCACATCCATGATGAGAATCTCTGGAATCCACCACATTCCAGAGGTGCTCTACTGGATCAAGATATCATGACTGTGTGAAAACCAGAAACCAGTTTGAAATGAGCTGAGCATTGAGACATGGAGCTGCTGGAAGTCTCCATCAGGTGGTCCACTGGGGTCATAAAGGGATGGACATGGTCAGCAACAATAGACTGTTGGGTTTGAACCATGCTCAGGTGGGACTAAGGGTCCACCAGCAGCCTGAACCGCTGATCCAAGGCAGGATGGATCCATGCTTTATGATGTTCACTCCAAACTCTGAGCCTACATCTGAATGTGGAGCAGAAATCAAGACTCAGACCAGAAGACGTTGTCCAATTTTGGTGAACTTGTGTAAATTGTAGCCTTAGTTTTCTATTCCTAGGGGCCGTTTACACGAGGCCTAAAACGGTCATATCTGATAATTTTTCATTGCGTTTTGGCCTTGTGTTTACATGGGAACTCTATACCGAGTGCCCGAATCCAGAAACTTTTAAAACCACGGTCCAGAGTGGAGAGTTTTCAATATGCTCCTCCATGCAGCGCCGTGTAAACCAGAATCAGAGTGTTTCAGGATGAAATGCTGATGTCACCCTATACGCAATACCCTTTCACATGAAGGCTGTGCACATACCAGGAACAACAACAGCTTCAGCCTTCAACCGAGTAACATGTGCTGCTTACTGTGCTCGGTTTGTTATCCAGACAAAACTATCAAGACAGATTTGTTGTCCAGAAAAGAAACTCTTGCATCTTTGTGCTTCCACATGCCACTGTTGTTTGTGAAAAGCTTTTCTTCTTTGTACGTGTGTTGTAGCAGCGCTGCCTCCCTGCAAACCTACATTGCCATCTACTGAACCAACATGTATACTACAGTGGTTTCATTTGTTTCAGTGTCTCCGTCTGAATGAGGATCAATATTAAATACGCAAAGGAAAAACCTTTGCGTTTTAAGTCACAGTCTCCGTAAACAAGCCTTAGCTTACATGAGTGTCATCTGATGTGGTCTGCTGCTGTGTTCCATCTACTTCAAGGCTTAGCATGTTGGAAGTTCGGAAGTAGTTTTTTGCATACTGTGGTCAATAGGGGGGTCAACATCCACACGTGTTAACAGATACATGAATAACAAATCATAACCATTTTGAAAAATCAATAACCATGTACACGTAATTTTTTCCTCCTTGTTCATTTTTAACTGATTTATATATTATTTTTAGGGGTGACAATGTTGCCTGAAAGCTTTAGATAATAACGTTATTCAACTAGAAAAGCACTCGGAGAGCGCAGACCTCCGCCAGCGCCACAGTTCTCAGCCATATAGTCATTTTGACCATAAATATTACTCCTACCTTTATTTCATCAAATATTTAGATTCCTTGACCATGAAAACACACCATTAGCAACTGGATTCATAATGATATCTATTTTAGTTCAGTAGTTATTCACAGAAATCACATTTTTCGTCATGGCGGCCAGACGCTGATCCGGATCAACACCAGAATTGAATCAGTTCTTCCTTTTCCCATGCTGAACATTTCCTGAAAATTTCATCCAAATCCATCCATTTCTTTTTGAGTAATTTTGTTCACAGACGGACAGACAGACAGACAGACAGACGGACAGACAGATGGACGGACAGATGGACGGACAGATGGACGGACAGATGGACGGACGGACGGACAGACAAACTCTCCCGAAAACATAACCTCCTTGGCGGAAGTAACTAAACACATAAATGTTCCCACTAGTGCAGTTATCCGCATATATAATAGATGAATGGGGCGCAATGTTACTTTAATATAAAAGAACTGCAGCTGCAGCCAGTGTTGTGTCACTTCAGGTTGACTCGGAGACGCAACAGCAGCCATCATCAAGCGGAGCACTGTGTGGCAGTTTTTCAAATAAACTACCAGTGGAAATACTGCTTAGTGTAGGCTATGTCAGGGAAAACTGGCTTCTAACAGCAGCACAGGATGCATGCAAAACCACCTGCGATGGAAACACCCGAACAAGTTTGGAGGAAGAGACTGCTGCTGCTGCTATTGTGTTTGAGTGCAGTGTTCATAATCTTCTCCATACCCAAATGTCGTGCAGCTAAAAACAAAAACTGTTAATGGCTGGTTATTTCTGCCTGTATTTTTGCTTGTTGTTGAACATGATATTGTTCGTTGGTGCTCTGACGACTTTTCTCGACCTGATCACAAATCCTCGCGTCTAAAGAGGACGAAGAAAACACAATTTTTGCGACACTTTAGTTAATAATTATGAGAGTCCCCCTCTACTTTTTTTTTTTACTTTGTGCATATAAAGGTGAAGGTTCTTCCTCACAGCTTACTTTGGCTTCTTTTTGAGTTGCTTTCTCTCGCCAATTCCAGATTACTTTTATTATGTGTCATATTAAATTCAGACGCGGCTCCAGTTGTGAATGAGTGATGCAGTTAGCACTTTAAGTTTTTAAAAAATATTGTACAATAGTTAGCAAAAGTTAAAACAATGAATTAAAAAGAAGGTTAAACTTTTTTTCAGCTTACATTTTCTTGCCTGTCATAATTATAAGTGGTTTTATTTTCAACTCGTTTTACTTTTCTGTCATAAGTAGGCCTAAGCCTTTAAATGGTGAGATGGATTGCCTACTTATTAAGTTCTGTTTGCTGAATAAAAGTTTTTGTCTGATAACTACCGTAATGTTATTAATTTGATGGAATAAGGAGGTATCCTAAAGGAGACAGAACCCTCTAGTGGTTATATAGCGCAAATGCGTTAGAAAAAGATCATTAATCTCCGACGTGTAACTGTGCACACGTCGGTTAGTAGTCACGTATACACGTGTTGAAAAAATTCAAAACGTTGACATACCTAGGGGTAAATACAAGTAATCTTCCCACATTTTGTCACTAGGGGTGGGCGATATGGCAAAAATATCATATCACGATATTTTAAAAAATAAAATCACGATCACGATTCTTTTTTACGTTGATTTTTCTAGACTAATTTGCATGTTTGACCATCTTTTCCCTATGTTTAACATATAAAACGTGTAAAACCCTAAAAGAAAAAAAGACAATTAAAGCCAAAGAAACTTTCTGAACAGGTTTCAATTTAAATAGTGGTGAACAACAATATCAACATTATCTCTTAAAGTGCAACAATTTAGAACAAATGTTATCTAACTGCAATGTCTATAACCTGAGTGAATAATACAGCTGCTTTAGAACAGATTTTTGTTCAGACATCTTCAAGCTTTTATCTCCTTTTCTCTTTCCCCATGGCTTCACGCTACATAACCAAACAGGAGATCCTACCATGCACTGCGCGTAATGTGCTACGAATGGCTAGTGGGGTGCGTGTCAAAGTCTCTGCGCCCACACAGACAATCTGACGATCTTTCTGCTTTATGACATCATCCCCACGTTATAATCCTTAACGATTTAATATCTTCATATCGCACACCCCTATTTGTCACCTTTCTACCATTTTGGATATTCATCTCTGACTTCTGGATATTTTATCCACATTGGACCATTCTGTAGAGATGATGTGTGTGAAAATCCCTGCAGATCTGTCCTGAAACAACTTCCATGCCACATTGAGTCACTTTAGTCACTTTTCTACTTCAATCTGATGCTCAGCGGGTCGTCTTGACCAGATCTATTTTGCTTAAATGCAGTGAGTCGCTGCCATGTGCTTATGAGCAGTTTTTGTGACCCTGACTCCCTCAGTCTTCATGCTTTGAGGATAGTTTCATGTTGTTGTGGTCTCCAGTCTTTGCTGATGACGTCCTCCTCTGTTGTGTGTTTGGAGCACGCTCCGTTGTCTCAATCACAAACCTCCTGTGGCTGGAGAACAAACTGCGTGCTTGTTCATTTTCAGGCCGCCTCTCTCCTGCAGGATGAGCTTCATCCTGAGCCGAGGCCGATGAGCAGAGTCTCTCAGACCTCTGCCTGCACGCCCACAGCTGCAGCAGCCTCATACGTTAAATATGACAAATTAACAGGAGTGTTACACAAGCTGAGCTCAGAGGAATGCAAGCTGACAGATAAACAGAAGTGAAGGAGCGAAAACATCCTCAGAGCACGCAGGAGGGAGCACCACTTAAAGATTCGCTGTCAGGAAAAGTTCAAAATCAAGGCTCTGGATGTCTGAGTAATCCGTCATGACATCACTGATCCTTCGCTCCACACTGTGATGTGATTGGCTCTTTGCTGCCGCCATCTTTGGACAAGAAAATGCATCTGGCTGCGTTTAACCTCTGTGTTATGACGGTGTATCGGGCACACTCCCCTCTGTCTGACCCCCACACACACCCCTCAGGTGATGCAGGTTAACAGAAAATATCAGAGTCAAACGGAGTTCAGAGAGAAAATTGACACCTGAGGAAACAGACGAGTGAGTCCAAACCTCAGCTCCTGCTCCTCAGAGCTCCTGTGGCTGCTGACTTCTCTGGCTTTAATATCTCAGAGTTGCTGCAACAATTTGTAACTTTTACACCTGAAAATAACTGTTTTAAAGTCTGTCTAATAGTGTCGGTTTATGCTTTATTTCTACACGATTGGACTACTGTAATGCTCTTTATGTTGGTGTTAATCATTCTTCCCTCGCATGCTTATGGGGCTGAATAATATGGACAAAAATTCATGTCTTAAAATTCATGCCAGATATCTTGATATCAATATGATACAATAGGGCTGGGTATCGATTCAGATTCTCTGGATCGATTCGATTCGATTCAATATTACAAGATCTGAAATCGATTTGATTCACGATTCAATTCGATATTTATTCAGTCTGGGATATCTTAATTAAAATAGTGCTGTAAATATAAAAAGTGACCTTTTGATCTGGTACATCATTAAAAAAATGTTTTAACATGAAGAACTAAACCCAAAGCAGTTACATTAATCATATTTTAATGATATGCATTAATGCATATTCTGCATATTACTTGTTTTTTGTCCAACTCGTATTTTCCTTTGTACTTGTTAAATCTAAAATACTGTACATCCAAACATCAGCTTTTAAACATGCCAGTGGTGCACATGAAGTGCTTCCACCATGTTTGTTTGCAGTAACATCTCATGAGATCTTGTTCAGTAGAAAGCAACGCTAAACGCTGATCACACCAGACTAGCAGGGTTGATACCACAGGCTGCTTCTCTGCACATCCAAAGAAGAAAAAAACAACCAAGTTAAAAGATCGATCTTTGGATTTTATGGATCGATTATGAAGGAAAATCGATTTAAATAGATTAAATCATTATTTTTTTTTTAACCCAGCCCTACAATACAATATGACTTCAGGTTCGGTGAAAACCAAGCGTTGCATTCAAGGGCAGTCATAAAACTGAAATTTGTTGTGACTTCCAGAGCTGTACATGCAGGGCGAGCAGGGGGAAATCTATATCGTTTTTATCGTTGCGTTTTCAATATTAATATCCTGAATGTTCATATCTCAATATAGGTATAATAATGATATATCTGTAAGCCCTGACGCTTACAGCTAGTCCAAAATGCTGCTGCTCGTGTTTTAACAGGTAAACGAAAGCATGACCATGTCATTATTATTCTGGTGTCCCTCTGTTGGCTTCCTGTTCATTTACATCCACAAAATGTCACCACTGACAGCATGTTGAAAAAAAAAGTCCTGTTTCAATACACAGCCTTGGCTCTGAATTGCAGCAGGTAAATACTGTGGCTTGGGCCGAGTTACCAAAACAGAGTACACCCCCCCACATCCATGGGGCGATCATACTCATGCGCAGATCAGACAGAGGGGGGAGGGGGAGTAGTAGGTTGCGTAGCGTGCACAGTTAGCATAAGAGAGAGATACGATATGTGCAGCAGCAATGGCTGAAAAACAGCCCAAAAGAAAAAGGTCAGAGGAGTGAAAAGTGAAAAAGAAGGGCTATGACCATGAAAGAGCGAAGACCCGGGTCAATGTTGGTGTTGCTTTCTGGCGGTGGAGGGAACTCCGCTAACTGAAAGACCTGAAAACAGCCGTCTGCTGGATAAGTAAGCAACATTAGCTTTGTGGTGCTTCACATACCAGTAACAGCTGTCAGGCATTCGTCTTATTTTCTAATCTGCCAGAATGTACTGTTGTTGTGATGTTATCAATATTGTCAGTCAAGTTGTCTGACAAGTCGGGGTTACTTTAGCTATGTCGGTCAGCTATGCAGTTTCTATGGCCATTTCCATGACGATGCACGTCCATCAGCTTTTGGGGGTGGAGCCAAGGGTGAGGTATGAAGGGAGAGGCGGGTCTAAATTCGTTTATAAACAACCTCTCCACTCTTTTTCTCCCACATCGTTGACTACACCTTTAAGAATTCAATTTTAAATTTTACTGTTTGTTTTTGAATCATTAAATACCTCAGTTAAGCACTTCAGTACATCTCTGACCTCCTAAATGCTTACACCCCCTCACGTTCTTCGAGGTTTGCTGATCAGCCTTATCTCATCGCCCCCAAATCTTGTTTTAAAGCCTGAGGTGACCAAACTTCCTCGACTGTGGCTCCCAAACTGTGGAATGAATTACTACTGAAGATTAAAAAATCCCCACTCTCCCTATTTTTAAGTCATGTCTTAAAACTCAATCTTATTCCCTGGCTTTTGGTTCAGCATGAGAGTTGTGTGATCTCTGTCCTTTTATGTCTTTCATGGTCCTAATGCCTCTGTTTTTTTATCGCTTGTATTTCTTTTGTGTTTTTGTTTCTGTTTTACTTCTACAGTGTTTGTTCTCTTGATTTTTCTGTGCAGCACTTTGGTAAACTTGAATGTTTTTTTTAAATGTGCTATATAAATAAATTGGATTGGATTGGGTTAAGACAGACTAAATCTTCATCCCTCTGCTCGGCCTGGAGATCTTTACCTGCACTAATGTAAGTTCAACAATCAGAAACAGACAGCCGAGATCAGTGGTGGTTTGCCTGAGCTGGGTTTCATTAAAGCTGGAAAGGGGGACAGATGAGGATTGGATAAGCGTGAAAACAGACCACAGTTAAGGCCTCTTTAATTAGACTTTTTGTCATTCATTTGAGCAGCTGATGTTTATTCTGAGGCGGTGCAGCAGGTAGTGCACGGGCCACACAGCAAGAAAGTTCCTGTTTCGTCCCCCTGTTGGTCAGCGCTTTTCTGTGTGGAGTTTGCATGCTCTTCCAGGCCCTTCACCTTCCTCCTACAGACCAAACACATGCTCATAAGGTTGATTGGTGACTCTAAATTGCACTTAGGTATGAGTCTAAGCTAGGCCTGCGCTCAAAAAATTCAAACAGCAATATATTTTCATTTGCTCCTTGGGGACACATGTATCAGTATGAATTCTACAGAATCCATACGCCTCAGTGTTTTAACAGATGTTGTCAAAACTCTTTGGGTAATGCTAGCAATCAGATTAAAGTAGAAGCTACACTATATGATGAAGCACATGTTCCAAATTTGAACTTAGGTCTACAATCTTTGAGAACCTGAATTCAAGTTTCTACAATAAAACAAACAGGTTCCGGCAATAACATAACCTCTTGTCGGAGGTAAATATCTGGCATCAAGGTGCCTCACAGTAAGAAGGTTGCTGGTTTGATCCCTATGCACTTTCTTTGCATGTTTTTGTTTTCGGTGTGAAGCTGCTCCGAGTTAACCTGACACGCCAGATGGACAGTTCCATATTGGAAGTATTTCACAAATTCATCTGGGAAGGAGCCCTGCCAAAATGTTTTCAGGGGCAGAACCTTCAAAAACATCAGCAGCTTGATGATTATTTGGCTCATCACACTCATCACAGACCAATCCACATCAAGCAACACTGCTATGATGTAGCATACTTAGCGGCTAAATGTAGTGGCTATCGGCTAACTGTTTTAGCCATTACACGCTACGCTAATGGCCGTTAGCTTAAGACTATCATTTCACATTAAATTATACCACACAGATGTATCATTTAACACTTTTATGTGAAATGAACCTTATCAAAGATACTCCCTACGAAGTAAACTTATGAGGACAGCAGATTCCGCCAAGTATCACTGAGTACCCATGATGACCACAGGCTAACCGGCATTAGCTGCCATTATTTTCAAACACTTCCTGTCAAGTCACTTCCTGTTGTCGTCACAGCCACCGCTCCTGCAGCTCTCTTCCCTGATTGGGTTGTTATGCATTTAGCCGAGTGAGACCGTTGGACAGTGAAGGCTGGCAAGACGGATGTGCATGATTTCAGAATCTGGCAGGTCCGTCTTCTCTGCAAGGCTTGCAACGACAGTCCATTTACCATTTGTGTGATCTTTATTTTGTACACTGAAACTCTCCTTTTTTATGAATGATTCAACCTTTCTCTCCAGGTCGAAAAGTATTCAGAAATTGTCGCTCTCTGTGAGATGTTTGAATCTGTTATTGATTTATGTAATGTCATCTCTACTTTTTAAAATTCCTGAACTTTTATAGTTCTGAAACCTTTAATCATCACTGTGGAGAAAACCTTCATCATTTTAAAGGGCATTGACTTTATAATTCTCTAAATCAACAAAGTTAGCTATCCAGACTGATTGGGGCAGCGGCGAGAGTCCATTTTTGTTTGTGTAGGAGAAGGTGTGTGCTTGTGTGAGTCGGTGTGATAGATTCAGTGCCCGACCTCAGGTAATAATAGCCATGATGGATTCTCAGCTGGGCCCGTGAAGCCACAGCTCTGCTCAGGATGATAAAGATGTGCTGCAGCTTCTTCCGCTGCTCCGCTCGGGGTCCGAGGGGCCCCTGAGTCCGAGGAGATATTAATGACGACCTGCAACACCATTGGTCATCTGCTAACAACGCTCCTCATAGGCCAACAACATCCATCTGCTCCCGATGAAGTTAATTAAGCAGAGGAGCAGAGGGGCAATTTATCAGGAATATAATCATCAAGTAAATGAAACTACGCCAGACTGGTTACATAACAGAGGGAAATTAATGTTCCATTTATCTAGTGTTATTATTTATTTTTTAACAAGGCTTGGTTATTTTAATCATCAGACAGGCATTTTATCAGTACAGCTCTACTGTGTGAGGCTCAAGACATTTCAGGCCTGAAGACTGAAAGCACCACTGACCACTGGTGTACCAATATTTTGGAAAGTAGTCTGATTCGTTTGTGCTGGTTTATACCATAAAAAGTAGTCTTTTGTGCTGCTATGGTTTTACAGATATTACACACTTACATTTCTGGTGATGACTTCACTGGAAATGTTCTGGTGCTGAAGTTACTCGGGCTGGGACGACACACTTTACTCCTGGTTCGATTTTTTAGGTACCGATTCGATTTAAATTGCGATCCTACGATATTGCCGATTTTTGCAATCTTTGGTTAGCTTTTTAACACCAGCTAAAAAATGAAAAATGATGATGCCTAAGGACTTAATCAGAAAATACACACATCAAATGTGAGTCAGTTTTTAGGATTTATTCAGCAATATATTTTAACCAGGGTTTGTTCATACTCTCTTCAAAAGCCTGGATTGCCTTTAAAGGTGGCTTATTAACACAGACTAAAATAAAGCATTTTACTTTGGAAAAAAAATCAATTTTTGAACAAAAAAATAAATTTAAAAAACATCAAACCAAAACCCAGATACTTATGTGAATCAATGTTTTCTCCCACTGCTAGGAGTTACCCTCTTCCCTTGTTTTGGATGCGGTCAACAAGGTTTGCTTTTGTGCTTGTGGAGCTTTTTTCTTTTTCATTTAAATTCACCCCACAGTTAAACTTGCCTATTTGAGTGCACCCTGGTGGCAAAATTGCTGGGCATTTATCCTTCTTTCAAATGAAGACCAAAATGTTGCTCTTGAATGCAATTATTTTTTTAATCCTTTAATCAGGGAAGAGAGAGTAGAGTGGATAGAGTAGAACAATGGTTCCCAAACTTTTCACAGCCTGTTCCCCTTCAGACACTTTACCTCTAGCCATGTACCCCCTACTCTCACACTTATAGCAGCTACAAAAGAAGTTTAACATTTACAAATAAAATCTCTTAAAGTGAATTATATCTCGCTTACCGAAGAGTATAAGGGCCATGTCAGATGGAGTAAATGATTTTGGTGAGGTGGAGATTAAAGTCAAAATTTCTTGATTAAAGTTAAAATGACAACAATAATATCAAAATAGAATTCTATGATAAAAGTCGAAATGTCGAGAGAAAATTTGAAATGTCAAGAAAAAAGCTGACATGTCCAGAATAATGTCGAAGTACACTGTCAACTTTATTCTTGACTTTCCACGTTTTTTCTTGACATTTTAATTTTAATCTCATTATTTGGACTTTCATCACGAAGTTGTATTTCAATGTTATTGTCGACATTTGAACTTTTATCTCAAAATTTTGACTCCAGACTCACTTAACAGATTTATTTACCAGCAATTTCAGTGGGCAACTTTATTGAGCATGTCTGACTGAACTTATGTTAATACAAGAATCTTTGACAATTCAGGACAGATTTCCTTCTCCAAGATGCCTCACAAATCCATCCTCTCTGCCAACACTTCAGGCCTTCCTTTACCTGACAGGTATTCACGTACCCCCTAGGTCACTTGCATACCCCAGTTTGGGAATCACTGGAGTAGAAGATGGGATAAGAGTGAAGGAATGGCATGCAGTAAACAGGCCTCAGATGGGATGCAAATTCAGGCCACCTGCTTGAGGGCGAACCTCATGGGGCGTGACCTAAGCCATCTAATGTCATCTTTTTATTGGCATTTCAGACATGCTTTTGGTTGACAGGATTGTTGAAGCAGGTAATCAAGGAAGATGTATCAAGAAAAGATGATTAGGCAGGGCTCCATCACCACTGAGATGTCATCATTGGAAAAACAACCAGAGGTACATGATAATTAAACCATATCAGTAAACCATAATAGCACAAACAAAGCGTTTTACAGCCCCATGGAGGAGCTGTTTGACGTCATCACCAGAAATAAAAGTATGTTACATTTATAAAACCAAGCAGCACAAACAAAAGTTTTTACACCACAAACCAGCACACATGAACTGTACCATTGTGGGTCCATTTGGAGCAAATGGGGGGCTGGGTGAACTCTGGCTGACTGATAAAATAATATTTTATCACTTATTAACTGTAGCAGCACAAGTGAATTTTTTATGGCAAAAACCAGCACAAATGAAACAGACAATTTTCCTGAAATTTTGCATGGGGTGGAGGGCCAGCTTCATGCTACAGATCTGTGCTATCAGTAATGGCCCTTTTCCACTAGCACACCTTGGCCCTACTACTCTACTTGGCCCTACTCGATTTGCAGCTTGTTTCCACTAGCCTGGTACCTCCTAAAACAAGCTAGTTTTAGTACCTACTCCGCTCTGGTTCCAAGCGAACTGAGTCGATACTAAAAGATGACATCACCGACTGCCAGCTACTGATTGGTCAGACAATGTCATCATTGATGAGTCATCAGCGCGACGACCTAGCATGCTAGCGGTAGCTACCATTAGCTTACCCTCATACGTCTTTTCTTTGCAGCTCGATTGCTCTCGTCCTCGGCTTCATTCTGTTGTACAGCTTCCAAAACACTCCTGTGCTTCTCAAGGGGTATTTCTTCCTGCCACCTGCAGCCTTCTTCTGCTTTCCTTTTTTACTTGGTTTGTGACAAAAAGCCACAGATTGTTGTGTTGCGCTTAAATGACGTCATCGCAGTGCCGCTCAGCTGTTTACAGCGACACTGCGCCCTGTTGGGCAGGCAACTGGGGCTAATGGAAAAGCAGCACAAGGCGAGTAAAGTAGAGCCGGGAAGAGTCGAGTAGAGTAGAGTAGGGCTATGGAAAAGGGCCATTAGTGAAACTATGCCCTGTAGACCTGCAGAAAAGAAAAACTTCTGCTCCATCTTTAAACTGGGTTACCTCTGCCTGCAGATTCACAATAAAGAAGGCTTGACCTCCTCAGATCTTTAGCCTGTACTTAGAAGACCACAAGACGTCTTAGAAACCTGAAACACAATGTTTAAAACAGTGGAAGGCTGACATGTAGAGACAGATGTAGCAGCAGACTGTCCTCGCTCTCTCTGATAAGTGCTCTGTTCAAAGATGCAGCAAGAGAAATTTGAGAGAAAGGTGTTACCTTTAAATTTATTCATCGCCTCACGAGCATTCTGTGCAATGGGTTTATGTAACAATGGAAATGCAGTTAATCACTCAGCTTTGATGCACAGTTATGCTGCGGTCAGACTACATGATTTTTACATTTGTAGTGATGGTACACGTGTCAGATCAGTCTACCACAGTTGTAAATTCATGCAATGACTCGCCTGACGAGCATGACAGACTGCACAGAAACCGAAGCAGAAGGAGCAACACGGAAGACCACAAACATGTGATGTTAGCTTGCTGATAAATGCACCAGTCGCTCTCTTTTTCTATGTTCCTCTGTTTCAGTCTGTAGCTCCTCTTCATCATTATCATCAGAGCAGAGATGCTGTTTTTCTGTCTCATATCAAGGCATCAACCTCAGTTTGTTTACGTCTCTGATGCAGAGTAGTCTGTGCCCTCATTGGTCGATTTATCTGGCGTGGAGGATCAGATTGTAGGAGGACGAAAATCAAACCTGTTGGACTTTTTGTCATGGAGTCGTGCGGCCTCTTAGACTGATATGATGTCCATAATTATGACACATGAGATGAGACAGAACGACTCCTGAAACCATCCGACTGTCAGGCTATAATCTTGCATAAATCCTGTCTGGCTATAAAACGACCTTGTGTGGACTGTTTCTAAAATCTTAGACGAGGACCAAGGGACAGACAAACATTTAGTCCTGGATAGATCTCATACACTGAGGTCGAGCACTGCCTAAAACTGCCTGCTGTCCCTTCCAACTCTAATTACTTCTCTAAATTGAGCTCTTGCATGAACCAGTTGGGGATCCAGCTGCTTTGCATGTTACCTTCCGTCCTTAAGCCTTGTTTCCCTGAAGGCCCTGCACAGACTGTGGGACGGTTGCAGAGACGTGTGGTGACAGGGATGTAGCACAGTACAGCATAGATGACTGAGTCATTTGTTGGTGCAGCAGCATAAACCTTCCCCCCTCCCTGTCTTTGAACGCTGTAGCCTGCGGTCTTTGCAGGGCAGCAGAGATATTTCAGATGTTTCTCGATGCTCCTCGGGGACGTGTGAGCAGCCTCTCTCTATCTCCACTGTCCCGTTTCAGCGGCTGAATGTCTGCTGTGATTTATTTAACCTCTCTGCTGCTGCTGCTGCTGCTCAGGTGAGCGTCGACTGCACCAACACGATGAATGAACCGCTGTCACACCTGCTCACGCTCACGCTGCAGGTTTATTTAAGGCTGTCCGATCTGTAACGTGGGCAGTGCTCTCAGTTAATGTTGACTTAATAAAAGGAGATCATAGATAAAAGCTCATAAGTGTAAATAAATAAATGAATAATAATGATGAAATTATCACAAAGTCATATTTACTTTATTAACATTCTCACTGTTGTTCATATGTGTTGCTGTTTTAAGAGTTGCTGACTGGATTATAAAGATGGCAACTCATACAGAACTTTAAGTTATCAAGCCACACGTCATATTAACAAGAAAACATAAATATTTTATAAATCTTTCAAAAAATTTGTTTTAAGATGTGTTTTTGTTATTGGACGCACATTTTAAATATGAATGGGGACACACTAGAGTCCGTGGATTTAAAGTGAAGCTGAACTCATTTATTCAATAACATAATTTAAACTTTATAAACTTACATAATTGCATTATTTCACTTTTGGCCCTTTTCCATTAGCCCTACTCTACTCTACTCGACTCTACCCGGCTCTACTCCACTCGCCTTGTGCTGCTTTTACATTAGCCCTGGTCGCCTGCTCAACAGGGTGAAGTGTCGCTGAGCGGCTCTGGGGTGACGTCATTTTGAGCTCGACACAACGGTCCTCGCGCTCATCGATGACGGCATTGTCTGACCAATCAGTAGCTGGCAGTCGGTGATGTCATCTTTTAGTATCGACTCAGCTCACTTGGAACCAGAGCGGAGTAGGTACTAAAACTAGCTTGTTTTAGGAGGTACCAGGCCAGTGGAAACACGCTGTAAATCGAGTAGGGCCAAGGTGTGCTAGTGGAAAAGGGCCATTTGATATGGATATGATTCTGTTTGTTTAAATTACACCCAATTTCTTGTTAATTTCCATGAAAAGTTTCCAATTTGGAATATTCCTATTGAAAGTTTCTTGAAACTTTTTCAGAAATTTACCCAAAATTTCTTGGCCCTTTAAAGCCTGAATGATAAACAGAGAAAAAGTCACACAAAACAACTACTGACAACAAATAACACATCCACGAGTTAAACCATAACCTCCATTTAACTTGTGGTTGGAATAGTTATGAAAATAAAACAGCTTTTGCAGAGAAACTGAAAAAGAAGTGTTGTATCACAGACATATTTACGTGGTTATAGATGGGGTTTGTGGACTTGATTATTTATGGAGAACGAAAATTATCCAAATATGTACGGACTCTGACCCCCATATTCCACATAAAGAGAATTTACTGTTAACTGACAAAGTATCCAGTCGTGAATGTTGAACATGAAGTATGTAGTACTCTCAAATAAAACACAATCCAGGGATGACCAAACGTAATTTCCTCAGTAGGTTGTCATAACTTCACAAACACAGGCATGAGCATTGTCAGCGCTTTGATGAGCAGCACATTTGCTGAATTAAGGGGTGAGAATACAGGTGGATCGGGGGAGCTCTACATGTGTAAAAATTAATATGTTACCCTGATAAAAAGGACAAACACAAGTGCTTTACATGCAGCCTTCAAACCACAGTTTTACCTCAACTTCCACTGAAGGTTTTATAGTGTTCATTCTTCCTCTCTGGTCATTTTTAAAATGTCATTTCACCCAAAAACTCCTCAGTACTGCAGCTGCAGTGCCCTTTACTTCACACAGCTGTAATACCAAGACATGAAGTGTCAGGGGGACGCCAGCTGTAATAAATCCACACATTTATTCACTTTTCCAGCTCCCAGGCAAATAAAAACATCTTTCTTACCTCTCTCCCCTGTGCTGCATTTCCCTGTTTTTCCTCTCACACTTTCCTCTTTCACCACTTTCCTCCCAACTCTCAATTCAGCGTTTATTTTGGTCGCCCCGCGGCAAGGATACGGATAAAAGGATTAACTTATCGTCTACCAGTTTAGCGCTTTTAAACTCAGCCTGACGGCCCCCCTGAAAATTGACAAGATGGATGCCAGCGAAGCTTCATTCAATACACATTAGAATCATTCCCCCCGTTTATTACACAGAGGAGTGCCGGGGTTTGAAGCCTGAAGAGTTAAAGGCTCAAAGATGTGAGGAGAAAAGAAGGCAGCAAATGATCTCACTGTCTGAGCAGGAAGGATGTCGAAGAAAATGGATTTTAGATGCTCTGATATCATTTATTTAAGAGTTACAGAGCAAATTACTGAAAGATCAGTCTTTAAAGATAGTACATATTTGTCAAAGAGTAACTAAACCAAGTGTTCTGGGGAACCATCTACACCAAAACCTCAGATAAATACCAGCAGAAAGTCAAAGACAAGGCCATGAGGGAGAGGGATAAGACATTCCCACACCAGCTCTCTTCATCAGGTCCAACAGAGTGGTGCAGGAAGGACTTGCATAGTGAGTTAGCAGAGTTTAGCTTCTCTGGTTTCCAAGGCTTGGAGTCCATGGGATTTTACACTAAGATAAATACCATAAGATGGCCTATTTTCATTTTGCAACACAATCTTCTACCCCCAACTCTTAGCTTCTGAAGCATGATCATGTTCTCAAAAGGGTCTTTAACAAGGACGAAAAAGAGAAAGAGTTGGTTTCAGACGGTTTCATATATCAATAATGGAAATATTTAACTAGTCCAGCTCATAGAAAATGTTTTCAGAGGCAGAACCTTCAAAAACAACTGCAGCTGGTGATTGGGCAATCGTTCTGCCTGTCACATTCATCACAGACCAACCATATCAAGCCACAGTATGATGTATCAGCTCGACCTTGCTGTTAGCTGTTGGGCTAAACAATGTTCCAGTCCTCTGACTGTCATCTGACAGTAAATTATACTACACAGATTAGGCCTGTCATGATAACAAATTTTGCTAGAAGATAACTGTGCCAAAAATTATTGCCGATAAACGATATTATTGTCAGTGTTATTTGAAACATCATTTTTTCTTTAATGTAATTATATACCGTAATATAGTGAGTACACCTTAGCAGCTACACCTTAGCTGATTTCTTAAGAGTATTTAACTGTAATTGGAAGGTCAAGAGCTTTCAAATAAAAAAATAAACAATATAATATATAAAAGAAACAAAAAAGAGGAAAAAAACCCAATGAAATGGACCCTCTTTTGGGAAAAACTGCGTGTAAGAAAATCATAATAATCAAAAACACAAAAAAATAGACCCTGTCTCTGTGAAGAAAAAAAAACCCAAAACTCCAATAAAAACACACACAACAATAAAAACAATAAATAGAATGTTGTTTATACAGTTCCTGGATTGTTTGTGACGTGTACTTTCTCCCACTCAATTCATTCTGTCTGTCAAATGTTTGTAACATTTCTGGCTTTGTCACTGGGTGTGAGTGCGCACTATTTTGCGCTGTTTTGTTTATATTTACTTTGCCGACCAAATGCCTCAGTAAGCGCTGACTGTCGGGATGAAGGCTCCGCTGCACCTCCCCTTCTTCGTCGTCACTGCTTTCAAACAAATTCTACATATCTGCGAGTCGGTGTTCATGAGCTCACACCTTGTTTATTCTGTTTAAAACCAAAATACTCCCACACTTTGGGTGTGACATTTGGCTTAAGAACCATCGCTTTGCGCTTTCATTTATATCAGAGTTTGTTTCCTCGTTACTCCTCGCTGTCTTCAGCTCACTCTCTGTGTATGTGTGAGTGACCCCGCCTCCCCCTCAAAGATTGAATGAAAGACAGATGCATCACTGACCCTATCCCCTCTCATTCCGCTATAGAACCAATGCGGCCAGGTGCTGAGAAAGATGGGCGTAGTGAGCCATCTTCTCATCCAGCCCGTTTGGTAAAATGAGAGGAGGGAAACAAACAAGCATGCATGTCAATTTATTGAGGCCGCCAGACTTACCGAGGACGTTTTTATTTATCGTTCGGTTAATTGATTTATTGATTATCGCGACAGGCCTAACACAGATGCATCATTACCACTGACATGTGACATGAACCTGGACAATGACAATCCCACCAAGTTCTCCTGGTAAACTTCTGGGAATCAGATTGAACCAGACATCATTATCAAACTCTCACTGAAACTGGTCAGGAGACAAGCAACCATATGATTTCCCGTAAGAAGAACGTTAAGTGCTCCTCTTTTAAAGAAGAAATTAAGTTAATTTCTGATAAAACCGCATATATTGCCACATCCATGGAGACCACTTCCAAAGCCACCATTGTTTTCAGACATGCAGTCAGTTCCTGCTGTTTTTACTGATTTAACATCTGCACCTCCCACCTCTTTCCCCTGATCGAGTCATTCAGCTTTTAGCCGATTGAAGTTGTAGGGGATTGGAGCTTGGCAAGAGAGATCTGCCTCCTTCTTTTGTCTCTTCCAGATCTAAAGGATAAAAATCAAATAAATAAAAATCAGATTCAGTAAATAAAAACTATTTGAACATGTGAATACATGTCTGAAATTTCAGATAAATGGACAGAGACAGTGTGGATCAACTGTGGTAAATACTGCCCTAACAATAAGACAACAATAAGATCCTGGCTCAGTGTTTTCACCAAAATCTCTGTACTTGAGTTCACAGTAAAGACTGACTGTGTGTGTAATTAGAGGCAAAGTAAACAAATAAGCACACACGGCGGTCGCAGCATCAGTGAAGCTGCAGCCCTCAGCAACACTCACAGTGTTCCCAGCAGATGTCAGCGTTACATAATGACTCTGATGTAACACATACACATATGTGATCACTGGCACTAAAGCAGAATTTTGGGCAGAAATGCAGCCAGAACAGCTGTTAATCTGCTGGAGGTAAAATCAACACTTTCCCGGTGAACTGGCTGCAAAGATAACGGTGTGGGCTGGAAATGTGTCTATGACAGAGGAGGGAGTGAAGGCTGAGCACCGACCCTCAGAGGCACAACCCTGTTGTTTCTGTGAGTCAAAGAGAGCCTGCTCAGTAGTATTAAAGCCCTTGAATCACATACATTTTCAAGAGTCATGAAAATTGTTGAATTTTGGGGGGAGCCCGAGGACCCCCTTAAACTGTAGTTCATGGATTGGGTTTGTGCTGTGTCTGCATCTGTTAGTGTAGACCAGGGGTGTCCAAACTATGGCCCAGGGGGCCAAATGCGGCGTGCAACCCATTTTGAATTGGTCCCTGAAACACTTGAATAAACAAAAATGTTTCAGTTACAGCAGCAAATACCATCAATAATGCAGATGTTCTACCATATTTACTTCTTCACAAGGTCTCAGTTAAAAAGTATACAGCAATATTCATCTTTAAGCACCAACATTCTTGCAGTTTACTTTTGTTTTGTGTCTGACAGTGAAGATACGCCGTCAGTGTCTCCCATCTCTGCTGCTCAGAAGGTCATTCTGGCACTGATGAGGTGTGAATTCAGTGATCGCCCAGGGTTACAAGGGCCCCTCGACAGGTGACAAAACACACCTTAACCCTAAAACTTAAACTTAATAACACTAAAAGTGAGGTGCAGCAAGTGGCTCAGACTTCCATGTATTTCTCTTAATGTGGCCCCCTATGTAAAAAGTTTGGACACCCCCGGTGTAGACAATCTTTTTTAGATATGAGTTCTTTGTACTACCTGATAGTAATTTGGAGGTCCTGTGAGGAAAGGGCATTAGTTTAATTAGGTATACCCGTTTGTAATCCTGTTTACTCCTTTTGGACAATTTACCTTTGAATATATTTTTTCTAGGTTTATTATAATCCTAGTATTGAATTTCAGTTTGAGTATTTTATTTTTACTTGTGTTTCTTAGTTTGCCCTTTAAATGCTCATTTTGTTACCTTTGCTTCCTTTTGCTTTAATAATAGTTAACTTTAATTTAAACAAAACAATATGTGGTTTATTATGTTACTACCCTTTTTCCCATCAAGCTGGGTTGTAACATATTTGGGGACTCGTCCGGGATTCGGTCCCAGGACCTATTCACTGAAACTCTGTGCCAGCATCAGAACAAATCATCACTTGTTGGTTTGAAAATGGAGCCACTCATGCATATAAAATGCAAGTACATAGCATGTCACAAACATCATAACATCACAGTTAGCAACATTCATGGACAGTCAAGTTATTGAAAATGTTTTTTTAAACCTCTTGTTTGTGGGCAAGATATTTTTCAACTGGAGGAGGAGGACAACTGCCTATGCATGGACATATCCCCTGTCTGCTGACCCTTATTAAAGTGATTTTGGTTTTGTATTTCAGAGAAAGAGGTCACTCAGACAAAGGTTAGAGGTAAAGTTACAGCCCGTTTCAGACAAGAGGTCCCTTCTAATCCTCAGCCAATCCTCTCTGAATTTTCGAAGTTAATTTTACAAAGTGAAATGGATTTTATCATTTGTGTTGATTTCTAACTAATCTGAAACAAGACTGTAAGAACCCAAAGACCAGATGAGTCCCTCACAGGTTCAGGTTTAGCGTGTCTTTGGTCCTTTAGCTCCTCGTCTGTCTGAAGAGCGCTGAGGCTTCACTGTCACAGGGCTGTGTTTACCCCCGAGGCTTTAACACACAGAGATCGTGTCATCTCTGCATACTTCCAGCTTGTCACTCTCCAGGACCCCAGAGAAGCTGCTTCATTTTCAGATGTGGTGAAAATGCTTCATTCTGAATTGCAGTAAATGTTTTGTTAGCTCTTAGTTTCACAATCTGGATTTGCTGGATTCAAGTCAAATATGTGTTTCCATTGGAGGTTGAACCCAGGATCTTCAGATGGGGTGGCTACAGCACCATGAAACCACATCATAAGCTATTTTCTTATGTGATTACAGGTGAACTTAGGTTGTTTACTCTTGTTCTTGTCTCACTTTAAGTTATGTCAGGATTTCTTGAAACGTGAAAAACCTGAAATCAAGTTTCAAGTTTTCGTAATACAAGGAATCGATGAGGGACTAGAGTGTCAGTTCCACTTCTTGGTTCTTTAAAGGCCCATTTTTTTTTGTCATTGTAACATCATGTCATGTAGCAAGTAGACAAAGAGGTTGATCATGGTGGGCCACAGCAAAAAGAAGACAGCAGCTGCAGTAGAGATTTTTGGTTCAGAGAAGGCATTAAAGAAGACATGACAAAGCATTCCCTAATAGACAGTATCTGTATGAGGACATGCAGCAGTGTGCCAAGATCTCCTGTTCACTGAATCACCAGCAACAGGTAGCATCTGTACTCCCTCCTTTCTTATTTCCCCTTTTGTTTTTAATGAAATGCTTTGGCAATAAAGCTCTTTAAACTGTTGGAAAATTGTGAGAAAATCTAAGAAAATCCATCATACAGACAACAGGACAAAGTCTTGATTTTACTTAGACGCCATGATTACAGTGAAGTTTACCTCGTAATGCAAATTCACTTGATTATGAAAAATACAGATTGCAATAAGTTAAACCACGACCATCCTGCATCAGGAAAAAAAAGCCCTTTATCGTCGTGACCTATGACATTATTTAGACAAAAGTGAACCTTCCTTCCCTCAAACCTTCATCCTTTGCCACTTATGATCCATACAGGCTGCATTGAATATGACATTTTACTGCTTCACATTTTCTTAGTGCTGCTCTGCATTTTTTCTCATGTGCAGAGCTTTCTGCTCTTATCTGAGCAGGCGGCTTTGAGAAGAGCATCCATGGAGTCCATATGGGGGCCCTGAGGGTAAAGGAGGAAAGTGTACGTTTGTGGTTGGTGTGTGTGTGTGTGTTTATGTGTGTGTGTTCACGCAGACGGCTGAGCAGCGTGATTCTGTCTCAACATGAGTCAAACATGGAGCACAGAGAGGCTCAAATTAAGGACCTAATTAATCCAGGATGAAGCTTCTTCATTGTTGTCCAATTAAAACAAAACTGATGTTTGTTCAAATTGACAATTCATTTTTTACTTATTGTGAGCAAAACTGAAAAAAAAATGTTAAAGCAGAAAATAAATCCTAAAAAGCATAAAATCATGTAGAAACTTACTTAAAGCCGTGATGTGCCTGCAGTCTTCTGGTCTGGTCAGACTTCCTGTCTTCACTGCAAAAACTCAGACATAGGTGACTATTTTTTCCAATTTCAAGTCAGAAACATCTCCCTAGACTTTTTTTAAAGCACAATTTCCTGATATGTTTGGATTAGGATCTTATTTGAAGATATAAAAAACTCAACATAAAGCCTTAGTTGCTTGTAATAAGTCAAATGATCTATCAGTGAGACGGGACAAATTTTAAGGGTCTTAAAATTAGGGGTACCAAATTGTTGCATTAATTGAGATTGATTCATTACAGTCATAAGTAGTGTGCTATGTTTTTTAATTGCGTTAATCCAATTTTTAATCTGATTTCAATGTTTTGTTATTTTCCGAGGGTAGCACCTTAAATACCAGGGCAGCACTCATCACTCTTCATAGACCAATCATGACGTAGCAGCTCGACCCTGTTGTTAGCTGTTAGCTTAAACTACTAGTACTTCAGTCCTTAGACCATCTTCCAAACTTACATTAAATGATACCACACAGATGTGTCATCTGCCATGTGTGGCATGAATCTCGTCAAAGGCAAAGCCCACCAAGTTGTCTCAGTAAACTTTTGAGGAGGGCATATCATATGGTAACAGTGACTATGGGTCGGTGTTGTTAGCGCAGCATTTCCGCGTCTCTCTCTGTTTTCCAGCAGTGATCTCTGGTCAGGAGAAAGCTTGAAGTGACACTCTTTGCTCCTCTTTTAAAGGACGAAATGGAGTCCATTCTGATAAAACTGCAGATCTTGCTGTATTGTTTTCAAATATGCAGTCACTTCCTGTTGTCGTCACATCCACAGCTCCGCCTCTGTCACCTGATTGGGCCGTTAAAGCTGGAGAATTTTTATGCACTGGGCTTCTTGTGCTTTAGTTTTTGGAGGGGGGAGAACATTTTTTTGATCTGTCCCAATGATCTAATGAATTTCAATGAAAATACCACAGGTTGAGGTTTTTTTCAGCAATTTTCAAGTGAGATTAAAAATATAGATTAATTAGATTAATTTATTACAGGTTCTAATTAATGAATTGCTCAATTGTTTTAATTTACTGACAGCACTGCTTAAAAATATATATTTCATTGGCAGATATTTTTCTTTTTATGAGCAGTTTTTGCGTTTTATTTCATGTTGTCAAATATTTATCTGGACTGACTGAGGGGAATATGGATAAGATAGATGTTTTAAGTATTTCTGACTTGAAATTAGACAAACACCCTTGTTGACATCTGAGTTTTTGCAGTGTTAAGCTCAGTTTTTGCTCATGTGGGTTTTCAGGACCAAATAACAATCAAGACCTTGTCAGGGACATCCCCGGACCCTCGTGTTTCTGTGGGCATTTTCCAGATAAGAGCAGGGCGGGGACTTTTAGTGGCCACAGTGTGAAGGCAGTCACAGGTGCGTTGTTGTGTTTGGTGGGACTTCCCCAGAGTGTGAGGAGGCTCTTCAGTTGCAGCAGTGTGTGTCAGTTGTGTTTGGCTGCTGGTGATAAGCTGCTGCTCTTTCATGTGGCTGAGAACGTTGGTGTAGTAAGACAGGAAACTACCCGGTGCCCCGAGCGAGTGTTTGAGTGTGCCTGTGCTGCTGAAACCCCCGACATGAAAACAAAGGCTTTCTCTGGTAGTATGATCGTCCCTTTACCTTCATTTATGTGGCTGTGTGGTCACTGGATTTAATAAAGAGGTGAGCTCTGGGTAAATTGCTCTAAAAGTAAAAAAAATTACCTATAATATGTGAGAACATTTGTTAGGCTGGCAACGTTAAAAATAAGACAAAAATGGCAAATTAAATTCCAAAACAGGTAGGAGTGGAATAATAGTTGCAAAAAACAATTAAATGTTCTCATTCATCTCTTTTGGTCTTAAGAAAATATTTCCTCTTTCAAGATGTATATATTCAATATTTTGGATTTTATGAGTTGTATCTCCCAGGATACATTGCCCTGTTAAAGTACAAGCAGAGCTCAAATGATAAACATATTAATGTTCAATTTGATGAAGATAAATCATACATTGTTGTATTCCTTGGTCATTTAAATTACACATAGCACTTTTAAAGTTGATTTTATTCATTTTACCTTTTCAGCTTCGTAATCTCAAGAAAAAGTGACACAAAAATGGAACATTTTATGATGAACATATTAAAAGGTATATTGGGTCTAGGTTTTTTATAATGGAGGAATTCTATGGACAATACCTCATTCCCTGTACGTTGCTCCCAAGTAGTTGCATAAGTGATTCCCAGTGATGATGCTCAGACAAACATTACATTTGTGCAGTATATTGTTGTCTGTCTTTCTGGGCAAAGCCTGCACCTTGCCTTGTCTGTGAATGCTTGGAAGTGATCCACTTGATCATGGCGGACATCGGTCAAGAGTCTTGAGGTTGTTGGCCTTTGCGTTCATCTGGTGGGGCTGTGCACTAGAGATAGACCGATATGGTTTTTTTGGGGCCGATACCGATACCGATTATCGGTAGTCAAGGAGGCCGATAACCGATATTTGAAGCCGATATTCATTTGCAGTAAAAGTGAAAATACTGGCGTCAAATTTTGGATAATACAAAGTCCAACACTTAACTTTGTTTCATTGCCTTTAAGCATATGTTTATTTCAGGCTCAGCAGCATGCCTTATAACATTTAAATAAACTCTTAAATAAATTAGCTGCCTAAAGTTTTATCCAGTAAACATAAATATCCAAAATTTCAAAATAAATGAAATGTTGTTTTATCTTTAACTCTTCTTTGTTGTATGTTCAAATAACAAAAGAAAGTGTAGGGAGTTCCCAGGGTTAGCAGCATCTCTTTTAAACTTAACTGAAAATTTAAATAAAAAAATATCATCCTGAAGTGTTTTTATAGGAAATAAAACAAAATAAAATAAAATTTGCTTCAAAATGTGAGCCTCAAATCAATTAGTAGTCCCAATTGAGCAGTACCAGATTGTGATTGAACCTCTGAAAATACTAAATGGCCTAAAGCATCCTCGCTTTAATAACCAGTGTTTATCATGGGAACAGACAGCTGCCGCTAACGTATTGGACCTCGCAATAACATTAGTGGTCATGAGATGTAAAGCTTCTCATGTGGCTCCCTCACAAACACACACTACTCTCTACCACAACAGATATTCTCCTCGACATTAAGATAGTCACGATGCTAACTGCATTAGCCCGTCAATGAGATTTTCAATTGACGTTAGCATTAAGCTAGCGGACTTTCGGTTTAGGACTTTAGGTTTTTACTCCCTACCTCTCTCTCTTTCTTTCTCTCTGTCTCACACACACACAGACACAAACACACTTCTACTATCACGGACAATTTCCATTTCTATGTAATCAGCACCTTTTTATGAAGTGATTAACAGATACGTATGGAAGGGCTGCGGGCGAGCAGAGCTGCCGCTTATAACGTTATTGGGCTCACAGTAACGTAACTGGTAGTTGTGAGCTGTAGAGGACTGGGATGTTTATTACATTTCAGGAGACTTTGTAGCCTTTACTTACCTTGGAAACGTATGCTCTCCAGTGATTCTCTACTCTGAAAAACTTTCTCCTCTTCTCCTTCATGCACAAAGGAGAAGAGCTGTGTACCTGCAGGCACACAGCTGTGAAAGCTGATTGGCTGTCACCCGAGGCATGGCTCTGCATGTAACCAATCAGATCGTGCTGTGGGTTGGACAATGCTGGAGACAGAGTAGTGACTGCAGACAGAGAGAAGCGGCTGCAAAAGAGCCAAAATAACCCTGTTTTAAATAAATGTATTATCGGCCGTCGGATTAAAAAAAAGGCCGATGCCAATATGGCTCAAAATGACGAATATCGGCGCCGATAATCGGCCCGGCCGATAATCGGTCTATCCCTACTGTGCACGTTCTTCTCCCCTCCCTTGGAAGGCCTTCCCCTTTCCTTTCCACTGTGGATAAGGGCATCTGCAACCTCCTGCTGGAATTCCTTGAGCTTTACATGCACACAAATGCTTTTGGCATCTTGGCGAAATAGCAGCCATCCTTTGCTGATGGCTTTATCAGCCATTTGCCACAAGAGGGACTGCTGGTGGGACTTTGCAGGGGTGTGGGACAAGGTCACCATCGTGTCAGCAAGGTGAACTCCTCCCATGTAAATATTGCTCTATGACACTCTGTTTGGACAGGGAACAGCAACTCTTGTTCCCTCCTCTTTTAATATATTTTTTAGAGATTTTTTTTAAAAGAAATACAGTCAGACTGTTGTAATGGGCATAGCTGTACATGATATCTGGTACTGCACTAATTATTAACATGCCTTCCAGTTTGAAACAAAAATCTTGAATTATGCACATTGACCAAATTTCAACCCCTAATCTGGCAGTGTATCTCAGGGAATACATACATTTCTAAAGCTGCTGCTGTAGAAACACTACAAACACAGTTGGAATATTTTTCTGCATTAGAATGTTAGACAAATGTCCTAATTAATTTTAGGAATTATACTGTTGTTTAATTGAAAATAAGTATTACCAATGTCTAATTACTTGCATCCAAGGAAGCAGGATCTCCACCACAGGTGGCCGTGATGCTTTCTGATCAAGCTGACTAAACAATGAAAGAAAGCCTGAACCAAATCATTTGATGTAGATGCTAATACCAGACAAGACTTTAGATAAATGCTACTTTGATTAGTGAAAACCTCCCAGCACACCCCTACAGGATGGTAAAGATTGTGTATCTCCTGTTGTATGTTGCCTGTTTATCACTCTGCTAAAAATGTCCAGAGGGGAAAAAAATGAGATGTTAGTCCAACATTTTAAGAGTCTTTCCTCACAGCCTCAGCTCTCAGGTTACACGCAACCAGTCTGCTAGTTTCACACACCTTATGTCCTCTGCTAACTGCTGCTCTGATCACAGCCTCACTGACGACAGGTGTGACCTACTCACACCTGTAGACAATGCAGGTGAGAGGAAATGTAGCAATGAATAAAGGGAAAATACCAAATAGATCTTAAAAATCAAAATAAAGTCTACACATCCCTCTTGTTCGCTATTCAGAGCCAAAACTAATTCATTTAACCTCTCAAGAATTTTTATTGTAAAATGAAAATATCCATTTTCCAGGTTCTTCACACATGTACGGATTCAGCTGCTTGAGGAATATGCACCTTCCTCTAGTATTAACAAGATTTTTTAATAGTATGAGCTTATAACCGAGCCAAACTGTTCCCATAAAACACTTTGGCTCCATAATTCGGGGGGCATCAAGGATTTTCTGTTAGGGGCCCCATTTCTCACAGAAGGGCCGAGTGTTTGTCCAACATGCATGCAGTCACATAGATAATAAAGCTCACCCAGTCACACACAAACATTGAATAAAAAAAAATTAAAGACAGTAAAGATTATGTACATACATTTTAGGATGTGAGCATTCAGAAACATGGGGTGCATTTGAATAGTAATTTTTTTGTTTTGGAACCCTCCTTAGGAAGTTTGTAAGTTGGAAGTCTACTGTCTCAGGACTGCAGGCTAGCAGCTGGACCGTTTATGCCACAAATTTTTTCCTATTTATTTCAACAACATACATGCCCACCTTCCAGCAGTGTAGTCTGGCTTATTCAAGTGGATATACTCTGATGGATGTTTGCCCTCCCTGTCCCTGCTATGCGCACCTGCCTGCGTCTTTACGCTCACAGGCACACAGAAGAGCGCGCAATTTGGGAGGCATTTAGATCAAATGTTCACATGCTGCACTGCAAAATGACATTACTTACAACAATTACAACAACAAAGCCACACTTTGAGTCACGTTAGTAAGCTAAAGACCGTTAGCTGCAGCTAATGGCTACAAACAAAACAACCAACATTCATTGGGCAGCAAGCTAACGTGGCTAGTGCGGACTACAGTAGTGCGCTTGACTGGCTTTTGGGCTAATAACAAAACAACCAACATTCACTGAGCAACAAGCTCGGGCGGACTACGATAGCCTGCAAGCCACAGCTAATCACAAAACAATGAACATGAATGTGGGCCACCAGCCAAACTAACATCAGTAATCAGTTTAATACAGTAAGGTAAATGATGAACGGTGGCTTTACCAACCTGTCTTTCACTTTTTGGAGTATCGATATTTCTCACAACCCAATTACTGACAGGGATTTAGTACACAAAGGGAGCCAAAACTGTTCTAACATGGTCAAATAATTAGACAAATTATATTCCTCAGTATCTCATCTCCGAATTGTTAGAGTATGACTTTCTAAAAATGGATTCATCCATCTGAGGAAGTTCTCTCTTTCCACTCTTAACTCTTTAAACATCTCCTCTGTTGCATTTTAGAGATGATTCTGTCTAAACATCAGCAGTGTTTCTTCCTCTTTGTCATTTTTGAAACAAGTCACCAAAAGTTCACTCCCATTTCATTCTAATCCTTAAATCTCATTTTATCTGCTTCATCTTAAACCCTCGGCTCATTTGATGCTGCAGGCGACTGAAGTCAGCGAGTGAAGGGACGGATTCTTTCTCCTTTTTGTTTGGAGCTCCCTGATGAGCGGCGATGAAATGACTTTGGCGTCTGCAGCTAATGCGTAATAATTGGTACGAGGAGGAACTCGCTCTGAACAATTATAAGAAACAGGGGCTGTAATCCTCTGCTGAGACTCAGAGGGGGACGGATCCTCTTCGTCTTTGTGCCAGCCCGCTGTGCTCTGAATCCTTCACCGCTTTAAAATGGGTTTCAGAGGCATGAAGAAGAGGATGTAGTTTCTGACAGGGTGGTTGTACCTGTACGGCAGCCTGGAGGACTTAAGAGTTCTCAAAGTCTTTCTGTGTTCTGTGGTGTGAAAGACAAAGTGTCAGCGAGCAGAGTGATACCTGAAGAAGCTTTAACTGAGGGTCTTTAGGAGCCATATTACAATTTTCGTCCTCCACTGTAAGAGAACAGATGTTTTTTGTTTGCTAATTTGCATTTTTGTTCATTTGGAGCATGCATTGCTACAGTCTGGTTTGTTTTTTCTTGTAATGCATCACTGTGTTCCTAAATGCCATTGATAAGCAGCTGATAAAAACAGAGGGAGTCATAATGAGCTTAAGGCTTCCTCTGAAGCTTGTGAGATTGTTTGTACCCTCACAGGCTCCTTCTGAGACTTTACTGAATTATATTGTCGTACATAAAATGTCTTTCTGTGGAAAGCCAAAAAATTGATATCAACAATATCAACCATAGTAGTTATTTCTAGTCAACTAGTGCGTGAGTAGACTTTACTTATAAAATGTCACTAGTACTACTAGTAGACTGTTTTGGGTCTACTAGTACTACTAGTTGACCTAAAAATGTTCACTAGTACTACTAGTGCTACTAGTAATACTTATATATGCTACTAAGTAGGTGGAGAAAAGCAAACTCAGGCTTCCCATTGGCTTTCAAAAGTACAACAACCAAATAAATTGCTGAATTTTTGTTATGATCCCTTCTACTTCATTTTCATTGGGTCTACTAGTACAACCAATGAATCTTTGAGTTTTTACCAGTAGCAATTTTAAGTCAACCTATAGGGGCGTTGGTAGCGCAGTTGGATAGTTCGCTTGCTCAGTGACTGGGAGGTTGCAGGTTCAAGCCCAGCTCCAAGCGACACATGGCGATGACACTGAACCCCAAATTGCTCCCACTGCTGCATCACTGGTGTGTAAATGGGCATGAAAGGGCGTGAATGTGTTAGAGATACTGATGGATAACTAACAGAAACTCTGAACCATCAGTGAAGTGAGTGTGAGAGTGAATGGGTGTGCATGGGTAGGTGTGCCCTGTGGTGTAAAGCAGCTTTGAGTAGTCCAAGACTAGAAAAGCGCTATATAAGCTCAAGTCCATTTACCATTTAGTACTACTGGTAACACAAAACTATCGGTTAAGATTTTGTGGTACAAGTAAAGTCTGCTTGTCCACTATCAGCCAAAAACCTCTTCTAATTAAAAATTGCTTATTAGTAGTACTTCTGGTAAATACAGAATATCTCACTAGTACAAGCACTAGTGTTTTTAGTAGCAATAGTAAAGCCAAAACAATCACATTTTTAGTAGATCTGATGCAAATAAAGTAGACCCAAACAGTGTACTAGCTAACATTTTTTTTGATCCTCGAATAAAGTCTATTCCCGCACTAGCTGACCAAAATTGAGTACATATACTCCAAATTTAAGTACTTCTAAAGCTGAACAATGGTTGTTACCACTTATATCAATTTTATGCTCGAACGACTTTCCATACTCTCGCCCCATTCTCACTACCTGAGCCTCTCGGTTCACAGCAGGGTTTGTTATTGATGCATGTTGCGACGATTGTGTGTTGGAGGTTAATATGAATGTATGGTTCACATGTTGGGATGGAGTGAGAGGTGGAGTAAGAGGTGAAAGACTATGTCCATGATGAGCACCTTTATTTGGAATTTCTGCAAAAGCAGTTTTAGTTTCATATCTGTTACTTCCACCATGTCCGGCTGGTGTTACAGTTTAGCTTGCGTCTGTGCTAACAGGTGACGGCAGGCATATTTGTTTTGTTTTTTTTTCAATTCTAGACTAATCTGAAAATCCTGGTCAAATCCTGTTATCACATTTGTGGTTGCTCTTGTTGGTTTCAATAACTATTTTAACTACCACAGCCAAGTAGCCATGGGTCACAAGTCAACTCAGTTTTTAAAGCCTCATTACAACGAAGGAGGGACAGGAAGTCTGTGTTGGCACGTGAACAGTCCAGTCATCAACAATTTAACAGTTTAACAATGTCCACTGCAGCACATGGAGATGACAGTGAGAATGCTGCACATGTGACATCAAGCTGTTTTCCCTATCCATGCAGAGACACACTGCCAACTAGGCCTGTCTTAATAATCAATAAATCAATTAACCGCATGATAAATATTACATCCTTGGTAAGTTTGCCGGCCTTGATAAGTTGACACGTGCATACATGCATGTTTGTTTTCCTCCTCTCTTTCTACCAAACAGGCTGGATGAGAAGAGGGTTCACTCTGTGCACCTTTCTCAACACCTGGGTGAGTTGGTTCAATAGCAGATTTAGCAGCTTTATAGTGGAGTGAGCATTTGTCATTCATTCAATCTTTGTGGGGGAGGCACAAATTTGAATGATGGCATGAAAGCCACGGATCTTAAGCCAAATGCCACAGCCCCAGTGTAGAAATATTTTGGTTTTAAACAGAATGAACAAGTTGTGAGCCCGTGAACACTGACGAGCTGATATGTCAAATATATTTGAAAGTAGTGTAGGTAGAAGAAAGGGAGGTGCAGTGGAGCCTTCATCCTGACAGTCAGCGCTCACTGAGACGTTTGGTCGGCAAAGTAAATATAAATAAAAGCGCGAAATGGTGCGTGCTCACAGACTGTGTTGGTCGCTACATTGCAAAAGAAATGCAACCCTTCAGTACAGTTGAAAAGCCAGCAATGTTACGAATGTTTCACAGACAGTACGAATTGACTGTCACAAACAATTCCGGAACTGTATAAACTCTGTTTTATCCATTGTTTTTATTGTAGTGTGTCTTTTTTGAAAGTTTTTTAATTTTTTTTTTTTACCGAGACCGGGTCTATTTTGTTGCTTTGATTATTAAAATGATTTTTATTTACAGGCAATTTTTCCCAAAAAAGAATCAATTTAATTTTCATTGGGTTTTTATCTCTTTTTTTGTTTGTTTAATTTAAAATTAAAGTTTATTGCTTTTGATTTGGTGTTCTCACTTTATTACGACATATATTTATATTAATGACAGAATGATGTTTCAAAACAATATTGACAATAATATCATTTATCGGCAACAATGTTTTGGACAATTGTCGTCCAGCAAAATTTGTCATTGTGACAGGCCTACCATCAACAAGTGTGTACATTTTTGCAATATGCCAGTGAATTACTGTAAATGTCAACAGTATCATTACTGTGATTTAATTAACAGTAAAAAAAAAGTGGATTTTCAACAAGAGCATTTTTACTGAATCTTCGTTTAGAGTATCATTGTGGTTGTTATTCTACGTCTTTAACGCATTTGAGAATATAGTTAACTTGTATTATAATTTATTTTACTATACCTTTAGCTATTTAAATGATAATTTATAGCAATATATATTATTGTGAAAAAAAAACCTCATACATTAATTTTCATTGAATCAAACACTTTTCTCAAGCATTTGTTTCAAAAAGGTGCAACATTAACTGGAAGGAATCTTGCTTTTATTTCAATGAATTGTTTTCTCTTAATCAGTCAACTAATCTTTATTTGTATGGTTTCAAAGCAAAACAAATGTTATATGAAGACACTAAAAAGTAGAGTAGACTGAAGCCATTTTGGTCAATTACACTTTACAGTTATTTACTCTATAGACATTTTACATTAGGTAACTGTAAATATTTGAGTTATGTTAACAGAAATCAGTATACTTTCCACAATGCATTGCGGTAGCTTATGCTGCGTTCCAGGCAACCCCTAACTCGTGTTTTTCCCACCTGTAACTCGTAAAAGTGCACTGAAATGGTAGTCAAACTCGTAACTTCCGACCCGTGAACTCGTACCAGATTGATGTACTCCGAGTTACGACTTGTGACGTCACATCACTGCCTAAACAATATGGCAGCCTCTTAATAATGACAAACACTGTAAAGTATAAGCTTCTGTTACATTATGGGCCGTTTCCCCGTTTCTGTTTCACTCAAATGAGTTAGCTGATAGCACATAAATCTTATAGTGCCTGCCATGTTGGTTAATTTACATACCAGAATTCCTTGCGCTCAAACCGAAGTTGTAATTTGCCTGGAACGCTATCAGGTCAGAACTCGGAGATTTCAACTGCGAAAATTTTCTAGTTACGGGTCATCTGGAACGCAGCATTACTGTGTAGATCTATTACCGTAGATACCTGTAGATACCACAGAAGAATACTTTTATGTTTACAAAAATCAGCTACAGCACACTATAATGTTTTTCCCCCAAATTTGCATTTTTTAGCGATGTCAAATGCTGTTTATGTGTAGACAGAAGAACAAAATAAAAAAAAGTTTTTAAAAATACCAGCCTACTTGTGGATATACCTTTAATTCAAAGCTCTCACTTTCACTTCATGCTAAAGGATAAACAGCTTGAGATGACATGACAGTGCTCATGTTTCTATTGTTTTATGTTAAAGCATTTTAGAGATATTTTCACCCTTCAGTAAGGTTTTTTCATGACATGTGCTGTTGACCTCTTGGCCAGGTCATAATTAATGGGCTTTTATCTGGTTAAATAAAGGTTGATAATACTAATGATAATCATTCGTACATTGAGGCTGTGGATTAACTTCAATTTCCACGTCAAGCTTGAAACACTTTCAGTGAGTGGGCTGAATTTTGCTTAAAGGACATAAAAATATTCTCTGGTTCCAGTGCTGTTCTGAGAATTTGTTTATTTATATATATATATATATAGAAATTTTTAATCAAACAGGCGAAGCCATCTAACAAGAAGTGAGCCACATTCACAGGGACACTGATTAGACGTCCTGTCCCTCTGACTGGAGCGTTATTCAGTTAATTCTGTGGTTGGAGATCAGATCATTGATGAGCAGCCGCTGTGAGCTGTGCCTTCCTCTCTTCTGAAACATGTCAGGAAGTCGAGGCACTCTGTGGTTGTACAGGAAAAACCTCTGAAGTTTTCTGAAACCAACAGAACAAAAATAAATCAAAGGCTTTGTGAAATCAAAATAGAAAAATGTGCTGTGGGAGTTGAATGAAATGACAATGTCATATAAGAACAAACCCCAAAAACTTTTCATCATTGGATGTTTTTCCCCCCAGAAATTTCTTGTCAAGGTGAAAAAGACAGAAGCTCAACTTCCTCTGCGACATCAGGAGGGCTCTGGTTCTCTCTGCAGCCTCAGAGTGAAGTTTAGTTTGCCAACACTGTCTCATAAACCGGAATTGAGGGTCTGGATCGACTTTGCAGTGCAGGATCCGCCTGATCCTGTCGATCCTGCAAACCTAACGTTGGAGCCCTTTAAAGAGGAAGAGGCATGCGCTAAAAACATGGCAGCAGGTAGAGGTGCCTGTGAGCAAAGGCTGCTCATGCAGAGATCAACATAAAGATTCAGGATTTAAAGCCTTTTTACCAGACGTGGAAAACATTCCTTCATGAATTTGAGAACAAAGAACAACACTGACAGCATTTCTCCATGTAAAGGATATTTTTGCCCTTCTCCTGAAAGGTTTTGGTGTGAGTCTGCTGTACTTTGTGGCTCTCACCCACCACATCATCTGATTAGCCTGTAATTAATTTGATTGATGGACAGATTTTCCAGTCACCCTCTGAGTGTGCTTTTGTAAGAGCTGTGTACACTTTTCATGACCCGGCCAAATACATCTGGTGTGTCAGTTTAGGTTTAAATGAGTTAAACCTTGTAGAACATTTGAAATTACAATAGTAAATGACTTAAAGGTGGAGCGTGTAGAAGCTGGCAGCGTTTCACCGAACAGAAACGGTGAATATAGGATATAATGTTTCTATTTGTATGTAAAGTCCGTTGAGATAGGTGTACAATCATCCCCACGAAATTTTCTTTTTCATTTTATTAGGTCAAAAAAAGCTATTTATGTTTATGTACTGCAGTCCCCCTTTTGTGGAGGCTAACAGAACGATTGGCCATGTTGTCTACGGGTGGGCTTTGTGGACAAAAAGAGCGAAATGCAATATTTGAATGCATGTCTGGCCTCCAGTCCTGAAATCTACCTGGATGACATGAGGCATCATAACTGAGCTATAATCTATTAAAATAATACTTATAAATATATGAATGAAAGAAACCCTGGTAACTGTTGTTAATGACGCCCTGTTCACGATCCTTTTTGGTCATCACCGGCTCTCGTTGCTTAGTGATGTAAAGGCCAGGCTCATTCCAAAATCTGAACACTAGATGTTGCTTAAATGCCAATTTCTGCACACTGCATTTTCGAAGGAATATTTCAGTATTTTCAGGTTAGGAGCTGAGAGAAACTGTAAGGTGCCTGATACAGTTCATTTGCAAAATTCTGTGAGCTTATTGCAAAAAACAAAAGTTACGAAACAATGGGTCGAATGTATGATTGGGAGAAATGTTTCAGGAGGTCTTAGTGCTTAGCACTATTTTATGGCTGTGTGCTTTTCCACCTGTGTGCACTGTAGGGCTGGGTATTTCCAGCAACTTCACGATACGATACGTATCCCGATACTAAGGCCACGATTCGATACGTATCCCGATACACGTAAATTGTGAACATTGACTATGCTTTAAGCAAAATTAGTTTTTCTTATAAGAAGAAAAAGAACAAGGATGAGTTTTAAGTGGTTCTACAACTTGAGAGACATAAATTCAGATCCTCAAAGATGGTAGACCTAAGTTCAAATTTAGAACATATGCTTCATTATGTAGCTCGTCTCCTACCTTGAACTGTGCTACTGTTAACATTACCCAGTGCATTTACAACTGTCAAAATATTTAGGCTGTATCGATTCTGTAGAATCCATATCAATACACGTATCCTAAAGAAGTGCGATACGATATTTTGCCGTATCGATATTCTGAGCACAGGCCTAGTGCACTGAGAGCTCGCCCACTGCTAACTAGCTAGGCCACTTCTGCCTACAGTCGTCATATAAACTCTTCAGCATCTTTAAAACAATCCTGTGTGCTTGTTGTAACTGTTTTTATTTATTTTCCTCACTATGTTCCTTTTGCTTCTGCTGTTGTCTTATTATCGTCTTCTACTCCTAAACAGAGACTTTGTGTTGCTGACCTACTTGTCAGCACTACCACAGAGATGTGACGATTGTTAATAGGGGTGTTCCGACACAACTTTTTCACCTCCGATACGATATCGGTATTGCAGCCTTGAGTATTGGCCGATATAGATATCAATCCAATACAATATCAGCAGGAATCATACGGACTCTTGTTACTTATTTTGTTGTATGGACTGTAAGAAAAAGCTTGATCAGGTGAGATTACTCAAACAGAGAACAGTAGTCAGCAATAGTAGGTATGAGAAAAACTGACCCATTTTTTATAAACCAATGGGTTCAATAATAGGGCTGGGTATTTCCAGCAACCCCACGATTCGATACGTATCCCGATACTGAGGCCACAATACGATACGTATCCCGATACACATAAATTGTGAACATTGACTGCACTTTTAACAGAATTCCCCTCAACTTTTGTTTTTATTACAAGAAGAAAAAGAACAAGCATGAGTTTTAAATAATTTTTCTATCAGTTTAAGAACTTGAATTCAGATCCCCAAAGATAGTAGATTTAAGTTTAAATTTGGAACATGTGTTTTATCATGTAGCTTGGCTTCTACCTTGAACTGTGCCATTGTTAACATTTCCCAAAGTGTATTTACAACAACTTTTCAAACATTGAGGCCATATCGATTCTGTAGAATGTGCATCGATACACGTATCCCCAAGAAGCGCATGACGATATTTTGCCGTATCAATATTTTGAGCACAGGCCTATTCAATAAATTTTAAACGAAAACATACGACTATAGTATAATTAAATAAAATAGAAGACCCTGAAAGTAACCTCAAGAAATCCAGTAAAAACTAAAACATATATTTTTATATTGCAAAATAACCACTGTGTTTAATTTAAACATAAGCATATTCTGCAACTATAATTAAATTAGAATGGACTTATATTATGGACTGGTATTGGAGTGCTTATATTGGAGATTTCAGATGCAATATTTGTTCGATATTGGACCAATAGCTGATATCAATATCAGATGGGGACGCCCCTAATTGCAAATAAGTTGACTCTTTTGGACTGCTCATTTAAGTGAACAATGAGAGCCGATTCACAGTTGCGAGTAAGCTGTTAACTTGTGAGCCATTCTCGAATACAAATTTCCTGCAGATTTGTTACATAGTTTGTGTGAAGTAGTTGACACAGCAGATCCTGGATCAGTCAGGGGTGCAGAAAAGGGCAGCTTTGGCGATCACATTATCGAGGTGTCTGAAACTGCAATTTTGATCTGAAAATCTTTCAGACCCAGTACTGTGTCTGGCTTTGTTGCAGGAACGTGTGTCATCAAAATAGTTTAATTTAGACCTACACATCTCTATTTCTGTGCAGCACATGCTTTAAGACACTTCTTTTCACCCCTCCAAAACAGGGCCTGAAGTGTTTAAGTTGCCCCCACGAAACCATTTAACCACCTTGCAGAGGCTGCCTCATGCTACCTGCTGAAGCAGCTCAAAAACTCCGGCACTTCATTTAAAAATTTTATAATCAAACCATTAAATATGTAAAATAGGAGCCTGCTGTTGGTAAAAGAGCTTCTGCAGGGCTTCAAGAAGACTAAAATGTTTCCAAATAAACTGCAGCTCCAGCTAGTTTGTGTCCCTCAGACAGAACTTCAGCGCTCAGATGTAAACCCTCCCCAGCAGACGGGCGAGTAACTGAGACACATAACAAAAGCAGACAGTTAGCTGAAAAATGAATGAGCTGGGAGTATGTTTGCGTGTGAGGAGAGCACTGGTGGGAGCAGAACCAAAGACAGGAGATAAAACACCATGTTTGTAGTAAAGCTCTTCACTGGATTTGGAAACATCTGAGCTCAGCCGGAGACGCTTGTCCGAGCAGCTCCTCCACCCCGGAGAGCTGCTCTTGCTGCTCGGCTGAGGCTCGGCTCGGCTCCAACAAATGCTTCTCCCTCCATCCATCAGAGCCCTGAGGGATCGGCTCACCGTGTCGTTATGCTGCCCCCCACCCCCCCACTCCGCAGAGCGTCCAGCCCGGTCGGACCCTGCAGGAGAGCGGCTTCTGGGTCCCTCATGTGTTTCCTTATGTTGCTGCCTTCTGCTCGGCTCGGCTGATGAATAATAGAGAGAGCAGGATGACAGAGGACTCGGTTTTTGAGTGCACGTTCAATGTTTGATCAGATTAACAATGCAACAGTCAAATGTTTCTGAGAGACAGATCAAGAGAGCAGAGAGGTGAGGCTGAAGCCAGTTTTAAAACCAAAGGAGGTCCATGCAAAGACCTTCCCTTGCCGTAGGGACTAAATATTCGAGACACAATATTGGACTTTTTTTTTTAAGTATTTGTTCCCTTATTTACATTTAAGTTAAATGGATTAGATCTATCCCCATTACAGCCTTAAAGCCATTTTATCACATGCAGCCCTGAGATTTTGTGAAAATACCAGAGTGATTTACCTTGTAGTTCTCTGACTGCTGAGGTTTCCTTAAGTTTACTTATCCTGGGGGTAGAGGTGAGAATGGGGACATTTAAGGAGGGCAGCATGGACATGTCAGGGTGAAAATCCCAGCTGTTTTTGTTCACACATGCACCTCACTGAGGTAAAGTCAGGATAAGTGTAGTTTTGGTCCTCAAGTATAAATGGGGTGTTTGTCATCTGAGACTATTTGTGACCATTATTTACAGTAGATAAAATATAACTCTTTCAAAGACGATATTATATATTATATATTATAATCATTACAATTCTTTTTTGTCTTTTTTGTCAATATATTAGTTTAGTTTATTTGTTTATTGTTTCGTGGACAGTCCCCTTTAATTCAATATGCAGTAAAAGAGGCAGCTTTAGCCTGTACGGCTAATTTCCAGCTGTAGTCCCCGGCCAGTTGTAAAATAGGCAGCCTACAATATAATCAACGTAAATGTGTCAAGAAATGCCCTTTGAGTACATTTTTTACCCTTCTTTCATAAGAAATAAAAGTAAACAAGTCTAGCAAGTATTTGTCATTATTATGTAATAAATATTTAAGCTGTGTAATTAAAAGAAAAGAAAAAACAGATATGAACTTTAAACAGGATTCCCTTCATAAACAATGGTAATTGAACATGTTCAAAGTTTTAAGATGACCAAAAATAAATGTATTTTACAAACACTTACACATTTTAGTTTGCCTACAGCATTAGTGTCTATGTTACAGCTCATTATGTTGAACATGTCCAGGTCTTTTTATTTATTTATTATTTATTTTTCTGACGATAGTCCCTGAGGCAGTCATGACTCTCCTCTGGTCTCCCCTTTCCATGTCAGATCTCCTCCACATCTCATTCTTTAATATTTCCAAATTACGATTGATTAAATCCATAAATCACGAACTTTGACGGAAAAGACGATCTATTTTAAAATACGGCGAATACACAGCAAAAGAACGGCAAGAACACACTCCAGAATGATCCTAATGCTGTTAGTTATAAGATTTGTTCATTATTTAGACATAAAATACTGACAAACCACCTGTAATTCTCTCAGGTATGGCTCACTGAGTCTTCTCTCTCTCTCTCTCTCTCTCTCTGTACCTCTACGGCTGTCAGCTCGTTTACTTGAGGAGTTGGTCAACCAGACTTCACAGTCCGTTCTGAGAGAAAAGGTCTCCACTGTGTCTCTAACTTTCGCTCTCAGACTGAGAGGCCATATAAAACAAACTGCGCATGCGCGTCTCGCGTGAGGCTGCTTAATTGGGGACAGATACATAGTTCAGGCTTTTCCAGTCAAAGAGCAGCATCACCGTGAGTTACTGAGGCAGTGTGGTGATCAAACACGGTATTACGGTAATTTTAATAGGACATGGTAAGGATTACTGTGGGAAATTTTACCGCGGTTTACCATTTTACAGGTAACCGTTACATCCCTAGTTTGTACTCAGGCACCAACTGTTTTTTTTTTAATAATATATTTTTTAATAATCAGCCAATTAATCAGTAATTGGTGTTTTTTTGCCACTATTTGCATTGACATAGGCCTCAAAAAATCCCTATTAGTCAGGCTGTCCTTAAAAAGTTGCTTGATGCAGTAATATGGAAAATCAAGGATACTACTGTCTGTGATGCACCGTCATATTGAATGGAAAAATCAAACTGTTGACTTAATAACATTGAACCATGAAACATGTGAAGATGGCTCAAAAAGGTGTATTTACTTCACACCAGTGACCCTGAATCCAGGGCAGGGGATAAAAGCAGAAAGGCTACAGCTGGTAGGAGGAGACATGTCCTCTGCAGTGACAAGGGAGTCATCCAGTCCACCCTGGAAGTGAGAGACATGTGAAGTGGCCCTCTGTCTTGGACCAGAAAGAAACTGCTTCCAGCAGTGGCACAAATAACAATATAGGTTAAAAAAAACACTATCGTATTTTCTGGACTATAAGTCACTCCAGAGTACAAGTCAGTCAAAAAACGTGTCATGAAGAGGAAAAAAATCATATATGTCACTCCGGACTATAATTTGCATATTTAGTGCTCTGATAGAGGGGTGGTTGACTTGTATGAAGCGGTGACATCAAGAAGGCCCACTGCGTCCTTTAAGTTGACATTGCTGTTAACCAGCACATCCACCAGAGGGGCTCAAATAAATATCTTGCACAGACCTCCACTTCTGCTTCACTACCAGCCAGCTGATATTTAATTGCTCTTCAAGCTCCTCCTAGCTGTTTTTTTTTTTTTTGTGTGTGTTTGTCCCGGCATCCAGACGAAGTTTCTCTTCAAAAAGTTCCGCCATACTTTATTCTTCTTCATGTCTTACTAGAACTACGTAACGGGTATATAGAGAGCAAATAAATTGAGAGAGGACAGAAAGAGAGTGTTAGAGAGACATAGAGAGGGGAGAGCTCAGTAGGCCAAATCTCCTAGCAGTCTAAGCCCATTGCAGCTTTACCGTGGACTATAAGCTGGTCCCTAACTGAAAGCTTTATCAAAGAGGAATGTTTCAATCCAAACCTTAAAGGTTGAGAGGGTGTCTGCCTTCTAACTGTGGTTGATAAATGGTTCTAGAGAAGAGGAGCCTGATAACCAAAGGCTCTACCTCCTATAATACTTTTATAGACTGATGGTACCACAAGCAGGCCAGCATTTTGGGAGTTCTAGAGCGGTTGCACGGCACTACAAGCTCTTTCAGTTGAAATGGTTCCTGTACTTCGTTCTAGGGTGAACTTTGAGTATGTTGGATCACATGTCAAACCATGACCTGGTTTTAAAAATGCTGTTAACATAAAGTTGTTTGTGTCTTTCAAATGAGTTTCCTCCCCTCTAACAGCATCACTGTGCTGAGAGGACAATTCTACATCCTGCTGTGAACTCATTTTTGAGCACATTGTTCATTACCCCAAAAAGTGTGTCCCTCGTCTGTGAGCAGACAGACGATTTTGGTCGTCTCCTCAGCAGTGGAGCTCTGAATATTTCAGCAGAGTGCTGCAGGTTCTGGGTCAGTGTGTCAGTGTGAGATCTGCTCTGACAGACGGCGTTAGACTGAGAGAGGAGACAGACAAAGCAAAGAAGAACAACTGATGATCACAGAGGCGGTCTAATGATGATATTATACGCTCAAACTTTGTTACATATCTGTCAAATAGGAGTGAATATTGCAAAACCGTGGAACAATGTGATCTACAGAATGTGCTGCTTCAATCTGACAATTACAAGGTACATGCTTATGAGAAAACTGGAAACTGAATCCTGTCATTATTTATATAAGCATGTTCACTACCCATTTACAAGGAGTGCACGATATTATCTGTTTGTTATCGGTGCAGGCAAATATCAGCCTAAATAATGGTATAGGCCAATACAAAAATTTTTGCAGATATTTACAGCCAATGTATCAGCCACATTACTTCAGCCATGTGTTTTTCCAGGATTTTCAGTGTTTCTGTGTGGAAAAAACGCCAATACGATTAAAAAACTGATAAGCCTACGCATACAGATACACCTGATTTTGTCTCCGTGTGGACGGCCCCTAACTTTTTCCTTGGAAACATCAGGGCTGTTTGTGGGAAAAGGACTTTATTCTTAAAATGTGTTCAGTTTTACATATTGCTCTTGGACCAAGGTAAGATTTTACCTCCGCCAAGACGGTTATGTTATTGCCAGCGTCTGTTTGTTTGTTTCTCTGTTAGCAACATAACTCAAAATGTTATGGATTGGATTTCAATGAAAGTTTCAGGAAAGTCCGGATTGGGACAATGAACAAATGATTTAATTTTGGGAGGGATCAGCGTAAAACTGCCATGATGAAAAGTGCGATTTTCGTGAATAACTACTGAACTAAAATAGAGATAATTTTGAATCCAATTGCTAATGGTATGTTTTCCTGGTAAAGGAATCTAAATATTTAGATGAAATAAAGGTAAGACTAATATTTATGGGGAAAATCACAATATGGGTGAGGACTGTGGCGCTGGCAAAGGTCTGCGCTCTCCGAGTGCTTTTATAGTTTATAATCAAACTCAGTTAATGCAGATGAATCCCTAAAATAAGTTTAATCAATAGTTTAAATCCTCAAGAAAAAGGGGCCCCCAGTTGTTAGCACCTCTGTTGAAGGGGTTGCGTGCTATGAAGGAATATCTACTCTGTCCTTGTGTCCTGGTCCGACCTCCTGACTCCGGCTAGAAATACAGTCAAAACAGCTAAACCAGACGCCTGCATTTGACAGCAGGATCTGTGTTGTTTGAAATTCTTGTTTCACCTGAAGAACAATTAGAGATCTCAGTGTGAGTGGCAGCAGCGAGGATTCTTTCATTCTTAGCTTGAAATGACGTTACAGCTCCGTCTCTATATGTGAGTTTGTGTTTGTGCAGCAGCCCCCCTCCTCTCCTGCAGCCTGGAGTTGAAAAGGGCAGAGCTAATGAATATTCTAATCTGGCCTAGATTCTGTGATAAAGCCTCATAGGTGCCTGATGACTTGCCCCGCTATCACGTCTTTGAAATATGAAGTGTGTGCGGCGTGTTTGTGGGGATAATTTTGGGGCCAGTCAAAGGTCGCTGCAGATAAACGACGCTCCTCGCTGAACTTGGAAACAGAAGGCGAGGCTTTGTTTCTGCTGATGTCGGCGTTTGCAGCCGCGTGATTTGGAGGTGTTTCCAGGTCAGCGTTTAATGATCAATGAAATCAACCAGATCGTTAATTTTTACCTTTTTCTTCCTCATTTTGTAGAAGAGGGTTTGCCTCCACCTCGCTTGGGTTTTCTCAGTATTACCACACTGTAGTCGAGGAAGCAGATGAGATTAGGAGGCCGTGGAGGTCTGTGGATGTTATCTGACACAGAGGAGACTCACAGATGGACGGAACAATGATGAACGAAAAGACAAATATAATTCAGAGGGTCAGTTGTTTTAATTGAATGATGCTTTTAAAAAGGCATTTACATACCCTTAAATTATCAAAAAAATAAAAAAAGTAGAACTGCCTGTCATTGGAATTTATGTTTATATTTTCAAGCCCAAAGGTTTTTTGTACAGTTGAGTGCAAATTCAATCAATCAATCTTTGTTTGTATAGCACTAATTCATAACAAGTGTTATCTGAAGACACTTTACAATAGAGCATAAAACTCATTCATTTTATGGATACACATATATGTATAGATACATATATACATAGAAAGATACACATATACATATATATGTTTATATTATATATAAAGATACATACAAAACCCAACATGAATCCATATAGCCAATCATGAATCCCTCCATCATTGCGGCAAGAAAAAACCTGTTAATCAGCAGGAAATCTTGAATGTGGATCCCAGTCTCATGATGAACAGCAAATCCACATGATGCTGTGTTGGGTGTGAGGGCAAAGGAAGGGAGATAAGTGGAGACAAGTGGACTAAAGTAAGGACTAAAGTTAGTGACAGATCCATGAACCATAGACCTGTCGTCTGATTCATTAGAGATTAGCCTCTTGAGATAGTACATCTCGTTTTCAAGAGGGTCCTCATGCCTAAACAGTTGTGATCATTTTATAGAAAAATAAACAATGATATACAATTGATGAAGTTAATCACATCTAACTGGTTTATTGATACATAAATAAGGCTAATGTAAGTCCATTAATTTGATTATTTATTCTAGTTCGATTTTTGGATTCAATTGAGTATAAATATCTCAAACACTGACTTTAAGGTATGTGGTTGTTTCAGAGGCCTTATTTTATCAGATAAAACCATCTGATCCTGCCATTCATTTAGAAATGAGCTAAAGTTTATGTCCAAAATGACCCAGTGACATCCATCTATCCTTGTGACCAAAAACTTTTCAGAAGTTCCCTTTCAGTTGGTTTCTCTGAGTGAAATGGTAAAGATTGAGATATAAGATTTTACTATGAAATTTGGTTTTGCTATGGTTTTATTTTGTAATTTGTACTGGCTTTAGCAAAGGCAAAATCCCATCTACACTTAATCTGAAGGGGAAAATCAGACCAAAGAGAAAAAGGGATCATTGGATTTCAACAGTGCAGCAAAAGATTAAATGACTGATTTTACAATGATGCAAACTATTTAAGAATGATCTCCTGCACTTTCTATGAGTTTTATTTATCTAATGGGGAAAAATCATTCTTTACATCAGTGTGGATGAGTGTTCCCTGCTTCATGTACACAAATATTCTTCTTCATTGGGAGGGAGTGGTGTTGGTCACTCAGCTGTATGAACATCTCACCTAACATACGAAAACATTAAAAGAACTTTATGTCAGTGTAGCAGCAACAGTTTTTTGGGGATGCCGCTTCATGTAAATGGATCCTCATCTTGTCAGTTAGTGGCTCATAGCACTCCACAAAGTCGGGTCGTAGGTGATTCTGTAATGTTTGAGACCTCTTTTTTTGTCATTTTTAGGTGCCATCTGTTGACACATAATATGTAAAGTCAGATATAACATTAAACCCATCAAGTTATTGTAGATGGGAGAGGGTTACTAGTTCACAATAAGAACAGTTTATTGATGCATCCATGATCAGTAAAGTTGATTTTTTATTTGAATAAAATCAATCTTTGAAATTGTCCCTTTGGAAGCATACCAAGGAATAACCTTTAAGAAATGTCTTATTAAACAAGATTTTTTTTTTCTCAGCTTGACCTGAAAACCAAAAGGTCATGAAACAGCTCCTTTGGCCTCTGGGGAGCAGCCGTCACAATCTCCTGCACCTACAGCCGCACAATGAAAAGGTTGTGACTTGGGAAAGGTTACACTGATCCATCAGCTAGCTTCTGCTAGCTTTTGATACACTGTAAGACTTTTTCCAGTGTTACAGTCGAATTGTTTGCAGTTCCAGACAATTTAAAAAATGCTGATGTCTGATGGCGAGTGGTCATTTGAGGAACTGTTGCCTCTCTGGCCCATGATCCACGACTTCACTGGATGTTTTCTCTTTTGTATCACTCCCTGTAACCCTTGAGAGATGCTGAACTCTGCCACCATGATCCAAACCTGACTTATTACAGACATCAAAATTATCTTTTGAAGTGTGAGGACAATTAATAAGAACTGTCACCTGAAATCAATTCTCTCAGCCTCAGGTGAGGGACTGAACAAGGAGACACAGCACTGTGCCTCCACGGGCTGCTTGACATTGATGAAATACCCTGTCAGAGTGTGTGTGTTCACGTGAGTGTGTGATGACCGACGACCAGCTGGACGATGGGAGGGGACTTGACAGAATAGGTGAACTTCAACTTGGGGAAATGTTAACTTATTAGTACAGTAGTGTATGCAGCACGTCTTTCAAACAAAATCTGGTTCATTGAACAGTTTTAAAGAAGCACAAAGTACTTGTGCCCTAATATAAGTGGGCATTGAAGAGACCCCTGACTTGGTTAAGGGTCTCCTCAATACGTAACTACGAGGCCTTTGTTACATCAGCATTACAACATGACCATACAGACAGAGCAGAAAATGTCAGAACTGGTCAGTCCAGGCTTTTTGTTCCATTTTACTCACTATGCCACGAGAATCCTATGAACAATGCCGGTGTAAGTGGATTCATTCCAACTACCAGTGGGTGAATTCAGGGGACCTGAGGGTTGTCCAACTTCCTTGTGGGATCTTCCACCCAAAAGAGGGTAAAGACTCTTGGATATAATTTGAGTCTTAGTGTTGTGCTCAAGACCACTGTATCCGAGACCAAGACTTGCCCAAGACCAGAATGCACCAAGACCAAGACAAGACCAAGAAGTCGAGGAACAAGACCAAGACAAGACCAAGACCATCAAAATCAATTTTAAATAACATGATGAGGTTGAACAGTTAAGGGTGGTGTCACTCAGTCACAACAATGGGAAGGTTGCTGTCATCACAGGAGGAAATAACAAATTTTTGAAGCTTTTTGTTGTTCTACCAAGAGTTCCTCCTTATTCACATTATTGAAGTTGAAGAACAGCAGATCAGTGCTGGTCTTGATCGATCTTGATGGAAAATCCCAATTACGGCCAGTCCGAGACCGAGATAAGACCAAGATCTTCAAAATGTGGTCTCAAGACCGCTCTCGAGACCAAGACCGGTCTTGAGTAACAAAACACTATTGAGTCTCATAGAATCAGAGTTTTGAGAGCATGTGGAATGCACCATCACATTCTGTTGAGGGTGTGTATTCGACGTATTTGATTTGTTTTTTCTCCTAGAAGCTGCAATTACCAGAAGTGACTTTCATGTCATTAGCTTCCCAGCTAACCTAAAAAATTTCCATCATATTGTTTGAGCTCTATATCTAACGGTTGTGCTTCTTTGTTTTTGTGTTGCAGGTTTGTCAACTGCAGTGAAGAAGACACACTCATGTAAGTTTGCCGTTTTTGATCATTTTTGGTTGATATTTAAGTATCCTATTGTGCAGAGATTAAAGTCTTTAAAGTGCATTTAAGGCAAATCCAACCCCTTTTTTACCTATCCATTATCTATAATCACTTTTGGGGTTATGGGCTGGTGCCTATCCCAGCTGTCATTGTGTTTAAACTGTCAAACTTTGTTTTATTTCGTATTAACACAGCTCAGAATATCTCTGGTAAAGATGACAAACAGCTTCTGCATCTAATAAAAAGTAAATTAAAATAACTGAAATGTATCTTTTGTTTGACAAAAACAAGTTATAAAAAAAGGGTTGTGAGTTTTATCAGCAGGTCAAAAAGTAAAATCCAAACTAATGAGTTTGAAATTAAAAGAGTCAATAAAATAAAATCTGATGTTATGATAGACTGCAAACTTTACAAAAAAATCAATTTAAAAATCGGCAGACAAAAAAATCCCAATACTTATGTGAATCGATTTTTTCTCCCACTCTTATTATCTACTAATATCAAGTAGATGTCCTGGCAGAAAAACAAAGATGTGGCATAGTGGGCGTTTTCTTGCTCACCCTCACCCTCAGGTAAGGGTATGGCTGGCTGTGGAAATGCAAGCCAGATCGGGGCTTACTGTACCAAACTATGCTGGACAAAAGTGGACTGTTTGGTTCCAGTGCAGCTCATGAGGAACCTTTGAGGTTCAATAGAGGTTCTGATGTGAACCTTGAAGCCTTGCCTGAAGTCAGAATCCATCAAGTAATTGGTTCTCAAGGTTTTTGCAAGTATCTTAAGATACTCTTTACTCTTTTAGGATCTAATTTCTCATTCTGATGTTCTTTAAAGGGACTGTGAGGAGTTTATAAGTAATTACAAAAAAGTCTCACTTTTAGATATATGCCTGATCGAAATACACACTTTAAGATGAGTTTTATAGCATCAAAATAGGTTATCTATAAATGCTATTCCTTAGCCTTCTGGTCGGGTCGTACAGGGCTGGACTGGCCTGGATACTCAACTTCGGGAACAGGACAATTAAACTAGAGCAAATTTATATTATTCGGACACGTCTTAGAGCACCGGGCTGTAAGTAGCCATATATAGCCGGCTACAACTACGATAATAAGTTTTCCAAAAATTGCTTGTTGTCACACATCAAAAACTACCGCTACATTAATAGAAAGAGATACATTACCTCGTCGATTTGCATCCTGTAAGTTGTTGAAAAAAGAAGTTGTAAAGCAATGCAGAGTTATGGTCCGAGCTGCATAACAACAAACACGCTTTGGATTGCAGATGTCTTTTCAGTTGTAGTCAGAAGTAGGAATTTTGAGTTCCGAGTAGGAAACTGCAACTGGATTGCCCCCCAAAGTCTGAATTTCCTACTGGGAACTCGGTGAAACCTCGCCACCCCCGAGTTGACAATTGAAGATGGATATTTGTGAACAGCAACGCAGGGCGTGCTAACAACAGCTAACAATAGCCTGGTAGATCATCATGTTTTTTTCCGACTTCAACTGGAACGAGGATAAGTGGGAGATGATGTCACTCCCAGTTCTGAGGTTACTGGAACGCAGCATTACCACAGTCGCCCCGCGTGCTCATGGGTAGCAGAGTCTTTACCTTGCCGGTAATAGATTCTCCTCATAGTCCCTTTAAAATATCCAATAAACACTTGCCTTAAGTTACATTGTCGGTCTCAAAGGCAGAATTTTACCAGCTCATAAATATGTCAGCATGTCGTGAGTGTTTACTATGCTCAGTGTTTCTGTAACTTTTTCATTAAATTAAGAAGTGTAGTCCAGATCTGATGAAACTGCAATTGAAGCTGTTAGCATGCATGCTAATCCCTGTGTGTGCAGTCACTTCCTGCTGTCGTCTTGCTTGTACCGCTCTAAAGGAATCTGATTTGTCTTCCTGCTTTTGGTGTTGCAGATTGGAGCTTTGCAAAATCAGGCAGATCCAGCTGCACTGCAAGGTTACAGTGCAGCCACAATATCAAAAATATTAAGAGTGTGAGCAAACATTTAACCAAACAAGTCCAGGTATGTGCAGACCGTTTGAAGATGTAAGGGGAGTTGCATTATGTGGAGCTGAAAGTTGTTTTTTTCCACATTCAAATCAAGAGAAAAACATAATTTCACATCATTACTTGTAAGACGTATGAGTGTGCAGGATAATTGAGAATAACTGTGTGACGGGGGATGTTGCCAGAGCCTCGTCTCTCTCATTAGAGCTGATAAGGAGGGATAATGAATGTGAGATCCTCCCGCAGACGGCTGAGCGTGGGACGATCGCAGCGCTGATCCTTCAGGCAAAAGCTCCTAACATGCTGCTGTGAATCTATTGAGTGGCTGTGATGTGGGGGGGGGGGAGGCGGACGAGTCTTTCCAAGCGTGAACCGTCCCCCTGTTCTGCTAATTTAGAGGAAGAATGAAACTCCTGCTGCTCCTCAGTGTGCTCTCCGTGCTGGCAGGAGTCGCTCTCGCCTGCAGCTTCTGGTGCTGTGCAGCTCAGTCAGGAGGTGTTTGGTGGAGGTGCCTCTTTTCTTTGAGTCCAGTAATTTCAGATTTATGGCTCTAATTTTTCAGGAGACCATGATGGCTTTGTTATGATTCTAAGTGTTTACGTTAAGGATGTCTTTGGCTGAGATATGAGTCCATGAATCTTCACAAGCACTTCAATCCTTGGTGTCTGAAAACAATCGTCCAGAATGTTATTGCAAGAAGCTGATTCTAATTAAATACAAGATAATTGCTTTTATTGCATATTTAATCACATATATCTTAATCCCCATATGCTTAAACCAGAGTTTTAGGCTTATTTGTTTGTCTGTCTTTCTGTCTGTGAGCAAGATACAAAACTTCTTTACTGATCCACTGAGATTCTGACCCTCAGCCTTCATTAGAATTGACAGCAAATGGCCTGAAAAAGGAAATAAGGAAGCTTGTGCACTTCTGAAATATTTTCACTGATGCAGGAGAAATAAATTGTCCACTGTGGACTAAAAGGGAAATATCCTATCACTGCAAACTCAAGTCAAAAGGTGTGTTCACACCAAATGCTTCGCCCACCAGAAATCATAAATCACATAATAGGATGTATGAGCTGACATCATTCTAACTGTTTCCTTTTCACCCACCTACCAACCACAAAAGACTGCAGCTGTTGGACCTGCAGCAGCATCCTATGTGAGTTTTCTGCGGTCCTTCTAGGCAGAACTAATGTCCTCACACTAATGTTTCCACACAGACATGGATTGTTACTTTGCCAAACCTTTGTGTTTGTCTGGTTGCTCCTGCTGAAGCTTCATGTTTGTCTGGTTGCCCCTGCTGAAGCTTTGTGTTTGTCTGGTTGCCCCTGCTGAAGCTTTGTGTTTGTCTGGTTGCTCTTGCTGAAGCTTTTGGTTTGTCTGGTTGCTCTGGCTGAAGTTTTGTGTTTGTCTGGTTGTCCTGCTGAGGCTTTGTATTTGTTCGATTGCTTCTGCTGAAGCTTTGTATTTGTTTGATTGCTCCTGCTAAAGCTTTGTGTTTGTCTGGTTGCTCCTGCTGAAGCTTTGTGCTTGTCTGGTTACTCCTGCTGAAGCTTTGTGTTTGTCTGGTTGCTCTGGCTGAAGTTTTGTGTTTGTCTGGTTGTCCTGCTGAAGTTTTGTGTTTGTCTGGTTGCTCCTGCTGAAGCTTTGTGTTTGTCTGGTTGTCCTCCTGAAGCTTTTAGCTTGTCTGGTTGCCTCTTCTGAAGTTTTGTGTTTGTCTGGTTGCTCCTTCCCAAGTTTTTTGTTTGTCTGGTTGCTCCTGCAGTAGTTTTGTGCTTGTCTGGTTGCTCCTGCTGAAGTTTTGTGTTTGTCTGGTTGCTCCTGCTGAAGTTTTGTGTTTGTCTGGTTGTCCTGCTGAAGCTTTGTGTTTGTCTGGTTGCTCCTGCTGAAGCTTTGTGTTTGTCTGGTTGTCCTGCTGAAGCTTTGTGTTTGTCTGGTTGCTCCTGCTGAAGCTTTGTGCTTGTCTGGTTGCTCCTGCTGAAGCTTTGTGTTTGTCTGGTTGTCCTGCTGAAGCTTTGTGTTTGTCTGGTTGCTCCATCTGAAGCTTTATGTTTGTCTGATTGCTCCTGCTGAAGCTTTGTGTTTGTCTGGTTGCTCCTGCTGAAGCTTTGTGCTTGTCTGGTTGCTCCTGCTGAAGCTTTGTGCTTGTCTGGTTGCTCCTGCTGAAGCTTTGTGTTTGTCTGGTTGCTCCTGCTGAAGCTTTGTGCTTGTCTGGTTTTTCCTGCTGAAGCTTTGTGTTTGTCTGGTTGCTCTGGCTGAAGTTTTGTGTTTGTCTGGTTGCTCCTGCTGAAGCTTTGTGCTTGTCTAGTTGCGCCTGCTGAAGCTGTTGTTTCTGCAGATCTGCACTGCAGGGGGATGAACAGATGTAATAGGTGGACAGGTTTCTGCTGAGGCTGCGTTTCTCTTTGGTTTTCATGTTTTATCTTTGTGGTTGTTTTCTCCGGTTTGCTCTTTTCTCTCTCATTCTCAGTATGAAACTTTTTACTTCCTCCTCTTCTTTGAACTCTTGTAGACCACAGCAACAACAAGAGGACAGCACAAATCATGCAGGCCTTGTTTGATGCTGCCGCTTGTTCTGTGAAAGCTACTGCTTTATTTCATGACATAAATATTAATGAATTGCATTGATAAAGAGTATATATCCAGTAATTTCAAAGCAGGATTTGAGCTTTTAGAGGGAACAAAGCTGAGAATACTGAGGTCCAGTCCTGTCTGGGTTTTGGGACTTTTTAACCCTGAAATTGATGTTTAATCAGCTCTTCAGACACTCTACCCTGAAATCATCAGGAAAATACTTGGGTTGTATGCACTGGTAATTCACTGACATGGTCGTTCACATTTGCTCCTCTCAGCAGGGAGTATGTCCTGCTTGATGGGGGATAAGTTGTGGAGGGGGGCTATCAGGCAGGACACAACTTCAGAAATGCAGAGCAGAAATCATATATCAGTGGACAAAGCAGTAGAGCTGTATGCTATGATTACAATTTATGTTCTGTTTTCAGTGCTTCATGCCAAAAAGCTGTGTCAACAGCATTGACTCGAGAGTCAGAAGAGAATTGAAGCAGTAGAAATGAGTTTCAAGTAGAGTCACTATGTGCACAACAAAGAGAGAAAGTTGCATAGTTTTAACTTCTTATCCAAACAGCAGCACAAGAGATCCAGTGGTAATTGTTTTGGTGAAAAACCTGACCTGTCCTTACCTGACCCAGGTTTCTAGAAACTGATATCAGGGTACTGCAGAAGAAAGACTGTGTGTACTCTAGGTTTGGCACAAACTAGATAAAAGTGTTCGTTTTGACAGCACTTCTTAATTTAGTTTAATTTAGCTTTAGCTTTAGTCTTTTGCCTAATTTTTTTTTTGTTTTGGTCATAATTTAGTAATCTAAATTGTTATGATTTTAGTCTAGATTTAGTTGAAGAAATTTAGCAAGATTTAAGTGGAATGAACCCACTGTCGACTAAAATATGAAGTGTAAAGTGTAAGGCATTTCTTTGCCCTTGAATTTCTATAGTCATGATTTACACTTGGGTAAAATGAATGATCTAATAACATTTTTTTTTTATTTAACCTTTATTTAACCAGGAAAACCTCATTGAGATTAAAAATCTCTTTCACAAGAGTGTTCTGGCCAAGACAGCAGCACATTCAACAGTTTTGTACAAACACATGTAGTCATCAAACACTTAAAACAAAAATTCAATACATTAAGAAAGAGAAGTCACAATTCAGACAGCTTATTTTGTTTAGATTGTCCACAGGAGAAAGATAAAGTGCATCAGTCAAACTAGATACTTAAAAGTATCTAGTGACACCAGATCTTTTAGTTTCAGGTCTTTTTATAGTTCATTCCAAGCATGTGGAGCTGCAAACCGGAATGCTAGTAAAGCTTAAATGTAGAAATGAACAGAGACAAATGTTACTTTTGTGTGAAATGCAGTCAGCTTTATTTAGGCTACCTGGCAGAGCATCTCTAACCTGACACGCCAGATAGATAGTTTCATATGTCCGCCACGGAAATATTTCACAAGTCCATCTGGGTAGCTGCTCTTCTGATTAGCTTTCAGAGGCGGGACCTTCAAAACAATCAGGAGCTGGCGATTGGACGACCGTTCGAACCAAAGTAGAAGAGGATTGGGCGACCGTTCTGATTGACACACTCACCACAGGCCAATCCACATCAAGCCCCGGTATGACGTAGCTTATGTGCGTAGCGGCTAAAGTTAGCCATTAGCCGCTAACTTAGCTGCTAACAGCTAACGGCCTTATACTATCCTCTTACACTACATTGTACCACACAGATGATTCATTTAACTTTTATATGTAACATGAACCTTGTCAAAGACAATCCTTACAAGTAAACTTCTGAGGAGGGCAGATTTCGCCAAGTTTTACTGAGTATCTATGACAGGAGTTACTACCCGATCCGTACGTATTTCTATGACTGAATCCATCGCGTATATCGATATCTTTTTTTTTATACACATCACGACTCGAGAGGAAGTGACGCAGTTTTCGCGCATGCGCAGTACAAATCAGGTAGCCGTCTGCTGATGTCACGCCTTCTCGTCACCTCCGCTCTTCCCGCAGCACCCGCCTCTGTTCCCTGATTGGGCCGTTAAAATTTTAGCCGACTGAATCCATTGGTCTACAGTGCGCTACAAGATGGGGATCTGCAGGATTTCAGGAACTGAATCAGGCAGATCCCCATCTGCTATGCAAGGTTAGAGCATCTCAGTTACAATACCAGAACTGACAACCAACAGTGAACCTGCTCTACATGAATATGTCAGTTCATAAAGAGAACAGCTCTGATTGGATCACTCCAAAACTTATCCCACCACCACCAAGCTAAGGCAGCTGTGATTGGATGTCCCTCTGAACTCATCAAACCTTTCCACACAACCAAAGTAACTTGTTTTTATTAGTAACTGCCTAGTTTTCATCAGTGGAAAGAAGGTTGTTGACAAAACTATTACAAAAATAGTCAACAGATTTAACACTGCTGGATAATTAAAAAGGAAAATAAAAAGAAAATAATTTAAATGCCTTTGACATCAAAATCATTTTTTCAAATGAGGTTGGACTTTCTTCTCCATCATGAACTTACACCAAACATTCATCACATGTTCCCCTCACACTTAAATCCTGCAGAAAGACAGAGATGGGCTTTATCACAGCCCGGTACCTCCTCTCTCCTCTCATTGGCTCACAGCTCTGTTAGTCAGAGAGGCAGGCCCTCAGTGGGCGGGGCTTGAGGTGACATCACAGTCACATGGATCCTCATGAGGTGGAGAGAGAGGCTGAGTCTGTCAGAGCAGAGAGAGCGCTGCTGATCACACTCTCACTCCTGCTTCTGTCTCCCCCATGATTCTGGATTATAAATATGTATTTTGTGATTTCTGCCATGAAAGGTAAGAGTTTGAATATTTGTATATTCCTGCTTTTATTTACCTTGAACCACAGGGCGGAAACTTAAATGTATTTTATATCAGTTTCCTTATTTTATACGTAATTTCTCAAATTTTCTTTACATTTAGCATAAATAACTTATCAGAGTTATTCTATGACAAAAAGAAGCTCCTCTCCTCTTTCTTTTCGCCCCCCTGCCCCCCTCTTCATGAGCATGGTTTTTAAAGTCTGCTTGGGAATTCTGATTACAGGGAATGAAGAGCAGATAGTAGCATTGAATTGATTGTGTTTATCAGTAAATATCTGTCAATAAAACATGCTCAATTTTACACCTGGACGATGTTGTATTCAGATAGCTCATACTTGTAAGTATTTCAATATATTTACTTTTTCATATTTTAGACAAATAAATGCCCTCAGATTTCATTTTTTGTTGTGCATACATTTTTGGAAAACCTCAATTTTGAGTTTTTTCTTCTGATATAATACAGGAGATATGATAGAATATAAAAACTGATTTACTTACTAATTTATTTACTTATTTTGGACATAAATTCTGTTTTTTATCTCAGGTCTATACTTAATTAGAAAATCAGTAATTGCCAATACTTTTGTGATATTGTGATGATGATAAAAAGCGTGTTGAAGTAAATATTTTCTCTCATAAATTCAATATTAAATTAGATTTTTTTCCACTAAATTTGCACAATTACTGCAAGCGGTTTGTGAAAACTTGGTTGTTTCATCTGACTGCATGAGAAGGTGTTAAGGTACATTGCTGGATGAAAAATCATCACATATTTGCCCTCTTCCTTATCTTTTGTAATAAATCCAGACTTTTAAGATAGGGTTGGGAAATATATTTAATTGATTAATTCAAATGGTTTTTGCAGCAGATTTAAAAATTAAAAATCAGATTTTTTCCCTGACCTTCTCCTGCTGCACATTTAAGTTGTGTTGCTGTTTAAAAATAAAAATACAGAACATTTACACACTTTAAATATGAAAGTGTTTAAATGATTTGTCCAGTCAGGTTTTGCACAAGCACATTTTAAGGCTTGTGTTTGCTTATTTTTTTTTTTTATGCTGAAAATAAGATGTTTTCTGTGTTTATATAGACAAGCCTTTTTACATCCAACTACAAAATCATCATTTATTGACAAAATGACAGTGTGCACATTTAGTATAAGACGTAGTTCAGGGGTAATGCAGTTTACTTTTAGAATATATGTTTATAACATTGGCACAAAACTTGTTGAAGCAGTTTCTTTTGAGATTTTCCCTGTGAGAGAATAAACAGGATTTAAATCATTAATCAAGTTTTCTGATAAAAATCTGTGATTTTAATTCCAGGCCATGTCACCCAGCTCTACTTTACCGTGTGTTTGTTGAAAGGCATCATAGTGCAAAATCAATATATATATTTTTTTTATTAGAGTGCTAATTATTGCATTTGTATTGCTTTGCAGTCACACAAAAGAATGAGAAATGCTCAAAAAATATTTGAGTTTGTTCCTTTTTTGCAGTGTTGTGCGTCCTCCCACATGTCTTAGAAGTTCCTTTATTAAAGGGAATAATTGTACAAGATTTAAGCAACAATCTTGTGGGTTGGATTTTAAACTTTTTGACAAATAGGACACAGAAAGTGAGAGTGACTGGAACTGTCCCAGATCTGGTTACATCCTCCACTGGATCCCCACAAGTATGTGTGTTGTCTCCTCTCCTGTTCATCCTCTATACAAACATGTGTGGTAGCATCAGAGAGGATTTTAAAGTATGCAGATGACACAGTGATTGTCAGCCTGCTGAAAAACAATGAGAGGAGCCATGGCCCAGTTGTTGATGACTTTCTGGACTGGTGCAACAAATCTTCCCTTGAAATGAACATTTCCAAAACAAAAGACATGATCATTGAGTTTTGCAAAAACAGGGATTCCAATCAAGAGGCCACAGTGTTAAAAGGTCAGATAGTGGAGTATTTCAACACATATAAATATCTTGGAACTATCATTGACAACAGCTTTGAGGAAAACTGTGAAGCTGTGTGTAAAAAAGGACGCCAGCGCCTGTTTTGTTTGAGAAAACTGTCCACTTTTAACACTGAAAGCACAATGCTGACCTTGTTTTAACGTGCTTTCATCCAATCAGTTTTAACTTTCTGTCTTGTTTCATGGTTTGGAAATGTGCCCGTAAAAAACAAAAACTGTTTAAACCAAATTGTGAAATGGTCTTGTTAGCTGATTGGAGAGTCTCAGCTTCCCCCAGAATCCCTGTATGTCAAACAGCTACAGAAGAAAGCTAACTCGATTGCAAGAGATGACTCCCACTCTCTTAGTGGAGAGTTTTGGCTGCTCCCATCAGGTCGGAAGTTCATGGTAACTGCTTGTAAAACCAGACGCTACAAAAACACCTTTGTACCAGTCATCCATGCTATTAACGAACGAGAGAAACTGCAGCATAACATAGCTAATTTATTTATTCCTTGTTCTTTGTCTTTCATTTTGTTTTTTATGAATGGCACATCTTTATCTTTTAGCTTGGTTTGACATATTTTTAGGCCTTTTTTACCTACTGATGTTTTAACTCGTCTTGCTGTTTATCTCAGGGCTGTCCCCTTCGTTCTTTTAGCCTAGTGCTGTGTTCACACTGCAAGCGACCCAGCTACCGAAATCGCGTGGCCCACCGAAGTATCGGCGCACGTCCAAAAATACCTAATTTTGGTCACCGTTGCCACCGTCGCTCGGTGACGTCATGTCCGCTCGAGTTTCACCGGGATCATATCATATATCATATAATAGGATGTATAAGTGGACATTATTCCAACTGTATCCTTTTCATTCACTTATCAACCACAAAACACTGCAGCTGATGCCCTGCAGCAGCATTATCTGTGAGTTTCCCGCGGTCTGTCTAGGCGGAACTAATGTCCTCACTGACTAATGTTTCCCACACGGACATGGCTTGTTCCTCTGTAGCCCGGATGAATAACTGTCTGTTATTCCATCACACGTCTACACACTGGCTGATTGATCAACTTTTTTTACTTTCACATCGCGCGACAAGCTATGTGGTAATGTGAAAAGTGGCTGTCACATCACGGGAGGGTTAGCCCCGCCCCATCGCGGCTGTACATTGATTTTGAATGGAGAGTGATCGCCGAAGTAGTACAAGTAGAGTCCGGTGTGAACGCAGCACAAGTGTCTTGTTTTGTGTTGTTTTGTGTGCCTATAATACGAGAGAGCTCACTCATTGTAAATTGAATTTACTCAAGGGTACGATAAATATGAATCTGAATCTGAATCTACTTCCAATATAAATAAACTCTTTAAATTATCAGTGTTATCAAGTTAGAAAATACATCTATGATTGTTTCTTTGAGATCTTTCAGTGCACCCATCAGTTTGGTGGCTGTTTTGTCTGTTCATGTTGTGTTTGATTTTCCATTTTAACTGTATTGTGCTTCTCATTGTAGGTGAGTAAACTGAGTGTTTTCTTCAGCTGCTGATTTAAATGTGTGTTGAACAGTTTTCTGTGGAGTTTGAAGGTCACCTTCACTGGTGGACATGCAGTTTTTGGTGTTTTCAGTGAAGTGAATGAAACTGTAAAGCAGCAGGAGATGAGCTCTGAGAGAGAATGTGAGTGTGGTGCCAGTGTAATAGGGCTGGACGATGTAACCTAATCTCAATATCACGATTAACTGAAGGTCTTACCTCGATTATGATTAATGAACGATTATTTTATATGTGCTGGAACACATATGGTCAATGTCTTCCTGCGCTGTTACACTTAAATTCTTTCTGCTTGATGTCCTTTGCACAGAATCCAAAATGTGCCAAAACAATGGAGACAGTATTCTTCTTACTAGGTCCTGTGATAGATCGGCACTTGTCTCCTCCATGTTGGCAGCACGTCCTTCGCTCTTGGCAAAAGTGAATGTAGACTATATTGAGGGGGCGCGGTCACGTGACTTACACAAGGAAATTAATCAAAATAATTATCATGAGTAAAATTACTTTGATTAGAGGGTCTAAATGTCGATTTTAAAAGTTTAAAAAGTGTGTCCCAAACCAAATTTGAATTGAACTGTCCAACAAAGCAAACCAGAGTTTGTTTGGTCTGTAACCTTAAGTGAAGCTGAACAACACATCGATAAAAAGCTTTGACTGTTTTTACTGGAACAGGCAGCTTCTTTTTGATCACTCTGGACTTCAGACAAGCAAACAAAATTCTGAATTATTAACATAATCAGCATATTTGAGTTTGTTCCTTTTTTTTTTTTTTTTTTTTTTTTTAGTGAAAGACATATCGTTATCGTATCCATATCGAGATTTGAACATTCAAGATTTTGATATAAAAAAAAGCAACAGTATAAATGATGTAGATTTCCCCCACAGTCGCCCTGTATGTACAGCTCTGGAAGTCACAGCAAATTTCATTTTTACGATTGACCTTGAATGCACCGCTTTCACCAAACCCGCAGTTATCACATGGTATCGATATCAAGATATCTGGCATGAATATGGAGATAATAATCGTTCAGCTCTAGTTTGAGTTTTATCCTGTCTGTCCTTCACTGATGTGCTTTCTTGTCCCATTTGGCATCTTTAGTTTAATGTTTTGTGACTTATGATGGAGGTCGTTGTTGTTCTTCTATTTTGTTTGTCTCTATGTGTGGTGTGCAGTTTTGGTATCCATTTACAGTAATATATAAAGAGTATTAAAAATAATGGTTTACCAAAGTGATGCACAGTGACAACCATGCTGTAATGGAATAAATGAAAACAATAATAAAAACTAAGAATTGAACCCAAATAATTAAGTACTTTAGAAACATAACATAACATGTGATAAACGTATTTTACAGTACTATAAAAAAACAATAAAAAAATGGAAAAAAGGACAGACATTGATATAACAAACGCCAAACAGAGACCACACAGCTCTCATGCTGACTTAAAGCTAACGAGTAAAAGTGAGTTTTAAGTTGAGATTTAAAAGACGATTATGTGCAAGTGAAAATTTCATATCATGGTTATTGTGACCAAAATGATCGTAGTTATCATGGTTATGGCAGGTATAGCTGCTGTGTGCTCAAAATGTTCAAAAAGCGATTTTACACACACTGAAATCTTTTAACAAGTTTTGATTTAGTCAAGAACAAAATGAATTTAAAAAGTGTCTGCAGGGGTCAGAACCTGACCCTGATGCCCTCTCTGGCTCCTTACTGGGCTAATCTTTCTCAACAGAGGCATCTTCCCTCTGATGCTGCTGTGGGGCTGTTTGTGGTCCTTCCACAGATGGTGATGCAGCCTGATTGTGCACTTGATCGTTAATCAGCAGATTGCAGATTCGTGCCTATAGCTTTACTGATGTGACCTTGGGCAAGATACTTAACCCGAAGTTGCTCCCGCTGCTGGTCCAGTGGCGTGTAAATGGGAGTCTAAATGGGCGAGGATGTGTTTGTTTATACTTATGGACAAACGATACACTCTAAACATCAGTGAGTGAATATGTAGGTGAGAGTTCCTCCTTCAGAAACACCTGCAACCTGGCTGATGCCGAGCAGAAGCATCAAATGTATTTATTTATTTAATTAATGTTTATTTAGCAGGGACGATACATACAACATCGCCACAGAAAATGGGAAAATGTGAATGTATATAAGATGTGTAGCCTCAGCTAATTTGAAGTCTTTGTCCCTGGTTAGGATTTAGAGTACAATAAAATGTACGGAATACAGATACAATTATAGAAATACAGTAATACAGTGAAAATAGTCAATAGTACCATGAAATAAATAGACACAGTTGTAGTAAATTAGAGGCTAAAACACAAGCTACATTTAACATTAAAGATTATTAAAATAGTGTACTGATAGTTAATTGTGAGAAATTAATGTTCACATTTCTGCTGCTGTTTAAGCCACTTTTTAACTTTTGTACTGAACTTTTTAAGTTCTGTTTGAGATTTAAATTCAGATGGTAAGGAATTCCATAGGTGTATGCCTGGCACTGAGAGGAATGACCGCCCAAATGTTGTCCTGCACCTTTGGATTTTACGGTTTTGTTTTGTTATGTTCCTTGTTATTGGCCTACAGATAGAGAAATTACATTTTTATCCATCAGACTTTGAAATTCCCAATAGGGACCACAAATGTGTCATCAGTACCACGGAGAGTAGTGCAATATGTGCAGGTTACTTTATTTGGTAAATTTATATGATAATTTTATGTTAGCAAATTTAAATAGTTGGATTTTTGTGCAATATTTTCTTTTCTAACCCCCAAATTCCACCGGACACGAAAGCGCCGTGCAGCGTCCTTGAAACGTACTGCGGTGCACTTCGCTCCCATTGTAGTCTATCGGGCAAATTCCACTGCACGCGAAAGCGCCGTGTCACGTTGCTGAAGCGCCGGATTCGCTTCAGGTCTATTTTCTGTGCAGCCGCTTCCAAACCTCGTAAATCCACTGTCGTTAAGAAAGCACCAGACAAGAAGTCACCATGTGGGGTAACCAGAAGTTTCAAAATAAAACAATGCACGGACTCTCGCATGTAATTTTCCACAATTATTTGTCATTGCGTCAAAACCGGAGGCACGAGCATCAGGTCAGCAGTCGGTCAAAGGGTCCCGGAGGCAACACGACACCATGGACAAAGAAAAGTGAATTACAGAGGTACAGAAATATATAACATTGTACACATGACACCATACATCTTTTCTACGTGGATATCGGTGAATAGTTGAATAATTCATGAAGCTGTGTGGTTGGGACCAGCAAAGGGACCTTAGAGAAGCGAAGCAAGGTGTTGTTTATTTCTTTTCTCAGTCTATAACATGTTTTATGAGCGTGTGACATCGCTATTCTCATGAGAGCCTGTGCCAAGACCGCTTTGCTGCGCGCCGGGGCGCTTTCATGTGCAGTGGAATTTGAGGGTAAGTATGTTTCCGATGTTTATTTTTTTGATCTGCACCGATGGAGGACCGATCAAACTAATCTCAAATGTGCGGCATGCAAAGACAATAAAGGCTATTCTCTTTATTCTAAATTAATGTTGAAAAATGAGGCAGCAACTGCTGTCATAATCAAGTAAAACTTGGAAAAGAAAAACCGCTTAAATGTCAGAATGATGAAAGAGAGATTTTTGGTTTCTCTTAATAAATAATGACATCAATAAAACATCTTACATCTGAGAGGATGTAGCCTTCCTCACTTAAAACATTAATTCATCACTAACACATTTCTCCACCTCAGCCTTTTAATGGCCTCCTGCTCTATTCTTCTTCTTCTGCTGTTATTCAGATGCTGGTGGCAGAATTAGCTCCACCTGCTGTTTATTCGCCCAAACATCATGTAAGTGGAAATGGGCTTTTTCAGGGCCGAACCTCTCACCTCAAACTGGCTCACAGTGGAGTTTCTGCATCATTCATGTGTTATTATGGCGAGTAAACGCTTACTCAAAAATGCTCTTTACTTAAACAGAGCTCATTACTTATTTACAGAGGGTGTTAGGGCTGTACCTCTCCTTAAGAGGAAACTTTTCTCCCATTTAAACTGCTCCAATCTGGATTTTACAAGCCGCAGCTCTGCAGTGAGTGTGTGTTATAAATCTGTCTGGTCCAGACTCAGCGTGTGAACGGAGCGACGCTGCAGGAGGCGTTTAGCCAGCCTGTTATGTCAGAGGATTACAACAGGCGGAGGATTATTTAACTGTTCTCTGCGGGGACGAGTGACATCATTCCTACCTCTGCTGCTAAGACGCTGAAGGAGGAAAGCAGAGAATGATGGGCGTTACGTAGGGATGGGAGGAGAGGAGGTTTTTAGGTGCGTCTGTGATGAATTTACCCAGAAATCACAAACACAGTGCAAAATGTCAGATCTAGGTGCAAGTTTTTGTCCAATTTCAAGTCAAAAATCTCACTAGACTTGTTGTAGGCCACAATTTAGTGATATGTCTCAATCAACATTTTAGTTAAAGATAGAAAAACTGAAAATAAGGCAATAAGTACAATTATCTGCTAGTGAGAGAAGTCAAATTTAATTGTAAGGGTGTCTAAGAATGAAATATGTCCAGAGTTTCAGTTTTCTGTTTTCATTGGCAGATATTTCTTGTTATCACGAGCTAGTCAATGCCTTATTTTTCCTTTTGCCTTGCAGTAAGATATTTATCTGAATTTGTCAAGTAAATGTGGATTAAAATAAGAATTGTAGATATTTCTGACTTGAAATTAGACATACACACTTACCCAAACCTGCTTTTTTGCAGTGCATGCCTCCCTAAAAAGCTGAAAGCAAGGAGGAGTGATTCTCTTTTACAATGTCTAAGCAAGTCTTGTTTTTTTTCCCTCCATATCAAACTTGAAAATGTATATTTTACATCTTTACAGGGACCCAAGGGGACATGTGACATGAGTGGAAATATTTTTTGTTGACATCAGTTGGAAATTAATAATAATAATAATAATAATGGAAATAATAATAATAATAATATCAAAAATAATAAAAAATAAAATAATAATAATAATATAACAATAAACATTAACAATAAAAAAAATAAAAAAGCAACAACAATAATAATAATAAAAACAACAATAACAATGATAATAATAATAATAATAATAATAATAATAATAATAACAATACTAAAGATACTACTACTACTACTAATAATAATTATTATTATTTTATTATAATAATGATAGTGATAATAAAAAAGAATAATAATGATAGTAATATTAATTATGTATTATTATTACTTTAATAATGATTATAATGATGATGATGATTATAACAATAATAATCATAATAATCGATAAAAATTTGAATAATAACAATGATAATTATAATAATAAGAATAAGAATAGTAATGATAATAACAATAATAATAATAATTATAATAACAATGATAGTAATAATAATAATAAAAGTAATAATGATAATGATAATGATGATGATGATGATAATAATGATTATTATTATTATTATTATTATTATTTATTACTATGATTATTATTATTTATTACTGTTATTATTGTTGTTGTTGTTGTTGTTGTTGTTGTTGTTGTTGTTATTATTATTATCATAAAAATAAATAAATAAATAATTTGGAGGAGCCTTTCAACTCACCGAGCTCACCTTACAGAGAATAAAAGCATAAAACAAAACATAAACATTAAAACAAGTGAAGTCTACAATGTCAAATTACAGGGAATATGCCAGTTTTAACAGGAGAGTTTTGAGTTGGGATTTGAAAGATGTGATGGAGTCTGACTGACTTATGAGAGGGGGGAGAGAGTTCCAGAGTCTGGGTGCTGAGCAGCTGAAGGCTCGGGCACCCATGATACTGTGCAGTGCATTTAGGCCTGTAGATGTGGTTCAGGTGACCCTCTGAAGTCCAAGTATGAAAAAAATGGAGAAGAAAGGTCTGAGTCTTTGTCAACGGATGATCTGCTGGGATTTTCAGACACAACAATTTTGGGTGCCGCTCCTGTAATTAAGAGCAAGAAACTCTTCTCTCATTTGTTTTTGTGCAGTTTCTTCCATGCTCTGTCTCGCTTTTTGAGAGAACAGGAAAGGAGTATGAGGTCTTTAAATGAATTTAGTTTGCAACCGTACTGCCTGTGCTTTTTAACAGTTTCTGTATTTGCGTTTGTCTAAAGAGGAACAAAAATTGTCCAGTATTGGGAGTCCATGATTTATATATATTTTTTATATCTAGGTTTTGAAGACAATGATCCTCAAAAAGAGAAAATATCCAGAAAGCGGCAGTTCTCTGGGAAAACAAACCTTGTCAGTGCCAAGGGTCAGAGGAGAATGGCTGTAGTGGTTTGATAGAAAAATAAAAGTAACTCCAATAACCAAAGTCTGCAGAAGAACATCTCTGGACACATGATTTGTTGAAGCAGGAGACCGCTCTGGGTGCCGCTCCTGTTGGTTAAGATCGAGAAACCCTTCTCTAATTTGCTTTTGTGCAGTTTCTTCCGTGCTCTGTCTCGCTCTTTGAAAGGAACAGGAGAGGAGTATGGGGACATTTTAATTATTTTAATATGCAGCAGAACTGCCCGTGTTTTTTAACTGTTTCTGTATTTGCATTTGTCTAAAGGGGAACAAAAATTTTCCAGTATTCGGGGCCTATGATTTATAATGTTTTTTGCCATGGTAGCAAACAAGCATCAATATGGTTTGACAGTATACTTAAAGGTGTAGTCAGCGATCTTCTAATCTTCTAATCTAATGCACTATTTGTCAAAATCACCGTATTTCTCCTCTCCTTCCACAAGATGTCACCACTGACAGCATGCTGAAAAAAAAGTCTGGTTTCAATACACAGCCTTGGCTCTGAATTTCAGCAGGTAAATACTGTGGCTCGGGCCGAGTCACCAAAACAGGGTACACCCCCTCACATCCAGGGGGCGATCATACTCATGCGCAAATCAGACAGAGGGGGGAGGGGGAGTAGTAGGTTGCGTAGTGTGCGCAGTTAGCGTAAGAGAAATACAATAGGTGCAGTAGCAATGGCTGAAAAACAGCCCAAAAGAAAAAGGTCAGAGGAGTGAAAACTGAAAAAGAGGGGCTATGACCATGGAAGAGCGAAGACCCGGGTCAACATTGGTGTTGCTTTCCAATGGTGGAGGGAACTCCGCCGACCTTAATACGGTTGCGGATATCGCCGTCTTCATGCTGGATAGGTAAGCAACATTAGCTTTGTGGTGCTTCACATAACAGTAACAGCCGTCAGGCATTCATCTTATTGTCTAATTTGCCGGAATGTACTGTTGTCGTGATGTTATCAATATTGTCAGTCGAGTTGTCTGACGAGTTGGGGTTACCTTAGCTACGTTGGTCAGCTACGCAGTTTCTACATCTGTTTCCATGACGATGCACATCCATCAGCTTTCGGGGGTGGAGCCAGGGGCGGGTCTAAATTCGTTTATAAACAACCTCTCCACTCGTTTTCTCCCACATCGCTGACTACTCCTTTAAATCATACCAAAGATTTTAATTCTGTTATTTTAACAACCTTTTTTTGTGTCTTGAAAGAAAAACAGTGAGACATAATGGATATAGTATCATCATTCAGATAAGAAACATTGAGGAAAAGCTTCTCATCTATGCAGTAGTTCAGATATTTCATTAAAAACTGAAATTATACATCATTTTTGTACCCCTGACATGCTATAATTTTCTCATGTCCACCTGGTAGGTTAATAAGAGGTGCACTGAATGAGTAGAGGGAGATAATAAAGAAAAGGGGGGTGTAGATTGACAGATTGAAGGTTTTGCATGGCGGACGGACCTCCTGATTGGATCAGGAGGAGGCAGGCGGTGGTGGATCGGTCATCCCAGCGGGAGGAGCTGAAAGGTGGATACAGGTCAGGAGAAAAACAGCATGAAGTCCTGCAGCCTGTGGAGACCAATCACAGACTGAATCAGTGGAAAATTACTCTGAAGGTCTCATGGCTCTGCTCAGGGCTGAATGATGCTTTCCAGGCTTTCCAGGCTTTACAAACAAAACAGGTCTGAAAGTGGAGAAGTGGTGATTATTTAGAGTAAAATCACAGTTAAACCTCTTTGTGAGAGAAAATCAAAAGATGAAATATACTTATAACGCGTAAGAGATCATGGGGACATTTAATGCCATTATTTCAGGCCAGCCATGAATTGATTTACATTTCTGAAGATTTATTTCACTTATATTAGCCTTACATGTCAAAGCAACACAAAACCAACTTATTTGTTCCAAACAGAAATATGTTCCACTGAAGATGCCAATTTTTATCTGACATTTACTGTAACATGAGCCAGTGAATTTTTTTATTTTAAGGTTTTATTTTGAACCACAAACTTTTAATCGGTACTACGGATGACACTTTTTCCCTCACTCAAATTCTCAAAATATCACATTTTTATACTGTTTTCTACAAGAGTGCCTCCTAAAGGGAAAAAAAACCCCAATCAAATCAATGTTGCTGCCAATCACTGACCATAAATACTCTTTGAAAAGGATTTTCTGGAAATTATTTCTTCATTTTATAATAAAAGCAGTCGAGATGTGTGAACATATTGGCATTCAAAGGTATAAACCCCCAAAAGTCAATGTTTTAAAGCTCTTAATGGCCTCGTCTCTTTGCTTTTAACTGTTCGGGAGTCTGGTAGAGCTCTGAGATCATCTAATCAACTTCTGCTGGAAATACTCGTGCCAAAATACAAACACTGGGGTGGCCAAACCTTTTCCATCGCTGCTCACAGTCTCTGGAATAAGCTCTTATTTCTGACCTGAGCCTCTTCAAATCTAGACTGAAAACCTGCTTCTTTAGGATGCCTTGTAGTGTGGTGACACCTTAACTTTTATTGTATATTATTTTATTGTATTTTATTCAATTTCATTGTATTTTAGATTATTTTCATTTATTCCTTTTTCTTTATGATCTATTGTAAGGCACTTTGTTTTGTATGTCTATATTTCAGGCTGAAGCCGTTTTAAAAGATTGACTTATCTGAGGTGGAATATAATATTGCTAATATTGATGGATGATATTTCACATCAGTTTTTGGGAAGCTGACATGTCACCAGGGGACAAATGAGTTGTTTCATGTTCACACCAAACTCTGAGCCCATGATCTGAACGTGAAGCAGACCAGGAGACATTATTTCATTTTATTTCTTATTTCTGATGTAATGATTTTGGTGAGCTGCTGTGAACTGTAGCCTCAGTTTTCTGTTACTAGATTTGACATGTTGTGTGTTCAGAAATATTCTTCTGCATACCATGGCTAAAAAGGGTCAACATTTGAGTAACTGTTGTGTTTCCAATATCTCAAACGACTCTGGCTGAGAACTGCAGCTCACTGGATATTTAGCCCTTTACAGACCATTCTCTGAATAGCTTAGAGATGGTTGTGCTTGCACCAACAGCCATGCCACGTTCATCATCTTTCTTCTCCACTGAGCATCAGCAGGTTGTCTTGACCTTACATGCCATCATGCATAAAGTTGCTGCCATGTGATTGGCTGATGAGCTATCCTTTCTTCATAAGGAACAACATTCATGTAGCTGTTTATCCACATGGATTTGCCAGTCACACGGTGAAAAGTTTCGAAGGAGAGTAAAAACATAACTCTGGAGCTGATTTTAGCTCCAAAGGGAGTAAAAGAGAGGACGGGGGACCAGGAGGAAGGTTTCACGTTTCCAAACCTTGACACATTTCACAGACGCTGCTGATCGGCCCTCCTCTCTGCTCCCCTTTGATCCAGCATCTGAAAAACTTTATTATGTTTTAATTTAGGCTGTTAGTTATAATTTATCCATCAGGGACTTGTTTCGCCTGAGCTTTGGCTTTTTTGGAGTAAACAAGCGGTGGCTCTGGTGTAGTTCCTTCAGCTCATTAGCCTTGACGTAGCCCTGCTATACTGCTAATTACAGATTAGACAGTGTTAGCTATACAGCAAGGGAGTCCACAGGGAGAACACGGGCAGGTTCAAGTGTTCATCGGGAGCTCTGGCTTTAATTACTGTGGATGCTAAATATGCTTTTAATGGCCACACAGCAGCTACGAGTTTCAGAGTCCAAACTGAGACAAAGCATGGTGATGAAATGTGACTTCAGACTCTGCAGGAAAAACAAGAGGGTTGGTCTGGATGTGTTTAATTAGCTTGATCCAGATGTAAAATCTAGCACTGCAAAGTCCTGTTTTGGTCTCCGGGATACTCTATTGGGAGAATAAGGACCCCTAACCCTGCCCAGGCCCTTACCCTAACCTAACCAGAGTGTTGGATGTATGCCTAAACCTAATCTTCACTAATAGGATGGAGTTGTTAATAGATTGAAACACAGAAGTGGGGTCCACACATAGGGATTTTCTAAATCTTTTTTTATCTGTTGGAGACTCTTAGAGACTCCATGCATGAAGATAAAAAAAAATAAGGAATAGTTTTGATCGTACTGTGGGAGGTGAGCTCGGATAATGTCAACACAGCACACCACACACATAAACATTCTGTCCAACCACAGACTTAGAATCTCATCCTCCAAGACAGAATTCTGATCAAATGTGATTGAAAAAAAAATGAAGAAGAAGGAACACAACAACCATAAACACTGTCTATGGCAACAACTGGAAAACACAAGATGAAAACATGAGAGAGGACAAGAGAAGAGGGAATGATGGCGGTCTTTGGACTATTTTTGATGGAAAATCGGGAACTAGATAAAAGAAAAGACTGTGCAAAAAATCCTGGAGACTATGTGAGCATGTGAGCTGGTCGTCCATTTCTGAGGTCCAATCGAACTTTATGTTTTAGGTCAACTGTGCTCTTTCATATTTACGCCTGTTTCCTTGTCCCTCAGTCAGCTTGCTTGTTGGCTACATTCATGTTACAATTCACGGTCATGACTTGAGAGTTGTCGGCTTTTCCCACACATATGAAGACTTTTGGTTGTAAATATTAAACAAGTTAAACATGGAGCTAATCATCAGGACGAATTCACGCTTAACACACCTCAGACCACAGGATAATCTAAAAGGATAATCTCATAAAGCCTCACACTACAGGATTTTAAAAATCTTATAAGATCCTGAAATCGGGTTGTATCACACGCATAAAGAGAATCTTGACAGATTATCTTTTCTTAAATCTTAGGCACACACACACTACAAGATTTGAAAATCGTGACCAGCGCACAAAACAGGATTTCATCAAGCTTATCGGACCAGAGCGATGCTCAGCGTGATCCTACGTCATCTCACCATGTAAACAAAAACACGAAAGATGGAGACTATTGCGGTACTGCTGGCTGTGGCCATTATTTGCAGGAAAAAAAGGACTAGACGCATCTGGATGAAGTAGTGGTTGGAGAGAGGCGGACAAATATCGATACAAATGATGAAATAAACAAATTATTATTCTTTCTCACTTATTACAGTTAACTAGTAAAATGCGCTTGTGTAGCTGATGTATATATCAATTCCACATGAGAGCGAGTGCTGTTGTCCTGGATATCAGCGCTGGGGTGATTACCTGCGGCACTTTGTCATGTTATTGTCTCACCTGGAATATTCAATGCAGATACGATTTCTCTCCAATGCTTGTCCTTTTCACATCGGTTGTGATAATCTCTGCATGTATAAACACTTGTAGTCTTGCCACAGGTCAACAAGACTGTCCTCCATCTCCACTGTCCATCTCACCCGTGGGCCCTTTGCGCTCGTCATTCTTGCCTCCGATAACCCCGGACTCGCGGCCATTTCCGGTCATCGTAGGTGGCTCTCTCTGATTGGCTACTGTTATCCTCAGCGAATACAAGTTGCATAATCATCCCGATAAATATCAAACATGTTTGAAAATTATCGGGACGGCTCCAACAAGTCTGTGAGACAATAGTGGGGGTTAAGGTTCATCTGTCACCTGCTCACACCAGAAGATAATCTTGATCGAAGGTCTGGGCCAATTTTGGTCCCTGACCAGATTTCTTCCCTGATTGTTGGGAGGCCTGAGTCTGGGTTAAATCGGGCCGAGAATCCTGTAGTGTGAGCCAGGCTTAAGACAGAAGATAATGTGGTGTGTGCCATCCTTGGTCTGGAAGCAGGAAAGTCGGGACAAAAACAGCCGGAGATCCTATTCTTTATCCCTTTAAAAAATATATATTTTCTTTATTTCATTCACCTTGAAGCTACAAATAAAGAAATGAATATGTTAGGATGAAATGGGTTAAGAAATAAAATGTGTGAGCCTGTGCCAGAGGTTCCCCTGTAATTTGGCACCTCTGCCAAACCCCTTCTCTGAGCCTAAACTCCTGTCCAGAGGTCTATCACTGCCGACAGCAGGCTACACTGACGCATCCAAAGGCTCAGAGACTGACTGAAGAGAATAATTGACTGGAGATTGGTGTGATCCTGGTGGAGATGTAACTAAGAACAAACCACCAACTGTTTGTGAGGAACAAGCTGCTCCTTCAGCTGCAGACAGGCTCCATCGGTTAGTGCTGCCATATGTCTGCAGCTCTTACATCCAGGGGAAGATAACGACGAAGCTCCAGTATTTATGGGATTTTCTCTTGGCTCAAACATCATGATTAAATCAGTGCTACTGTTCAACTAGAACAAACTGAACTGGACTTGAACATATTTGGTCCAAACTCTGCCTCCAGCAGTCATCAAAACAAGCTCATTTGGATGGAATAATTGTTGTGTTCTGATTTTTGATGCAGGTTTTGTCATTTGTAAAAAATGTAGCATAGACAAGCTTCCTTTAAAAGGGTTCATTCAGGTTTTTTCAGTGGTGTCGCTAGAGGCCATGGCTTCAGTAAATGTGGGTGTTGATAAAGGAATTGAAGGCTTTTTCCTGAGGAAGATATCTATGGTAGGGCGTAGTGACTTTAGGAAAAGATCTGTTATTTTTCTGGCAGATATTATTATTTCAATTTGATCACGATTTTCTTCAAATCACGCTTCATTGCAATATTCACTATGTTTACAGCATAGTCAACAGCAAGGGAATCAGTGATCTAAAGCACATAACACATAATTTATCTTCTAATATTGATGATAAATCTGTTTTCATAATCTAAGGGATACGCCAACTTCTACTCCTAAACTTTGTACTGTTGGCCTTCTTACCAGCGCTTCTGCGGTGGAAATGGGACATTCACGAACAAGTCAACACTTTTGAACAGCTCTATTTAGATCCTGGATTAGTCAGGAGTGCTACAAAAAAGTGCAGCTGTTGCTGTCATGTGATTGCATCATCTGAAATTGCAATTTCGATCCAAAAACGATAAATCTTTCAGCCCTAATTCATGGTGCCACCAAAAGCCTTTTAATTAACCCACTTATAGGTTAAAACTACTATTGGCTTGACTTTTACTAGACAGTGAAAGGCTTTATGACTTTTCCCCCCACTAAAGTCCTGTGTTGGAACAGTTTTGTGATTCAACAAAGGCCGACGTATCCTTCCGCCAGCAGCTCCCCACATTAAGTCAGAATGCTACAGCAGGATCAGGTATTGGTCAGTGGAGCACAAACCAATACACGTTGCTAAGTTTGTGTGGACATCAGGCTCACGAAAATTGTCATTGTTACTAGAGTCAAAGTTGTTTATTTTAGTTCCGTTTTAGAGAAGTTAGTGTTTCCTCAGACAACCAGCTGATGGCTGAGGGATACAAAACCTCTGCATCCCAACATACGAAAATTCTAAACACAGGAGCTTTGTGGGGGAAAAGTTAAACACTTTAAAGAATTTTATAGTAGCTTATTGTCAAGCCAACACATTTTGAGTAGTTTTAATCTGTAAGAGAGTGAGTTTCATCTCTCTTAGTGGCTCTGCATACTGCTATGTACTGACTATCTTCCTCCCCTGATATCTTTCCGTCGGGACAAAGCTTTCAGTTCCTCTGTGGCTCTGATATTTACTAGAACCATGGACCTTGAGCCACACCACACTAAAAAAAACAAAACTAACCCTTGTTTTTGTCAAGGTATTTTTATTAGTTTCACAAACTTAAAATATAATCTGTTATACAATCGGATACAGTTGTTTTTTAGCAAACATATCCACATTCTCTTGTCCAATTTTCCCTTTACATCATGTATAATGAGCAGTGGAATAGCAACCTAAACAATCACACAAAGAAATGCAAATAAACCAAAAACAAACACCTAAAAAACCTTAAAAAAAAACTTAAAAATAATTATAGATGGGGATGGGGGTCATAAACATTTACTAGCCAACTTACTAACCTTTTAAGAAAATATATTTTTTATACTGTAATTCCCTTGTCCTAAAAGCAAAAAGATTAAACAGCATGAAAAATCTGATGCTGCAACAGTAAAGACTTAATGGTAACTTCCATACTGCACCACTATACGCTCTTATTTACTGTTGAACTCACATATATGACCACTCATTTTTTGCAATTGGTGCGTTTCAACATTGAGCTGATCCATGACGATTTTAGCTATACATTTCATTTCCTGGCTTGAATGGTATTCATGGATTTTAATTATTGGTGTTGGATTTGATAAGAGTGAGCAGAGAAACAGTCTGTACTAAAGTCAAGCAAAGGCTGCCTTAGGTTTTTAATAAACACTTACAGTTAGTGTTTTGAGCAGCAAATTTACACTTTATTTTTTACTGTTGCCATCCTCTGTCAAAGTAGCGTGAGCCTTTGTTATTTAATATTTATGTTGTTAACGGGAATGTGAGTCAGACGATCCCATTGTGCCATAAAGGGAACATGTACACATTCATGAAGGAGATAACCAACAGGAGTATGCTGGATTCATCCGTTATCTGTACTGCTGATCCTTTTTGGAGTTGTCGTGGCTGGAGCTTATCCCACCTGACAGTGGGCAAAGGCGAGAACTGGTCTCCAGCCAATCATAGGGCCACATAGAGAGCTGGACAACCATTCACCCTCACACTCATAGCTAACGCAATTTGGAGTCACCAACCAACCTAATGAGAATGTTACTGGTCTTTGAGAGAACAGCCGGAATGCATGAAAAAAACTCACACATGCACAGAGAGGAACATGCAAACTCCACACAGAGCGGCCCAGACCTATTTGGGGATCGAACCAGGGACCTTTTTGCTATAAGACATATGCACGTCCATGTGTGTGGGCAGCCCTGGGTGGTTGGCTGGTTGCTCATGCCCCAGTCACACATTTCCGTTTCTCATGGGGATTATGCACGACTGTGCGCAATTAGCAAGGCTGGTTCGATCGGCATGATACCGTAAGAAATTACTATCTCTCCCCTGGACACTCCCCGTAAATGCATCGTCAGTAACGCTTCTATGACACTTCAGGGGCATTCGTCCCACTTCAGTTAGGTTAACGCAACAATGGATGGAAGGATTCCATGAATTTCCATCCCACTGACACCACGTCAGCCCTGTTCAAGTCCAGTTTATGTCACGTAGCCCCGATTGAGCCCTGTCACTTGTGCCGCCTTTAACGGGACACAGTTGGGGCACAAACGGACACGTCCTTGTCAATAGTCCTCAGAAAGCCTCTGGGATTGAGCCATAATCAGCCCGATTGAGCCCCATATGTGCCACAATAATACCATTCGGCAAGGGGGCTGTTTACACAGGGCTGAATACAGTCAAATCCGATACGTTTTCATTGCGTTTTGGCCCTGTGCTCACATAAATGTCTTTGCAGATTGTATGAAAATAGCTTTTGAAAACAGGCACCAGAGTGGAGAGTTTTCAAAACACTCCTCCATGCAAATCGGTGTGAAACCTGAATCAGAGCATTTCTGAGTGCTTGCGCAGTACTCTCACATGAAGGCTGTGCGCACATACCAGGAACAACAGCTTCAGCTGTCTACTGAGTAATGTGTGAGCCTCTTACCGTGCTCAGTTTGTTATCCAGACAAAACTATCCAGACAGTTTTGTTATCCAGACAAGACACTCCTACATCTTTGTGCTTCCCCTCGCCATTGTTGTTTGTTAAAAGTTTTTCTTCTTCGTTCGTGTGTTGTAGCAGCGCTGCCTCTCTGCAAACCTACACAGCCATCTACTGAACCGGCATGCATACTGCAGCGGTCTCCAGTGCCTCGCACTTAATGCGGATTTACCTGAATACACAAAGAAAAAATCTTTGCATTTTGAAGTCAAAGAGTGCCCGTGTAAACGTATCCTAGGACTGCATAAGGCTTTCACCACACTACAGTGAGAGCAGCAATTCACCACGACAGTTTTGATCAGTTCAAGTCAGGACCCTTCCCCGATACCCGGTGTTTGTCCATGACTATACAACGCTGACCCAAATTAAGCATGCATCACAACCAAAGCACGCTTCTGACAATTGTGCACAATCTCCTAGTGAATTGGGAATGTGTGACTGGGGCTTTAGTTTGACAGGACTTGGGCTTGGGACCGAAGAGTGGCCACTTCAAGTCCTGACCGGCTTGGAATTTGATTTGGTAGCTGCAGAGGTACCTGCTGACTTCCTGTGCACTGCTGAAGTGCCCTAGAGCAAGACACCAACCACTCAAAACTGCTCTGTAGTGCTTTTTCAGGAGCAGCAAGTCATCACTGTGACATCTTGTGATTGTAGGAGCTGTTTGTGCCTGTGTGTGCATGTTTCTACAGTAACAGAGTGAAGAGTTGAGTTTCCACTGAGACATTGATGAAGTTCATCTAAAAATATGCTCTGCTGGTTGAAATGTGCCGAGTGTCTGAGGGTTGAATCCACCGTCGCTCTTTTTTGTGGCAGTTTTATAAGAGGTAAAGACTTTCTGTGGCAATATTTAGGTAGAAGATAACGCTCAGGTTGACTCATTTGCTTACAGAAGGTGTCGGCTCATACATTTATTGAACATTTCTTATTCTAGATCTTTCCGATACCTCTTCACAAACCTCCTCTCCGCCATCACTTGCTTGTTTGTCTCATGGACCAGAGAAGAAGAGAACTACAGGACTCAGTAGCCTCCGCAGCTCCTCCACAGAGCCTGAGGGGGTCTTAAAAACAAAGCAGATGTTTGTGCTGCAGCTGGCTGAGTGTATAAATATCTGCTGCGCTCTCCTCAGCTCTAATTTCAGGCGGTGGCTTTGTTGAACGCAGCCTTTGAAGTTGAAATGCAGAATTCAGACGGGATTAACGCTCAGAGAGCTAATTACTGCGGAGAGGAAACTGCAGCACTGCTGCTTATGTGTGTGAGAGGGTTTATTTGTGTATTTGCATAATTTCTTATGTATATGAGGCTTGATTTTGTATTTATTGACACTGGAAGAAAATTTGTTTGTGTAAAAATACATACAGCATCTGAATTTAACCCTTCGTCTTTTATAATAAGCAGTTTTTAGCTTGTTGACCGCGTCATCAGAAAATTATAATCATCCAGAGAAGAAAAATGAAACCAGAAAGCTGCAGCTTCTTCTCTTTCATTCCTGCTCTCCCTTTGCCTGCTGCTCTGTTGCAGTTGTCTCTCTCTGTGCCATCATCATATAGATAGTCCCTACAACCACAGTTATCATAGCCTCCCCTCAGATAAGAGTGTTTCCAAGGTGGAGGGGAACAATCTCACATTTGATCCTCTACAGAATCAGTGTTTTTCATTATACCAACATGAGTACAGACACTAGTTGACATGTTGACAAGTTAAACTGTTACAATGGTGAGGCCTGAAGATGGAATAAAGTCAAATATGAAATAGCTTTACATTCAAATTGTGCCGAATAGTTTCATGCTGCTGCATTGAAAAACTCTAAGTGAGAGTATCTGGCCTATTTAAGGCAAAAATGTCTCACAAAATTTATTCTAATCCACAATTTGCTGACATGTCTAGATTAAGATTTTATTTGAAGATATAAAAACATAAAATAAGCCTGAGTTGCATATAAATAAAAAGTCAAATAATCTGCCAGTAAAACCAAACAAATTAAACTTGAGCAACTTAACCGATAATACAGTAAAAGTTAAAACCGATAATTTGGCAAGTTAGCACAAGCTAACCCCCCTTTTTAAAAACCTACTTGTCCAACAGCATGACGGCTAACTCTGTGTCCCTTTTTCACCCCAAGACGGTCCATCAGAGCTTAAGAGCTGATGGTTTTAGCTGTTTTTAGACCGAGCTTTGTCCACTTGGCATTTTGCTTCTGCCTCATTTATTCTTCTTTTTGTCACTGTAGTGTCTGCCATCTTTGCCAGTCTGCATAGTATGATGTTAGTGCATTTTATAACACTCAAAGTCACTTGCACACCAGGCACGCTGTGATTGGCCGGGGTATCTTGGCTACTCTCCAAAGCATCAAAATACAGGCTGATGAGGGGGCTGAGGTAAACAAAGACACCATCACACATCAGTAGAGACCCATAGGAGCCGATTGAGCACTGGCCTAGGTCTGAGTTTTTGCAGTGTGACAATATTTAACAGTCCATTTATACAACTTTGGGGTTTTTAAATGTTTCAAAAATTTTCAAGGACGGGGTTATTATTGAAGACAGGGAGGGAAAGGTATATTTCCAGAAATACCCCCTTACATGTGCTATAACTGCACTAACTTGCATAGAAAATCTTCTAAATGATTAAACCATTTGTCCGTTTGCAGAATATTGTTTGATTTGTTTGTTTTGTTTTGTTGTTACTTGTTGATCGTCTTGTTTTCACTGTGGTGTCTTGCTCTTTGTCATACTTCCCACAGCCTAAAGTCAGACTACCACAGTCAGCAGGTCTGTTTGTGGTCATCCTGTGCACTTCACACGTTCACAACCATGACCACCATAAACATTCTGCAGCAGTGGGCTGACGGTAACATCCTCCGTGTAACAGGGTGTTTTTAAATGTCTGCAAGATAACCAATGGTGTGACAGTAGTGCTCTTTACGTCGAGTTGTTTTCATGCTGTGGTTGGAGCGGTTGATGCTGAAGAAAACTGAGAATTACTGAGAAAGCATGAACAACCCACGCATGTCTTAAAGACTGTGGGTACGGCTCACTGTTGCTTATGATGACAGTAAGTCGAGCACAGTGAACCTTTATTATTCTACTTATATTGATTTTTCACTGCCTTTAACTTCATGTTGTCACTGTCATGACCAAAGTTATCTGTAGGTATCTGCTTGTAGTTTGGCATTTCTGAGGAACATCTGTTCGCACGAAAACAGAACGAGGCAGATTAATATGCCTGGTTCAACGCTTGTAATCAGGCTGATCCATCTTGCCAAAATCCAGTATACAATGACTGTGAGCATCCCAAAGCAGCATCGGTTAAAGTAGGAAGAGGTGGGAGATACAAGTAAGATGACAGCAGGAAGTACAGGGATTAGCATTAATGCTAACAGCTTCAGTAGCGGTTTTATCAGACCTGGACCACATTTCTTCATTAAATGAAAAACAAATATCAGCACTACAAACATCTCTAAAGTCCCCCGAAATGCAGAGCAATTTTAAAGCGACTGCTGTTGCCGCCGCAGTACGAGTATAGGGTACGCAATGACACAGAGGTGATTCAGCGAACCTCACAGCAGAGCCCGCCCAAAGGTCCTTCACGATACTCCCTCCCCAAACACTCTTTAGTAGAAGTGCTCTCCATAACCAGTGTCTCTCCTGGTCGTCTTTATAAAAAGGTTGAGCCATGTTGTAGAGCTCCTTCATTGTTTGCTTTGACCAGCGAAGCCTGCTATTTCCAGGTTCTCTCCTTCCTGATTGGCTGCTGCCAGGCAGCTGTCAGCAGAAAGTTCAACACACTGGCAAAATCTGTGTGCATTCACGTGGGTCCCACTGACATGGTCAGAACCGCTTCCCTTCTGCTGTTCGTCCCTCATTAAAATGACTGGAGGCGGTGCGTGACCGCATGGAGGCGGGGGCCTTTCTGTAAGGATATTATAACATCATGCTTTGCCAAGAGTTTGTTTGGAAAGTGTTTCACATTCTGTAGCGCAATAGTGCCCGCCTACAACTTTATGTGATCAATCCTTAATGATTGTGATAGATGGAGTAATCGTCCAATCACCTGTCGGATATGTCCCTGAAAGGATCAGCCCTCCCCAAACACTTTCTGTGAGCTCTGTCCCGTATGAACTTGTGAGATATATTGAATGGTCATGTTTGTTTGAATGAATGTTCAAATCAGTCTCAACATTGCAATCAACACAACACACAGCATAGCACATTCAGGAAATCAGCCAAATCTACACTGTCTGTCTCATACGGAAGAGTATTAGGGCCATTTTAGATGGAATAAATAATTTAGGGAAGTCAAGATTAAAGTCGAAATGACAAGAATAAAGTCTAAATAACTAGATTAAAGTCAAATTATGAGACTAGAGTTGAAATGTCGCGAACAAAGTTAAAATACAATTTTGTGGAAAAACGCCAGAATGATGACATTAAAGTTAAAATGTTGGGAAAAAAGTCAAGAATAAGCCGGCACTGTGTATTTTGACTTTCAGGTCGACATTTTGTTTTTTTTCTTGACATTTCCACTTTTATCACACAATTTTAATTGACTTTTTCTCATTTAAATTTGAAATTTCGACTTCAATCTCAACTTCCCCAATATTATTTTCTCCATCTAACATGGCCCTTATACTCTTCTGTAGTGCCAGTACATCGGGTAGTACCATAAAAATTCAAATCTGTTTCACCATTTTGGCCACTAAGGCCAAAGTGTTTGTATTTTTGTCCCCGGAAGTGACAAATTACTTGGTTATTATGGGTGCCACAAAATGTTGTCCTGCAGAAAAAGCAAAAACATGACAGAATAAGTCATCTTGTTCAGCAGCCGTCCTTTGGCTGACACATTCTTTATATTATTTACTGAGCCAAGCCCAATGAAAAACTATTCTGCTGGACGTATGAGTTCATCACCCTGATTGTAGATAACACTTGATTAATACATGAGCGATACTGTGAGAAAGATTCTGTGTTATTGTTTCTGTCCAAGTGTTAGCAGTGACTGATGTCCTGAATAAAGGCTAAGAGAGGAGCAGCACACACAGTCCTGCGTTTAATCTGTGTCGTCTGAGGTTGAACAGGTTCAGCTGAGGATCACTTAGACTTTCATTCAGTGGGTCAGGTGGTCAATCCAGCTCTGAAGGGAGAGGCGGGGCCTCAGGGGCACATGGGGAGAGGAGAGGGTCTAACTGAGGAGAGGGTGAAGTCAGCCGGTTCACATGAGGTTGAAGTTAAGACTCAGTTATCATCTCTCCGAGTATGGGAACAGTTGTGTTAACAGACTTAAACCAGTGTTCATTTTGACAGCATTTTTTAGTTTTAGTTTTAGTCTTTTGCCAAAATATCTTTTACTTTTTGTCATAATTTAGGAATCTAAATTGTTTGAATGTTAGTCTAGTATTAGTTAATGAAATTTCACAACATTTTAGTCTATGAAATCTGCTATAAATTTAGTCGACTAAAACATGAAGTGTAAAGTGTAAGGCATCTTATGTTTCCTTGAATTTCTGAAGTCATGTTTAACACTTGGGTCAAATGAAACATTTAATAACCCTTTATTGAATGCTTGTACAGTTTGAATGTCTAAATGAACAGAGACAAACTTTTGTGTGAAATGCAGTCACCTTTATTTAGTCTACCTGGCAGAGCATCTCAGTTACAATACCAGAACTGACAACAGACAGTGAGCCTGTTCTACATGAATATATCAATTCATGAAGAGAGCAGCTCTGATTGGATCGCTCCATAACTTATCCCACCACCACCAAGCTAAGGCAGCTGTGATTGGATGTCCCTCTGAACTCATCCAACTTTTCCACAGAACCAAAGTAGCTGTGATTGGATATATTCCAAACTTGTCTTTACTTTCTACATGACCAAATTAGGTCTGATTGGATTAGTATCTGCACTCTTGCTGTTGTATCTTGAGCAGAATGTGTCTGAAATAAGCAGAGACATCACAGAAAAAGGTGGATGGCTGTATGTGTTGCTCCAAAACCTGTGTGCGCCTCTCAGTATTGCCATGGACTTCAGCTTAGAAGAAGCTTCTTTGATGCGAAGTGAAACATCTTCCCAAAACTGAACATGGTCCAGTTGCCTTGTTTTTATTCTCTTCTAGATAACCATGACCTGGTTGAATGAAAATCTACACGGACGCCTTGCTACTTACATGCAGAGATTTCTCTGGATTCTCTGAATCTTTTGATAATATGGACAGCAGATGATGATATCCATACATTCCTGCAGTTATGCTGTGTTCACACCGCAAGCGACCCAGCTACCAAAATCGCGTCGCCCACTGACGTGTCGTCGCAGGTCCATAAATACCTCATTTTGGTCACCGTTGCCGTCGGCCGTCGCTCGGTGACGTCACGCCCGCATGAGATTCACCGTGATCATATCATATATCATAAAATAGGATGTATACGCGGACATTATTCCAGCTGTATCCTTGTCACTCTCTTATCAACCACAAAACACTGCAGCTGATGACCTACAGCAGCATTATCTGTGAGTTTCCCGCGGTCCGTCAAGGCGGAACTAATGTCCTCACTGACTGATGTTCCCACATGGACATAAATTGTTACTCTGTAGTCCGGATGAAAAACTGTCTGTCTAGGGTACCGTCACACGTGCACACACCTGCTGATTGGCTGTTGCTGCACAGCCACGCACGACATCGTTTGAGAAGATCAGCTTTTTTTACTTGATGTCGCGCGACAAGCTAGGTGGTAGTGTGACAAGTGGCTGTTGCATCGTGGGAGGGTTAGCCCCGCCCCATCGAGGCTGTACATTGACTTTGCATGGAGAGTGATCACCGAGGTAGTACAAGTAGCGTCCGGTGTGAACGCAGCATTAAACTGTTGGACTGTTTGTTCACCCAGTTGTTCACAAAGTAGTGATGACGCCACACTCTGAGCCTTTCAGTGATTCTCCTTTTATACCCAGGACACTTACCTGTTCCTAGTTCACCTGGTCAACAGGTGTTTTTAGAGCATTCATTGACTTTCTCAGTCTTTTGTTGCCCCTGTCCCAGATCTTTTGGAAAATGTTGCAGGCATCAAATTCAAAACAAGTGAATATTTACAAAAAAATTAAGTTTATCAGTTTGAACATTTTGTCTTTGGTGTGTATTTGATTGAATTTAGGTTAAACAGATTTGAAATCATTGTTTTCTGTTTTCATTTAGATTTCACACAACGTCCCAACTTCCTTGAAATTGGAGTTTGATTTTAGGACTGGTGTTGCTCTTTGTCATTTTGTACTTTATGTTGAAGTAACTGTGGTGACTGTCAAGCTGAAGTCTATTGGATTGTTTCATTAAAAAAAAGTTCTGTCTTGTTTGACTTGGTTTGATCCAGTTAAAACATCATAACTCAGAATTAAGAGGAATTAAGTTTCTGTGTTTTAAAGTGATCCATCCTTCATGCTAAGTCTTAGACTCCTTCACATGCCTGTGTGTTTAAGCCTGTGTGTAGTCCCAGTGTGCGTTTGTGTAGCTGCACCCTTACGTAACTTCCCTCGGCTAAATTTAGTGGTTCGGAGTCGAGCTGTTACTGTTATGAGCTGCAGAGTGTAAAAATACACTCAGTCAGTCAGTCAGTGTGTTTCCAGAGTCAGACTGATCAACTGCCAGGACACATTTCTGCCTGTAAGACGAGATCTGCTCTGATGGAGCCCTTAGATTTTAAAAATAGTAAAAATACAAAATATGAGTGTGTGGACAGCCGTGGGCGAAGTCCAACCATCCTCACTGTCCAATACAGGGATGTTTAAAGATAGTAGATTAAAATATTCAAATTTTTATAGTGACAAATAAAGGCATTCATTCATTAACAATAAAATACAGTATACAATCACTGGCCACTTTATTAGGTACACCTTGCAGCACTGGGTTGGGCCCCTTTTTGCCTTCAGAGCTCCTTTATTCTGATTCAAGGAGGTACATCCCTCAGACATTTTGATCCTAGTGATATGACAGCATCAAGCAGTCACATGTGGATGTGTCCTGGGGCAAGATATTTAACCAAGTTGCTCCCACTGCTGCATTAAAGGTGAATTATCCAAGTGGTATGTGTCTGTGCTATATTGATGATACAAGGCTTTGGAGAAGCACGAGAAACTGCTGTGTTTCCTCGTTCTCCTGAGGTGAAAAAGGGAGAAGAGATGGTCCCTACAGTTAGAGAGGAGGGTTGAGGTGAAACCTGAGGTCATTGTCAGAGAAGGAAGGGACTAAATGCCCTTTATTGTCTTTATACTTAATGTGCAACATGATTGGAGACCTTCTCCTTCTTTAGTGAAACTAGATAACCATACAAAAATATGCAAGATTAGGCCTGTCACGATAACAAATTTTGCTAGACGATAATTGTCCAGAAAATTATTGTCAATAAACAATATTATTGTCAAGGATGTTTTTAAACATCATTTTTCCATTAATGTAATTATAATATATGTCAAAATAAAGTGAGTACACTGTATCAAAAGCAATAAACTTTAATTTCTTAAGAGTATGTGACTGTAAATGGAAGGTCATGAGCTTTTTATTAAAATAAATTAAACAATATAATAAATGTAACGAAAAAAGAGAAAAAAAAGAATGAAAATGAAATGGACTCTCTTTTGGGAAAAATTGCATGTAAATAAAAATCATTATACTAATCAAAAACAATAAGAAATAGACCCTGTCTCTGTAAAGAAAAAAACTATAAACAAAAAAACACAAACAACAATAAAAAACAATAACAGTACGAATCGACATGTACTTTCTCCCAGTCAATTCATACTGTCTGTCAAATGTTTACCACATTGCTGACTTTTCAACCTTATTGAAGGGTTGTATTTCTTTTGCAATGAAGCTAACGACACTGTCTGTGAGCGCACCATTTTGCGCTGCTTTATTTGTATTTACTTTGCAGACCAAACGCCTCAGTAAGCGCTGACTGACCTTGTTTATTCTGTTTAAAACCAAAATATTCCCACACTGGGGCTGTGGCATTCAGCTTGGGAACTAGAGGTGTGAAAAAATATTGATATAGCAATATATCGCAATATTTTGACTCCCGATACAATATCGATATTTCAAATCTTAGTATCAATATTTGTTGCAAAAATAAAAGCTCATATTTTATCAGAGTTTGAAGTAAAATACAACTTATAAATATGAATGCACAGGTGCAGTCTATTCAGTTCAGACAGTGACAAGAGAAATATGGTTAGGGTGCTTTAAATACATTGTTAAAAAGAAAACAAGAATAATTTCTTTGCAACATTGATTTATGTGACTTGATGCACTCTGTGTTTCAGGTTACGTGTATTTATGTAACACTGCATTTGACATATTTCACTAACAATAAAATGGAGAGGTTACAAATTCTCTGTCTCTAGGTTTTCCCGAGTTTACTGTATAATATTGCAGTATATCACAATATTGTGATATCGTGATATTATTGTATCGTGACCAAAGTATCGTGATACGTATCGTATCGCGAGGCTCTTGCCAATACTCACCCCTATTGGGAACCGTAGCTTTCATGGCATCATTCATATTTGTGTTTGTTTCCTTGATACTCCTCGGGCAGCTCACTTCAGGGGCCTGTTCTACGAAGCAGGATTACTGCCTAGCGAGGTAACTTTGAGGGTAGGTTCTGGGTTCCCTGTTCTACGAGACGGGTTCACTTCTTAGCGAGGCGAGTCTCCATGGCAACATACGCTGAACAGCTAACCTGCTCCGGGGCAGGTTAGGTTCCAGATTGAACTCGCGGACTATAAAAACCCCACCCACTGACCAATGAGCTCTCTCGGCCAGCTCCTCTGCAGGAGTAAAATCTGGGGGAGGACTGTCATTGCCGTAACAAGATCTTCAATGCCAACACCTCTGCTCCATGACAATATTTTATTGCCCATCTTAAAATCGTGAAAGGAATTCATGTAGGGCTCATGTGGCCTACATATCACTCAAGAAATGTAAACACGATAGGAATGAACAAATGAATGAATTCATCTTGGAAATGAATTAGACATGTCTGGTGCATGTTACAGTAAAAGTGCATGTTGAACAGTGCTATTTCAGGATGATAATAGCACCAAAGATTTTTTGCACCCTATACTTATGCATTGAGACTGTCAGCATTTTTCTGCCAGCACTCCTTCTGTGCTTTTGCAGCGGTGACGGTGTTGCTTTTGACGTTTATTACATGTTTTAATTTTTCATACTTTGTCATGACCGCCTCCTGCTCCTCCTGTGTGAAGGATGCGGTCCTTCGCTCTCCGGCCTGCTCTGACACTCCAGACTGATCCATGTTCGCGATTGGTCAGATGCGGCGGGCTCCGCCTTATATGCGTGGCGCACGCGCTCATTGCAGAGCTGGATCCACTTATGAGGTTGATAACCAGCGTTGTTAGACCGTTTAGCGAGAGCGCCGGCTACCGCGCTCAGTTCAGAGAGGTAGCTCCAAGGCTGTCTCACTAGGCTGAACTTGCTTCGTAGAATAGGGCCCTGCTCTCTGTGTGTGTACGCGTGAGCGGCTCCGCCTCCCCCACAAAGATTGAATGATTAACAAATGCTCACTCCGCTATAAATCCGTTAAATCCACTATAGAACCAACGCACCCAGGTGTTGAGAAAGTTGCACAGAGTGACCCATCTTCTCATCCAGCGTCTTTGGTAGAAAGTGAGGAGGAAAACAAACATGTAGGCACGTGTCAGTTTATCGAGGCCGGCAAACTTACTGAGGACGTTTTTATTTATCCTGCGGTTAATTGATTTATTGATTATCGTGAGAGGCCTATGCAAGATTAAGTCCAACTCTGTGCATATTTTAAATAGTTAAAAGGGATAAATATTGAGAATGTAAGATATAAAATAGAAAACAAACGTTAAAAAATATAACAAGATAAATGAAGAAGCATGTTTAGTTCATGAAAATTTCTTTAAAAGAAAATGTTTACAGCCTATTTTTACTCCACTGACAGCTTAAGCTGCTCACAGTTTGCCATCACGTCTTCGTCTGTTAAGATTTTTGTGGACTTCTGTGGTGCACAGACCAGAACAGAAGATAACAATTTTCAAACAGAGCTGCTATTGAAATAAATCCAAAAATGACTGGATGACAGATATTCAGTGAAACATCCTGACTGTTGACTGTCTTTGTGTGTTTGCAGCTCAGATTGAAATCATTCCCTGTAAGATCTGTGGAGACAAATCATCAGGGATTCACTACGGGGTCATCACCTGTGAGGGCTGCAAGGTAAGACTTCTGAAATCTCCTGATGAATTTAAGGTGAAGAACATGCATGGAGTTTAGTGGGAATGGAGCTTAATCCTCCCAACTGCATGTACTCACTGACATTTTTTTGATTGTCCATTAATCCTCTGTCAGTGTCAGAACGAGGTCAGCTTTAAAGTCTTAGACCAGATCATGGTTTGGTTTGTTCTGGCTCAGGTGAACTCAGATGTTTGACGTCATGATCGGTCCATTGATTTAGATCAGTTAAAGAACTAATAAGAATATTTAACCTGAAAAGGGGAGCATAATGTGAGGAAGCAAAGCCTTGTATCTAGTTTAAAAACACAGTAGTCTTAGCATATCAGAAGAAGGGGAGCCTGGTCCATGTGTTTTCTCCTCCAGATGATGTAACATGAAGTTTTTGTGGATCAGGAAATATCTCAGGGTTTGTCCACAGCTCTCGCATAAACACAAACGATCCTGCGTTAAAATACGTGACGGAGGTTCACCCTCTCCTCTGGACCCAACCTTGCAGTAATGGGCACCTTGGACACATTAACACCTCACAAAAAACATCTGTCGACAGTTTTAAGAGTCTATGCAGGAAGTTATCCGTCCTTTTTGTAGTGATGTTGGAACAAAAAGGTGCCTGGAAAAAATGCACCAGCCGTCTACGCCACAAAAAGTCAAACATACTGAAGTGTGTGTTAAAATATCTCATCACATCTCATAAATCTTCCTGGTGCTGAAATGTTCCAACTAGTTTTGACATTGAATTTGAGATGCTCTGAGTTTTTGAAGCATATTTTGTGAGGCTCAGGTCTTATTTAATACGTCTATTGTCAAACTGATGAATACACAGAATGGCTATATCTTAGCAAACTGACAAGGCCGGATAAAATCACATGTGAGATTTCTGAATCTGAACATATTTTAAGTGTTCACTTAACTCTCTGTTGAAAGATAATGTCTTTAGTCACTGACTTGTTACTGTTTTTATTATCATTACTGTTTTTATTATTACTAATTGTATGCAAGATTATATTGTACCCCTGTGCAGCACTTTGGTTAACTGAGGTTCTCTTTTTAAACATGCTGTGCAAATAAACTTTGACTTGACTTGACTTGAATTGAAATTAATTTAATTTGCCCTAAAGCAGTGATTCCCAAACTGTGGTATGCAAAGTGACATAGGGGGTACACAAGTACCTCTCAGGTTTTAAACAGTAGTTTCAGTAGTTCAAGTTCAAACTGACAAATGTTTGTTCATGTGAGATTTGATAAAGGTCTGAAGTGTTGGCAGAGATGCTGAAGGATGAATATATGAGTCATTTCAGAGAAGGAAATCCATCCTGAATTATCTAATATTCTTGTACTAACATCAATTCAGTCATACAGCCTTCGCATTTAAGCTAGGGCCTGACCCATATGGCTTTTTTGATGCCAATACAGATATTTAGCTGAAAAAAATACAGATATAAAATATATATATAATGTGAATTTTTTAAAAAATCCTAAAACACAACAATGAATAGATGAAATACAGCTAGAACATTTTATAGTTTTGGTCCTTTAGTATTTGTTTAACTTTACACCAGAGAGAAATTTTAAAGTACAATAACATGCAAAAAAAAAAAAAGCTTTGAACTTCTGGAACATTAATTATATAAGCTTCAAAAAGAGTCATTCTGTATGTTGTACTTCTTGTTTATGAAAACTAAAGGTAGGCTATAATAAAGGTAGAACAACTTTTTAAAAAGTTGTAAAGAGACAACTGTGAGAGGAAAGCAACAAAAACACTAAAGTAAAATTATGTTCATCTGCATTTTTTATTTTTCTTTGCAGCTTTCAAGCACAAAATAAAATGGTGTGCAAAACTGCATATATGTACATATTTTAAACATATGTCACAAACTTATTTAAAAAGGCTGATTAAAGCCCCCAACTACACTCAAGTCCCCCCCTGGATGAGTCTGCTAATGATGCTGTAGAGCTCCGAGGAGCTATGCTAATGCTAGCATAGCTAGCTCGCTAGCTAGTTAGCTTAGCTGCTGTGTCGGGAATAAGCGGGTTAAGCCAGATTTCCATCATAATCACAATAAAACAGTCACGGCTAAACTGATCCCCTGCCACCAGAAGGTCCAATTCCTCAGTATTGACAACGACAGAGGAGGCAACTGTCTCTGTGAGGCTGATCCGTAGCTGAGCTGAGTGCCCCATGGTCTCTCTGTGTCCAGCAGCAGCGGGATATTGTGCACCGCTGAAAGTTGCTTGTCATGTCGGACCTTCAGGCCTAAAAGAACAACTCTGTGTGAGTTTAGACGAGTCATCCATACACAGCATCCAGCAGAGAGCAAAGAGCCGCTTCAAGTGTGTGCATCGCCATGTTTAACAATGCCATCATTCTGTCCGGCTTGGACACAAACAACGTTTACTGTTTTATGAGAAATTAAGAAAATATCGGTGTTGCATCGGCAAAACCATGGCAGATGTTGAATACTTTCAAAAGGGCTATAATCGGCCAATTTAAACAGCCGGACGATGAATAGTTCGGGCCCCAATTAAATCTTTGGTGTGTTTGTAACAGCTTCAAGTTCAACTGAATATGTTCAAGAAATGTGAATTTCTATTTCAAAAGTGAACTGGTGTGGCCCACTGACATTGCTGGTAAATAAATCTATTTAGTGATATAATAATTCACTTTAAGAGATTTTATTTGTATGCTATGCATGTTAAATGTGTGGTAGGTGGGGGTGGCGGCAGGCTTGCAGACACATTTCTTTTTCTAGCTGTGTGAGAGTAGGGGGCACATGGCTGGAGGTCAAGTGTCTGAAGGGGCACAGGCTGTGAAAAAATTGGGAACTACTGCCCTAAAGTGTACGCCATTCATAAGTGTTTCTTAAATCATCGATCGAATTGAAGTCCTCAACAGCCTGAGTCAAGCAACATAGAAAGCACAACAGGTCTTGAAAAACTTACATCATGCATTTCAGGTTTTATACATTATGTGTTTTCAGTAATAACAGTAACAGTAATTATAATTACAACAATAACTTTTTGTTATTTCTATATTAAAAGCTTTTTTGCCTTCGAGGGACATTAAATAGATTATGATTGGAAACTGAATTTTCTTTGGGACAAGTAGGAATTTTGTCTTTACCCAGCCCTACTAGTATTCTTAAAGCCAAATATGAAGCAGAGCTAAGTCAAACTGAAGTATCAGGAATTCCAACAGGCATTTAAAGCTTTTTCAGATTGATCTTACAGCAGAGAGCTTCATCGTTTTTTTTAGTTCAGCTTCATATGGTGTTATTTACAACTCCTGAAACAGTTTCTCCGTCTCTGCTGCTCTGCTTCTCTAAAGCTGCTTGGCACTTTCTTTATCTCCGTCCTCACCATCTCTGCCTGAATGAGTCTCATAAACAGGAGCAGAGGAATCATTTGATACTCACCCTGGACCATCAGGAACGAGCGTCTGGCTCTGAAAATGCTCCTCTTGTTAGATTAGATCCCCAAACAGGCCTGCATGTTGAGCCTCAGCAGCTGTTGTCTGCAGCTGGAGGCCCATTTCACAGCCAACAAGCTCAGGATTGAGATTTATCTGTGAGCAAATACGAATCAGAGACAGAGAGAGGGGGATCAGGTGGGGAGGAGGTGGGAAAATGTGTCATTAAATGAAGTGTTGTAGATGTTAAATGTGCTGAAACACGAGAGAACCGTGATGTAACACACATGTGACCTAACTCTTGGTTCCTCTGTCAGGGTTTCTTCAGGCGGAGTCAGCAGAGTAACGCCGCCTACTCGTGTCCTCGCCAGAAGAACTGTCTGATCGACCGGACGAGCCGCAACCGCTGCCAGCACTGCCGCCTGCAGAAATGTCTGGCTGTGGGCATGTCCAGAGACGGTGAGAGACGCACAGCTACTCATGTATCCATCCATTCTTCTATTATCTTGATACTTGACTTGTATCAAGACTTGATATCAAATGACTATGACCAAAGGCTCATTTCAAAGTAAATGAGAGCGTCTGATAGAAGAAAACTTGGTTAGGTACAGTGTTGAAGCTGAAACTGAACCTCGACTGCTTCAGGATCAACTGTTCACACCAGCAAAAGCTTGAATATAAACACATCATGGTCACACTGCAGCTTCAATGATGTCTTCATACAGACTCTATCTGTAAAATCATTATTGTCATTTTTATGACTTTTGTCTGATGAAAGTAGCTGCTGTAATTCAGGGCGAGTTTATCGTTTGGTCCAGATTTTTCAGTTTGATTCAAACCAATTGGAGATTGTGAAGCCTCATTGGACCCCGGTCCAAACCAAACAGTAGAAACAACTAAAGAGGTGGTCTCAGTCTGGATCAGACTGTCATGGATGTGTCTGTACTCAGTATGAAAGCATTATGTTGTAAGGACTTGGCCTTTGTACCAATGACATGTGCCACAACTTTACCAAAATTAAATGAGCTGCAGAAGCATACAGGAAGAGGAGGGACAGGCCAAATGTTTGATTGCAATATGGTTTGACAACTTTTAAAAGGCAGAATCATAACACTGCAGAGACTCTATTGTTGTCTTCAGTCTTTCTTCTCTCCCGACAGAGTCTCCATGGGTTAAGGACTGCATGCAGCTTTCACCTTTTTTCCTGTCACATCGATAAAGTTTCTCATATGGCCCTTTTCCACTAGCACGCCTTGTCGCTACTCTACTCGGCTCTACTCGATTTATAACGTGTTTCCACTAGCCCGGTACCTCCTAAAACAAGCCAGTTTTAGTACCTACTCCGCTCTGGCTCTAAGCGAGCTGAGTGGATACTAAATGATGACGTCAACGACTGCTGGCTACTGATTAGTCAGACAATGTCGTCATTGATGAGTCATGAGCACAAGGACCTAGCATGCTAGCGGAAGCTACCGTTAGCTTACCCTCATACGTCATTTCTTCGCAGCTCGATTGCTCTCGTCCTTGGCTTCATTCTGTTGTATACCTTCCAAAACTCTCCTGTGCTTCTCAAGGGGTATTTCTTCTTGCCACCTGCAGCCTTCTTCTGCTTTCCTTTTTACTCGGTTTGTGACAAAAAAGCCACAGATTGTGTCGCTCAAATGAGCCATCAAGAGAGCCGCTCAGCGACACTGCACCCCGTTGGGCAGGCGACTGGGGCTAATGGAAAAGCAGCACAAGGCGAGTAGAGTAGAGCCAGGTAGAGTCGAGTAGAGTAGGGTAGGGCTAATGGAAAAGGGCCATTTATGTACTTGTGGTATACTTTAAGTATACTTCAATAAACTAAAATGTGGACCAGAAGTATATACCTCGAACACTATTAGGATATAGATAAGTGTACTTGTTGTTTACTTGAAAGTATGCTTTGTAAACTTTAAATGACCTGTATACTTTCAGCTTACTTTTATAAACTTAAAATGTTCCAATTTAGTCCAAAGAAATATTAAATTAGTAAAATTTCTGTTACACTACTAGTGCACGTGTAGCCCTGAGAGACTGAGTAAAAACTTGATTTCCACTTGAATTTTATTTGAGTTTTTTGGGGGGATATTGAGCACTATATTTTCTTTATTTCTGTTTATTTTTTTTTTATTGGTGCTTTTTGTTATTTGCATTTGAAAGAGAGAAACCTAGGTAATAATTGTTAAATAATTGACTGGATGATTTTTATGTTCATGAAATCCAATTTAAAGATACACAGAGACATTCTCACAAACTTTACATCTGAACTCAGTTTATCGATTCTGGTGTGTCGGTTTGGTTTATACAGGTTCCATAGTCGATTTTAGGATTTCTGATTACGAATTTCTGATTCTGATTTAATTCCTGTTAACATAGTAACACTCCAAAACCAGCTACACGTGGTCTATAGAGTACTTGCTATACTTATACTCAAATATGGTTAATAAAATGTACTTAAAGTATACTACTTTTTGGGTATTCATGATAAGAAAGCTCATAGTGCAGAGTCGGATCATTCTTGTGCGTTTCTCCTGTGGTTTTTACCTACCTGGTTGATGACGATGCAAGTTGGTAAGTCCATCTGTAGAACTACAATGTGAAACCACAGCCAACCAAATCAAATGTAGACAATGTAACAAAAATGTGAACCATGATGCGAGCCTTGATCCAGACTTCTGGGCATGAAAACAGCCTCAAACACACAAAGAACCTGGCAGCCATGTTGAATGTTCACATGCCAGCAGCGAGTGCTTCCATTGGTCAGACGCAAACATTAGAAAAATGGTCCAAAAAATAAAAATAAGAACTGCCCTTTCTCTCTGTGACTTTACATTGCTGGTGTTGCATCAACAGGCTGTAGGTTAAAAAAATAATTATGTGTAGATTGTATGTGTGAAAGAAACATGTCTGTTGTGCAAAGGCCTTGGATCTTTGTGTATGAGAGTGAATGACTCAGATGAAGCACATCAGACTCATGTAGACCTTGGGCTGATGAATATCTACCTTGTATTCTGGTATCCTCTGAAGCTAGCTTGCTGTAGCATAATCACTGAAGTCCCTGGTTCTCAGTTTCCTCTCGATGTTCTAAGAGGGACTTAAATGAATAAGTGGTACACAAAGATGACTTGCTGACTGATATTTAGACCTCCCTAAAGTTCCCTTCTGCTCTTGCCTCTCCAACACAGCTGTAAAGTTTGGTCGCATGTCCAAGAAGCAGCGGGACAGTTTATACGCTGAGGTGCAGAAGCATCGCCTCCAGCAGCAGCAGCAGCAACAGCAGGGGTCCCTCCTCCTGTCCCACCCCAGCCTCGGCACCCCGAGCCCGGGTGAGGCTGAGCCGCTGTCCCCTCACTACAGCCTCTCGTCCACCGGCCTCACAGAGCTGCCCGATGATCTGGGGGGCTACATCGAACAGAACTCTCCAGAAGGAGGGTCCACGTCGTCCAAGGTTTGTAGTTCTTTCCTCTCTGGGAAATGCCTTCAGAAAAGTTTCAGAACTTACGGTCCATGTTTCTGATCCTTCTCTACATACAGGCAGACTCTGGAGGAGGCAGCGGTGATGGAGGGGGGGGCTTCTACCTGGACTTCCAGCCCTCCCCAGACCAGTCAGGACTGGACATAAATGGCATCAAACCAGAGCCGCTGTGTGACTATGGGTCCAGTAATGGCTTCTTCCCGTACTGCTCCTTCAGTAACGGGGACACGTCACCCACCGTGTCCATGGCTGAACTCGGTAAGATGGAGAAAAATGGAAATAGATTATTAGAGCAAAGTCACATCAACCTCTGTCATTGTTGTTGTTGTTATCAGGGTTCACACATGCAGTTTCCTCTGGGACCTGTTTTATAAAATGTGAATTTTTCGTCTCTGTGTGGACGGCCCCTTAGGGTTTGGAATAATAACACATACCAATAATTGCACCTTTCAGAACTGCAATGATAAAACAAAACACAGTGAGTCCCCTTTGACCAAGATATCATCAAAAATCATCAAAATTATGCAAACACACAAACTTGCATGCAAAAGCCTGTGAAACATGAAAACTGTGATTCATGTGGTGATTAAGTCACTCAGCAGGGAAAATCAAAAGAGCACAGAAGACTCTGCCAGTGAAGGGATGGACTGATAACTGGATCAACTTTATTGATCTCTACTGCGAGAACTGTGGACTGTTTTGTTGAGTTGTAAAATATCCAAGCATATCCAGCCTTTTTTTTTTAGCAAGAGCCAGACACTTTGAGGCTTTGTGTGTTCCTTTTGTGGAGAAACTGTCAGACATCAATCTGTGAAATTAGACATATTATGTCAAAAATATTTTGATTAGAATAATACTTAAAGTCCATGTAAAGCAAATTCAGCCATTTTCTTCTAAACACATTATTTATGTCATAAATGTATTTCTTTGAAACATGTGAAAGCCATTCAACCATTCAGAATTTAATTGTGGAGCTAGGCTTCACAAACTGTTTTTTACATTTCTGTGTTCAGGATTTAATGGGCAGGTCAGAAATCAGGGCCGCGTTACATAACGGAGTCCTCATTAGCATAGCCCCGCCCCTGCTGCTTCAGCGCTATATATACATTCAGCGTACCACTCGCTCTGGGGTCTCTGATGTCATCTCTTATGAAAGTTTATGTCTAGCTAGCCAGTCAACCAGTAAGCTAACCAGTCACGTCTCCTCCAAGTCACTCGTGCATCTTTCCTGGATACCACAGTGTGCAGGGTAAGCTCCATTAGCCCCAATTAGTTTCTTACGACGACGAAGTAAGGAAACGGTGGATCAATTTTGTCAAGAGGAGCTACTGTGAAGGGTTCAAAATTACCACCAACACTCGTCTCTGCAGTTCCCACTTTACCCCCAATAGTTACAAAAACTACCACCAGGAGAGTCTGGATTTCTGAAGAGTCCATTAACGGGGCTGAGCCGACACCTTCCGTCCCACCGACCGTGTGCCGCCATCATGGCCACCGGCGTTATGTACTGGCCGCCGACCGTGTGCCACCATCATGGTCACCGGTGTTATGTACTGGCCGCTGACCCTCTCCATCCCACCGACCGTGTGCCACCATCATGGCCACCGGCGTTATGTACTGGCCGCCGACCGTGTGCCACCATCATGGCTACCGGCGTTATGTACTGGCCGCTGACCCTCTCCATCCCGCCGACCGTGTGCCGCCATCACGGCCTCCGGAATTATGTACCCATTGCCAACTGGAAGTGAAGAACTATAATTATTCATCACAAACTGAAGGTCGGTTTAGCATAATCTGGTCACTGGAGTGATATTTGGAGAAGGCTGGCATGGCCGAATAATTGTTATATGATTAATTAAATATCTTTTTATAGTATTTGACACTGAACTAAAAAGATTTTGGGCTGGAGCCTTTCCCAGCTGACCTCTGGCGCGAGACGGGAACACCTTGAACAGGTTGTCAGCCATTTTCAGGGCCACATAAGCAGCTTTGCACAAGCAGTTTGGTTTAGTTCAACACAGTATGGCACGTATTTACTGGTGTTTCTCGTGTCTATGAGGAAAAAAGGTCCCACAATAACCAACCAGCCTGTCCCACTATTTAGCACCCCTCTGAAGTGTCTGTTGGTTGGTCACAAAAATAGTCATTTGTCATGTAACAAAATACTGTGAGATAACAGTCCCTCCAGGAAACCACAATTTCACATTTTCACAACAGTCCCTGCAGATTTAATGTGACCTTGCAACTTTCCAGCAACTTTAGCCAATCATCTCGGCTCTCCCCCATCTCCACACGTCATCACATTTCAGTCTGACATCCTTCTTAATCATTGACCAATGAAGCTAAAATGGTCTCATTATCTGTTAATGGATTAAACATGTCTTATCGTAGGTTTATGGTGCAGTTACAAACAGACTTGGATGTAAAAGGTTAATAACTGATTACAAAAATAATCAAATTGATCAAAAGAATGGGATGAATAAACTGACGAACCAGGTGAAGGATGGTATGACCATTATGATGTGGTCATGGGGAAGCATTTGACATCCAGAGGGTTTAGAGTAGACCTGTGCTCAAAATATCGATACAGTCAGATATTGTCATGCACTTTCTGCTGATACTTGTATTGATTATATAGATATTGATACTGATTCTACAAAATCGATATGGCCTCAAATGTTGTGACAGCTGTTTTTGTTATACTTGAGGAGATATTATCAATGACAGCTCACAGTCAAAGCCACACTTCAAGAATGAATCACATGTTCAAAATTTTAACTTAGATCCACAATGTTCAAGGACCTAAACTGTGTCTTGAGTTGTGGAACAATCTTTTTCTTTTAGCAATGAAAGTACAAATTTAAAGTTGTCAGGAATTCTGATAAAGACATAATAAATGTCCTTAATCTACGCTTGACCCTTTAACTGCCAGCTCAACTGTTTGGCAGAGGTCATTAATGAATTCAGAGATATTTAATGTTTAACAAAACCAGAACAAATCAAATCATTGTTTGATTCAGTTAACACTTCAGGGAACAGAGAAAACTACAAACAAACCAAAAAACAGATATTTTCCCAGTGTGGGATTTAAAGGGTTTAAAAGCCAACAGTTTTGTTTGATTCCATAAAAATGCAAAAAATGTAGGAAAATGTTAGAAAAAGCAGAAATGTGTGTAAATAAAATAGCAGAATAGCTTAAATAGATGATATTGACTTTGACAAACACACAAAAAGTTTTGATGAGTAACAGAAAAGATGATATAAATCATTATAATAGTAAGTGTTTAAAATAATAAAGATGGTAATAATAACTTTTAACTTTTTAAATCCTACACATAGAAAATATAAGTTCTTTTGGTTTGTTGGCAGTTTTTTCTTTATCCTAAGTTATTGACAAAAACAAATTATGACATGTTGTGTTTTTTTTTAACAAATTAAACATTTCTGCATTTACTGACCTCTGCCAGAAGGTTGAGCTGGGAGTTAAAGGGTTAATTGGATAGGTATCATATCATAGCCTCAGTATTGGAATATGTACATCATGAGATTGCATGAAACACCAGCCCTCGTTTACATGTTAAGTAAAGAAGGAGAGAACACTGAAGCCGCAGCCTAACAGAAGGTTCAATGGTTCTACATCTAATATCTCACCCTAACTAGCTTCAGAGTCTATCTACTCCTGGAGGTTTATGTTCGGTTATATAAGAGGAGGAAACATAATTTCACAGCATACAGCAGAGGAGTAAAAGAGCTGGAGGGAAAACTTACAGAAAGATGAGGAAATATCATGAAAGCAGAGGAGAGGAGAATAAAACCAGAAGAGATGAGGACAAAAGAAGAGACAAAGAAACTTGTGAAGCAGAGACTTTAGGGTGAACACGTACAGGAGAGCTTGTTTAAAGTGGTGGGAGGTTAGAAACTCATCTTCAGAGCTCATTAAAATCTCTGGGAGGTAATTAGCTGTCTGTTAATTAGGACCAAGTGGGACGTGGTGGGGCGCTCCATAGGGGAAATCGTCTCTTTACTCTCCCGGGACATTTTCAGTCATCAGGTTCCTCTTCTGCATCCATCTTTTCATGTTTTGGTTTTATTATTTTCATCGTTTCATTTGTTCTTTCATGCTGGAACGTGCATCAGCAGAACGGGACGGCAGATTCTCTGTGTTCCAACTAAAATATTTAGAAACATTTGGTCACACAGATTCAGACATTAGAGTTTGGGTAATTTGATAAAAGTCCTCTTTGGTGATACACTAATATTGATTGTTTTCTGTTGAATTGAAGATGAATATCATCAACTATTTATTTAAAGCACACAGATAATTCCCATGACTGAGTCTTGGCTGGTCTGTGACTGGAACATGCTGGAACCTGCCCACTGCCATGACTGTAATGAATTCTTACACAATGATACGAGAGAAAAGTCATGACTGGTTGACTCTACTCCAATAAGGACAAGCCCATTGGATGTTTTCCTGTGATGGAAGCAGAACTCTGCAGGCAGCTTTAGAGACAAGAGAATTATCAACATTTAAAAGCAGAAAACATTGATGAGAAGAGGATGTACAGATGATTTGGTGATGGACAAGTAACATAACACTCAATGTAACGCTGTCCTCACAGAGCACAAGCAGCAGATGTGTTGCGTCGCGCAGTATTGCATGCCTGCTGCCACACTGTGTAAAAATCTAACTTCATGCCCCGTGTTTCCCTTGTAAATAGTTTATCAAATGCTTTTACTGCACAGGGGTGTTCTGAAAGGTCTATAAATATTCAGCTCTCAGTAAGCTAAACAAAGTTTCCTCCTTGGTGCTGAAAGTGAAAGTAAATCATCAGCAAAATCACTCACAAATAGATGAACGCTCCAATGCCTTCTTTGTGCAAACCTCTATACAAGCTAGCCAGAGAACACTAAGAAATTCCCTCCTGCACCTCCTCAAAATCCCTCTTTCATTGCTCCTCCTCTATGCCGAGGGAAACAGAGACGGTGCATTGAGTAAAGAATGTTGGGCCCAATAGTTTTGTTTGTAAAACAAGTTTTTAATGAAGGTAGGGACATGAGTTCAAATTTAAGTTCAAAAGATGAAGATTCAGATTTTAGCTGGAGCCACTTTGAAATAAATATGAACAAAGGTTTTTTTTCTTTAAAATATGAAACTAGTTCATCAATGTCTTGATTTAAGCCCCTGACTTGCAATGATCTCCGGCTCATCATATGTTCAAATCTTCAGATTTTCATTGGCTAAATGATCATGATGTTTATTTTGGAGTCAATTCTAAACGGTTCATACCTTTGGGCTTGCGTGTTGGCATTTATTGGATGTTGGATCCTGGAACTCACATGTCGTGTGTTATTGGTGTAAAATTCTAAAGTCAATACAGCTGCACTTTGTGGCCATGTGGGATATATTACTGTACTTTAGACCAAACGTTGGATTTGGGTTGATTTATGGACATCTTGGGAATATGTCAGGGTAAGTTTGCAGAGTTTTTGCATCCAGTGACAGATGGGAAGGCTTCAAATGTGGGAAATGTCATTGTTTTCATAGCGTTTTGTTTTAGGAATGGAACGATGTTCATTGCTCCATCACTTACTTCCTCTGTGTTTCTCTCTTCATGGCTACAGATCACCTGGCACAGATGATCTCTAAGTCTCACCTGGAGACGTGTCAATACCTGAAGGAGGAGCTGCAGGAGATAAACTGGCAGAGCTTCCTGCAGGATGAAGTGGAGAGCTACCAGAGCAAGGTGTGGCTATGATGCGAATCAGACCCGAATCCGGGAAAAGTGTCCTTTAATGGCTAAGCTTGTGTTGGCTAAAATCCCAAAATGTTTTTTCAACATCTTTGTCACACTCATAATCTGATGTGAAATCTGGTGGATGTTTTTCTGCAGCCGCGGGAGTTGATGTGGCAGCTCTGTGCGATTAAGATCACCGAGGCCATTCAGTACGTGGTGGAGTTCGCCAAACGGATCGATGGCTTCATGGACCTCTGTCAGAACGACCAGATCGTGCTGCTGAAAGCCGGTGAGATGAGCCATCTGTCTTTTTGTCCCAGGTGTAAATGTAGCCTTTAAATCTCCGTTTAGGTCGAACATCACACCAATTGAATTAAATAACCCTGAGGAGATTCATCAGCGCAATAAAAAGAAATCAGTCACTCTGAGGTTTGGACTCTTGTGTTCTTCGTGGTTTCTCTGCAGGCTCTCTGGAAGTCGTGTTCGTCCGGATGTGTCGAGTCTTTGACTCTCAGAACAACACCGTCTACTTCGACGGGAAATTTGCCGGTCCTGAGGTCTTCAAAGCGTTAGGTAAGACTGACCTCTGTTTTTGAAGGTCACATCTCCTCTTAACCTCTGAGGACACATTACTGTACTTAAAGATAATCAAAATGTGTCCAATATGCTTAGTTTTTAACTCAGTGATGTTCAAACAGTTCTTACCAAAGGCACACCCAGAGTCAAGCTGCACATCAAATTCATATCTGTGTTAGTTATCCTTTGGAACATCTTACATTAGCTTATCTGCCCATAGATGGTTTCAGTATCTGACAAACCAGATCGCTGCACACTGCTGAAATGTTATTTTGTTTACATTTAAAAGTTTATATAAAAAGTTAGTAAATTCAAAATATCTGGCAAAATTTTAAAGAAAATTAACAAATCAGTTTTTATTTTGGGGAGCAACCAAAAATTAATCCCCCGCCTCATATACAAATTTAAAAGACGGCTGACCTGGAGTTTTTTTAGTTTATTTTTTTTAAGATTGGTAGACAGATGCTTCAATGTAGCAAGGAACATTTTTAAGCTATTTTAATTACACACTAGGCAAAGGCCAGACATGTAACAGTATGTATTTTATTGAAAAAACATGAAATTTGTTGTGTGTATTTTATTATGTTTCCTGTTATATAAAAACAAATAAACTGTAGCAATGAAGAAAAAAAAATTGTAGTTTAACATGCAAATATTTTAGCTAGAAACATAAACAAAACCAGGAGTACACATGCATCCACAAAAGGAGTGTAAAAATAAACAGAAATGTAAATATGATCTTAAATATACACGAAAGGAAGCATGTTTGTACACACTTGATAGATGTGTGCATTAACCTATAGATAAAGTAAAAAATTCAGATCTGTACAGATGCAGGACCTTAAATAACTTAAAGGGGACATATCATGCTTGTTTCTTCTTTTCACTATGCCAGACTAGGATGCCTGTAAAGCATTTCTGCCCTCAGTACAAGTCATTTAGTTCCTTCATTGCCCCACAATAGCGTTCTCAATATCCTCATTTTAGGCCATTATCAAGCTCTCGTTGAAACGCTTGGTTTCCAGGCTAACCTAAAGTTACCTCGCAACGTCACAGCCCTTTGTCATCTGATTGGTCAGTTCTATCAGGGGTTGAGCCAGCCTGTCCTTCTTCTTCTACTGTATTTTCCGGCAGGCTCAAAGCAACAACCGTGTATTGAGTCCCCCTACAGGCCAGAGCTGGTAATGAGTGAATGTGAGCTAGGGATCTATATACTGCTGCTGGACGAATGTGTTCCTCGGTGACGGTTTTGTGGCTAACGGACATCACAGAGAAGGACGTGTTTTATCAGATTACTCCAATAAAAGAAATGTACCTCGTGTCGTCACGACGATTTAAATCTCCTGGACATCTCGCAATGACCTATTTTCAGAGGCATCAAATCTCGTTCTAGGATATCAGAAAAATACAATATCTCATTTTTTGAAAATTAAGGGGGTGTAAGGTCTTGTTTTCAAATTTATTATATTATATGTAAGTATTAATTCATGCATCAGCATGATATGTCTCCTTTAATGTCATACTGAATACTGAATACTGAATAAATATGTACTGAACTAAGCTAATGTTTAAATGAGCATGGATACTTGTGCATTTACTAATTCATTAAAAAAAATTCGATTGTATGTGCATGGACTAGATTAATGATTAAGTGGACATATTATAAGGACCACTTTTCCTGATTAGAAAGAAAGAAAAAAAGTGGACTAAAAACCTAATTTAAGGATTTTTTTTGTATAAAACACATGATGATGAGGTTTAAATGTGACATAGGCCAACAATCCAATTATGACAAATCACCTTTCCATCTGTCTCCCTGTTCTGAGCTCTGCACCAATCAACTGTTGAACTTTCTTACTATAATTAAACTTTAAAACATGTTTCAGAGGCCGATGTGATCTACCTCTGTGGTCGTCTGTGTTTGTGTTTCAGGCTGTGATGACTTGATCTCGTCAGTGTTCGACTTCGCTAAAACCATGTCCTCCCTGCATCTGTCAGAGGACGAGCTGGCTCTCTTCTCAGCGTTTGTTCTGCTCTCTGCAGGTTTGTTACCACACTCCGTTTCTTTAACCCTGAGACGTGAATTCAGGCTCACTTTCCTTTGGGACTGAATTAGTGTGAGGGCTGAATATGTTTGTGTTTTTACAGACCGGTCGTGGCTGCAGGAGAAGCTGCAGGTGGAGAAGCTGCAGCAGAAGACTCAGCTGGCTCTGCTGCACGTCCTGCAGAAGAACCACAGAGAGGATGGACTCATGAACAAGGTACTCAGTCACAGTGACGGAGGGGCGCTGTGCAAAAGTCTTACCTCTGACAAAACTCAGAGTATAAGCAGCAGGCAAGCGAAAGAGCCCCGAGCAGCTGACCTCACACGCCCTCTTGTGGAGGAACAGTGAACTACAACAGTGAATATTCTTCAGTGCATCAAACATTTCTGTTCTCTGAACAGTGAGGACGGTCGTTTATACTGAAGGATTATCTCCACTTTTATTACAATAATGTCCTAAATGAGTGTAATGACGGTTATTGATGTGCACATCCAGTCTTTTCTTCCTCCCTCTTCCTTCTCTTTTCTGTCATTTCCCTCCCTTTTCTTTGATTTGATTTACTTGCTCTTTTCTCTTTCTTTCCTCTCCTTACTGTCATATGCATTTCTTACTTCCCTTTCCCCTCATTCACTTTCTTATATTTTCTTTAATTCTTGTTCGCCCTTTTATTTTGTTGCTTTCCTTTTCTTCTGTTCCTTTCCCGTTGTCCCTTTAATTTGATATCCTTTCCTCTCCGTACTCCCCTTTGTCTCCTTTCCTTTACATTTCTTCCCTTACCTTTATTTCATTTTTTTGCTTTCCTTTCTCTGTCCTATCCTTACTGTCATTTCTTTTTGTTCCTTTTTCTGTCCTTCCCTTTGCCGATCTGACCCTTTCTTCTGCTTCCATTCCCTCCATCTCTGTCCTTTTTACTTTCCTTTTCATCCTTTCCTTTCCCTTCCTTTTTCTCCTTTTTTGTTTTGTTTAATTTTCCTTCTTTACTTTTCTTTTCTCTCATTTCCTTTTCCTCATCTTCCTCTTTTCTTTTCTTTCCTTCCCTTGGCTTGCCTTTTTGTTTCATTTCCTTTACTTTATTTCTCAAACTTCCCTTGTCTCTTACTTTATGTCCTTACTCAAATGGATCCTTCTATCAGTTCTTGCCCTCCTTACCTTTTTTCCTCTTTTATTCACAACCCTCACACCTCTGACTTACCTTTCCTATTTTTGCATCCTTCCTCTGTCATTATCTCCCTTTGTCTCCTTTCCTTAGGCCTATTCTCCATCTCATTTAATGTCTTCTTAATTGTGATGTCATCCTGTTGTCCTCACTTCCTTTCTTACTCTGCTCTTTTGCTTCCTAACCTCCTCTCCTTCCTGTCTCCCCTCAGCTGAAGTGTAAGGTAGCGGCACTGCGTTCCCTGTGCAGTCGGCACACGGAGAAGCTGTCAGCGTTCAGAGCCGTTTACCCCGATGTTGTCGGGACACACTTCCCTCCCCTCTACAAGGAGCTTTTCGGAGGTGACCTCGAGGTGACTCTACAGACCGATGACTGAACTTTGACTCCCTCGGAGCTGAGCGGCGATCCGAGGGAGCGATGCCGCGGGGTCCCAGAGGACGAGGATGACTCACACTGCTGCTGCGCTTCTACTGAACGGCTGAGTCGGCAAAACGGGAGCTTTTGAACTCCTTCTTCACCTCCTCTTCCTCGCATGGCTCGAGGTTATGGTGCAGAGAGGCTGACTTCCTCCTCCTCCTCCTGCATGCAGACACCCTGGATCAGGATGTAGATGTGGAGAAACCTTCGGTATTGAGACATCAGCACTTCTTATAAGAGTTACTTCAGCAACCAAACAGGGGACAATTATTTGTAAAAAAAAAAAAAAAACATTTGGAGAAGTTGGAGCTGAGCGGCCATGACAGCTCAGCAGCTTCTGTCTTCATCACTTACAGGACGAACAGTTCTCTTTAAGGAGAGCAGGGTTTTTAAAAACTGGAAGCACATCAAGCTCACATGACAACTTCATCTGTTTTGCTGTTCCTCAAAGGTAAGCCCTGACAGTGAACGACTCATCTTTACGTCATTGTGCACATGAGTAAGTCTTTATTTCTGCTTGGTTCACTCCAGAGACTGTGTAGAAGAAATTAATGAAGCTTTGGTGCAGTGTAGGGATGTAACGGTATGAACATTTTGTATCACGGTTACTGCGACCAAAATTATCACGGTTATCATTATTATCGCGGTATTGTTCAGTGTGCTCAAAATGTTCAAAAAGTATATTATTAAAACTGCTGTAACTCCTCGAGTAAACGGGCAGACTGAGACAGAGAGGATTTATAGGACACTTAGAAGGTGTCTTATAAGTAAATTTGTTTAAGCTTTTTTTTTTACGAGAAACAGAAGTAAACAGTTCTGGCAAGTATTTGTCATTATTATGTTATAAATGCTTTAAACGTGTGTAATTAAAGGAAATGAGAAAAAAATGTTTTAAATTTTAAACAGGATTCTCTTCATAAACAATTGTAAATGAACATGTTAAAATTTTGAGACGACCAAAAATAATCTTAAAATATTTTATACACACTCACACATTTTTATTCGCCTACATTATTAGTGTCCATGTTACAGCTTGTTATATTAGACCATGTTCAAGCCTTTTTTATTTATTTATTTATTGTTTTACTAATGATAGCCCCTGAAGCAATTAGCCCCCTTCATGACTCTCCTCTGTTCTCCCCTCACCATGGCAGATGTCCTCGACATCTCCTTCTTTAATATTTCCAAATTACGACTGATTAAATCCATAAAACACAAACTATGATGGAAAAGACAGTCTACTGCGAAATACGGCAAAACACAGTGAATAAACGGCGAAAGAACGGCAAAAATACATTCCATAATAATACTAATGCTGTTATTTACAACCTTTATACATTATGTGGCAACAACACCAAGCAGGTCACACCAGCTGATAGTTGAGCAGCATAATTTTGATGAAAACATTACACTGTTTTGAACTGTTCTGACATTTTTATCCCAAAGTGGAAGGAATTGATTAGCAGAAGGATCAATAATATTGATTCTTTGTTGGAGCTGTTAATAACTCTGAAACAGGATTGGTTTTCGATTCCCATCCTTTGCCAAGACACTTCCCCTAATCGACTTCTGATAAACTTTGGCATCCCTCACAGATGTTCAGGCTCATGACCATCTTTTAAACATCATTGTTACTGTTAAACTGCACATTTTTGGTCTTGCTAGTAAAACCTGTAACCTGTTGACCAATCAGTGCTGCATGATGGCTCCATATATTTCTTATACACAGTCCTTGGTTCTTTCTGTTTGAAGCGGTACTGTTCTGTAAAACCATGTTCAGATGATCATTATTCTGCACTTTTAGTTTTGATAACAGACTGGAACAAACCACTTAAAGTGACTAAAGGTTTAAAAAAATATCTATATTTTCAAGTCTTTTGAGGTATTCCAGGGTGTTTAAAACTTGACTTGGCACTTATATATAAGAAATTTTCAGAATATTCCAAAATGAGCACTTATCTGTTCTCTTATTTTGTACTAAAAGTGTATTTAAATGTAATTTTCCTCTCATTTCCATGTTACCCACTTCTCTATGTGAACACAGATTGTATGCTGTTCATCCCTCTTGCTGTAGCATCACTCAGGTTAATGCAGATTTTTAACATTGAATCATCACCACATATTCTCACCTACTCTCAGTTTGACTGAGTTATTAAATTACTAAACTGGGGCTGTCACATCTCCAGAGTTTATAAGACTCCAGAAAAATCAAGCAGTAAGAATAACAATGTTGATGTTCAAAAATACAACAAAAAATGTCTTTTGTACACAATTTCTGGGAATTTCAAATTTTTAATCACCAGATTTTGCATGCAAACTCCTGTAGACTGCCTGAAATAAACACGTCTGATTTGGCTTTAATTGACAGCTCACAGATGTGCACAGATTGGAAAGTGTGCCCTTTGTCTTGCACCATATTTGGTTAAAACCATGAGTCAAAATATTAAGTACCTTAATTTGTGTTTTGTTGACCTTAAACAAGAGGCATCAAGTTGACCAAATGCAATCATAACAGTAACTTTTACTGGAGTGTTTAAATATCTCATCCCACCTTAGTGACAATATTTACCAGAAACTCACTGACACTCTTCTGCAGTTTTGTCATTCACATTCAGACGAGGCAAAGAAAAGACAGATCTCTAAAACCACTTGCAGCTTTTCTCCTCCCGATCTCTTAAACTCTTCAATTATTTATGTTTTTGTGCTCAGACATGAGGACTGTATCCATGGTGATGTAGCAGTAGGTATGTAGCACCACCTTGTGGTTTTGTGATGCCTCTGTTCCCTCTGCTGGTTTATCAAACTGCACTTACACTCCACATGCATGATAATCAGAGTATTTCTGAGATCATATTTGCTTATTAAATGTAGCACCTGTAAATGGAAGAGGCCAAAAGAGAGAATGACTCTTCTGGTGAATATTCGAGCTTTTAGGATTCAATTGATGTCTCATTTGGGTTCCAGCAGCTACATTATTAAAAGCAATAATGCAAAAATGACAGGGTATTAATACAAGAAATGTAGAACCTATGCATCTGATGATGGTGATGAGGCTTTTATTAACATTATTGCACTACAACCTTTTTACTGCCGACCCTGTTAGTTCACACATTTTGCTACTTTTTGGTACATTTCAATAATATTTAAAGTTTGGACTGCAGACTGGGAATGGCTCTTCTTTCTCCATTTTTAATTAGTCAAATGGTGTAGCTTATCCTAGTTGTCCTCACTTTTAGCACTTTTAGCTCCACTGATGCACCAACAAAACTCCTGGAAACTGCTGTTTTTCTGGTATTTTACATTTTGGGACATGTGTGTAGCCAAAACCTCTTCCCAGACTGCACCATGCAGTCCTTTTGTGTTAAGGCTGACCTTAAAGCACCAACAGCAGGCACTATTTAGGAACATTTACAGGGAGCAATTAGACAGTATGATGATTTTAAAATCCCGCTGCATGGCTCCTGCAAAAGAGATAATTCTGGTCCAAAAAGATTGAACAAGATCTATTAGAGATTTAATGAAACAGCTCTGTGGGTCGTTCTCTGCTGTTTTCTTCATGTTGTGACCATGCCACACTATAATGGGGCTGATATTATCATGATACCCACTAGAGAACTTTTCTACTGATCAGAGGAAACTACAGACTAAGCTTTGTTTTAGGGGTGTCCTGATGCAACTTTGTCACCTCTGATACAATACCGATATTGCAGCCTCCAGTATAGGCCGATACCGATATCAATCCGATCAGATGTCAGCAGGAATCAAACATACTTTCATTACTTATTTTTTAGTATGGACTGTAAGAAAAGGTTTGATCAACTGAGATTACTCAAACAGAAAACAGTAGTCAGCAATAATAGGTATGAGAAAAACTGACCCATTTGTTATTAACCAATGGGTTCAATAAATTTAACCTTAAACATAAGGATATAGTCCAATTAAATACAATAAATGAAAAGCAAAAATCTATAATTTGAATTGCAAAATAACCACTGTGTTTAACTTAAACATAAGCATATTCTACAACTAAAGTAAATAAATACAAATAAATTAGAATGGACTGCTTTTATCAGAGTGCTTATATCAGATATTTTAGATGCAGGCTGATATAATATACGATATTTGTTCTGTTGATGATATCTGACCAGTATCAGATATCAATATCAGATCGGGACACCCCTACTTTATTTATCTGAGGGGATGGTTGATGATAGCATGGCATTTCTGAGGGAAACGCAGACTACAGACCATACCAGTGGTCACCAACCTTTTCTAACTGAAGATCCCCCATACTAAATCTACCCACCCAAATTACAAGCTCAAAATATATCGTGATCGTTACGTAATTTTACCCACATTTAAACCAGCAGGTACAATCCTCAGCCCATCAGTGTGATAATGGAGGCAATAAGTAGTCACATTTTCATTTAGACTCAGGCAGCCAAATACAAAACAACCCAACAACCCATGACCGTAAGAGCTGAAGATTTGACAATGCAAGCTTTAAACTTAATTTAATCTGTCTGAATACTGGGTGACAGGAAGCCAGTTTGGCCCAATCAGTCTTTGAAAGCACACATGTATGTCTTGGATAAGTAGACATACATAGGTGAAAACCATTTCACAGATTCCCTGCCTGGCTCAGATTTGCTGTTAAAACATGTGACAGGCTTTTAATTCCAAAACCAGCTGCAGGCAGTTTGACAAACGAGAGCCACGCTGTCAGCCAGCTGCAAATCTTTGGTCTGGACTAAGGCCCCATCCACACGAAGACAAACCGAGGTCTAAACGCACACATTTTTTGTCGAATCTGCGTATCATCCATATGAAGACGGCGTTTTGGGGGTCTATAAACGATCATTTTTGAAACCAGGTTCCAGAGTGGAAAGATTTTGAAATGCCGTATACACAGCTCCTTGATTACTGGCTCTCTGCAAGTTTTCAGATACGCTTACGTCATAGTTTCATATCGTCATTGACACGCATGTGCCACACGCAGCAATGACGATAACAATGACGGCATATGGAGTAGCATATGTGCTGATGGTTTACAACTTTTGCTGCAAGTGCACATGCCCGCTGTTTTTTCGTCTTTTTCCATCATATAGTCACAGCGCCCCTGGAGGTCTGGCATGTGTTTTACAGCGTCTTCATGCGTATCGAGAGCATTCATGTAGACGCACACATTTTCTGAGAAGCCTTCGTCTTCATGACGATCGTTTTTGAAGCTGTTAAGCGTTTTGTCTTCGTGTGGATGGGGCCTCAGATGTTTCTGCTTCATATTAAGACTGAGTACCTTTAATGCAAACGCCAGGTGATTGGATATTTAAAGCTTCTGCTTCTGGGCTGTTTGTTTTCTGAAGTGATTTTATCTTTGTACTGGAAGAGAGCAGCGTTTTAGTCTAATAAAAGAACTCACTGTGCTCTGCAGGGTGAAGCTGGACATCTGTCTAACTCATGCTGATTGATTTCATTTGATAGGATAACATAAAACAAAAGATGCAGACAGAAATACAGAAAATTAGCACAGATGATTCTACATGTCTGAAAATGAGTGAGAAGTCAAAACTTATTTAATCCCTACCCTTTTTCATCAACTAATATCCAATTATTTAGCTTCCTAATCTATTTGAATATAAACATGTAGTTTTTTAATCAAATTTTATCGATGTCTATGCCACCAAACCAATCTGACTTGGTTGTTCTTTGCACTATTTACCATCACAAACACCTTTAATCAGGTAATATCAGGGGACTAGATGCAAAGATGAATATAAATGCAATAAGCTGTTGCACTATTGACCATGAAGTTGTTTTTTTGTTGCTTTTTCTCTGCACAGAAGGTGTTTCATGCATGTTTATATCATTTAGCAAAGGTGCTCATCACGTTTGAAGAAATCACTGAATTTAAAACCATGCTGTTTTTAACCCTCTCCTTGGCCCATCTGAAATGTATTTCATTAAAACAGAAGTGTAACCTCAGCCAGAATCTGAATGTGTAGCAATAATGTTCATTTTTGTTGTTGTTCAGGGTGTAAATTCTGAAAATGATGTCTCCAGACTCTGATTTCTTAGATGAACGTGGGCTTCACTGTCTCTGATGACACGCTCCTCTCTCTTCTTTGTTGATTATAAATAAGTCTGTACAGGTCACATGCAGGAACATACCGGTATAGATGCTCCTGGAGTGTCGAACTTTCTATCTGTTGATTATTGATATGCATCATAATGTAATATATCTGTTTGATATGCACTGCTCTCCTTTAGTTTAGTTCAGTATCAGAGAGCCGTCGTGTTTTTGATATGTGTGTGGTGCTCGGTGACATTTTGTTAGCAGGGTCTTGATTTTATGCCACATTGTTTGTTTCCACACGGGGTGATATATCACGAGGGAAATTGTGTTTTTTAGCAGCCTCACAGTAAATATAAAGTCAGCCTCCTTCTGCTGGATACATATGAATCTGTTATGGCGGGGTTTTGTCCCAGATGTCAACTGTGCTTCTGTTTCATTCACACAAGGCCACTCTTACACTCTCAAGTATTTATTTGTATATTTTTCAACAAAAGAACAGAAAGAATGAACTAGGACTGAAAACTGCTTTCCCAATATAATTAACCTTTATAGTTAATGCTAATTTAAAACAGCCACACCAAGACAGAATTGTATGGACATAAAGACTTTAAAATAAGGAAAGCACAATATGGCATTATTTTGTAAACTTATTTTGCTCAATCTTATCACACATGGTAGGTCTTTTACTTGTTTGTCAATCTGCTGATGCCATAATTTTGAGATTTACATTTTTGCTTCATTAAAAACTGTTTGAACTTATAGATATTATATAATTCAGCAACATGTTTCATCCTCACATGTAAAAAAAGACTTCAAATGTTTTTTAAGGGTGAGAAAAAGCAAAACAGGGAAAAGCTTCCATTTAGGCTGCATTTTCAACCAACATTCTAATGTGCATGTGATGACTTCAAAACACGTTTTAATAACTTTTTCTTCTTTTTTTGCCATACATGACCACCAAGTTATAACGCTTTGAAAACCATGCTCAAAATGTGAGAAGGTGACTAAATCTGTGGACAAAACACAAAACAGGAAATGGGCGTATTTGTTAAATTTGGGAAGGTTGTTATGATTTTAAATCAAATATTTATACTGACTAAACCAGACAAAGGTTCCTTTGTGAGCTGCAAACAGCACAATTTTCCTCGGATTTTGTCAGACCTTATTATGATACTGAAATATCATAGTAAAGAATGTAATATCCCAGGATGCACCTGCATCAGTGTGTCAGTCTGGGGTTTTCTTTGTTAAACATGTTTGATACAGAGCAGAGCGTCTGTGCCAGAAATGTACAAAATAAAACTGAAGAACTAAACGGAGTTTGTTTTATTGCTTTCAAGGAAAAAACTGCAAAAGTGGAAGAAGAGCCGAAGTGAAAAAGAAGAGTAGAAAAGAGATCAGGACTGATCATGAACTTTTGTTTTATTGTACTTATGTTCGTCTCCAATAGGTGGCAGTAGTGCTGTGCAGTTTGTGTTTTCACCTGCTGTAAAGGAAAGAGCACGTTCCAGCAGAAAACAGGCAGATTAAACAGATTCCCCCCAACACACACCCTGCATCACCCCGAGGATCTCACTCAGAATAAAGTTTCTTTTTGTACAGGATTAAAAAGTTGGACGTAAATAAAGAGCTTTTAAAAAGAATGTGTTCAAAAAGGATCTTTCAGTAACCAGTGTTGTGGACAGTGTTTATGTTTTATTTACTCAGTTTGACAAAAACATTAACCAAAAAAAAAGGCTTCATTTTCTCTCCAAAGAAAGTAAAATAAAAATGCTCACTAAGCCCGCGGTGAAATGTGGCATTAGAGAAACCACATTTAAATAAGGCTTATGGACCCAGGTCATATCGCTCTATTATTGGCTGAACTGAATATTTGAGATGTATATGTATCGCAATTTTTCCATAAAGAAATGAAAAATATTAAAACAAAGTTGCTGTAACTTTAGAAATTGCCTCACAGACATTTTAAGGATCAATCATCAGCCTGTTTTTGGTGAGCAGGTTAAAGCCGTAGCTTTACTTCACCTTTGGACCGCTCACAAGTCCATCTGGGCAACAGCCCTCAGAAAGTGTTTGGGGATGGGCAGAACCGGCAGGTGACTGTAAGATTGTTTAAATCAGGGGTGGGCAACTGGCAGTGTGGGGGCCACATACAGCCTCTCATCTCACTCATACCCCTTTTCCACCAAGCTGGTTCCAGGGCTGGTGCTAATGCTGGTGCCAGAGCCAGTTCGCAGTTGGTTCAACTGCGAACCTGTTTAGAACCGTTTGCTTTTCCACAAACGGGTGCCGGCCAGAGGGCTACGTCATCACGTCAATGTATACGTCTGTATACGTCACGCTAGTTTCCCATAACAACTAGCGCCGAATTCAATTGCCACTACAAAGATGGAGGACTACGTTGCGATTCAAGTGTTGCTGTTGGCTTTTCGAGCCTTCCTTTGTAGAGCAAAAGTTGGCGATCCAGCAAGTTAATGCTGCTCGACGATTATGCAACGAACATAGATCACGCTTGAGAAGACGAAGGTAAGAATGCTTCCGTGTTTTTCCTCTGCTTTGGTGCTTCCGTGTTTTCACCCGCCCCCACCCCCTGATGTAAGCCGTAGCCCCTGACGTAAAGTGGTTCTTTCTGCTGGCCCAGCAAAGAGTTGGTGCTTGCTAAGCCCCGGCTTTGAGAGCCAGCAATCGGTGCTTAGTCTGTGGAAAACCAAAGAACTGGTGCTAAGCTGGCTCTAGCTCCGAACCAGCCCTGGAACCAGCTTGGTGGAAAAGGGGTATCACTGCGGCCCTCCAATCATTTCCATAAAAAAATAAAACAAATGAAAAATATGAAGAAAACCTAACAACAAAACATGGCAACAATCGCTAAATGTGATTCATCATGAGCAACAGTACTACATACTGCACAATTAGGATAGATAATAAAATATTTATACTAACTGTAGATTGCTGATACATGCATTGCTTTTTAAAGTCCGTAAATAACTTTCTTTGCTTTCTCTAAATATATGTTATGAGGCATTAAAAACAATATACAGCATAAGTAAAGACCATATTTGGAAATAAAGATATAGAAGTATCATATTTGTGCTTTTAAACTATTACATTCATTATTTTATTGCCATAAAAAAGAAGCTTAACTTGGTTTTAGATATCTGTCGTGCTCATTAAATTGTGAATTTTCATTGTGTTTGAGTTAAAATATACTAATGTTGGTATAATCCTTTTTTGAAGCTTTTAATTTTTCTTTTTTTCTCTTTGTTTATTCATGTTTTTTTTTTCCTAATTGAGAGTTCCTGATATGTAGACCCCTGGTTTAAATGGTAGTCCACAGGAGTGTGTCTCGACCTTACTGGTTCGGTATTTGAGGATTTAACACCATAGTTCACTTTTATAAAAGGAGAAGGGCTTGGTACAGAGCCTTGGAGAGGACATGAGGAAGACAAAAATAATGGTCACAAAACTTTGCAAGCTCTCCCGTCTGTCCCCTTTTTTCTATAAATTTTTCCGATCTTCATTTCTTTATGTTTGAGGTCAATTTCAAGTGATATCGAACAAACCTCAGCCACAAATGTGTTTGCCCCAAACTTTGTTTACACTGATCCAGAAATAGAGTTATGACATCTTGCGAGAGGCTACAAAGCCCGGGGAAGGAAACACATTGGAAAAAAACAGTGTAAGAAAAATGAATGTCAAACTTCTGCAAGATCTAGTAACACCAAGATCCTGCAAAAGCCCCTCTTACTCATGCTCAGAGTTCATTTACACTAAAGTGTTGAAGTGTGTGTGTTTAATCGTGTAAAGGTTCACAGTTGACCTCCACGCTTAACTGAAGACTCATTTTGTCCTAGCTTAGCCATTTAGCTTCCTTCCCACAATGCAGAGTGGAGCTTGTCGTCATATTAAAGCAGCAGTGATATGATGACGTTTTTGAGTGATTGGCCTGCTTTGAATTCTTTTGTGTGAACCTGAAAGGATCCAAAGGAAATCTGAAAAATTGTGGATCTTTCAAACTGAATTGTGGCAAAGGAACTGAGCTGTAGGCTCGAAAATCAAATCAAATCAAATCAAACTTTATTTATAAAACACTTCATACATTAAAAATGCAGCACAAAGTGCTATACAAAAACAGTGCCCTCCCCCCACCCAAGCACATACACACACACATACACACACACACACACACACACACACACACACACACACACACATGCACATGGATAACATGATTTAAAATGCATGATTGCAAAAGCGTGTGGCTGAGTACAGAGGAGACAGGTCAAGAAACGCCAGAAGGCCGACTGCTCTGGGTGCCGCCCACGGCCCAGGGCCAGGATGCCTCCACCTGGGTGCGCCTCACTGCAGGGCCAGCGAGGGGCCCACCACAGTAAAACAGTGCTGCAGACTCCCCACCTGTCCAAGACGATGCCCACCATGAGACAGAGACATCCCAGCCAGAGCCAACAGCAGCCCCCAGTGCAGGCGGCCCCTGCTGAGGAAGCACTGGAGATATGGAACAAAAACACAAAACTACATTGTCTAAGAATCATAAAATAAGTAAAATTTAAATAAATAAAATAATTGTAAAAAGTAATAGAATAAGAACAACAAGCAAAAAGAGGGCTAGAATATATAAATAAAATTAAAATATAGATAAAAATAACAAAATAAATTATGACATTAGTTAAAAGCTAAACTAAATAAGTGCGTCTTGAGCCTACTTTTAAAAATATGAACATTCTCTGCAGCCCTCAGGTCCTCTGGCAGGCTGTTCAACGGAAAAGCACCTAGAGGGCAGATATTACAGATTAAGCTTTGTCCACATAGAGACAAATATGAGCTATCATTTTTTACTGAAGATGTTCTCTATAAAAATGGTTTCATTTTAGTAAATCCACGTGATCCATGTGAAAACACTGAAAGCACTGTAGTACATATGCCTGGCCTGTAAGTGGTGCTGTATCGCTGCTGCAGACATAAACAAAAAACAAAGAAGAAGACATTAAACATGGGCTGCATTCCTTTCTTATTCAGTTTCCCTTTACCCCAATGGAAAACGTCACAGAGTCAAGGAAAGGAGGGAATACGAGGAAAGGAAAGAAGTGTGGTAAAAGAGGAATTCAATTGCACTTTGGTGTCATATTTATGTGACGATGATTTAGCTAATCCATGATGAACTACAAAGTTCCGAAATCGAACTACAAGAAACATCTTTGTCATCTGCTTTACCTCACAGTGTTGTTTTGTTTGGCTTGACCTGTCTGAGATTGCATGCAAAATGTTTCTGAAGCACTATTCTTCCAGTTTCATTCACATATATCATCATGAACAAGATTGAAGATGGGAAGGAGAAGTAGTGCCATCTTTCCCTTTTTGTTTATATCTATCTTTATTTAAAGGTGCTATGAGGAGAATCTATTACCGGCGAAATAAAGACTCTGCTACCCATGAGCACGCGCGGCGACTGTTGTAATGCTGCGTTCCAGTGAGATCGGAACTGGGAGTGACATCATCTCCGACTTATTGGCGTTCCAGTTGAAGTCAGAAAAAAACATGCCGATCTAACAGGCTATTGTTAGCTGTTGTTAGCACGCCCTGCGTTGTTGTATGAAGAATGTGATTATCACTATGGCAGCATTTTTGTAAATATAAGTCTAGCAATACTATGTATACAGCTGATCTAGAGCGACACACTCCAGTCAGAAGTGCAAATAAATCGATTATACAGGAGCTAAATAACTGTTTACACTGGGGGCATCCATCTTCGATTGTCAACTTGGGGGTGGCGAGGTTTCGTCGAGTTCCCAGTAGGAAATTCCGACTTCAGGGAACGTTCCAGTTGCAGTTTCCTACTCGGAACACAGAAATTCCTACTTCTGACTACAACTGGAACGCACCAAAGACGTGACTGAAGCCAAAGCGTGTGTTTATTGTGGTACATGCAGCTCGGACCTTCCTCAGAACTCTGCATTGCTTTACAACTTCTTTTTTCAACAACTTACAGGATGAAAAGCGACGAGGTAATTATCTCTTTATCTCCAGGCCAGTCCAGCCCTGTCCAACCTGACCGGAAGGCTAAGAAATAGCATAGATAACCTATTTTGATGCTATAAAACTCATCTTAAAGTGTGTATTTCGATCAGGCATATATCTAAAAGTGAGGCTTTTTTTTGTAATTACTTAGAAACTCCTCATAGTCTCTTTAATATATTTTTATCTGCTATAAATGGTAGTAATGGTATCTTAATTTCTCTGAAGGAGTCTTCCAAAAGGATAAATAAAGTTCTATCAGTTGTGATCAAATCTAATCTATAACCTTAAACTTTTTCCATCCAACTGTATTTTTTCCCCTGAAAAGATCAGTATGTATCACCCCTACTTCTGCCTTTTCTGGGGCAGTCATGATTTCCATTATGTTTTGATTCTTAATTCACCTGATCCCCTGGTTAAAAAAAAGTTAACAGCTCCCAGGTTTCACATCAAACAGGAAGAAATTCCTGATAAAACTGTTTAAATTTTAATTCTTTTGGGGGTGGGTTCATAGTGATACAACCCATAATTATGAAGATAAACTGAATTAAAACCCCAAAACCACAACATATTTTTCTATCCTACATTCTATAATGTTTTTGGGACCATTTAAGAGGCTGTGAGGGCCTGATGTGGCCCCCAGACCGCCTGTTGATGATCACTGTTCAACAGCTCAATCATAATATAACAATAATCATTCAATATAAAACTCTGACTTCAGTATTTATGCTCCACTTTTGTCCTGCTTTGAGGAACAGGAATCATTGCTGATGGCAGACTTACTCTGCATCTCAGTGTTTATTGATACAGAGAATAAAATCGTTATTTCATTAACCAGAGGATAATTATGTTTCTGTAGAGCATTATCAATTTTTGATTAGGCTGAATGTTTGAAGGAAAACAGAAATAATTAAACACGAAACCAAATACAGAGGAATGAAAAGCCTCTCATGCAACAGAATTTAAAAGCAAAGTATTAATTATGACTTTTATTGTATTCTCTTTAAGAGCTAACAGGGTCAATAACAGATCATGACAGGAAACATGACTAATAACAGTAGAAAGATAATGTTTCTTGTGTTCTGAACAGATCATGAAGAGGAAGCCAGGCCTTATTTTCTATAAACCATCTGATCACATTCCCACCCTCACCTCTGCTCATGAATTCTGGGTAATGACTGGAAAAGAGAGAGAGATGATACAAAGCTCCAGGATGAGTTTTCTCTTCAGGGTGTGTGCGCTCAGCCTCAGGAAGGCAATAAAACGATGTGGCATCAGGAGGGATCTGGGAGTTCAGCCAGCATGCTTCCTTCTTCCCAAAAACCTCACAGGAGACCCCAGGACGGACCTAAAATTTAATGCAGGGCCTGAATATCTTATCTGGACCGGGAAGCATCTCAAACCCCCTAGGGGGAGATGAAACGCTGCTGACAGAGGGACGTCTGGAGTATTTGGCCTGCATGTTACCATGGAGACCTGTGCATGGATAAATGAACCACACTCAGACTGCCAGCCTATGTCTACTTTATTTATGTTCAGAAACCATTTAGAGCGTTAAACTTAGAGAAAACATACATGAAAGTCCTGTGTTCAGTGAAACCTTTTAATGTTAACTCTGAGATGGTTTGATTCACAGTTATTTTCATCATACGCAGAAAAGCCTGGACAGACTTCAAACCCTGACTGAGGGGGTCTAATGGGGGGTGCTCTGTACCCAAGAGCCTGTATTTGTGAAAACAATAAAATGTATCCGTTTGGCTATCACAAATTTTGTCTTTGTAGAGAATTCTATTAAATATAGGTCAAACATTTGCAAATCATTGTGTTCTGTGTTTATTTAAAGGGACTGTGAGGAGTTTCTAAGTAATTACAAAAAAAATCTCACTTTTAGATATATGCCTGTTCGAAATACACACTTTAAGATGAGTTTTATAGCATCAAAATAGGTTATCTATAAATGCTATTCCTTAGCCTTCTGGTCGGGTCGAACAGGGCTGGACTGGCCTGGATACTCAACTTCGGGAACAAGACAATTAAAACTTGAGCAAATTTATATTATTTTATTATTTATATTACACGTCTTTGAGCACCGGGCTGTAAGTAGCGATTTTTAGCCGGCTACAACTACGATAATAAGTTTTCCAAAAATTGCTTGTTGTCACACATCAAAAACTACCACTACGTAACTAGAAAGAGATACATTACCTCATCGCTTTGCATCCTGTAAGTTGTTGAAAAAAGAAGTTGTAAAGCAATGCAGAGTACTGAGGAAGGTCCGAGCTGCATTTATCACAACAAACACACGCTTTGGCTTCAGTCACGTCTTTGGTGCGTTCCAGTTGGAGTCAGAAGTAGGAATTTCTGTGTTCCGAGTAGGAAACTGCAACTGGAACGTTCACTGAAGTCAGAATTTCCTACTGGGAACTCGGTGAAACCTTGCCAACCCCGAGTTGACAATCGAAGATGGATGCCCCCAGTGTGAACAGTTATTTAGCTCCTGTTATAATCAATTTATTTGCACTTCTGACTGGGGTGTGTCGCTCTAGATCAGCTGTATACATAATATTGTTAGACTTATATTTACAAAAATGCTGCCATAGTGATAATCACATTCTTCATGTGATATTTGTGAACAACAACCCAGGGCGTGCTAACAACAGCTAACAATAGCCTGGTAGATCGGGACGTTTTTTTCCGACTTCAACTGGAACGCCGATAAGTCAGAGGTGATGTCACTCCCATTTCCAAGGTTACTGGAACACAGCATTACGACAGTGCTCATGGGTAGCAGAGTCTTTATGTCGCCGGTAATAGATTCTCCTCATAGCACCTTTAACTTCCAACTTCCTAAGAATTGGGGTTTACCCATCCATCAGTACCATCTATCCGTTTCAGGGTTGGGGTGGTGGAGTGGGGAGGTACATCCTTAACCAGTCCACAGCCAATCACAGGGCTACATAGAGACACAGACAACCTTTCACACTCTCACTGATATCTTAAAGATAATTTGGAGTCACCAATCAACCTAATGGGCATGATTTTTAGTCTCTGGGAGGAAGCCGGAGTGCCTAAAGAGAACCTACGCATGCCCAGGCAAAACATGCAAGCTCCATGCAGAAAAGCCGACCCAGGGCTCAAACCAGCAACCCTCTTGCATGTGTGTGAGGCATGTGCATACAGCAAGATGACCTGAATCAACAATCTTCCTGCTGTGCTGCTGCACTAACAGCTCCAACATCAGACCTTTACTCAAACAGCTCCCCTGTGTTTCTCAAGTGTTCTTTGTTTGCTGGAAATGTAACTCAACTCTAAATGGTCTGAAAGAGTGAATTTATGTTAAATTATGTCATTTCTGTTGATGGTTGATAAGTAAGAATTGAACCAATATAAAGCAGTCCCTGTAATCCCATGTAATTCCTCTAATCTCAGAAGCACATTATGATCTATGGTGTGACATCTGCACTGAGATCTAGCAAGACAAGTACAGAGACAAGTCCATAATCTGAATTTGAGAGTACATCGTTAGTTATTTTTTAAAAAGAAGAAAATGTCTGGTATGAGTTTCCACTTTTCTGTCAGTCAAGTTTGTACAAACAAAAGTTTATTGAGTATACAAAGTGCATGAAATTAAAATTGCAACTAACATTGTGGAAACATTTGGTGCAAATTGAAGGAAATCAAAAAATTTTTTTGAAGAAACTTGAATCTGCTCACAATATGCTTAAACAAAACTGCAGTCAAGCTTTTGAGGACATGATCATTTCTAAGGATGAGGAAGACAGAACAGAGCAAGTCCAAACTCAAAATCATGTTGGTGTTTTCTCTGACATTAAGGGGAGTCCAGAGAGGTCAACGGTGAGTCAACAAAATTACTATGGAGCCACAACACTGACAGCAAGAGTTGGTATTGAAAAAGAAACTTGGCATTGAAGAAAAACTTGCATAGACACTGAAAAAGTATTGGTATGGTAAAATGTTTAATTGAAAGATAAAATACAGACATTATCAAACTATTGTTATTTCAGGATACTTCTTTGTTTTATGATACCAATCTTCTGATGACTTTTTTACGCTCTTTTTTTTTAGCTTCACAGATTTTCAGTTTCAATCTTCTGGCAGTGTTTTGACATGGAGGGGAGGGCTAAGGGTTGGGGGCGGGGCTTAGAGCACAAGAACACAATTCCAGGTTTTAAGGTGAGGAGAGAGGAGAGCGGCCTCTGTCTACTGTTGAGAAAGGGTTTCATTCTTCATCAGGACAGCGCTCGAGCTCACACTGCGCTTTCGGTAAAGCAGCTCCTGTCCCAAAAACATGTCAGAAGAAGCATTTAGCCTCTGAGACAACTGTCTGAAGAAGACTTGCTACTCTGATCTAATCAGTGAATGCAGCAGAGTGTTGATGAAGAGAAGGAGCCTGAAGGAGGAAAATGCTGAAACATATTTATGTTTAATTAAATTTTACCACTGCATGTGTCTCCTTTTTCAAAAGCAGGACCTTGAACTGCTGCTTTAATCAAACAATTAGTAAGCGAGCTGTTTCTCCAGAAGGAGATTTAAGACAGTCTGTAGCTGCTCCTGCATGCATGTATCAGCAGATTAGCCATTGTTACGCCATTAACTGGACTTAATCCACCATCATCTGAAATATGTTTATTTGTGAGAGAGCTCCAGCTTTTATGAGGCAGGACGCTGGTTGTTGCTGAACAAATCTGCTTCATTGAAATGTCTAGCAAATTGTTTTATCGACCAGCTGTAAAAAAAAAAAAAAAAAAAAAAAAAGCTTTGGCAAAGCTTTTTTCTGTCAGTAGCGCAGTCCAAACAAACAGTTAACATTTAGCAGCTGTCTCTTGTTTTATCCGTTCATGTTCTGGCTAGAAACAATCTCTATTAAATGCTGAGACAGACCAGAATTACAACAAACAGAACAACACCAAACCACATTCACAAACTGATCGCTGCCAAACTGTACCAACCAAAACACTCCCCACTTCCCCTAAAATTAGGCTTTGATTTGCACATGCACCTTCTCTTCTCTAACCTCTTTAACCCCTTCATCCAGCCCCACTGGCTGTAGTCACAGAAACATGCATGAAGCTGTGGAGATTGGATGAAAGGAGGCGAGGCACAGGGGAGGTGTGTTTGTTAATCAGATGGATGAGACTTGGCAGCAAACAGTGGACAGAGAAGGAGACGCATGTCCAAATCTGTGAGCTCCACTCACACAGCAAACAAACGAGGGGCAGCAGTAAAGACCCGGACGGTAAATGGCCTCTGAGTCCATCATAGGGCTGGGGGATTATGTGCATTTTCATACTGTCAGTTTGATAAAGCCTCTGAGAAGCATATGTGGAGAAGGAGTGATTTCATGGTGAACAGAGGGAGAAGATTGTAGCTTTAATTACAGAGGCAGAGGTGCTCTGGAGGCTGGAATAATCTCTGAGAAAAATCAGGCAGAAAACTGCAGCTTCTGTGATCACTGACCACAATCTGAGGGTCTCACTGACATGTTTTAATTTCTTAGTTTAAAAAGACAGCTTTATTGACCAATAGTTTGATACTGCATGATGATAGAAAAAAATATGAGAGATATGCATTTGAAAACTTATTTTCCTGGACATCTCCTCCATTTTGGTAGTAAAATTTGTCCATGGCAATTTTATATTACATTACGGTAAAGGCTAGATTATCTGAGGGGGAGGTACAGGGAGTGAGCTGACAGAGCCAGAGAGCAGAGAGAGGATTCAGAAACAAATGTGAGTCACTTATCAGTGGTTTATTGGTATTTTCTGTGAAAATAATGCAAAATTACTATTAAGATATTATTAGTATCATTCTGGAGTGTTTCTTGACATTATTTTGTCGTATTTTTGCACTGTTTCACCCAGTTCATCTTTTTTGTCATCATAATTTTTAACAGTTTTGTTTGATGGATTTGATAAATAGTTCAATAATAAGAAAAATAAATAATATAAAATAGGTTGAGTTTCAGTATGTCTTCTCTAAAGTGTTGTACATGATCCTTTGGAATTGTTTAAAAAGAGGAACCTTTTTAAGTGGTTGATGAGGGTATATATCACACCAGAAATGCTGAACAAATTTAATCCTGCTATTCCAGATTTATGCTTTAAGTGAAGAGAAAATATAGGAACATTCTTCCACTGTATTTGGAAATGCCCCGAAATTAGGGAATTCTGGTTACAGGTTCGGCAGGTAATACAACAGTTTTTATCTTTCCAAGCAGTACTGGATCCTAAGCTCTTCATATTAGGAATCTACCCCAAAAACCAAAATATACAAAGAAAGGAAATAATTTTCATGGATATTTGTCTTTTACAAGCTAAAAGAACAATAGCACTTAATTGGAAAAACAGTGAGAGGCCCAGCATCAAACGTTGGTTTCATGAAATGTCTGTGTTTCTTCCCTTGGAAAAAATCACTTACACTCTGAAAGATAAACAAGATCTGTTTCACAGCATTTGGAAGCCTATTATTCAATATCTTAGGGACAATGACTTGTCTAGTTTGCTTGAGGAGGATACGGAGAAATGATATACATTGCTGATTTCTCTACAGAAAGTAGTGTTCCTTTGACCATGTACTCTCGAAGTGTGAATATCTACAATATTGTTTAAATATTATGCTTTTTATGTTTAATATAAATTAATTTATATTTGTATTTGCTGTAATGATCTTTATTATTGTCCTTTTTATTTTTACTATTATTTTATTTTATTTATTTATTCATTTTTATTAAGTTAAGGATGTTTTACAATGTAAATGTCAAAAACTCAATAAACACATTGTTAAAAAAAAAAAAAAAGAGGAACCTGTTAAAAATTGAAATCTTTTTTTTGATAATTACACACTTTAAGCACTTACAACTTTAGAAAGACAAGTAATTGCTAGAATGTTTTATTTTACAGGAAAAAAGGTGCGACATAATTTACTCATAGGGCATTTTTGGATGAAAAATGGCACAAAAAAAACAGGGGTCTGATTTATAAAGCTTGCGTACGCACAAAACGGGGCCTGAAACTGGCGTACGCCTTTTCCCACACAAAGTTTGTGATCTATAAAAACAACCTGACGGTAAAATTTGCCCACCGGCAAGCAAACTCTGGACCAGGTGTAGGTACATTTTGGAGGCATGGGAAACTGGCGACACAGACGGTGAAGTGGTGAACTGAAGCCTCCAGATGTTGATGTCTCTCCAACATTTTATTTCACTAAATATCAAACTTTACTGACAGATTCATGTCATCATAACCATTCAAACATACATATTTCTTCAGCGCTGTCTCGCCTTCATTATCCGGATGGACCTCACAGGACCGGACACTAATGTTTTCGTTGATGTAGAGTTAAAAGTTAGACTAACACAGAAACCTCAGAGCCACCAGTGTCCATAAATATCTGTAAATTTCGCGCATTTACTACCAAGTGCGGTTTTTAGTTGTAATAAAGATGCCTGCATCAAGACGCACAGAGCACACAGAGACACGGCGGTGGCTTCATGCAATTCTCCTCCTCCATCAGCTCATCTTCATCAGCTGGACATATTTATTCTGTAAATAATCTAAGTGTGGGGATTAAATCAGGGCGTCTCTGACATGATCATTCGGACTACATATCCTCATAAATAGAACAGACGGAGATTCCCAGTAAAAAAATCTGGCCAACTATTAACATGTTTTTGTTCGCCAATCAAAACTTTGATTAATAATAATAGTGAGGCAGGGAGACTGCTGACTGACGCGTGCTCTCAGAAAGTATGTAAAGAAGTCAGTGTGGGTCTCGTTAACATGTAAACATTGCAGATATACTTGTGAGTAATGAAGAAGGTGGGTGTTTTGGCACAATGGATACATGAAGCAGTGACGTGGTGTCATTCTCTGATTTTTGTTAAGTTTGTGATCCACTGCTGCGGCAAAATACCGACATGTCCTTTTTATCCATCTCTTCGTTCATAAACTCCTCAGTTCGTGGGTCACAAAGTTTACTTGCCTCTTTCGCTTTTCGCTGCGACCCAGCGCTGGATACCTTAATTCTGCCCCCCTCGTTTGTTTGCATTTTCATCAATCAATCAATCAATCAATTATTGACAAGGTGTGAGAAATTTGGTGTCATTAGTGGAAAGATAAAAGCTGCAAGGACACCCGTGTGTAATGATGCATGATGGATGCACTTGCCCTACTGGAGGACTTGGAAAACGGGAGAATACGGAGGGAAAGGGTTTTCAGGGACCACACAGATTTTCTGGCCCAAGATGATGACTGGCTTATAAGCCGTTTTAGATTCCCTAGAGCTGCACTCTTGGATCCGTGTGCTGAGCTGGGTCCAGGTTTGGAGAGAGGCAAGAAAAGAAACCGTGCCATTCCTGTGCCATTACAGGTTCTCATGACCCTTTGGTTTTTGGCACAACCCCCTCCCAGACACGTGGGCTTCCAGCAGGGAGTGAGGGCCCGTGAGACTGTCATGCGTCGGCTTTAAGGAAGACAGAGGAAAAGGTTTACTTTTTGACAAGTTCTTTTAATGAAAATGATTTTTCTTTCATTACTTCCAAGATATTAATCATAACGTTTCCCATTTCCAGAATTTCATTGCACACTGTCAATTGCTGTGGTCATGTCCCTTTGTGACTTCAGAACTGCGTCTGTGGGGACCCGTCCACCTCCACCATGTGCACGGGATGCACTTCTGTCCGGGAGTGCATGATGTGCACCCGAAGGCCCCTCACATGGGTCCCCCTCCCTGGGAAGGACTTCCGATTCTGCAAGAACATAAGACACCTCATGAGCTCATGGTGCTTTTGAAAATTAAATATGCATCTCAAAATAAAAAATATACAATTGCTTTACCTGCTTCCTCTGTGAATTCAGCCAAATCTGTGTCTCCCTCCTTCTCCGACACTATGCCACACACACTTGCATTACCAATGATTGCAGCTTTCTTGGCCTCCTGGTCGGGTGTGGCTGTGCCCCCACCTGTTGCCAAAACGTTCTGCCGGTGGGATGTAATTCTCCTCTTTGCCTCGACTTTTAGATCTGACCACTTCTTTTTGATCTCCGACACTGTCCTCTCTGTTGCACTTGCTGCATTAACAGCAGCAGCGACAGACAGCCACTGGCTGCCCTTTCTCTTGTTAGAGATTCCTGTGCTGTGAGACCCGAATAAAATACCTTTCGGGCCATCCACCTCATCAATGAGGACTTCAATCTCCGTCTCCGAGAAATTCCTTTTTTTGGTTTTCCTTTCGGTCGCCATTGTCACACGTAAAGCGTATGATCGAAAGCCTTATTTATATACCCAAATATTCATGAGGTGCTTTGCATTGACCATTTATGGTTAATTATGGATGTGCGAGGGGCGGGATTTGCAGCTTTTCCACGTGCACACTTCTCCAGGTGGATTTTGATTTATAAATGGAAAATTGCGGATTCCACGCACTCTTTTATAAATGAGACCCCAGGCTATTCATATTGATAGTAGTAAAAGGGTTAATAATTATAATAAAGTGCTCCAGTGCACTGGACCACTGGCATTATACTCAACCTGTCAAGTTGTTAAGCGTGCATGTGCATGCACCATGACACAACAGAGGGTCCTCTTTCTGTTTTTCACGATATGATCCCCCTTGTCCGTACCAAACCCTGAGATGGGCTCAGAGTCTCTTGGATAAGTTTTTCAGATCCTCCTCTACCTCAGAAACACTGAGTCTGAACAGTGAGAAGGTGAAAACAGCAGGAGGAGAACACAGAGCTGCAGGACACACACCCCCCGGCTGTCCTGCTCTTCAAATGGATCACATTTAGCAGCTTTCAGCCCTCCACACTTCATCTTCACTTCTCCATTTTCTCCTCACAACGACTCCACACTCACACACGGCGAGCGTCCACTCCTGTCTATCATATTATCGGCTCGGCGAGGCCACATCTCCTGTCCGTCAGCCTCCTGTGTCAGAGCTCTTCAGGGCTTTATCACTTTATCAGCCCACTCAGGAGCGAGCGGATGGCCTGATAAAATCACATCATGGTGTCTGTCCAATGACACGCCTGTAACTGCTCCGGGCCAAAGCCAATTGCTCCCCTTCACGGCTATTTTCACCCAGGTCCTCATGCGCTGCTGTATCCAATCACTTCAGCTTGAGGAGACGCTGACACTTTCATATTTTCACACACTCAAATAATCTCTTATCTGTGATTGACTCCCACTGTGACATGTGAGAATGAGTTAACAAAACCCTGACCAATGCAGACTACAGTGACGGAGCTGATGGTACACAGTAACAAATAAGACGGGGAAGTTTCTGTAAGTTTAGGTTCATTCAGCTCCTCATAGGCCGCATATTCCAACAAAGCTGTTCAAGTAGGTCTTTCCCTTAGTTTGTCCATCTTTGTTGGTGACAAATGTTATATCTTTATCAACAGACTACCTGTCACTATCTTTTAAAGAAGCTGTAATCAAACTTCTTACAAAAATTTACCCTCGATTCAGGCACATTAGCTAATTAAAGGCCTACATCAAACCCTCTGATACCGCTTTCACACTAAAACTAGCGAGTCAACGCAGGTTTTTTCAATGCTGGTTAACCTGCTAACAATCGGCAAGTGACTCTTATCTCACTGCCAGCAGAGTTGGGTCTAATCGACAGCAGACAAGCTGTGTGGCTGTTTTGCGTGGCCATGTAAACCATAGTAAGGAGACAGGAAGACACTGACATGGTTTTCTTTACTTTGCACTTCTGTCCCTAATTAAAATTGTAAAAAACTTTGTGCCAATGACACATATACAAATGGAATTAGTTGCTGAGATGGCACAGTCATGTACACACTAAAAAATGTTAAGTTATTTTGGTAACCCAATTTATGTGTTGCTAGTGTTGAGTTAAATTGTTTGGGTTATTTTTATAAAGAGTAACCTACTTTCTGGGTTATAGGGCTATTATTTTAACCCAATTTATGTGTTGCTAGTGTTGAGTTAAATTGTTTGAGTTATTCTTATGAAGAGTAACCCATTTTCTGGGTTATAGGGCTATTATTTTGTGCCATAAAGCGAGTTTTTGGGGTGACAATTTTTGTAATGAATTTGTGTCTCACAATGAGATAAATCCTTGCAAGGTGGGATTCCTTTTTTTTTTTTTCACCCTAAAAAAGACCCACACTGATAATCCTTAGGTGAACAGTCTGTTTAGCTGCAGATCCTGGTCAGGTGACCTGCTGCAGCCAGGTTGCAGCAGGAGGGGAGGGGCTGAGGAGAACAAAGGGGAGAAGGAGAAAATGTTTGGAGGGGAGAGTTGACTGGAGAGCCTACTGAAACTGGAAGGGACTCTGAAATTTCCAAGTTTTTGGATGAGTGGAATCCATCAGAAGTGACTACACATTAAACGTCTCCAGGCTGCTGCTTGTATAAAGAAAAAAGGGCAAAGGGAGAGGTAAAGTCACCACTTGGATTCAGAGACAGTTTCCGGACCCCTTTTTGGGTGCAGTTTTTCTCCTTTTTTGACCAAAGTTTTTCTTCCTTTTCAATGCATTGCTTTTTTTCATTTTTCGGATTTTTCCCAGTTTTAAGTTTTTGAATGGACAGTTTTTGAGTCGTTAAGCTTGGAGCAATAATGGACTGAGCACTTTTCTTTTTTTCAAAGACACTGAACTTTAAGTCACCTTTGAAGGACATTTTGTGTTTGGGTTTCGTCGTTTCTGTTGTTTTGGGGAGAGGTTTTGTAATCAATTATTTGAGAATTTGTGCAGAATTTGTATTGGGTATGTTTGCTCGGGGTGGAAAAAATATTGTATGAAAAGACTTAAGTTCAAATTAAACCTAAACCAAGGAAAAGTTTATTGTGGAGCTATTTTGATTTTTTATCCATTATTTAAAAAGTTATTTTGAAATCATTTGTACCTTTACAGACCTATCAAACTTAATTGACAAGCACTTTTCGAAGCTTTTACCCTTTTATTATAACTAGACTTAAGAAAAACAAGCTGATTGTTATAATTTTAACCCAACTATGTCACAACTAGCTCCACACTCACCCGGCGTGAGATTGTCTCGCTCTCATGCCAAGAACTCCAGACCTGCTATCCGGGACTGATCACCCGTTGCTGACGTGTTCTGTTCCTGTTTCCGCCTTTATCGGCTGATCCTCGGCTAGACTACAAGGTACGGACCCATTTCTGTCCTGCACCTACCTGCCTGCCTGATCCCCGGTTGCTGACCTTGCCTTCTGTTCCTGACGCTGAGTACCTGTTCGTGTATCCTGATCTGTGGTGGCCATCTGTTCTCTGGTATTTGACCCCTCTGCCTGTGTGTGACGCCAAGTACCTGTCTATGAGCCCTAATCAGTGGTGGCAGCCTGATCTCTGGCAATCAGAACCATTTCCTGCTCTGAAAGACAAAGTGAGTCCTAACCTGCTTCATCTTAAAGACTCTGAGTTGCGGTATGAGTGTGTGGCTCCTGTGTGGCCGAGTGGACTATGTCACTGCCTCATGTTCCAAGGATTGTGGGTTCTATCCACCTGTCTGCTCAACAAAGCTGGTTATTGTGAACTGCAAAACTGTGTCACTTCTGGGTCCTAACTGCCTCCGTGTCAAACTACTGAAGGCGCTGAACTGCCCAACCCAATAGTAGGAACAACCCAACAATGTAGTTAGCATAACCCAACTTTTGTGTTAAATAATACAACCCAATTATTGGGTCGAAAAAATAGAACCCAAACTGTTTGGTTAAAATAACACAAAAAGGGGTTTGTCCTTTTCTGAGCCAGCAGTTGGGTTAAAATTGGGTTATTTTTTAACCCAACTGTTTTTAGTGTGCAAGTTACAGATGAAGGGGATGGGTGTGATATAGCGCAGTGGGGAGGTTAGGCCAATGTCATCTGTAAATTATTGGATTGACCTGGTTGTGATTTTCCCTCTGAAACCGATCTGAGGCGAGCCCAAAAACCTGTGTCGCTTGCAGGGTCAGTCGACCCAGGTCCAAATGCTGATTAAACCCTTTCTAACTGCTGACAGGAGATTGTTACCAGGTTTAAACAAGTTTTTGGCCAGTTTGAAAGGGAAGCCAACATCGAACTTTCTGACATAAGCAAAACAAAAAAATCTGCATTTTAGAAGATGATCGTCATCAAATTTACAGATAAAGAGGAGTAAAACGCACCTTACTTACAGACCTACATCAAACATTTAGTCGACAGGTCTACACCAAACTTTCTAACTACAGACCAACATCAAACCTTCTAACTACAGACCTTCATCAAACCTTTAATCTACAGGTCTATACCTTCTGTTAACTTCAAACCTAATCAGCTATGTGAATTACATCAATACAACAGCCTGTTTGAGGCCAGTCAGGATTTAGAGCTTACCACAGCACAAAGATTGACTTGTTTTTATTTGGCCACTTTGAGATCTGTATATTTTTTCAAAACAACTTTAACATAAAGGGAACAATGATTTTCCTGTTTTTCACACTCCTGATATATTTTACTGAGTAAGGAGCTCCATCCCTTTTGTTGGAAATCGCTCTGGATCCATACCCTGTAAAATTGTAATTTCTGCTTTACAAAGTTCTAATCATAAAACTAGAAAAGTACTCTGAGAGCTGAGGAGATATCAATGGAATTTGCCTTTAAAAATTTAAATGTCTTTTTGTGACGTTGTTCTGGATGGGATCCAGATGAAATTGAATGTGATGATAGAGTTATATTATAGATATTATCCTGTTAATTTTGAAGAAAAACCATCAAGTGATGACAGAAATGTCAGTGTGGCCTGACAGTATTGATGTTTTAATATTCCCATGAAGATGACATCTTTGAAATGCGGCCCAATATGGAATTTTTTTTGGCAAATTTTGGGGAATTTCGCATCCAAACAAATATGTGGATCACCAGCATAATGCAATGGCTACGTCTTTGGGTCAAACCACATGTAAATCCATCCCGTAGTTTTTGCGTAACCTTGCTAACAGATAAACAAACAAACAGACACACCCTGGCAAAAACATATCCTCCTTGGCCGAGGTAATTATGAGAACGTAAGGAGACTGAAACGAGAAAACGTTTTATAATCCAAGGCTCATCTGCAGCATCTTCCAATCCAAAATCCTACAACCTAACTTGAGCTTTTTTTAAAAGCAACAAACAAATTAAAAAAAACCCTGCAGTTTAGGGGATGATTGGTAGTAGAATTACTGACAATAATGAGCAAAAAGCACCTGAGTGGTATTGATTTGAAGGAGTTTGGTGTTGCCATCACTAGAACAGCCTCAGTGGACGTAAAGTCCTTCACTGCTCGCCTGAATTGTCTAGCGCTGACGTCGTGCAGCTTTTTACACCTTTACAACCAAACAGGTCCTAATGAAGACATAACTAGCAGCACATTACTCGTGTTTGGTTATAACCTATTTTAAACTTATTTCATTAAAGCTCCTTTACGGTCTCTCATTCTTGTTCACTGGTGTGGAGATCGTTTGCCAAAGGAGTTCTCATCACAGACGAAGAACTTAAAAACAAAGACACCGACTATCACCTGCAGAGACACCAGCAGATTCATCAGTATCATTTTGTTTATCACACAAAAAGTATTTTGTCTTTGAACATTCACCTCAGATCGAAAATCCCTTCTGTGAACAAACAAACAACAATCAGCGGCAGTTCTCCCCAAATAACAACGGCTGTGAAATCGACACAGACGGAGGAACATTTCTGCACTGTGAGGGTTCGATCCCATTTCTGAAAATCTGTTTGGATGACAAATTGATGCAGTTAGGACAGTGGTGTACCATTTTATCTCTCAGCCTCGGCCTCCATCACGCTGGTATGGATGTGTGTTTGTATAAAGTGTACATTAACTCTGAGGAAGAGTGAAATATCCTTGAAAGCACAGAGAGCATCGCTGTAAACACCAGTGAGAGATGAAGGCTTAAGTGAGGCTGGTTTTGACACTTTGAGACAAGAAAAGAGACGAAATGGAGGAAAGTAAAAGCAGGAAGATGGATCTCATGCACTTTAGTTGAAGCTGAGCTGACACACAACATATATGGGTGTTTACTGGCATGCTAGGCAATCATGTCAAGCATCTGCTTTAATAAGCTGAGTGCAAGAAAAACTAAGCTAAGACTCAGTTTTTGAGAAAAACTCCTCCAGGTTTTGAGAACAGATTTTTTTTTTTTGCACTGTCTATTCACCACATGTTTTCCACCTTCTTGATCTGTGATCAATGAAGGTGGATGTTTCTACAATCATGGTCTTCTTCCTGTTCTTAAAGACGAGAGGAAGTGAACCACTTTCTCTTCCCAAAACTGTCATCACTCTTGGCAATCATTACCTTATGCTCATTCAAAGATTCAAGATTCAAAGATTAAAAGTGTTTAAAGACACATGGAATAGTCTCTTGATGGATTTGAGACTAAGGGCGTTTTCACATTAGGCCCACTTGTTTCGAACTGTTCTGCGGCGCGGTTCGCCCCCTCCCCCTCCCCCGCTGGCTTGCATTCACACTTGAAACATCAAACCATGCCCAGGCCCATTCATGTATTTGCTCAGTTTGAAACAGCAGGGGGCGATATGCATGTAGCTGGTTACCAAACCTGCTACGGAGGAGAACGAAGAAGAGACTACCATGGTAACCATTTCCTACACCAAACAACCAATGTTTACGTTTCGCTCTCTTCTACATTTTCCCTTCAAGTGTGTATCGTGTTTGAGACGGCATCAGCGACCTTCTGGACCCTTGTAAATCATCGTAATCCTCAACCAGAATAAACAAATCGACAAATTGAGTAAGCAAAAGATTCAACCGTGGGGTAACAGGAAGTAATGCATCAAAAGTAGATCGGTTCGGACCACTTTGTGTCACACCAGTGAAACTGCACCAAATGTCGGGAGATGGAGCGGATCGAGACCACCCCTTCATGGAGGTCTTGGACCGGCTGATTTGGTACGCACCAAAGTGCGGTAGTTGCATTCACATTTATGCTAACTTACCAAAACCTTGGCCAAAACTCCTTTGGTGCGCACTAAATATGGTTGGTGTGAAAACACCCGAACAGAACTGGTCACTGTTGGTGAATTTAAGACTTTGTTAAGGGACCGGGAAAGAGCTAGCCTTGGACAATGTGACTGTTTTAATTCTTCACTGCTTCTTATTTTGTTTTGAATTGTTGTTTCCAGAGCGGCTGGGTTTCCATGTGCTGATGTCTGAATGTATTTGTTGTTTTCATTGTGTAACTGTCTGCTGCTGCCATGCCAGGTCCCTCTTGAAAAAAAGATTTAAAATCCCAATGAGGCTTTCATCTGGTCAAATAAAGGATATATATATCTATATATATATGTATATATATGTGTGTGTGTGTGTATCTATATATATATATATATATATATACATATATCTATATATGTGTGTGTGTGTATATATGTATATATGTATGTATATATATATATACACACATATATATACATATATATATATATATATATATATATATATATATATATATATATTTTATTGTTATTTGCACTTTGAGAAACATGTTTCCCTGCATAATGAAATTCCTACTCTGCTGTCCTCAACATATGCCAGGTAAGACGTATACAAATAATTACAGATTTAAATAGCAGCACAAAAATACTATATAATACTACATGATAGAAGCACAAAAAATAAAAACAAGAAATATAAATATATAAATATGATATACAGGTCTACATTAAACATCATATAATATTTATATATTATGTATAATATATATAATATAGATATAAAAATGTAAACAAGATGAAGATGGATTCTGACTATATACATGTATGAAGATATTATCATTACATAGGAATGGAACTATTAGGCTTTTGATTTCTATGCAGTTCTGTAAACATGTATAGTGTGCAAAGATCCAGCATTAAGTGCAAGAACAGGTTCATCAAATCAAATGAGCTGTGTGGGTGAGTTAAGCTCAGATGTCTCTCCATTTTTACCCCTGTTTCCTGTCTGACTGTCCCAGGTTCTCCTGCGGTGTTTAGAGAGAGATGGACCTCTGCTTTTTATCAGGTAGAGGTGTAAGAGCGTTTTTATTCCTGTTCCTCTTTTCATGTCTAAATAAATCAACTCAGGTGCCTCACTATACGGTCCAGCGTGATGCCATGCATGGCTGTGTTTAGCATGCACACAGGTACTGTATCTCCTGTGGCGGTTCTGGACGGGCTGAATACAAATGTTTATTAATTACGGGCTAATTTCCCGCTCCATTGATTCGGGCTCCCGCATCGCTCCGTTCCTCTCCTCAGAGGATCTATTAAAGCACCAACAAACCCCCAGAGTACACAAACATGTGTGAGGATTTCTGTGCTTCTTTTATTGTCCTGCTCTTGACTCTCATGAATTTTAATGGTCAGTCAGGTGGGAGCTTTCACAAACTGCTGATAAGTGTGGGGCAGAGAGTCCTTGGCCCTGCGGGATACGATGTCAGGAGGTAAAAATGCACTCCCAATTAGTGAGAGTTTGACCTGCACTTGACTTTCTGTTAAGTTGATCTGCAGTGTTTAGTGATACCAGTGCGCAAACTTTATGTATGGGTCTCATTTTTGGTGATTTTCTTTGAAATTACACAAATTTCCACTTTGACTCAAAAATGATATGGCAAAATTCTTGATGGACAATGCCAAATGCACTTGGGCGTCATGCTTTTGAGCTTTAAGGGCCCTACTGTATGCACAGCACAAAGCAAATGAGAAGTGGGGCTGGTACAAAGCTGATGCTTCTAACTTGAGGACACAGAAAATGACTGTGCTTTAAGACTGGCACATATCCACATGATCACAACATAATCTCCACTCATATGGGATGCACAGAGGCACACCTCTATAGTTAATTACAGCATTTGTTGAAAAAAATCAGATTTAAGTCCATTACTGGAGGAAGAGTTGAGAGACAGCCTGTCTTAGTTCACACCACCCCTCAGTGAGCTTAATCAGTGTGCTCCAGAAACAAGCAAAAAAGAAATATAAAATTAAGATTTGCCTGTACACTAATAAACATCAATGAGGCTTATGCTCACAGATAATAAGACAGGCTGTCCAGTGTGCTTTATGTCAGCAGTCCCCAACCTTTTTTGTACTAGGGCCCAGTTTTAAAATGTTGTCACAGACTGACCTTCATTTAGGAGCTGAGAAGTCTCTGAACACTAAAATAAATGTGTAGATGAGCTCCTGTGATGCAGCGGTGACAGAGTCAGATTCAAGCTACATGGGTGGACAAGCATCAATTCAGTCCTAATTTCATAAGAAAACCCTCTGACCGCTTACTTTTAACAAATGGTATTTAAATTCATTTTGTTGATTGCTCTGTGGCCCAAATGATCTGTGGCCCAGTACTGGTCCACAAGCAGAGGTTGGGGACCTCAGCTCTGTGAACCAAGCTAAGGGTCCCTGCTGTAGAGTGAAATAATAAATTGCTTAAAGCTAACAAGTGTTGACTGTCCTGTAATAAGGATTATGATGTATATTATTCTGCCTTATCTGGACAGTTTTAACAGGAGATTTTAGTAATCAATAAGATTTCACTTTATACTGCAGAAGTTTATGATATTTTGTGATAATTTCTTACACTCTGGAATGCTTCAGTGAAAAAACACTTAAAGGTGTAGTCAGCGATGTGGGAGAAAACGAGTGGTGAGGTTGTTGATAAACAAATTCAGACCCGCCTCTCCTTTCATACCTCACCCCTGGCTCCACCCACGAAAGCTGATGGATGTGCATCGTCATGGAAACGGCCGTAGAAACTGCGTAGCTGACCAACGTAGCTAAGGTAACCTTGACCCGTCAGATTACTCGACTGCCATTATTGATAACATCACAACAACAGTACATTTTGGCAGATTAGACAATAAGATGAATGCCCGACGGCTGTTACTGTTATGTGAAGCACCACCACCACTTACCTATCCAGCAGAAAGACGGCGACATCCGCGTCCGTTTTCAGGTCTTTCAATTCGCGGAGTTCCCTCCACCGTCGGAAAGCAACACCAATGTTGACCTGGGTCTTCGCTCTTTCATGGTCTAAGCCCTTCTTTTTCACTTTTCACTCCTCTGACCTTTTTCTTTTGGGCTGTTTTTCAGCCATTGCTACTGCACCTATTGTATCTCTCTCTTACTATTTACTATTTACTTACTATTTTCTACCTATTTTCTACTTTGTTAATTGCTATTGAGGCTCATTTTTACTTGCATTCTAATTCTTTGTTGTTTTGCACTAATTTACCAAGTCAAGTCCCTTGTATGAGCAAATGTACTTGGCGATTGATACCAACTCTGATTCTATAATTCAGACCAAACAGTGAATGTAGACATAAATACAGCAAAATGTCAGCTGTGTGGTGCACACTTGTTTGACAGACATGAGTGTTGTTGACACTTTGATTGGTTTAACTGATGTTATGCCTAAAACACACTCACAATCAAGGCACATAATCCATCCTCTTTGCACTTTGAATCTGGCCTCATGCTCCAAACTGCCACGCACCTTTGCTCTCCATATTTTTAGCTGTTTTTTGTGTTTTATTCCTTAATTTTTTAACAATTTTCAAAAGTTTTCATTTTTTGATCTTTTTCTGACCTTCCTGCACTTCTTATTAAGACTCTTTTTTCTTATATATCCTATGGATATCTTTTTCAACCATCACTGCTGCCAGGAGGCATTTCTGAGGATATCTGAGTGTTCTTTTTTGAAAGATGCCACCAACTGCCAGCATCATTATCATCAGCTACCAAGAGCCAGTTTCATCAGATATTCAAGGACCAAGGACACATCCAGGATTGAAAAACTGAGGAGGGCTGGCTCTGTGGTTGGCATGAAGCTGGACTCTTTGGTGACGGTGGCAGAGAAGAGGACACTGGACAAACTGCTGGACATTCCGGATGATGCCAATCACCCTCTACACATGATCATCAACAACCAGATGAGCCTGTTCAGCGCAAGACTGCTCCTCCCCAAGTGCAGGACCAACAGACTGAGAAACTCCTTTGTCCCTCAGGCCGTCAGACTGTATAACTCCTCAATTGGGGGGATGACGAGTAACAGGGAAACAGAGGAGGGCAAGGAGCAGCAGCAGTAGTCTACAAGCATTATCTTTAGTTATAATATAATGCAACTGGAATCACAATTTCCCTGAGGGAGTTTTCCCAAAGGGATTAATAAAGTACTATCTAATCTAATCTAATCTAACCACGCACTAAGGTCAACATGCTTCATGGCCAGAATAGGATCCTAAATCTTAAGAGTTCCTGAAGAGATTTTAGTCGTCCTTGCACAAATGTCCACTCTAACTTTGCCATGAACTGGTTTAATTTGGGAGCGAAGGGTCGCACCCTTGAACTTTACTGTGCGTAATCCCCTCTCTGAATGAAGTAGGGCTGATGTTGCTGGTGGTGCAGATCAGTTCCCGGGAATGATTGATGGCAAAGTGCTGACCTGACGTGATCCCAAACCTGACCTGCCCAGGCACCGTCCTGTTACTCTCTCGCAGTATAAACACTGTGTAAAGCTGCCATGTGGTGGATCTATGTGCTGACAGTGTCAGTGTGTTATTGTCAGAATATTCACTATCAGTTTGAATCATAGTAACGTAATGAGCATCGTCTTTGTCTCCCATGCCCGTTATCTTCTGTATTTCCACTCTGATAACAGCAGAGCGGCATTACACTGACTGACTTATCAGCTCTTTGACCATCTCCTGATGTGTTTATCCAGCCTCCTGGAGTTAGAGGAGCTTTGTGCTTCCCACATTCATCCTAAGAAAAAAGTTCTTATCTGCCAGCTCACATAAGGGTATATATACATTTATCAGATATAATGGCTGTCAAGGTTATCTTGGTGTAAACATGGCACACTCTGCAGTGTGAATAAAGAAACTGAATCTACAGACAGTGAGAGTACAAAGTGCACAGGAAGGTGAAACTCAGTTCTTTTTTAACCAGAAAAAAGAAAAACAGCCACAATATTCTGACAGCTTTTATATAGACAAGGTCTTCTGCACTGCAACAAAAAGTGAGAAAAACTATTAATTCCCTGAAAAGAATGTAGGGTTATAATTTTAGATACTTTACTGCAGTAGTCTCCCACCTAGTCTTTCTTAAGAGTCTACCCCCCTTTGGACCCTCCTGCTCCCACTGTTGTTCAAAATCAACACCAATTAACTGTTTTCATCCCAAAAACAACATTTTGCCAACCTCAAAACTGACTCCTCACCTTGGACACCCTCTGGCACCCCTGGCCAAGACCACAGATTAGGACCTGAGGCTTTAAGGTTAAACTGGATTTGCCCAAGTTATTCTGGCAACAAACACAAACAATAATATTCAAATCTGTCTAGCAGGAGGTGTCTCATTTCAGTTGTCGGTGGCTAAGTCTGGCACTTTGCTCTACAGTCAAATGGAAGATCAGGGGTTTTAGCCCAGTTCTGACTGACACACTTCAATGTGTCATTGGGCAACACACATGACCCTGAGTTGCTGTGTCAGCGGTGTGTGAATGGGCTTAAAAGGGCATGAATGTGTCAGTCGTAATTAGAAAGTATGATTGATTTGGGGTGAAGTGACAGTCCCAAAGACCTCCAGTGTGGACCAAGAACCAAACTCTGGTCTGTTCACACTGTATGCGACTCTGCGATCAAAATCACGTCGCCCACTGAATTTGCTTTAAATACCTCATTTTGTCACTGTCCCCCATCTTCATGGCTTGGTGACATCACGTCTGCTCATGTTTCACCACGATCATATCGTATATCATATAATAGGATCTGTAAGCTGATTATTCCAACTGTATCCTTTTCACTCACCTATTACCCACAAAACCCTTCAGCTGATGGCCCTGCAGCAGCATCGTCTGTGAGTTTTTTGCAGTCCGTCTAGATGAAACTGATGTCCCCTGCAGTCGCATCGCGGGAGGGTAAACCCTGCCCCATCACGGCTGTACACTGAGGTTGCACGGAGAGTGATCACCAAGGTGTGTAGGCACCTTAAAACAGCGAGGGAGCACAGCGAGACACGCTTGTCACTACCCCGGCAAATCTGAAAGCCTGTAGCCTACTGCCCTTTTTCCTCATAATTCAAGATCAGACTAATGCCAAGTCCCAGGTAAAAGAATCTTCGTTGGCAAAAAAGTGAAAAAGAGAAGACATAGCTTGTGGGCATATACCAACTACCATTGAGATCAGCGGTTGCAATTTACAGTTGAAAAGGCAAGGTGCTTGAGAGTACACAAGATGGGATATCAAACTACTCAGTGTGGCTTTAAACAATCAATCAATCTTAATTTGTAAAGCACCAACTTAAAAGTGTTATCTTTAGACATTTTACTACAGAGCAGGCTAAACACATACCCTACATTTATATACATACATAGATACATATATAAAGTACACATTTACACACACACACACACACACATATGTATATATATATATACATATATATATATATATATATATATATATATATATATATATATATATATATATATATATAGAAATACATATCTAAAACCCATCATGAATCCATCATGAGCCAGCACAAGGCTAACCAAACTACTGGAAGGTACGTCTGTAGGGGGCTTACAGTAACAGCAGCAAAATGTCAAAACAGTAAACTAACATAGTGTAGCTAAGCTGGTTCAGCTTCAGGTTCAGGGCTACAACATGGTTATATGTTGGTTCAATTAATATTTAAGTGTCACGTCAGTCAGTCGAAATAACTGGTTTTATGTGTGGAACTATGGCTGGTTATAAAGATTTAACTAAATTCAGCATATTTACTGTAGTGTTGTGTGAACTCCCAGAATATTGAATGTTTTTAATATGTACTGTTCTGCCTAAATAAACATGAAAAACGAATAAGTAAATGATACACCTTAGAGGATAAGTACGGTTTCTACAGCTTTCACATTGTTTATACAGCACAGCCACAAAAAGGTGTGGAGTGACACCGGACTGTCGTGGAGGAGTAGCACGAGCGGACCATGATGAAATATTGGTGAAACGAATGAGTTTTTGGACGATTAATGCAGTTTTAGGAGCGGCGCTATACATGCCACATGTGCTACCATTATATGGATGTCCGCCGCTCGATTTTGGATCTAAATATCTCCTGAAGCACTGTTTGGATCAGGAAAGCCTTCTGGGTGAGTATATTGTTCTACTTCATTCTATAAACAATGTGAAAGCTGTAGAAACCGAACTCATCCTTTAACATTTATGTCATGAAAATAAGGTGTGTTGCCTCTGGCTGAATGATAGTACAATTGACTGTTTGTGTATTTCCAGGTCATGTTGCAACAAGGGGCCAGATGCCGTTCCTTAATCATTCCTGATGAAGCCTCTGCACCGCGTGCAATGTTTACATTCAATGGAGTAAAAGGTCACAGGGGTGCAATATCTGTGCATGGGGCATTTGGAAACAGGAGGTGCCAACCCCTTTATCTGCATAAGCAATTGCCATAACCGGAGGGTGTGCCCACGGGGTCAGCTGGCTCCTCCCCAGCTCCCAAAAGCTCAGTCAGGAATTGAATCGGCCTACCTGCGGTAACCAGCTCAGCCTTCACAGATTGGTTACATGAGCAGTGTTGCTCAAACAAAATGAGAACAGAACCAACATTGCAACTTCTCCCAAGAACAAACCACGTCTGCTGAACTTCACCAGTTAAATTATCTAAATATAGTTTGTGAGGACACAACAGCACCAGATGTTAAAAAACTCCATTACTGAAAAGCAGTTTGACTGAGAAAACAACACCACCACAAAGTCACTAAGCATACAGTTTAAGTTTAGTTGTTATTGTCTAGTGGTGTTACTCTGTCGCTAGTCAAACTACAAAAAGTTAATCTACCAACTTAACATAATACACAAAGTCCTAAAAAAGATGGGGATCCACCACAGAGGGAAATGGATGGAGAAAACTCTCAGACAGTTTAAATCCTGAGCAAAGTGACCTCAGGACAGACTGAAGATGTGCTCATCTGATAGTGACAGGGACACCGAGATAATACGAGTCCATGTGTGTGTGAGACCGTGTGGCCTCTTGCTCCGAGTTAAGATTTCTCCCTGAGTGCAGACAGATGCAGCACCAACAGTCTGCATCCTTCCTCCTGAGGTGGTTGAAAATGGAAAGTTGAGAGTTGGAATCAGATCTCCTCTCTCCCGATAAGAGCTCTGCGCTGCAGGGCGCCATCGAGCTTCTCCTGCTCCGCTCCGAGGCTTTCCATCGCTAAAACAGCCGGTAATTACATCCAGCGCACTGGAACGTAGAGCCGCTTGGCCTAAACAACGAGCTGACGAAGTGCAGCAGCTTTTAAACAACAATAAAGATCAGAGGTGGAGCCAGCGTCCAAATTTTACTGGGAATTAGAGAGAGAGAGCTTTTGGTTTTTATTTAGCCCTAATGGTCAGGGTGAGCGCTCGATGGAGGGAAATAATGAGGTGGATCAATGTCCATCGACCCGCTGCCCAGCTCACCACACTTCCCATTACAGCGCAGCCTCGGGGTATCCTAATCTGCTCTCTAAGAAAACAGTGACTGGAAAAACATCGAGGAAAGGAGCGACTGCAGCAAAGACACACCACTGATTTAAAATGATACAAACACTGACATCCAGGCTTACTTCTAGACCAGTGTGACTCAAGAGCTGGTTTACTTAATCAGGAACACTTGTTCAGCTACTCCTCAATGCTAATCAGCCAATCACATGGCGACCAAGCAATGCATGTAGACATGATCAAGAAGACCTGGTGTTCAACTCAGAAGAAGGTGGTTTAAGTGACTGTGAACTGGGCATAGCTGTTTGATCCAGATAGTCTGTCAGAAACTACAGGTGTACTGGGATTGAACCCACAACTCCTTACAAGGTCTGCAAAGAATAGTCTAAAAAAGAGAAAATATCCAGCAAGCAGCAGTTCTCTGAGTGAAAATAGCAAATATAATATGAAAAGGCAACAGTTACTCATGTACTGAAGGCACAACCTTCACACAACAGCAAACGACCACGCTGGGTGCCACTCCTGTCACCTAAGTTCAGTTCAATCTGGAGAGACCAAATTTGAGTGAACAATTATGTACTTTGCATGTTTGTATGATTGAAAATGTGCAACATCTTTTGTGATTAGTATCTCTTTGGCACTTAGACTCAGTAGTGAGCAGTGTTAATTTTGACAGCACTTTTTATTTTATTTTAGTTTAAATCTTTTGCCTAAAACATCATTTAGTTTGAATCATAATTTAGTCATCTAAATTTTTTATTTCAGTATGTTTTTGGTTAATGAATTTTAGCAACAAAAAACTGCAAAAGTATTTTCATAGAAAGGTCTTAGAGTCCATGGGGAATCTGAGGGTTAAAGAACAACCACTTCAGCCATTTTTCAGTGTTCATCACTTTGAAATTTTGTACACTTTATTGCCTTAGGTATTTGCTCACCCATCCATATAATCAGAATCAGGTGTTGCATCACTTTTATGGCCACGGGTTTATAAAATTAAGCACCTTGGCATGCAGACTGCTTTTTTCAAACCTTTGTGAAAGAATGGGTTGCTCTCAGGAGCTCAGTGAACCAGTCTGGGTTTGGCGGTTGCAAGGAGAACGATACTTGTCGGACTGCTTTGTGCCAAGTGTAAAGTTTGGTGGAGGGGGGATTATGGTGTGGGGGTGTTTTTCAGGAGCTGGGCTTGGCCCCTTAGCTCCAGTCAAAGGAACTCTGAATGCTTCAGTACACCAAGACATTTTGGACAATTCCATGCTTCAACTTTGTGGGAACAGTTTGGAGCTGGCCCCTTCCTCTTCTAACATGACTGTGCACCAGAGCACAAAGCAGGTCCATAAAGACATGGATGACAGAGTCTGGTGTGGATGAACTAGACTGGTCTGCACAGAGTCCTGACCTCAACCCGATAGAACACCTTTGGGATGAATTAGAGTGCAGACTGACAGCCAGGCCTTCTCGTCCAACATCAGTGTGTGACCTCACAAATGTGCTTCTGGAAGAACGGTCATAAATTCCCATAAACACTCCTAAACCTTGTCGACAGCCTTCCCAGAAGAGTTGAAGCTGTTATAGCTGCAAAGGGTGGACCAACGGTCCCTATAGATTAGGAATGTGATGTCACTTAAGTTCATCTGTGAGTCAAGGCAGGTGAGTGAATACTTTGGAGAATATAGTCTAGTTTTGCTCAGAGCCTTCCATCACATTCTGATCAGTCATGTCGATGTGAAGACCTGCCTTTTGATCTCTAAAGCCATCAGACACATAATTATGCAAAACATACAGCAGTCTGTTCACACTAGCAATAAGAAATGTGCTCAGCAGATTATATGGTTCCTCACTGTGTCTATTATCACCTATTCACCATGTGCTGTGTGCCCCCCCCAACTCAGCTGCTGAAGAGCTAGTCCTCTCGTGTGTGAAAATACACCCCATGTGTCTCTGCTGCAGCACTTCAGATGTGAAAATGTGTTAGTATGGAGAGAAAATGAAAAGTCTGGGCGATGTTCATTAAATAAACATTGGCAGAGCTGTTGCTGTTCATTTGGTGCTTAATTGAGTAGTTGATGAGGAGGCGAAGTGTCTCCTGTTTTAACCTGAAGTCTCTTTATTTTTCATTGCTGTTGTGTTTTGTTGACATGCAACAAAGGTGGGCAACAGGTGGACCGGAGCCCATATGTGGCCCCTTTTTCCACTTGAAGTGCCTGGACAATGAAGCAGCTCTCTGTAAAAGCTTATCACCAGATGGCCCATCAATCTCCAATAGCAGGTCTGCATTGATGTCACAATTAGTGCGACAGATTGCCATTATTAAGTCATTCATATTAGAGGTAATAAACACTGAGACACTTGAATTCAGCTGAAAAGTGCTGAGATTTACGTCAGAAGTAATGATTGTTTTTGGCTATGTTCATCAGAGAGCATGTAGATTCTAGTCTAATTAACATTTAAAATAACTAAATTAAACTACTGAGCCATGAAGTTTTGTTTAAATGCAGCATTAAGTGGAGCTTTAAGCAGAATTTCAGGAGTGGACCACACCTCAACCATGCCTCTTCCTGTGTTCCTAAAAATTCTAACTGACCATTTCCCTCTTGTTTCGTACACTTGATGCACCCCTCCCTCTCTCCCCTTATTTAAAACTTCTTTCTTCCTTCCTTTCTCAGGGCCTTAAAGAGGGGGTTCATCGTGCCCGGGAGCTACGGCGAATTCCTCATGAAGTTTCCCCAAACCGTTATCCGCTTCACCTACCTACTTTGTTGTTTGTTATCCACTGTACGCAAGAAATAATTCACAAATTCATCCTGTTGATGGTGTGGTCCTTACTCATGAATTAGCCTTAATCATAGGATGAAGTCCTGTAGAGACTTTCACTCTGTATCTATACAGTAAGATTTACCAGACATCCTCTATTCATATCTGCTTTTTAAATGTGAACGCTTACGGGCAGTTACTTTAATTTCGAGGAAAACAACATCAATAATTGGCCAATTGGAAATCCTAACACTTTTATCAATTCACCAATTTGTCATAAATCTGAGGACTTTAATCAGACTTCTCTGGATTTGCTGAAGGCTACAAGCATGGAAACATGATCTGTTGCCCTCAGTGCCTCATCAGTAAAGATGTTAATGTTCGATTTTCTGGAAAAAGCAAAAATCTTGAAATTAGAGGAGGGGAGGAGAGAGAAGTGAAGTTCATACTCATCATGACCTCACTGGTTGATTTGATACCAGATGCTGAAACATCAAGTCCTTGTCTTTGTTATAAACCTGAAGTTACAGCTCAAGATCATTGACAACAGGGAACATTATCAAATATTAACTTTCTGATGAATTAGAGTCTTTGACTGTTTACTCTGATTATTGTCATCAGTCTGAGCTTGTTGCTGCTCAGCGAATGATGTCATGTTCAGACTCTCTGAAGAAACAAGCCAAAAAATGTGCCCAAATATTAATCCTTTCATGCATGAATTATTAATTCTCAAAGATATATATTCTTAAATATTTGCTTTTATTTTCAAAAGTTAAAAATCATGGTAATTGTTATTCTAAATTTTATTAGTTTTTATTGTCCATTACAGTAGTAATTTAGTGGAACGTGAGGACCTACCAACGCATCTTTGACAAAAATTTTAAAAGAGTAAATACAAAAACAACAAAATCTGAAGTATGTACTGTATAGTTTTGCTGTAGTCAAACTACTCACTAGCGAATTACACCAAAATTTAAAATACAAAATTATGTGAAATCTGAATACAGGCATGATACCCAATTTGCCCTTTGTTGGCTGTTTTGTATTTATGATGCATTAGCTCAATATCAAATCAAATCGAACTTTATTTATTAGGCAGTTTTCATACTTAAAAGCAACACAAAGTGCCTCACAGAGGCTAAAAAAAAAATAAAAACAGAAAACCCAGCTATCGCCCTCCCACAAATACAGAGACATGTCCAGACACACACTTGCAGACATCACATACGCACACACACACCTGCGCCCACACACACATACCCACAACATTCATACGAGCTGTCATAAAAGAGAGAAAGAGAGATATGGCTGTGCACCGAGGACTGAGGTAAGGAATAAGCTACCTTTGGGGGCCATCAACACTAAGGAGGGCTCCCGGCCCACGAGGAGCGCAGCTGGAGACTTCCATCCTCCCGCACAGACATGAGGGCCCACAACACAGTGCAGGGGCCTACGGCCATGCAGGCGGAGCCATTCCCCAGCAGCGGCCCCAGAAGTGGACCAGGAGCAGCTCCCAGTCTGGAGAGCCCCCATGAGGAAACACTGGAGCTAAAAATCATCATACTAAAACAATAATAAAAATATAAGAAAAGAGATCAAATAACATAAAATGGATAAAAAATATGGTAAAAATATGCAAAGATGATGGATTAAAGGGTTAAGGTATGTGCATATTTAACCTAAAATAAACTGTTTTACTGTATCCACATCATAGCCCTGGATTTTGGGGCAGCCAGTCAGACCTTTTAGGTGCTGCAGGGTACCGATTGTGTCACACTTCTCACCTGACAGAAACTGGACGTTTGATCCATGCAAGGACAGAGACTCTGTTCCAGAATGTAATTTTATGTAATTCCTTTTTGGACAGTCAAAGTATGTATGATGTGATCCATTGTTAACGTCCACTAGGATACTGAATTAAAGTAGAGCTCTGCATGTGTATGTGCATGCATGTAATTGTTCAATTCATAAATGAACCAAACCAAGCGGCTCGTGCTGAAAGGGTTCAGTCTGAATACATTCACTGTTTCACCCCTGATGCTTGTATATCATCATGTTTGTGTCTGCAGATATGAATTCAACTATAAGATTTGGTCATGAAGTGGAAAAAAGTGTTTCCTTCAGCTCCTAAAATATATAAAGTCTTTAACGGGAAAGTTTTAAAACTTTGGCTAATTTTCTCTTCAAATATGCAGAAAAACTTTCTGAGAAAAGGAACAGGAGGTCAGAGGCTGCAGCAGGTCAGGTGCCTTGAAGCATCAGTTTGATTTTCTTTAAAAGACTGAAGTTTGAGTGGGAGTTTTTATATTTTTATGTAAATTCAAAATCTGCATTAAAAGAGCACTTGGCTGGCTGACAGTTAAGACTCTGGCCTTAAAGGGACAGTTCAAGATTTTTTAAGTGTGATTGTGTGAAATACATGAGCCTGAATGCCAGTGTTGATTTATAGTTTGTAATTTCATAGTTTTCGTCAACAACCTTTATTTCCTCTGACAAAAACAACACAGTTACTAATAGTAACAAGTGCACATGGACAAAACTCAAATTAAATTAACTGAAATTTTCACCAACAAATAAAAACTAGATTAAAATGTTTGACAAAGATTTAATCCAATCAGACCTTATTTGGTCATAGAAAGTAGGGACACGTTAGGAATATATCCAATCACAGCAACTTTGGTTAGTGGTGGTGGGATAAGTTGTGGAGCGATCCAATCAGAGCTGCTCTCTTATGAATTGATACGTTCATGTAGAGCAGGTTCACTGTTTGTTGTCAGTTCTGGTATTGTAACTGAGATGCTCTGCCAGATGGCCCAAATATAGGTGACTGCATTTCACAAGAAAGATAAATTTGTTTAAAAATTTGCAAGCATTCAATAAAGGGTGATGTTTTATTTTATCCAAGTGTAAAACATGACTTTAGAAATTCAAGGAAACATAAAAAAATGCCATGGTAGAATCATCAACTTAAATGTTGTGAAATTTCAACAACCAACCAGACTAAAATTACAAAAATTAAGATGACAAAAACTAAAAGATGTTTTAGGACAAAAAATATAACTAAAAATAAAAAGGTCTGTCAAAATTAAGACTGCTGAACATGTGCCACAGTGTCACAGCTCAGTTCTCTCTCTTTTCAGAAAAAGTCAGTACAGGCGCTAATGCTACACATTGTTGTACATGGGGCCAAGTCTCCACATCATTAAAGGAGCTGTTGGGGAAAACATGCCACAAAAACAGCACTGGGCCTTTCCACACCATAAACAGATGATTTACAATGACTTACTTTGCCTCGAGCTTTATTTAGGCACTACCTGACAGGAAGGACAACTGTATCCTTCCACCAGCATAGCCAATAAGCTTGCGTCACACAAGGAAACAGTCACTACCAAACTGGATAAATTGTTTTTTTGCAGTGATTATGACCGCAGGGATTTACAAGAGAAACTTGTGTAGATGTGTTCAAAGTGATGAAATAACAGTATGCAAAAACAGCTCAGTATGTTTGAGGATGTTTAGGATCAGGAGACTACATAGATATATATATATATATATATATATATATATATATATATATATATATATATATATATATATATATATATATATATATATATATATATATATATATATATATATATATATATATATATATATATATATATATATGTGTGTGTGTGTATATATATATATATATATATATATATAAATATATATATATATATATATATATATATATATATATATATATATATATATATATATATATATATATATATATATATATATATACATATATATATTATATACACTGGTCCGAAGTAAGCAGCTCTCTTCATGCAGAGCTTTGTTGATTTAATGGACATTTGTAATCATACCAACTAGATTCACTGTTTTACAAACTCCAAAAGCAGAGAGTTCATCTTCAGAAGAAGTATTCACTCATACTGATTGGTATGAGGTTACTAGCAGAAGGACAAGTTGGTTTTCCTGTGTAGTCAAGTGGTGCCTCATCAAAGCAGCTTGGTAAGGAAATCATGAAAATAAACTGTTTGTAGCATGTGATGACTCTTCGCCATTTTTTCTTGTTTTTACCCAGAATTCTTCAATCATGTGGGGTGGTGGCACCATGTACAGTAAAGTGTAGCATTAGCTTATGTGCGGATGCTTTCTGAACAGAGAGTGAGCTGAAGTTTGGGTCTGTAGCTAATGTACCTCATACCAACACACTTCAAAAACCCTGAATCGTCCCTTTAAACACCTGCTTTATTTACCTGCGCAGTGATTGTATAAATTGCTCTGTCATGGAGACTTTTATCAGCGAGGCCGCCACCTCCTCATAATAATGTGTCATCCCTTAAACAGGGAATGTGGCACCTACAAATAAAACTACACATCTGACAGAGGCAGCGTCTCCTCGGTGAACAGGTTCACACACAAGCACGGCTTTTATGAATCATGACTCACATTCATTTCCTGTGAATGCGGCGATGGCAGACTCTCGGGGGTGCAGTTCGACTCTGAGCGGTTTCCTGGGAGCGCTCAGGTGGGTGCCGTGCCGGCCGAGCGCCCGCCACGACTCATTCACTTGTACATTGGGGGAAATAACAGGAGCAGATGTTCTCATTATTTCTACTCGGCCCGGGAGCTTCGGCAGCAGTCGGTGTTTTGGACCATTTTCAACAACCTCTCATTTTGTGGAGAATTGTGTCCGCTGTTCTCCTCGGTGCCCTGCCGCAGTTGATGACAGGAAGTGAGAGGAAAACATGTCTGAATGTGCCGCCGGGCTTCATGTGTGCCACAGAGGTGCTGTTTGTGCTGTTCAGGACATTCAGACACCAGCTGATAGATCTTAATGTGTTTGAGGAGAAGCTAAAGTGAAACGAGACACCTCAGACTTCCCATTAGGGAGGGGTATTTCATGTAACCTCACTATTATCACGTTTACATGAGAACTTTCATTCCCCTTTACTTCCAAATAAAACTTAAATCATCTTTAAAAAGATTAAAAATGAAAATTTAAGCACCTAATTCTGAATGAAAATAATAAATCGGAATAAAACTTAATTCCAAAGTAAGTGGCTGGTTTATTCTGATTTTCCAAATTAAATAATTCTTCCATCATATATATGTTTTTTCCACTTTAAATTAATTCCGGTCATTCTACGCATGCACGTTTCCTTTGTCCTGTGGCGATGATGCACAGGACGCTGATGGGAACAGGAAGGCCACCCGAAGCAAGCGTTGGACTCAAGCCAAGACAATTTAAATAAATGTGGATAGTTTTCATATCTTCTCTGGGCCACAACAGGAAACAGGAAATGCTCATCCTGCTTCGTGAACTTTTCTAATCTGCATGTTAATTTGTAAAACAGCTGTTAAAATGAAGGTGGTCTTTTGCCAAATGATGAATGAAGTTAAGCAAAACTTCACATTTTAATTAAGACGCTGTTGACGTGATTCTTGATGGATTTTCACAAAAAAAAATTTTTGTAGGTTTAAGTGCTTTTTGGTCCTCAACAAAGTACCCTGGAGACATGGTGAGACTGAAGCCAGAAATAAATGGATCCAAAACAGAAGAATTTATTTTAAAGTAGAGTCAGTCACTGGATAATCAGCCTGCTAAATATCTTTGCACAGCTGCATAGCTTCTCTGAAAACACTGAATTTACGTTTAATAAACACTAAGAGACCTTATCTCTCAAAGGCCTTGGTGTCAGACAGTAAATATTAGAGTTATTGTTTAATTCCATTGTTAAAGGGACTGTGAGGAGTTTCTAAGTAATTACAAAAAAGTCTCACTTTTAGATATATGCCTGATCGAAATACACACTTTAAGAAGAGTTTTATAGCATCAAAATAGGTTATCTATAAATGCTATTCCTTAGCTTCGCGGTTGAGTTGGACATGGCTGGACTGGCCTGGATACTCAACTTCGGGAACAAGACAATTAAAACTAGAGCAAATTTATATTTTTCAGACATGTCTTAGAGCACTGGACTGTAAGCAACGATATATAGCCGGCTACAAAACTACGATACTAAGTTTTCCAAAAATTGCTTGCTGTCACACATCAAAAACTACCGCTGCATAACTAGAAAGAGATACATTACCTCATCGCTTTGCATCCTGTAAGTTGTTGAAAAAGAAGTTGTAAAGCAATGCAGAGTTCTGAGGAAGGTCCGAGCTGCATTTATTAGCATCACAACAAACACACGCTTTGGCTTGGATTACGTCTTTTGGTGCGTTCCAGTTGTAGTCAGAAGTAGAAATTTTCGAGTTCCAAGAAGGAAACTGCAACTGGAACGTCCTCTCGCCACCCCTGAGTTGATAATTGAAGATGGATGCCCCCAGTGTGAACAGTTATTTAGCTCCTGTAATAATCAATTTATTTGCACTTCTGACTGGGGTGTGTCGCTCTAGATCAGCTGTATACATAGTATTGTTAGAATTATATTTACAAAAATGCTGCCATAGTGATAATCACATTCTTCATGTGATATTTGTGAACAACAACGCAGGGCATGTTAACAACAGCTATCAATAGCCTGGTAGATCGGCATGTTTTTTACAACTTACACTGGAATGCCGATAAGTCGGAGATTATGTCACTCCCAGTTCTGAGGTTACTGGAACGCAGCATTACGACAGTTGCCGCGCGTGCTCATGGGTAGCAGAGTCTTAATGTTGCCAGTAATAGATTCTCCTAATAGCACCTTTGAGAGTTCTAGCTGACCGAGTCTGCCTGGTTTGGTCACCTGAATTGTAGACTGAAGAACAAACTTGAGCAGATCACTTCAGCTGCTGTCAGAATAAACGGAAAACCACAAAAACACAAAGGTGGAGCCTCTGAGCGCTATCAAGCCCCTCTGGAGAATAAAGATGATTATAAAGTCATTCATCCTTGACCTCAGTGAATGACTGATGATGTCCAAACATGAACTGTTTTATACTTCTAGCATTTAGCTGCTCTCTGTCTGTGTTAATTACTGCATGAATGTGTGAGACTGAGATTTAAACCTGGAAAGAGAAAGGGAAACTTAGACTTATTTTATTCTTTCTATACAGCACAAATGAACTATTTGACTTTGTGATCTTCTAACAACAAAAATAAAAGATGAACTCATGAATTAAACTAATTTCTACATTTTTATGACTCCTTTAAAGCTTGTTTCATCTGATGGCCTACACCACCATGATCACTTTAAACCTTTGCAGTGTTTCACCTCCTCCTGGGGAACATAATGAAAAGCAGGTGAAGATATTCTCTGCATTAAATTTTTGGTCCATGGAGTGTTTTTACGTCCAAAGGAGGAAGCATGCTGGCTGAACTCTCAGATCCCTCCTGTTGCCACATCATTTTACTGCCTCCCTGGGGCTGAGCGCATGACACCCTGCAGAGAAAACTCATCCTGGAGCTATCTCTCCTTCTTTTCCAGTCATTACCCAGAATCCATGAGCAGAGGTGAGGGTGGGGATGTGGATCAGATGGTTTAAGAGGGACTCAGATGTGTGGCTCTTCTTGTAAAGGAAACACTGAAGCATTGAGGCAGTCCACAGTTTCATGAGAATGTGAATAGCTAATATGATCAAGAGGAAATGCACAAAATGGTCTTCAATTCTGAAAAACATGTTTTAACCTCGCTGAATTTTACACTTTTCCCGAGAACATGGAGTTAAAAAATATCCATTACATCACAAAGAGGCCTGCAGTTCCCCAGCGTTTGATACCGTCTTTGGTTATTTCTGTTTACTTGCTCCATGCAGCCTTATCAAAAATGATCAAATTATAATTATCCTCTGGTTTATGAATGAATGGATTTACTCTCTGTATCAAAAAGTGCTGAGACATAAAGTAACCCCACCATGAGAAATTGATTTGCCTCTAAGCAGGACAAAATACACAAAGCAAAAGTTTGTGTCACAAAGTGGATCATGGTTTGCAGAGCAGCAGCTCCCACCCACAACGTCTGATTGGCCTGTAATAAATGTGATTGATAGAACGATCGTCCAATCACCTGATGGATCTGCTGCTGATTATGATCACTCTACTTAGAAAATTTCCGTAGGCACAAATTAGATCAATATTTTTATTTTGGACTTTTTGGTGTTCAAAGTATCTGAGGGTTAAAATGAACTAAAAGTGTCTCAAATTTACATCAAACTCAAACATCTGGTTGACTGTCTCATATTTCCCGTCCCTACATGCTGAGCTGCATCCTTAAAGTGCTTCAGTCATATAACAGCCTGTTCCCCCTCATTGCACTTTCTGCCCTCCCGTCTAACAGCACCTTCAGATCAGACAAATCTCCACTCAGGCCTTCATCTTTATTCACAGCTTAGAGCAGGAGTGCAGGGAAACATCTCAACACAGCAACACCATGTTGGATCTCCTAAAACACACCATCCGGCCGCGCGAATGAGTGTTTGCAAACCTCATGTCCTCCCACTCAGTAAGCACCCGGAACACTCCAAAGTGTTTGCAGGATTGAATTAACGCCTGAGGCTTCATTAATGTGAGACATCAACAAGAGCTAAACAGCAGGCGGAGCTTTGATTGGAGCTGCTGCTGCTGTTTCCAGTCCCCACAAACATACTATCAGGAAGACCAATGAGCAGGCTGGGATTAGCGCTGACAGAAGCATAATTGGATTTTGGTTAATTGAATCAGGCAAACATGCTCCTGTCATAGTTTGATTTTAAGTTTGCTCCACGACACAGACTTTGATAATCCTCATAACTGAAGGCTACGTCCACATTGAAGTCAAAAGTGGCCTGAATCCGATTTTTTGGGTCAAATGTGACCTGTATCTGCTTTGTTTCTGACAGTGTGAACAGCTTAAATCACACTGAATCTGACATTTTCAGATCAGATTCAGGTCACTTTAAAATGTGGGACTGAATCAAACACGTATCCCATTTTCTTGAATTTGACCGCAGTCTGAACAGTCAGGTCACATTTATTTCAACTTCCTCGGCATTCTACAGCAGCAGTTTATCTCGGGTAAAAATTTTTCAAAGTCACTTCATGGACAGAACATAATCACAGCTATGGGCATGATTATTAAAAAGCTAAGCCAAAATAAAGCGTTTTCGTCGATTTTCCATCTACAAGCATTATCAAACAGTGCATAAAGGGAGGAGTGATGAGCGCTAGGGCGATCGACTGGCGTCTCCATTACACGCACAATAAACGATAATCGTGAATGAATCAAACGTTTGTATTATGACATCTAATAAAGTTAGTTTATTAACACTGCACTGCACTTTTTGAATGGATTAATCAGGCTAAAATAACAGTTTACAGGACGCAGTGACACTGATGGTCCACTGCTGTCCATCTCATCCGTGCGCATTTACACACTGCTGTATGTTTCTACGAGACAGCGTCAGTCAGCGAACAGTCTGCTCCTGTCTGATCTGCTCTCAGACAAACTAGGAAACATCAAAACAGGTGATTTTGCAAAGTTTTTGCCTAATGGCTCTGAGATGTTTGGCTCTCCAGCAGCGATCTGTCAGCGGCAGGGTTGGCGGGAAAGAGCGCCCAGCTTTAGGTTCATAAGAAATAACATATAACCATAATTACTTTAACAAGAGCTCACTCAAGGTGAGCTGCTGTAACATCAGGTTCTGTATTATGGGAACAAACTTCTCCAGCATTATGAAGCACAGTTTTGGTCTGTGTTTGTTGCCCCTCATCACACCGTGCTGTGCATGATATCATTAATCTTAAACTGAGCATGCTTGCCACTTCTGAAGCGTGAGCTGTTCACATCACAGTCTGCAGTCAGGCCACATTTACAGGTGTAATCTGAACAGCTAAACAAAAAAATCAGATTTGAGCAATAAATGGGAATTGAGCATTGAGGACTGCAGTGTGAATGTAGTCTAAAATCCATACCTGTTTGGAAAAACACCTCATCAATCCATCAGTTATTCTAAAAGTAAACATCCAGAAATTGTGCATGACCTTTGGGAAACATGGTTCAATCAATATTTCCAAAGAGTGATTGGTAATGGAAATAATCTGGTGATTGTTGGTGAAAAGCATTGTTGGTTCCACTGTGACAGGTTGAAAAACCTTCCTCCAACAGGCACAAATTAACAGATCTAGAGCCAGTTTATTGATTTTATTGGATTAAAATGCTTCTTAGTTGTTTTGTGTTGTGGATTATTATATTACAGATCTGAACAAAATTACACAAACCCACTTTTGGTCAGTTATGACAAAAATTTTGACATGTAATTTCACTCAAATACTATGAGTTGTGTCAAAAAAGAGTCTATCAACCATAACCACCACTGACCTGAAGATTGAAGCCCACTTTCTCTATGACTGTTATCTTCCTAAACTAATTGTTTCAAGAGTGACAGAGATCAGCTCTGCGTCAGTTCAGAAGTGACTGATTGTTTAACTATGTATTGAAGGGACCTTCCTCTGTTTTAGATGAAATAAAAGCACAAAACAGTGCAAGGTCATTGCACACTACACTGAACACAGTTACAACTTACTTTTCCAACACCAAGCCACTGTGTGTTGGCACTACTTTGGTTCACAGCAAAGCCAAAGAGTCCTTCTGTCAGCAGCATCCTTATCGACACACAATCTCATTTTCTTTTGCAAAGTATGCCATTATCACTGCATCCTAAACTAGAAAGCAAACCTGAGCTATGGTAGCTCACATATTGCTGTTACATCTATAAGCAACAGTTTCATGATAAAATTACCATCATAATATGATGAAACCCACACCTAGCACAATAGAGTTATGTTGATTTCATTGTTAGTTGGACAGTTCTTGAGTAAAAACTACTGTTCACCAATGGCAGTTATCTGGTCCACCACCAAAATCAAACACTTTTAAAGTGGGCCTTTACCAGCATCTCCTGAAAACTGCAGCAAAATCGAACCAGTCGGTTTTGTGTAAATCTAACAAAAACAAACAAACAAACAAACAAAAACATGAACTCGCTGGCAAAGGTGATAAAAACTTGCTAAGGTATTTAGACATGCTAAGTGCTAGGTCATTCAATATATCTCATTAGTCCATATGGGAAAGAGCCCATGTTTATGGAGGACAGAGCCTTAAATAGCATACAGTAGCTTGCAGTTGATTGGACATCAATCACATTCATTACAGGCCAATCAAACAGTATAGTACGCAGAAACTGCTGCTTTAGTTTAAAGGAGTGAACTAACTCACAAAAACATGCCATACATGGATTGAAAATGTTTTCTGTGGAGAAGTTTGTAGTGTTGTTGATTGTTTTTATTTTAAAAATAATAACAGATGGTCCAGATCTGATAAAACTGCTATATGATTGTTAGCATCTATGCTAAGCTCTATACTAGCAGTCACTTCCTGCTGTCATCTGTCTTGTAGCTCCACCTCTTCCTGCTCTGATTGGACTGTCCTGCTTTGAGTCGCTCACAGCTGTTAGCGATTGGATATTAAGGATGGATCTGCTTGCTTACAGACATCCAACTGGATCCAGCTCATCAAGATTATAGAAGTGCTCTAGACCACAAACCTCTGCCAAGGAATCTCTGACTTTGCCAAGTTATTATTGCAAATACTTCCATCTACAGTGTGATTTGATACAAAAAAATCCAGATTCTTAAATCTGAAATCTCTCACAATCCAAAAATGAAGACATGAAACTGATGTAAGGGAATTGCCCCACAATCACTTTACTTTCATTTGATACATTATTGGTCATTTGTATACAGACGACTGCACAGGGATCACTTTTTCAAATTATTATTTTATTTTCAGATTAAATCCCAAATCAGTCCATTTTTTAGAGACAGAGACGGGCATTAACAGAGGTTTGCAGTTTTCATTTTTTAAAATATGCAAATGCCACATAAGTTGAACCACTTATTACAGCTAAAGATTTTATTAATATGATCTTAGAGTGCTCTCCTGGCTGTACTCAGAAGAAATCCTTCTTTAATTTCAGATTTTAAAGTTTTAATCGAAGGTCTTCTTCTCAAACTTGAAACAGAGTTTACTTTTAATGATGTAAAAGCAGAAGAATCGTGCATAAACTCAGCACTTCAGCCTCCTCATGTGTAAAAATAACCACTCATGTCATTATCCCACAAATCTGAAACTAATTAGAAGATGAATTTAAAAGAAGAAACATTTAATTTAGCATTACTTTAGTCAGTAAATTGTTCTCATTAAGATCCTCTGGGCCTTTAATGAGCCTATAACTCCACTCTGTGTTTTCTGCAGCTTGATCTCCACGAGTCGACGCTCAAACACCAAACGGCCAAGCAGGGCTGATGAGCCTGCAGTGCAGCGTGGGTAATTAGGCGGCTCAGACTAATCAAGCATCACACGCCTCCTCCTCCTCCTCCTCCTGTCTTCACGGAGCAGCGGAGCAGATTAGCAGCTGGGTGGTTCTTTAATGTGTTGCAGTGAATCAAACCCAGAATGTTTTTCCATTTTTCAGCTGCCAGCTCTCATCATATCAAACACCTGAAGAATCAGCATTTAATGACGTTCGTTTGTCTCACAATGGCTGATCACCGCTCCAGAACGGCAATGGCGGCGTGATTGTCAACACTCAACGCTGTTTACTCCCTTCAGCCCTGATTGACGCAGACGGAGCAAACGCAAAATCAATAGTGAGGATACTCTGAAACTGAAAACAAATCAGGGGAACCATCAGGAGTAAGAAGCACTCGTCACCTATGAAATAAAACAAAATTCAATTTTAGATGCGAGGTTGAGACAAGCAGATGGTTGACCTTCCTCCTCATGTCCTCTAAATGGTTTAAATGGTTCAGCATTACAGGAGAGAATCAAAACGGAGACTGAGACGCTTATAAAGACCACAAGCAGATTTCAAAAATCTCTGCCTACATGCTGTTAAAGGTAAATCATGTTATTGGGACAAAACTCTGAAAGACTACTCAAATTTGGACTAAAGATTTTAACAAAATGATTCGATGATAGCCCACTGAGCTCAGTCTGCAGAGACACTGACCAATCAGTTTACTCTGAGGAGGCAGAGCCAAGAGCTGCAAGCCCGATAACAGCAAAGAGGGAGTGCCTGTACACAACTCATGGAGATCAGCATGGATGCAACCTGCTTTAGGAGAGGTTTTATTAGACCTGGACCAAACATTTCTCAAAGGAAAAGATTTTGTTCTTCTCAAAACAGCTTTTATCAAGTGTTTGATGAGTGAACAGATTTTCCTTTGAGTTAACTCCTTAGTAGAAGCTCCTTGCATTATCCTCAGACTGAGAGAACTGACTGAATCACAACTGGCTTGCCTTCTTGTCCCTTCTCTCCATTTGGCCAAAGATATAGGCCTACGTAATATTTAGACTAGGCCTAACCAAGATGTGGGACAAGCCTACACCAGGTTTAGGATAGGCCTTTAAGAGTATTATTCCAATTTATCCTGCCGGACTGCCTGATCATGGCAAAATTTGACATTCACAATTGTTTTGTGATTGAGATCACAATGATGAACACGCAGATTTTAAACATCCACATGCTATCATTGAATGTTTATGCAGCACATAATCATTGAAGAATGGGCAGGGATGATAACTTTAATCATAACTTTATTTGTACAGCACCTTTAAAACCAGATATTAAAGGGATTTATCAGACAGAAAAAAGGCAGAACTCTGGTAACAGTAAATCAATGATCAGGTCAAACAGAGACTAAGAGTCAAACGAGAGGCCTAGAAGGAAGTGTGAATCAAACAACAAAGGGAAGTAAAATGGTAAACTGGAGACAATGGGTGTTCTATATACATATACTACATTAGTGCTGGTTTAAATGTTAACATATATGAAAGGTAAATGGACTTGAGCTTATACAGAGCTTTTCTAGTCTTTGACACATTCACACCCATGTAAACAGTGATGGTTGTATGAATGATATATAATATATATATATATATATATATATATATATATATATATATATATATATATATATATATATATATATATATATATATATATATATATATAAATATATATATATATACTGTGAACTTTACTGGGATCCACATTCAAGATTTCCTGCTGCTTAAAAGAAGGTTTTTTCTTGCCGCCATGATGGAGGGATTCATGATTGGCTATATGGATTTATGTTGGGTGTTGGATGTGTATATTTGTATATATATATATATATCTGTAAATGTGTATTATACATATGTATATATGTATCCATGCATATATGTACGTATATTAGGGGTGGGCATATGGATCTTAATATCGATAGTATCGATACCAAGCTGAGTATTGGTATCGGATCGATACTAGTGTGATGAGATCAATACTGCAGTTTCTCTTATTCGTTACTTTACTTTCCTCCTTTCCAACCACCGCTTCTAAATGGCGCACCTCTCTCCCTCTATGTCAACATGTTACTGTTCCTGAACATAAACCTATGAATCTGTTGTTAATATGGAAACAGAGCCAAAAGGGCAACCCAAGAGAAAGCCAAAGGTTAAGGTTAACTGTAGTTTACACTTTATTTGTGCAATGGAAGGTATTTTTTGTTGTGATGTTGACTTTGTTATATTTAAATATTTTTTTACACTGCTGATTTTTGCACTTGTGATTTTTTTCTTAAACGTGGAATAATTTATTACTTTTATACAGTTAAAATTTTGTTCTATTGTTGTGGTTCATTAATAAAAAGCATTTTTATTGCCTAAAATTTTTGTGCTGTGTTTTATCATAATCATAATCAACCAACTCAAGGCAAAATTACAAAATTATTCAATGATCATTAAATTTCATGTAAAAAGTATTGTTACTGGTATCGGCGATACTAGCCCTGTATTTATTTGGTATCGGATCGATACCAAAATTCCCAGTATTGCCCACCCCTAACGTATATCCGTAAAATAAAGAGCTTTATGCTCTATTGTAAAGTGTCTTGAGATAACACTTGTTATGAATTGGCGCTACACAAATAAAGATTTGTTTGTAGCCGTTTTCAATATACCATGACGTATGTTGAAGTGCCAAATGTGAAGAGTTCCTGACCATCTTGCTTTCCCAGTGTTCTGTCATTGAACAGTCACAAAGATATTTTTACTTTCTTATTTCTAACAGCAGCTCCTTAGACTTTACAAATTCCTCTTCTTTTTTCTCTGGTGGCTGTTGAAGAGTTGTTGCTGTTGGCAATAACGTTCAATAATAATCAGTGCATCTTGGGTCTTGTTGTTGTCAAACTCTGCATCACTTACAATTTTGGGGATGTGCACAGCCAGCCAAAAATCAGCTGCGTGGACATCAAGCAAAAACAGGCTGTAGAGGTAGGAGGCAGGTCGTTGCTACAGAAAGAAGACCCTGTCAGCAGCTGATAGAGCAGATGTCAGTCAACACATCCATACATACACATGAAATGGTGTAATAGTGATGAAGTCTACAGATTCAACAGAAACTGCATGTTTAGTGTGATTACTGCTAAAATTCAGTGTGTGTGTTTGCATTAGTGAAGCCAGTATGCCCCTGCGCAGCAGTGTGAGTCACAGATGTAACTTGAATAGCTTTTGGACAACAATGGCGCTCTTTGGCATGGTGGATGAAGATATATCAGTGTCGTACATACAGAATCCCCGTCAGCAAACACATTCACTGTCAGCTCAGCTCTGCACACAGGAATCTGTGACAGGATGAAAAATATACAGATAAGATGATGTGCAGGTTTTCAGCTGCAGCTCAGGCTCTTTAAGGAGATCCCCCCCTCAGGATGAAAGCCGAGAGCTGTATTATCCCCTGTGGAGGCTGCTGGGGCTCTGACAGGATTTCCTCCAACAGCCCGGCATGAGAGAAAAGGCGGTCGATTCGTAAGGGTACAGAGGAAGCTGGGAAAGCATCACCTCTGCTGGGGAGCCAAAAGTCCTCACATGAGACCTGTGGAGGCAAACAGAGGGGGGGAGTAGAGGCGTTAAGTCAGCACAGGACAGTAGTTTAGATCGTTTTGACCAGCTGATCTAACTCAGCAATTTGTACCACGATGTGACAGAAAAACAGCCTTGTAGAGCAGACAGACCTGCCTGATTCTGAAATTCTGCATGTTCGTCTTGCCAACCTCCGTTGTCCAATGACTTCATTCGGCTAAATGCTTAATGGACCAATCAGGAAAGAGAGGCGGGAGCTGTGAACGTAACAACAGGGAGTGACTGCATGTTTGAAAACAATGGCAGCTTCTGGCGCGGTCTCAATAGCTGCGTTTTTTTAAAAATTATTATTAGAAATGGGCTCAGTTTGTTCTTTGAAAGAGGAGCAAAGAATGTCCTTTAAAGTTTTTCTTCTGAGACATTTTTTTGCACTCCACTGCTGGAAAACTGGGAGAGATGCCGAAATCCTAGATAGATCTGCCAGTTAGCCTGTGGTTGTCATGGTTACTCAGAGATACTTGGTGAAATCTACTCTCCTCAGAAGTTTACTGGGAAAACTTGGTAGGGATTGTCTTTGATGAGGTTCATGACACATGTAAGTGTTATGCCTAAGCCACACATTCCCGTTTCTCATGGCGATTGTGCATGACTGTAAACAATTGACGAGGCTGGTGTGGTCGCTATGATACGGGATGAAATGACTGTCTCACCCCTGGACACACCCCGTTAATACACCGTCAGTAGTGTTTCTACAACACTTCGGGGACGGTCTTCCCGCTCCAGTTAGGTTAACACAGCGATATGAGGAGGATTACTTTAATTTCCATTCCACTGACACGACGTCAGCCCAGCTCGAGCTCAGTTTGCGTCACGTAAGCCCCGACTGACCCCCTTCGCTTGCACCGTCTTTAACTGGACACAGTCGGGGCGCAAATGGATACACCCTTGTCAGTCGTCCTAATAAAGCTGTCAGGATTGAGCCACAATCAGCCCGACTGAGCTCTGTACATGCCACCCTAATACCGTTCACATTAGGACTGCATTAGGCTTCCATCCCGCTATACTGAGAGCGGCGATTCTCCACGACAGTTTTGAACAGTTCAAAACTGTCGAGACCCTTCCACGTTCCCCGCCGTTCATCCACGACTATACAAGGTTGATCCAGGCCAAGTAGCGCATGCACCACGACCAAAGCACGTTTTATCAGGATTATGACAATCGTGCACAATTGCCATGAGAAACAGGAATGTGTGACAAGGGCTTTACACGATACATCTGTTTGGTATAATTTAATAAAAGACGATAGCCTAAGGTAGTTCAAGTCAATGGCATTTAGGTTTGCTTCATTTGCAGCATTGCTTGATGTAGACTGGTCTGTGATGAGTATGACGAGCCCAGCGGTTATCCAATCACAGGCTACTGATGTGTTTTAAGGTTCTGCCTCTGAAAACTTTTTTAAAAGGCCCTTTCCAAGATGGATTAGTGAAATATACCCGTGGTGAATATATGGAACTATTCATCTGGCTTGTTAGGTTAGTGGAAAAATGTGACGGGCTAAATGTTTTCTTTAAGTCAAATGAGAGCTCGCAGTGATTGTTCTGGTAGTTCAAAGTGTTTTGGAGTGTTAAACCAGTTCGGACCAAGATTTCAAATTCAACTGTAGGACTTTCAGAACAAACACCAGCCATACTTCACAAGGTGTTCTCACTCATTTTTCATATTGAATTTGAAAAAAAGTGATTTGGTAGTGACAGCGCTTTGCCATCCCTTGCTGCCACTTTGCAAGCGAGGAACTGGGCTGAAACATTGTTACAATTAGAACACTTTTTTCCCCCTAAAACTACAAGGATTGATTGCAGACAAGTAAAAAAAAAAAGACAGATGTATTGGGCCGAAGATACATTTTGCCTTCTATCAGTTTGGATTATTGCACCTCCCATGTCTTGAGGCTCTTGTCTTATGCAGGTGGCCTAGGTTTGAGTTCAATCTCTGGTCAATGTGATACGAGAACCAGCATCTTTGTAGCTCTGTTTCTCAATGAGATCTCACACACAATATATCTGTAAAACTGATATTGCAAACCAAAAGATGATTTTTCCCCTCCAGAGTGACAACATCAGATTAAATGACAAGGAACGGTGTAATGTACTTTTCAACAAAGCTATTTAAAGCCTGCTGATGCGTTAAGTCAATGTAGTTAACATTAGCACCAAGTTTGTTAGCTTGATGCTAACAAATAATAGAAAATCCCATATACATGCTACCAAAAATTAGCACTGCTTTTGAAGATAGTTAACCTAGAAATACAATTGATCTGAAGGATTGCCAGTGGTCAAGTACTTTGAATTAATGCGCCTTTCATGTTTTGTGTGGTTGTCATGGTTGGAGTTCAGTTTCTGGTACATGCAACATTAGAAAAAGCTTTTTTTTGTTTTAGTTTTGATGCTCATTAAGACGTCACACAACTGCTTAGTATAACCAAATTTAAAGATGAAAAAATGATGTCAGGTTATGCATAACTAAATGATTTGATGTAGTTTAAAAAGCTCTATAAAGCCTTCTTACAACCTACATCAATTTGTTTAACATAAACAACAAGTTTGTTAGCTTGATGCTAATGCAAAAGGGAAAATACTAACAATAACTAGCATTGCTTTAAAAAGGTTATTTACCTTGTGTTATTACTGGTTTGAGGTGGTTGCTGTCAGCTGAATGGTTCAAATCAGTGCACTTTTCAAGTTTCTATGCTCCTTTCTTGCAAAGACAGGCTGGGTTTGCGTCCAGCCCATTGTCCATGTGCCATAAGTGCTTTTTAGCTTTTTAGCTTTGCTGAAACCTTACACGCAATTGTTGTGTAAAAGAAACATAACATGATATATCACCCTATAGGATTATAACATCAGATTAAAAGTCTTGTAATGCTAAGATATTCTCCTCAACAAAACTTTACAAAGCCTGCTTTCAAGCCGCATCAATGTTCAACATGAGCAACAAGTTTGCTAACTTGATGCTAACACATAATGGAAAATCACATATACATGCTAACAAAAACAGCATTGCTATTGAAGATAATTTACTTTGATTTATGATTGATCAAAGGAGGTTTCCAGTGGAAGAGTGGTGTTAATTTTTATGTTTTGAGGCTCAGGTCTTGTGCAGGTTGCCTGGGTTAAAGTTTAGCTCAGGTTTGAATGCATGCATGACAAAACATGCAGTGAGATTCAGGGGAACACAGTGATGACAGCAAGATCAGGCCTGCCCACAGCACACATGCAACCTGGTGTGAAAGCATAGGTGTAGTTTGATATCTGTTTTCCTCTATTCAAAAACATACTGTGATCAACTTGGTAAACATTTCCTTCATGTTTGCTGTTAGAAATAATTTAAAAAGCAGTTTTATCTTTTGTGACTGACTGCATTACAGTCACCTCATCTCCATCCCATCATGTGTTCTGTCAGTCCTGACTGAAGCTGCAGCTCGTCACAGATCAGCTCTGTGTGTTTTCTGTCCCATACATGTTTATCCAATCCTGGTCTGATAACACCGCAGAATATTAGAACAGGCCCGCCGCCTGTATGTGGAGATAAGGAGCTGCAAACCAGGGTTACGACGAGGAGCCGAATGTCAAACTGTCACAGCTGTGATGAGTCAGAGTGGAGTCACAGTGTCACTGTGACATTTCACCACAGAGGAGGAGGGGTGGGGTAGCGCGGTGGCCTTGTCTGTTGGGGTCAAGAATTAGGACCATTTGCATCATCATCTCACAAACTGCAGCAAGGCAGAGAAAAATAAACCACTACTGGCATCATTTTTACATTTTCAATCCACTCACAACCACACAAATCGTAGACCAACTCCCAATGAGGTTCACTTTGGTCATGGAGAGTATTTCTTTGATCACTCACAGCAGTTTTAGACAAGCAACAACATCTGGAGTCAAAAATTAAAGGGGTCGAAAAACTGCACTTCCTAAAGTTTTCACTTGAGGCTGTCCTCTAAAAGAACCAAAAGTCAGTATGTTTCAGTGTGATTCATTGTAACAGAAAGATTAAAAAAGGATTGTTCAAAAGTATATTATCAAAAAACCCACACATCACTTGCTTTAGGGAAATATGGCTTTATATTTTCAATTTTCTGTTTATTTTTACAGTTTCTGCAGTTTACTGTTTTGTTTGCAGTTTGTGCTTGTAGTCTTAAAGCTCTGACTTGATAAGATGCTTGCGGAGATTAAAACAGGCATGCAACAGGCGTGAAATGAACCTCAGATAAGTTTGAACCTTCTAAAGGCCATTTCAAATAAAACATGCTTTAGCAGGACACATTTTAGCTCCAGCTTGCAGTGCCACAGCTTTTGCACCAGTACAGTGTACATTTTAGGACATCCTCAGTCTCAGGAAAACCTTTGTCATTTCTCAGACCAAACAGCCTCAGAAAAACCTCCCTCAGACCAAACGGCCTCAGATAATACGGCCTCAGAAAAAACTCCCTCAGTTAATACGGCCACAGGCTTCAGAATAAAAGTCATCAGACAAAACAACGTCAAATTAAACTGCCTCAACCAAAACGAGGTCAGATAAAACGGCCTCAAAATGAAGCCATCAGACAAAACACTGGAAAAACAGACTCAAACAAAACAGCATCAGGTCGTAACAATATCAAAACCATCGTAATATCATAAATGTTAAATCGTCTTGAGACGGCATTCAGCTAAAAATCAGCCACTGGTAAACTTCCCGTTTTCAAAATAAAAGCTTCTTTTATTATCTCCTTTTAGTCCTTTAACGCTTTTGTAAATTGGGTTCTTGTTTTGGAGCCAAGCCAAGTTTCTTCGATGGCATAATGGCGCGCATAACGGAATGTCCGAAAATGTTGAAATGAAATTTGTATCTGTGCTTTTTTTGGCTCAAATGACCACACTTTGGTATTCTACGTGGTGACTTTCTCACCTGAAATGCTCTCTGAACTTTCAAATGTGGCGAATCAACAGAGGTATTTGATAGCCTGGCGTGCTTTTTGTCGTCTGAGGTTTGAAATGCATCATGGGAAACTTAGTAGTATGCTATAGTTTGAACGGTTGACATTCTAATAATACTTATAGTAAGTAGTATACAGTATATACACATGAGTATGTAGTATGTAGTACGTTTGTATGCCATTTCGGACATACATAATATAATAATGTCTATGGTACCGACTTTTGATGACGTCACGCGCACTTCCGGTCTCTTGAAAATAATGTTCAGTTGGATGTTACGACCTGATGCTGTTTTATTTGAGTCTGTTTTTCCAGTGTTTTGTCTGATGGCTTTCCTTCTGAGCCCGTTTTATCTGACGTCGTTTTGGTTGAGGAAGTTTAATTTGACGTCGTTTTGTCTGATGACTTTTATTTTGAAGCCCGAGGCCGTATTATCTGAGGGAGTTTTTTCTGAGGCCGTATTATCTGAGGGAGGTTTACCTTAAGCCGTTTGGTCTGAGGAATGACAGAGGTTTTCCTGAGACTGAGGATGTCCTAAAATGTACACCGTACACCAGACACGTGTGCTGCATGTTGACTTTATCTCCTTGCTGTCACAGTTCTATCTCTTCTCATTAATATTAGTTTTTTCACTGCTTTTTAAAACTCAAATGTAAGAAAAAGGAAGAGCCAAATGTCCTGTGTTTTAACACTTAAACTCAGAAAAGAACGTTTAAGAGGAATCCCAATAAAACCTCCTTTGAAGTGACTTAAATTATTACAAAACGGACCCAGGAAAACTTCTAAATAACTGTTTTCTTCATGACAAGCCCCAGTTGCTTTTACCCAGCATCAATCTCTGCCAAGGACATCAAACCAAAACAGGAAATTAAGCACTTAAAGTTTCCAATGAGATTATGTTTTTGTTGTCTGCCCATTAGTAAGATAACTCAAAGTTCTGATCAGATTTAAAGACATTTTCAGGGAATGCTGGTCATGACATGAGGAAGCAGTGATTAGATCGTGCTGGATGGCTGGATTTTTTTTCTCAGGATCTTTGTGAGAGTGACTCTGCTGCAGCAGCTGATTACGCTCACCTGTGGTCACTCAGCTAATCAAGCTCTCTTCAAAAGCCTGGTCTGAAGTCCACCACACTGCCTGGTAATTTCCTGTGGTAGAGTATAGCTCTACACTTTGTGTTTTCCAGTGTAATCAAGAAATTTGAATCCCTTTTGTTTCAGTTCTCTGAGGGTGCCTTGCTGCTTCTTCAGCTTTGAAGACTGCCTCACCTGAACCCTTTCTCCACAGCCTTCATAGTTTTGTTTTGACAATAAATGTTAGTTCTGAAAATTCACCTAGCTCCACCTTTGCTTTGGGGTCCATTTTGAGTCAACCCAATAACTGCAGCTAAAGTGCGATACACACACACACACACAGATCATCGGGCTGTTTTTGTCCCAACTTTCCCCCTTCCGTCCAATGAAACCAAACACCTGATTATCTTGTGTCTTGAAAGATTATCCTATAAGACACAGACAAAAAATCTCTCCAGATTTACAAAATCCTTACATGTGGACGCTTCAAAGGGATAATTGCTGGTGGAAGGACATGTAGGCTGTGCTGTGTTGCAAAATAGCGCCCAATCAGAGCAGCTTGGTAGTGGGAAATTAAGAGGATGTAAACAAAGTGTAGTGTGTGTGATGACTTCGCTCTGTTTGAGGCTTGTGTCCTCCCATAATTCTTTTACTTACGCAGAGTTTCACACTTTTACAGCATTTATAGCATTTGCTTCTGTCCTTGGATTTTCTGAACAGAGAGCGAACTGAGCTGTGACACTGTGGCACATGTTCAGTATAATTGACCTCACACAACCAGACTTGAAAAAACCTGAACTATCCCTTTGAAGTCTTCCAGTTGGCCACTGTAGTTGCCTCAGCAAAGGTAATTGCTCCTGAGCTTATAGGTACAAAGTTCCTGATGATATTTAGTTGCTTTTAGACTTCAAAACTGTTCCTCAAATGTCTGTTAAGATTAATATCTGTGTTGCCGGCTGCTCCCGCTCATAACTATGCTGCTCACATTACAATAGTAATCTGGTCTTTGTCTTGTGCTGATGTGCGACCTTGTTGGTCTTGCATAGAGATGTAAGCTGCTGTTTTTGAGGAAACACAGGGTACGCCTAAATAAAACATGAGGTCACTGAAGGCCTTGTGGTCACGTCCACTCCATCGTGTGCTATCTGGATTTAAATCTGGGCCTGTGGCATTTCTCCAGCATATCATTTCTCACTGGTCTCCCACCTCCTGTGCCTCCTGAGTAAAGGCACCAAAGCCTCAAAAATCTTTTAAATTAAGTCTAACAAATTGTCAAAGTGCAGGCCGTGTGACATCTGAAGCAGAAGTTAGAAGGAATCCAAAAGTTTTAATGGACAGGAAATAAATAAGGAAGAGATAGTGTCTAAGACAAATTGGTTTTCTATAATTAACACACAGCCTGAGTGGTCTTGGATACACTGCATTAAAACAGCCAGCGTTAAATCCTGCCACAGATCTCTCAGATTAGGAGTCATTGCCGGGGATTTGTGTGGCAGTATGGCTGCAGATAAGAGTGACTTAAATGAGCAGACAGAGGGAGTGTTTGACACGAGGACAGACTCCGACGTGGTCTGCATCAGTAATACAGGGCACAGCAGGGGGCTGATGTCTCTGTTTGCTCATTTAGGAATCAGCTGATTAATAAACAGACACGCTTTTATTCGAAGACAATGACACTAATGTGCATTTTACACTACAATGTAAAAAGGTTGTTGTAAATTTCACAGTGAATAACTGGCAGCGAGATGCCAGTATGTTACTGTGAATGTCTTCACAGTAGCATACAGTTGTTTACACCCCCCAGCAGAATTTCTGATTATTTGGCCTTTTCTCAGAAAATATGAATGATAACACAAAAACCTTTCTGTCACTCATGGTTAGTGGTTGGGTGAAGACATTTATTGAAAAAAAGATCAGTTTACTCTTTTTAAATCCTAATGACAACAGAAACTTCAATATTGATCCTGTTCAAAAGTTTACACCCCCTGGCAGTTTTGGCCTGATAACATACACAAAATTTGACACAAATGGGTTTGAATGTCTACTAAAGGTAACCATCCTCACCTGTGATCTATTAGCTTGTATTCACAGTGTGTGTTTAAAAGCTCAGTTTCTGAGCTCCTGACAGACACGTGCATCTTTCACTCAGTGCTGCGTTGAAATTTCTGTGTCATGGGTAAAGCAAAAGAATTGTCAAAGGATCTGCGAGAAAAGGTAATCCAACTGTATAAAACAGGAAAAGAATTTAAAAAGATATCCAAGGAACTGAGGATACCAAGAAGCACTGTTAAAACTCTAATTAAGAAGTGGAGAGAGAGAGATTCGGTTGAAACCAAATCACAGTCAGGCAGACCAACAAAAATTTCAGCTCCAACTGCAAGGAAAATTGTTCGAGATGCAAAGAAAAAAACTCAAATAACTTCAGCTGAAATACAGGACTCTGAAAAAAATTGGGGTGGATGTTTCAAGATCCACAATAAGGAGACACTTGAAGAAACATGGGCTGCATGGTCGGGTCACCAGAAGAAAGACATTTCTACGCAAATGCCACAAAATATCCCGCTTACAATACGTCAAACAGCACAGAGAAAAGCCTCAAAACTTCTGGAACAAAGTCATTTGGAGTGATGAGACCAAAATTGAACTTTTTAGCCACAACCATAAACGTTACATTTGGAGAGGAGTCAACAAGGCCCATGATGAAAGGTACACCATTCCTTCTGTGAAACACGGAGGTGGATCACTGATGTTTTAAGGATGCGTGAGCTACAAAGGCACAGGAAAATTGGTCAAAATTGATGGAAGGATGAATGCAGCATGTTGTCAGAAAATACTGGTGGAAAATTTACAGTCATCGGCCCAGAAGCTGCGCATGGGACGTTCTTGGATGTTCCAACATGACAATGATCCAAAACACAAGGCCAAATCAACCTGCCATTGGCTACAGCAGAATAAAGTGAAGGTTTTAAAGTGGCCATCTCAGTCTCCTGACCTCAATATCATTGAGCCACTCTGGGGAGATCTCAAACGTGCAGCTAATGCAAGACAACCAAAGAATTTACAGGAGCTGGAGGCTTTTTGCCAAGAGGAATGGGCAGTTTTACCATCTGAGAAAATAAAGACCCTCATCCACAACTACCACAAAAGACTTCAAGCTGTTATTGATGTTAAAGGGGGAAATACAAGGTATTAAAAACTGGGGGGTGTAAACTTTTGAACAGGGTCAATTTTGAAGTTTCTGTTGTCATTCTGATTTAAAAAGAGTAAACTTATCTTTTTTTCAATAAATGTCTTCACCCAACCACTAACCATGAGTGACAGAAAGGTTTTTGTGTTACCATTCATATTTTCTGAGAAAAGGCCAAAAAATCAGAAATTCTGCTGGGGGGTGTAAACTTTTGGGCACAACTGTATGTCTATTTTAATTTATAGCATTAGTCTGCTTTTTCTATAACTTTTACAACTATTTTTTTATTCAAGGGATCAATACTGTCTTTCAATTTACAGCATAATAACTGCATTTGAAAAGCAGCATCCGTACTTTTTTTTATTTACAGTATTACCATTGTTTAGTTTTTAAATGTATTATAAATTACAGTGAACTTGCTGTATTTTAATTTATATTTCTATATCAAACTATTTTACTGATCATTTATTAGGAAGATATAAAATGTACAAGGATTTTTTTTATCAAATAAAACACTTCACTCAAATATTTGTTTAACTCAAAAATATGAAACATTTATTTAATATTCTTACCTACAATTGGTAAATTTTTTTGGGGAAAATTCCTTTAATCTATTACCCACTTCAGTAACTTAAACCATAGACATTTTACAGTTGGTAACTGTAGATTTTATGGTTAAATAGTGCTAATTTTACAAAAAAAATGTTTTCCCCACAATCACTCATTTACAGTAATTAATACTGAATATGTACAATATTGTATTTTTTTTTAAGCCAGGTACCTGTAGACATTACAGCAAAGTATACATTTACAAAAATCAGTTACAGTGGAGTTCAGGTGTGTTTTATACTTGCAGTAAAATCTACAGTCATACTTTTTTATTGCTCAGACATTAGCCTGCTGCGGTTCTACAGCCCTGTGATTGGCTGGCACTAGTTTAAGTTTTATTCAACATTTTTCATTGACTGGACTGAGAACCAAGTCACACAGCACAACAGAGAGCTGATACTTAAGTATTTTTCTGCTATTAACGGTGATTAAATATGTTTTAACCAGAGAAAATATGACTAACAGAAAGAGAAGGAGATGTGATCGTACTGGGAAAAAGACGAGTAGAGTCTGGCAGGTTCGCCAACAGAGGGGTGTTGGGATCCATGTGCTCTAAGGCCGCGTTTACACGGTGCCAAAAACGGTCAAATCCGATAAGATTTCGTTGCGTTTTGGCCTTGCGTTTAGATGAGAACGTGTTGCGTTTTGTCCGTAAACAGACTTTTGAAAACGCTCTCCACAGTGGAGAGTTTTCAAAACGCTCCTCCATCCATCGCTTGTACAGACAAAAAAGTCCTGCGTCTTCATACGTCTACTCGCCATTGTTATTTATAAAAAATACATCTGCTTCTTCTCCTTCTTTAAAGGCTGTCTAAACCGGAAAGCATTAGTGTGCATGCGCATGATTTAACGGCGCCACTTCAGTACAACTCCACATCGCCAAATACTGGCCTGGCATGGCCACTACATCATTGTGACTTGTCCTCTTGGAGTCATATGAAAGCAGATCGTTTTCACGGCGTCCTCATGTAAACGGAACCCTCTGATAAGGACAATGAGATCCTGCTCTGCTTTGCAGCCTTGCTCCCTCTTTCCTGAGCCATGGAGTGAAGGGGACACAGGTCCTCTCTCTCAAATCTTTCTCAGTCTATAGAAGAGACATAGAACCTCTCCAGTCTTTTCTCAGGAATACACCTCAAGACTTTTTCCACAGTCCTGCTCAGCGCAGACTGTAGCACCAAGTAAGCGACGCAAGAGTCAGCTTAAGAAACAGAAGTTCCAGTCCAAACGACAAAAAGCAACACAACAAAGTTAGCATCAAGCTGCTAACTCAAGCGACAAAGGAGCAACCAGTGGACTTCAGAGCCAGGAGCTGGAGGGACAGACCGGCCTGGGACCCACTAGGAAACCACCAAACCTGCAGAACTGGACTTTGCAGGGCAGAACCAAAAAGGACACCTTTTCCTTCCATGGACTTGGTAATATAACTGGGCCTTACAGAGTTTAGCATAGCACGGCTAAGCACAGGACTATTCGGTTTTACAATCCCTGCATTGATTTATTGAATATGTTCTTAGAGCTTTAAGCTATAGCTAACTGCTACTTATTTTAACATTACCACTTCATGTAGAGACATCAAACTAACACAAAGAGACCATTTCTAACCTCCACCACTCTCCATGAGGTCCTGGTTGTAAATGCCTTTGAGCCATGCAGTGTTAAGACACCATTGAGTGGCAGCCATCTTGCCTTTGTCTGTTACACACACGCACACACCCTCACACACACTTATGCATAGGGTTTTGTTAGGTATTGAATGTTTTCATGTTTTGTTTTTCAATAAATGATTTTGAACACAAAGTCCGTTGCTGGTCTGTTAATGTTGTATAAGAATGAATCTTGCCAACCTCTTCTCTGCAGAACTCCAAATCCTTCAACTTTGACTGACAATGCTTTAGGTGACTTTGTTTTTTTTTATTAAGTTAATTATAAATCATGGTTCCAAGTTAATAGTCAGTAACCCTAATGAGACAGACTTAATAAATTGACTTTCATTTCCCTTTATGGGTGGTGCCTCGAGGTTTAATGTAAATTAAATCCCATTAATAAATTCAAATATTTTTTTCTGATAGCCAATATTATTAAGTGACACAGTGAAAGTTGTCCACTGATCATAAAGCACAACAGAGGCATCACCTGGAGATGATGGTGAAACTCCATGTGGGCAGTGACTGTGGAAACATCCACCATGTTGATCATGGATCAAGAAGGCAGACACATGTTGCTGTGAGATAGACCTGATCCATTTGAACATGTGAATACACGTGTGAAGACGTGATATAGTATATTATTGAATGTAGATAAAGCTTTAAGACAAGTGACAAAGACCATACAGTCCTTTGTGAATATTCACAGAGGTTATTCATCCTCGTCATTTATCCTTGCAGCACGTTCAAGTTGCCTATAGCTTATTTTTAATCAATGGATGGAGTGCAGATTAAAACCTTCCCTCTCGTCTATGTTATAGCTTTAATTTTGTCCAAATGACCTACAATAATTAACAACCACTCTAGCAGCTCTTTCAGGTTTGCAGTTTCCTTTGACTTGGTGAACCCGCGGCACTTCATCTGAACTCTAAATCCCTCTTCGGACTGATCTGCCCTCTTTAAAGCATCCTGAGGGACTTCAGATCTGTTGAAAACTCTGCCCGGAGCTTCATCTCTAATTTGATTGATGGTTCTGCTGATGGTTAGCTGTCTGCTTCCATCAGCAGCACAGACCTGCTGCACTGCTGGTCGTGAATATAAAACGTCTCTCGACCTTCCAAAAACTTCTCTCCACCTCTGTGAGACACGCATGGAGGGTGACAGGATCTCACACGTGTTCGATTCCGTTGGAGTGTGAGCTCAGCGTTTTCGGCAGAGTTTCAGGGGTAGCGTTGAGCCGTGCAGGAGCGTCTTTGAAATGTAAAGTATGACAGGCACTTCCCTCAGCGGAGAGCGTCCCACAGTGTGGATCCACCTGGAGTTTGTTTCTTCCTCTCAAAGACTGTCTGGGTGAATCACATCGCTCCAGAGGTCTAAGCCCCTCAGGAGCGCCTTCACTCCAGCAGCACTCCAGTTTTCCCGTTAGCAATGTTTGAACCGCAGTGCTTCCTGCCCCTCAGGACCTCACTGTGCTGAGTACACCTGCCGAGTGAATGGCTTTATTGATTTTCAAAGACAGATTGATGAAATACAGTGCGGATAATCAACTGTCCTGGCAGCTCCCTGAAAGCTCCCCTTGAGAAAGTTTGCTTAAAAACACAAAGTTTTCCTCGCTGGAGAAAACAAGACAGATTGAGTTTCAAGGATGTGCGGGAACTTTAGAAGAAGTTTGGAGCTCTAAAACTTTTCCTGCTCATTCTTTAAGAGCAGATCATTTGGAGAGTTTGACGGAGCTCATCGAAGGAACGAGAGATCGTGGTGAATCTGGGGAAGGAGAAATGTTGAAGCAGCTCCAGGCAAAACAGTCACTAATGCTACAACAGCTCTGAGAGAAAAAGCTGTATGAATATTATTCTCTCATTCTCCTCACTTTTTCTCCTACTTTACTTCACGGGCTGGCCTCTTTATTAGGTACACTTTGCCATCAGAGCTGCCTCAGTTCTCAATGGCATAGATTCAACAAGGTGAAATGTACAAAAAGCGTTAGGGTGAGTGCTGCAAGTCAAAGCAGGGAGTGCAAAAAAGACAGTCAATTAAAATTAGTATGGCACTTTTCATAGGGAAAATGTAGCACCAAGTTCTTCATGTGGAGAAAAACAACATGAAACATGCAAGACCAACATAGCTAACTAGAGCAAACAAACCTACACACGTGGCAAAGGGTGCATCTCAAAGCTCTAAAGTTTCATCCTCGCCTCCTCCATTTGCGTCGTTCACTTGCGTCTTAGTCCCGCCCACCAGAGATGCAGAGATGCAAGGAAATGAAGAGAGGAGAGAGGGAATGAGGAGATTCATTTTAAGAGCAATGAGACGTCCTCTCCTCTTGAGCGTCACATGAAGCGACGTCTTTTAGTGATGACGGCGGCACGGCTGGATAGACTGGTCTGAGCGCACAGGAGAAACTGAATTAAGGAAAATAATGTAAACTCCAGGGTGCTCGTTTTTTACACCAATTTAACATAAATATGTACATGAATGAAAAAGAAAACCATCCCGTTTCCCAGGCCCAGAATGATAGTTCTTACTTGTTAAATTGCGGCCACTGTGTTCATAAATAATGTTTTTTTTCTGCACTAAGCACTTAAACCCCCATCTCTGCGCATTTATATATAAAAAAATGTAAAGGCCTGAGATAACAATGTACAATTCACTACTTTCTCTCCTTATTTATGCTTGGTTATATCAGGAACTACATAAAACATGCTTTTCGTTAATGTACACTATAATCTGCCTGACCATGGGGTATATTGGGTGCTGATATTTGTCAATAAGCATCTCTTTTTTTTTCAAAATCTGACAATGCTTTTTAAGTGTTTTTTCAAAAGAATTATTTAAAAAAATTAACTCATGAAACTGGCCTCAACAAAAATGATGATACCCCTACGAAAGATTGAAAATGATTTGACCATAAAAACAAAAACAAGGAAAAGTAACTATATTAAAGACTTGATGAAACAGAACTGTTGTTTCCTCACTCCATCAAAAGATCATGAGAAACACTGAAGGTAATGATAAACACCAAAACATAAGAGTTATCGTAAAAACAACAGTAGTAAGGAACTACAGTAAAAGAATGGAGGACCATATTAAATAAGCTCCATCTATAAACCAGAAAACAGAGTGTGAAAATGAAACACAAAGAAATTTGACACTAAAAACTCAGCTAAAAAAACGTATTTAATAAAAACTAAAGTTTATAATTAAAAAATAGTCAAAGGTGAGACTAAAAAGCTCAGTCTTGAGTTTGCTCAATAAACTGCCACCCTGCTTCACCCTCAGGTCTTCAGGTCGGCTGGTCCACAGACTGAGGCAGTGATAATCAAAGTTGACCTGACATGTCTTTGTTCAGACTTTTGGAAAAACTAACACCTGAAAAGCTGAGGGCTCTCACAGGCTGACAAAAGCAAATCAGATAAATAGGCAAGACCATTGCGAGATTCAAAGACTAATAAATTAACCTTAAAAGTCATGTCTCCAGGCTCTTGCACACCAGACATGATCAACAGAAAATAAAAAATCATAAATTCTCACTTTTAGATCAGTTAAACTGGTTTTGATAGCAGTTGATCTAGATAATGCTGTATTAAACCAGCTCTCTCCAGTTTATGATCATTATAGATGTTAATGGTATGAGATCCCTCTATACATGGTTGTCGTTGAGTATACCTCCATAATAAGTACCTTTTCAACATGATGACCCTTCTGAAAATGAGGTGCCACATCTTTTTTTGTTGTCATATATTTGTATTTATTATAAATATGGGGTTGTTTACAGATGGGATTCCATAAATCCTTCCACACCCAATCCCCTCACATTGCAACAGGAAGGGTACAGTTAAATAGAAAATAAATAAATAGTAAATAAATACACATCGACATGAACATTTGCATGTCGGTGGTATGTATGTCTGTATGTATGTATGTATGTATGTATGTATGTACAATATTGTATGTATGTATATATGCATACATATATATTCATAAGCAGTGTTGGGCACTTTACTTTAAAAAAGTAATTAGTTATAGTTACTAGTTACTTTCCCAAAAAAGTAATTGAATTAATAGCAGAAAAAATCCTTCATAAATGTAATTAGTTACCAGGTAAAGTAATTGAAGCACTACTTTTTTAAAAAAAGCTTTTGCTGCTTGAACTGTGTCTCTCTCTGCAGTACGTTTCAAGGGCGGCGCACCGCGCAGCTCTGTGTTGGTGAAGTGCCGGCACGTGCCAAGGCGCTGGAGATTTTCTTGAGGTCTATTTTCTGCACGGCTGCTTCCAAACCCCGTAAATTCACTGTCATTAAGAAAGTATCAGACAGGAAGTCAACGTGCGGAGTATCCAGAAGTTTCAAAATAAAACACAATGCACGGACTCTCGAACGTAAATTTGCAATTCTTTGTCACTATGTCAAAACCGAAGGCACGAGTATCAGGTCAGCAGTCCGTCAGAGGGTCCCAGAGGCAACACGACACCATGGACGAAGTAAAGTGAATCATAGCGGTACAGAAGAAATATATGACATTGTATACTTGACACCAAACAAGGACGCAAGGATATAAAAAATATAGGCGGAGAGAAGTTGAATAAATCAGAAAGCTGTGTGGTTGAGACCAGCAAAAGGACCTTAGAGAAGCAAAGTGAGGTGTTTATTTCATTTCTCAGTCCATTACATGCCTCTAGCGACATCGCTAGTCTCATTCGAGCCTGTGGCTCTCCGGGGATCAGCCCTCCCCCTACAGCGCTGCATGCCGCGGTGCTCCTTGGCACGCTGCTTTCAGTGGGGTTTGTCTGTCAGAGCAAGACTGCCGCGGAATTTGGGGGTGAGGCAGGTCAGGAACAGCTGCTTGACATTGGTGCAAAGTAACGCCCCACATTTCACTGTCAGTAACGATAACGACGTTGTAACGCATAAAAAAGTAATTCATTGGATTACCCATTACTGGGAAAACATAACGGTGTTAGTAACGCCGTTATGTTTTCCGTTTCCATATATGGTTATTGATTATTTTATTAATTGTGATTTAGTGATTAAATTCATTTAAAACAGGACGTGAAATAATTGACTTTTAATACCTAATGGAGAGGGAGTGGGATTAAATAAGTTTGTACTTCTTCCCACTCTTTTTCGAGCATGTAGGTGAAATCAATCGCTGTCATTTTTCAACTGAGGGGACTTTATTAATTTTGTATTGGTATTTTGCTACATTTGTACAAATGTAATATTTGGCATTTATTTATTGCATGTTCGAAATAAACTAGTACTACTACTACTACAACATTATATGCACTCATACACATATAAACACATGCACGTAAATCAATTTTAATTTCCAAATTTTTCACAATTTCAAAATTCATCATCCCCAAAAGAGTTCTGTCTGCCTCATCCTTTGTGAGCAAGAAAATTATCCCATATCTCATTAAAAGCCCTTCAGTTCTTCAAATTAGGCTATAGGATTGTTTTGCAGTGGATATAAAATGAAAATTCATTCAAATGCAGATATCAAGGCAATTTTAACAAATCTGATATTATATTCAAAAGGTAAAGGTAGTATGAAATCATCTCCTGGTAACCACATCTTAACAGAGAGATGAAGACAGATTTATGATCTGGGCATCCATAAGTTAGACACCATCATAAATTCTTCTTTCGTTCATTTTGTCTCTGAGCACCATGTGAGTTTTTCCCTTCTCCTGAGATCAGATCTGTGCTCAGAGGGACATGTTTGAAGTCTGTCAAAATGTAAGAGAGGAACCAAAGAAGATCTGAGACAACTGAGTGAAGAAGACCTGCTCTGGTCAGAGGAGGTGGACATTTTCCCAGGTTTATCTTGGCAGTGAAAAGGTTAACTGTCTGCAGGTTATGAACTTTCAGGCTGACACACTCATGTCCAGATCATCAGTATTTCTGCTCTATTTCTCCTGATACATCAGGCTCTGTGTGTGTGTGCTTGTGTTGGTATGTATTTGTGCAGTGAACATGCTGTACCACACAAGCGTGCAGAGATAGGATGTCATGAAAAGGTCACGCTGGTGGCTGTAGGCCACTTTAATTTGTAATCCCCATCATGATACAGAAACATCTTCATCCTTGTTTCCAGAGGTTAGACTTACACTTTGATGTCTTCCTCCAAAATGCTCCTGTGTTATCAGAGGAACACCTGACATCCCGAGGGATTTGATTATTTTCAGGAGTATTTAAGGCACCACGGAGCCAAACGAGTGAGCAACAGACATCGCTGTTCTAAATTATTTCACAAGGTATAATCAGGCTGCAGGTAACTGTGGCAACGGTGTTAATGCTTCATGAAACCATCCAGTAGCTCCACAAGGTCAGCATGACAAATGGAAACAGAGTCCCTGCTCTTGCCCTCTTCAGAAAAAGGAACATCTGCTCTGCAGAGTAAAGCAGTGAACACTCATAAAGATTACTGGGCTGTTTTTGTCCAGACTTTCCCCCTGCCCAACCAAGGATGGCAACTCCAGATTATCTTCTGTCTTGTAAGATTATCCTGTGGTCTGAGTAGGAATGAGAATCAAAGAATCAGTTCAAGTTGAGAATAATTAACAGCTCCATCAAAGTATCAATATCATGAATCTTTTTGCTAATCAATTCCCTTATCAATTCGTTCCACTGACAGGGTTCATAAGTGTCAGAATTGTGGCTTAACTTTTTACCAAAGCTGCCTACTGCACAACCTTAAGTGACTGGAAACATCAGCAACTTGCAGAAGCAGTTATCTATGCTGTGTCGTGTCTACAGGCCAACATTTGACCACACAGAAAATCTGCAGGAATCAATAAGGGAATCATTTAAGACTTGGATCAATTAGAAGGATCATTAACAGCACTGGTATCAACAAAATCGTATCAATTCTAGGGGTGAAACGAAATTTCGTGCCACAAAATTTTGGGAAACAAAAAATGGCGAAATAAAATTCAAAGACGCTCAAAGGACAAAATAAACCCTCCTCGCCTCCCGTAGCAAAACACTCGCTGCAATACTGAGGAGGACGAAGTGGGGGAATTAGCTGATGCTCTTTCGTCAAATAAATCAGTTGTGTGGACCTATTTTGGCGTCCCATGTTAAAGATGAGAGAGCAGTGCGAAGATTGCGGACAAAACAACAACCGTGTGCAAAATATGCTGCTACAGTTCGCCGTATACTTCGACGAGAACAACTAGACCTGAACTAGTGGCAGCGGCTGTATTGTGATGTCTGTCGGACGTAAAAATAAAGGTGACTCCGGCTTGCGAATACCTGCTTTTATTTAACAGTCATTGTGGGCTGTGACCACGCCAACTACAACTTTAATTCACAAACAAAACAGTGAGTAGTAATCTCTAGACCTCCTGCTAACGGCTCTCTCCCTCCTCGCTAAAACCAAAACACATACACTCTCTCCCCTTCTGAACTCTGACCCGCTCGCCCCACCTTCCTGGTCCATTCACTGACCATCAATCCATAGGAAACATTAAAATCCACATTGAACACATAACAAACAGTAGAACTTCTACACGTTTGTGTAAGTCTGCATAAAAAACAATACATGATTTTTGCATCTACTGTTTTTGTTGACAGAATTTGATCATACTTGAAGATCAGAAGTATATGCACTGTTATAGGCTAAATATTATAGTTCACAGTTCAGTCCGAAATATTAAAACTTGTTCAATATTTTATTCTTGCTCCAAAATTTTCAGAAATTTTTCTGTGGGGAAAGCAAACGGGCCCTGATTCATGACTCAATTCTGGAATGAAGTCAGGTGAGCTGACTGAGGAACAAGGAAGCAGGCAAAAAAAAAACAAGAATGGCTAACCTGAAACATCAAGTCAGCTGGACCTCAGAAATGGAGGACCAGCTCACATGTTCATGCTGTCTCCAGGACCATCGTCTTTTATTTGTCTATAAAAAATAGTCCCAAGACCACCATGATTCCCTTTTCTTGTATGTCCTCTTCCATGTTATGTGTGTGTGCTGTGTTGAGATTATCAGAGCTCAACACACACAGAATGATCAAAACTGTTCAGTGCCTGATTTTTCTCTTCATGTGGAGTCTCTAACAGATAATAAAATCCTTGGGTGTATCCCATTTTAACACAATGACACGTCTTAAAACATAAGCGTTAATGGTTAAGTCAATTAACCTTCATGTTAAAGCTAGGGTCAGTAATTTTGGAAAACTAGCATGAATTTGAATGTAGTATCTCCTCAGGGCTCCGCCTAGCCCCTCACGCCTCTCCGCCAAAATGACCTCCGCTCACATGCACGGGCGCCGCTGATTCACAACCAGAGGACTGATACACCTCCAAACCCCCAGCACAACGTTTATGTTTTACAGGACACTAAGTTGTGTCTCAGTCAGCAGTAAGAAAACACCAAAACATTATCATAGTAAAGTGAAAAAAAACAAACATGTTGATCGGGGTATAGGTAGTTCCTCTGCCATTCTGCACATAGCTGTCAAGTCTCCCATGTTGGCCATGAAACTACCGTATTTTAGGTATTTTATCCTCTTTCCCGATGTCCTCTTGTATTAGTATTCTCCTGTAAATCTCCAGATAGAATAATAAAAACATTCCTCAGCCCCTCCAAACTGAACTCTGTCTCTAGCCTGAATGGGGCGGTAATGCTCCAAATTGATGGATGCCAACCGTCGTAAAACCGAAGAAGAAGAAAAAAGCCTCGGGAGAACGTCCACCTGCAGCAGCCTGGGTGGCAGCTGTCATGAGATTAGAGCAGCAGAACAAACCAAGAAATAACAAAGTGTTTATTTTAGATTTCTTGTGCACCTGTCTTAAAATTTGAGGGATACTGGAGCTTAGTTGGGGTTGTGGGACGGCTCGTAGCGGGCTTCTCTTATTTTCAGACAAAACTTGAAAGGTAAGCATTCTCCAGCGGACTTGGATCCCTCACAGCTTGGCTTCACGCACAGAGTCTGTACACGCCGGCAAAATGTACGCGCAGGAGGCGGGCAGAATGGGACGAGACTTGATTGGTTTAAAATGTGGGCAACAAAGATTTTATTGGTTGCTGTTTTCTCTGTTTTACTCCTGCTGTGGAAAACAAATATTTCTTGCTCTCTTTTGAGAACACGTTATGAATTGATTGCCATCATGAAGATCATTTTAACCAGTATTACAAAAAGTGTATCTATATCAGATTACCAAATCTAGCTTTAAAGGGCAACTTCGGTATTTTTCAACCTGGGTCCTATTGCCCCAAGTGTATGTGTGTATACGATTGACGGGTACAACTCGTTTTAAAATTGGCTCAGTATATATATATATATATATATATATATATATATATATATATATATATATATATATATATATATATATATATATATATATATATATATATATATCTCTAATTAGCATTGTAAGCATTGCGTTTTCCTTCACGTCCTCTGACATGTGTGACGTCATCTGTGAGCTTGTTGCCGGAAGAAAACAGAGGAGCCATGCAGCGTGCCGCTCAGAGTGGAGCTGCTTGTCCCGGAGGACAGTTGGAAGTTTTACTACATCAGTATCATGGCTGAATATTTACCAGATTTCGAGAGTGAAGACGAGCCTTTTCATTACGACGGCCACCCGTATTTATTTGAGCCAGAGTATACGGACGAGGAGCTGCTACAAACTCAAGAGCTAACGAGGATAACAAGAGAGGGCCAACGAGCAGACGAGTGTGAAGCAGCGGCTGCACGAACGCGAATTTCTGAGGACTGGTGGTGCTCCTGTGGTTGCTGTGACTCTATGCCCACAGAGGAAGAATGTCTGTGTTGTAACGAGTGGGACCTGTTGCCCAATATTAAGTGGTCTCGATGTGTCGTGGGATGATACAGAAAGTACCCGGCTGTGTAACTACATTAGAGGATCTCCCCCTCTGATCAACAGGGCAGTGCTGGATACCTTTTTCATGTACCCAAAATAAATTGGAGGCGACAAAACCACAGGGACCAAATGGTCAACTATCCATAAAGTAAGTATAACTAATATGTCTTTATGCATACAATACATATAAGTATTGTATGTGTTGTGTAAGTGTTTATAATTCGCCACAGACCGGTTGCGATCGCCGGTGCTAGCTCTCTAATTAGCATTGTAACACGGTAGGCCACAAGTCTGTACTGGCTGGACGAGAGGAAAAAGTGAAGAGGATTTAGGGCAACAGTAAATGTGTGTGTCAGAGACAAATCTAGAGCGTTCGTGCAGCCGCTGCTTCACCCTCGTCTGCTCGTTGGCCCTCTGTTGCTATCCTCGTTAGCTCTTGAGTTTGTAGCAGCTCCTCGTCCGTATACTCTGGCTCAAATAAATACGGGTGGCCGTCGTAATGAAAAGGCTCGTCTTCACTCTCGAAATCTGGTAAATATTCAGCCATGATACCGATGCAGTAAAACTTCCAACTGTCCTCCGGGATAAGCAGCTCCACTATGAGCGGCGCGCTGCATTGCTCCTCTGCTTTCTTCCGGCAACAAGCTCACAGATGACGTCACACAGGTCAGAGGACGTGAAGGAAAACGCAATGCTTACAATGCTAATTAGAGAGCTAGCACCGGCGATCGCAACCGGTCTGTGGCGAAATAAACACTTTTAATGCTCAAACTTATCACGGGATGCAGTTGCCCCCTATCTAACCCGGCTGCTGGCTGCATCCGCTCCCTTGATACTGAGCCAATTTTAAAACGACTTGTACCCGTCAATCGTATACACACATACACTTGGGGCAATAGGACCCAGTTTGAAAAATACCGAAGTTGCCCTTTAAGCTCTAGGTTTTGTTGGGGTGCATTCTACATTTGAATTGAATAAGTACATCCGAATTCTAAACATATTTTCCTTCCTGCAGTGACTCTGAATTGTTGTAAATTAGCTTATGTACATATATATATATATATACATATATATATATATATATATATATATATATATATATATATATATATATATATATATCAGACTTCATTATTCTAACACATTTTCTTGTATTTTTTTGTCAAATCAATTTAACCAGCCTTTCAGTGCGATGCAGACAGAAGCTGATAAAAAACACATTTGTTAATGAACAGGGGATGTACTGTGAATCTTTCTCGAATAAAAATCAGTTCTGAATCAAATCATAAACTTTTGGGTGAATTCAGCCCCTAATGCTTTGGTCCATCTTCATCCAAACTTCACAGTTTATCCTAAAAGAAAAAATTGGGTCACTATTTCTCATGTAGGAGGCCAGAGCCATATTCCTGGAGGATCTTGGGCATGCAGCCTGTTATTATCATGGCAATCCAGGTTTAGTGGAGACACCATCTCAGCATTAAATACTGCTTTTTATACCAGAGAATCCTTTCTAATCCATTTATCTTGGCTCTTAAACACCCCTCTGGTCCTGTCCTTTTCAATGTGCTGATATTAATCTCCATTACCATAGGGGGGGTCGGTTTCCTCTCTGAGATGATCAGCTATTCTTTCAGCATCATATGGGAGGAACCTGCAGCTCATGTTTGAAGCTCCTAAATCTTTTATTAAAGACGTTTTATGTTTCATGTTCTCGAGTTTTATTGTAAGTCTTCCATCCATGCTCTGCTGGCTCCCATTGTAAAAAAAGCATTTTATTAGTGGCCGTAAATTCCACATATCATCCATAATGATGGTGCAGAAAAGGGATTTATATGTAAATCCAGAAAGGATGAACTGAGTGGCCTTACAGTCGGTACCAACACATTCTTCTCAGTCTAAATATTGTCCTTACCTTGTATGGCTGATCGAGAAGCCGAGTGATAAATATGCATCACTTCCTTCTCCGCCTCCTCCATACGTGCTCCACTCTGGTGTTTGTGCAGCCGGGGCGTGTGTGACCCACGCAGCAGGTGGTGGGGCGGTTTGTCACCATCATTACAGACGATAAATATTTAAATCGTCTCTCCGCCTCCTTGCCTGCGGGGGAACATTTACTGTGTGTGGGAACAAGAGCCTATTTACAAAGCTGACTGCTCGGCTCACCGGGATCTGGCAGAGCGAGTCGGGGGGGGGGGGGGGGGGGGGCTTACTGCTCACAGACAGGTGGGCTTCAGTGTGTACGTGATGATTCCCTGAGGAGGGGGTTAAAAAGCAGCCAGATTTGATTATTCCCTCATTCCAACAAACTGCACAACAGCTGACAGAGACGTGCTCTTCGCCTGTTAAGTGATCACAGATTGATCTGAGAATTAGATTTCCAGGCAGAGATGCTTTCGTCCTGAGCGACCTTGAAAACACCTGAGTCTGCCTGTGTGGCTGAATGAACAAGCATGGAGGAAAAGAGAGAGGAATGATGGTGAGAAGCTTTCAAGGCTGAAATATCAAAGAACTGCAGAGAATTGAGGAAAACAGGGGAAACATCCACTGCAGAGAATTTAAGGTCAAATCAAAATGTTAAAGAGACTGTGCGGAGTTTCTAAGTAATTACAAAAAAGTCTCACTTTTAGATATATGCCTGATTGAAATACACACTTTAAGATGAGTTTTATAGCATCAAAATAGGTTATATATAAATACTATTCCTTAGCCTTCCGCTCGGGTCGGACAGGGCTGGACTGGCCTGGTAATCAACTTCGGGAACAAGACAGTTCTAACTAGAGCGGATTTAAATTATTCGGACACGTCTTAGAGCACCAGGCTGTAAGTAGCAATATATAGCCGGCTACAAAACTACGATACTAAGTTTCCCAAAAATTGCTTGTTGTCACACATCAAAAACTACCGCTACGTTACTAGAAAGAGATACATTACCTTATGCTTTGCATCCTGTAAGTTGTTGAAAAACGAAGTTGTAAAGCAGTGCAGAGTTCTGAGGAAGGTCCGAGCTGCAGTTATTAGCATCACAACAAACGCACGCTTTGGCTCGGGGCGTTCCAGTTGTAGTCAGAAGTAGGAATTTCCGGGTTCCGAGTAGGAAACTGCAACTGGAACGCCAGCGGGGGCGTTGATTCAAAGGGTCCAGCAACCTTGTCCTAGCTCAGACCTCACATAGTCTCTATAGTCCGATAAGATGACTCTACAGCCTTGAGAGAGAGAGTTTCTGATCCAGAGCAAAGTTCACAGGATGAGGGAGTGGAGGGGGGATCGAAGTTTTGGGGCATTTCTACATGCATTAGATGAGTCTTTCCTTTTTTCTAACAGACATAGTTGTCATTTTTATACCCAGCACTCATTCTGGTGAAATGCAAAAGGAACACATTTACCAGAATAAAATGTACACTGTTTCAAAACCTTGCAGCTAAATGTCACATCTGTGATCAAGTACATTCATCTTGCAAATCTCCAAGCTGGAACCATTGAGCTTAATATGCAGAGGCACTAACCAATCAGTGCCCTTAAGGAGGAAGAGGCAGAGCTACTGTGACAATGTCACCTCATATATAAAACCAAAAAGAAAAAAACTAGGACAGTGCATCATAATATTTTGAAAGCTCAAGTTCTCTTGTCCTTGTGGTTCCCTTTTATTCCCTGTAAAAGAAAAAAGGAGGCATGTGGGTCCAAATATTTAACTTTTTTCACAAGCAAAGTTTATGGTGAGTGGCTGGTGAAGAGGAAAAAGGTGAAGCGCAACATCAGAAAAAAAAAAGACTGAACTTACCAAGGGGCCATGGATTGAAAAAGTATTAACATTGCTTCTAAAGAAAGTGAAGTTAATAAGGCGGATTGTCTTGGTGCACACCACATCTATCGTAATTTAATTTAAGTTCAACTTATCGAGACACCCAATCTCCCTCTCCCTCACCAAGATACCAGGTCCCTTGGTGTTTTAAATTGTGATATCTGGACCTCTCAAACCCCTGTCCTGATGCAGATTCCTGTTGATTGACTTTTTCTTTGTAAGAACATTAAAGCCTTGGTGGTCAGCAGAAGTCTCTTATTCTACACCAGAAACAGGAAAAAAACTTTCACGACAGTTTGGTGTCAGAAGCAGGATCCCTCAGGCAATCATTTGGGACAGAGCCATCCAGTGTAAAAAAAAAAAAAAATCCAGTCTCCAACCTCAAATCCTCTTCTGAGATGCGAAAACAGACCACATACATCCCAGATTGTTGCTGCTGGGATTTCATGAACTCCATTTCAGTGAAATTCATCTTGTATGCACTGAAGTATTGAAAATTAAAATTTTCTTTTTCAATTTGGGTTTTTGATTTGGTACAGTTCTCATTTCTTATGATATCCACAACTGATCTGCTTTTAATCACTTGTAGCATAAATAAAGCGATCTTTACAGAGAACTGTGTTGTATTAGTCATGCACAACCTCTTCATTTGGGGGAATGGGGCGTATTTTGCTGAGATTGGCTCTCAAGGGGTACCTATTGTAGATATAATGATGGAAATATGGGGATAAAAAGTCTAAAATATTTAAATGTCTTGACAACAGAACTTGGATCCCTAATTGTAGGATCCCTCAGTTTAAAAAAAAAATCAATATTAGAAGAAAAGCAGAGAGGACTGACAAACTGATAGCTCTTTCTCGATTCTGTGGGTTGTGTTGCATGGCCCTTTTTAAGTTGATGCTGTGATTTTTCTGTTAGTTCATCAGCTTGCCAACAAACTTACCCCATCACAGCACACCCTAAACGAGACTCTGATGATGTTTTTTCTTCCATGATCATGTGGCAGCATACCTCCACAGAGACTCCTTTTCTGGACCAAAGACACACAAGTAACTCCAAATCGAAATTTCACAAAGAGGTAAGGGATCCTTTTGAAAACCCAAATCCCTGTTGCTGTGTGTTGTTGGAGGTCTGGGGAACTAGAGTCCCAAAGAAGTTGACACCATCCAATTTGTGAGGGTTTACTGTGTGGTCATGAAAGGGGGTTTAGGAAAAAATCATGAATAACTCTTGAGAAATGTTTTAGGATGGCGTTACGAGAGAGTGAATTGTGGTACCAACGGGGGTTTTGAACAATATTGCAACACGAAAAATTGAAAGGATTGAAAAGAGTTCTGCTTTGCTCAGTAAAATCGAAGCCTCATTTAAGCACGACAAAGGAGCCCATTGAGATCCATTTTTTTGTACTTCTATTTTTTTAGGTATACTAGTCCTTTTGTGGTCAACCTCCTTTTTGTGCAGTGTGTGTGTGTTTTTGGCAGCATTCCTCAGGACTGAAAAATGGAGAGACTAATGAGGATGTACTGGAATGAACAAAAAAAATCTATTTCATAAGCCAATGACTTCAAGTTTATTTCTAGGTTTAAATCAGACTCATCTTTTCTTACAGTTTTTTTTATTATTTGGTGAAGAACTCAATTTTTAGGGCTCTGATTCAGAATTATTTTTGATGTAAAAAGGGATTATTATATTTGATATTGAGTGGATCAGAAGATGGCTGTGCAGGCAGACTTTGTTGAAATGGGACAACAGCTATAAATCCGGCATGTGATGTTTTGAAAGGTAATAACCTGTTTCCCAGATTAAAAGAGTGAATATATCCTGTATAACCTTGGCTCATAATCAGGCGGCTGGGCCACCAACAAAAGGCCTTTGAATAAGATGATTTAAACTGCCTCGATCTATTTGGTTTGACTGAATAAATAATTAAAATTAAATAAGGGGACCACCTCTGTAAATACATTTTGAATATCTTTCTGGGGTATCCAGACTCTGCTGTTTGGGTTGGTCTTTATATTAAATCACTGATTTCTCTTTACTTTACAGCGTGTGTGTGTGTGTGTGTGTGTGTGTGTGTGTTTGTAAGTCTGCGTGTATATAATCTTGGATTGAGTGCCATTTAATTATGCCTCCCACACAGCAGCAAAGACCCACATGAATGTACATAAATACAGAAAATCCTCTTTGCTGAGGAAACAATGAAGCCTCATCCTGATGCAGACACGGAGTGCCGTGTTTGTTTCCATCTGTTTGAATATCATCTCCACTTCAGTGGAGCCAAACAGATGTTGAAGCTCTAACTCAAACTGTGACTTGATTCTTAAGCTAATGATCTACCAGATAAACAGATCTGAGCTGCAGCTCCTTAAGCCAGACTCTGGTCTCTGTAGCAGACTGTATGTTCAGTCTCACTGTCAATGACTCAGTTTGAGGTTTGGGGACGTGCTGTGATTGAAGATCAGTTCACTGTACCTGTAGACAGGGATACAGGGATATGCAGCTCAAGGTCATTGTGTGATTGTGAGTCTCTTAAGAAAAAGAGATTGTCTGGCAGCACAAACGTTCACCATGATTCAGGGATCAACCAGTCACAGGGAGTCGTATGTCAAAGGCCAAAGGAAGCAGGCCTGATATAGTTATGTTTTATTAAGTATGTTTTTTGCTCAGTTTAAACCATGTCTCTTGCCAGTCATTAGTTTAGACCTATTGTTTCTCTTGTTTCTTGTGTTTGCTGTTTTATTTTGAAGTTCCTCCATTTCATTTTGAGTGCTTGTCCCCCCCCCCCGTGTTGATTATTCCCCAGAGTAAGGCTACTTTTACATGGATACTCCTGACCTAAAGACGCAAAGATTTTTCCTTTGTGTTTTAGAATTCTTCTGAGAGAATCAGAGACGAGTTAATCCGCTGTAGTGTGCATGCCGGTTCAGCAGATACCGGTGTAGGTCTGCAGAGAGGCAGCGCTGCTACAGTACATGTACGAAGAAGAAAAACTTTTCACAAACAACAATGGCCAATAGACGCACAGAGACACAGGAGTTTCTTTTCTGGACAACAAATCAGTTTGGACAACAAATCTGTCTGGATGGTTTTGACTGGATCACAAACCGAGCACGGTAAGACGCTCACACGTTACTCGGCTAATGGCCGAAGCGGTTGTTGTTCCTGGTATGCGCGCGCAGCCTTCATCTGAAAAAGTACTGTGCATGCGGTGACGACGGCGTTCCACCCTGAAACGCACCAATGCGGGTTTACATGCGGCTGCATGGAGAGCTTTTTGGAAACTTTCCACCCTGGAGCTTATTTTCAAAAGTGTCCATTTTCAACAAGTTTCCATGTAGACGCAAGGCCAAAACGCAATGAAAACATATCGGATTTCGGCACCATGTAAACGTTCCCTAAGTCTTCAGCACCTCCACTGTTTCCCAGAGTTTGTAGTTTGTCTGTTTCGGCTAAACTTTTTCATGACTTTGATTTCTACTTTGGGTTTTCCTCTAGTGTTTTCTTTCTTTGTAAATAGCTTGTTTGATTTGATCTTTGTTAGAGATCATGTTTTCCAAGATGGCCCCGTGGATGGCAGCCTCGACACGTCGCTCTCTAGGATTTTGTGTGTTCTTGTTTTTTATTCTCCTTGTGTTTGGACACTCTAATCCAATCACTTTCAGCAGGGACGCCCTGCTAACCATCAGGGAGTCCTCTCTGGTCACCCTTTCAACATTCTACACTAACCCTGAGAGCTTTTTGGAACTTTCGATCAGAGGAGCAGTAGCTCTGTATGGGACGTGGAGGAGACGCAGGGAAGGTTAACAGGCCGGCGCTCCCATCCATCCACATGGCGAACCTCGGCTCTCTGCCTAATAAAATGGACGAGCTGCTTCTCCTCAACAAATCTAATAAGGATTTTTCCTGCTCTGCTGCCCTCTGCTTCACCGAAACCTGGCTTAGTGAAGCCGTACCTGACGCTGCGCTACATCTGCAGGGCTTCTCCCTCCTCCACGTGGACCGCATTATGGAGCTTTTGAGCAAATCAAAGGGCAACCAAATATGCTTCTACATTAATGAAGGTTGGTGCACGTCTGTCACAGTTCTGTCTGTACACCACAGCCCAAATCTGGAGTCCTTTTTCATAAACTGTAAGCCGTTTTATTCATCACAGAGTTTTCCTCCTTCATCATGGCTGGAGTTTACATCCCCCCCCAAGCCAACATGAGTGATGTGCTGCAGAGTCTTGCTGAACAATTAAACAGCTTTGAAGCTGAACACCTGGATGCACTCTGTATTATCATGGGGTCATTAGTAGAGCAAAATTAAATCATGAACTCCCAAAATATAAACGGCACATCAGCTGTCCCACCAGAGGCAGCAACTCATTGGACCACTGTTACACGTCATTGAAGGAGCATACCACTCTGTTCCCCGGGCAGCTTTGGGACACTCTGACCACTGTTTGGTCCGTCTCATCCCCACTTACAGGCAAAAACTAAAATCTGCAAAGCCTGTGGTGAAGACTGTGAGGAAATGGACCAATGAGGCAAAGCAGAAATTACAGGCCTGCTTTGACTGCACAGACTGGAGTGTCTTTGGAGCTGCAAATGACAACCTGGATGACCCGACAGACACTGTGACAGCCTACATCAGTTTCTGTGAGGACATATGTGTACCAACCAAAACTTTTAGGACATTCAACAATAACAAGCTATGGTTCACCGCCAGACTGCGCCAGCTCCGCCATGCCAAGGAGGAGGCTTACAGGAGTGGGGACAGGGCCCTGTACAGGCAGGCCAGAAACTCACTGAACAGGGAGATCAGAGTAGCAAAGAGGAGCTACTCTGAGAAGCTGAAGGACCAGTTTGCAGCTAACGACCCTGCTTCAGTGTGGAGGGGCCTGGAAGACATTACCAGCTACAGGAGACGCCCTGCCCACGTCGAGGCAAACAAAGACCTGGCCAAAGACCTTGATGACTTTTACTGCAGGTTTGAGGGGGACAACTTCACACCCCTCAACCATCCAAGCCCACCTCTCACCCAGACCAGCACAACAACTGCAACCCTCGTCACATTCAGAGTGTGTGAATAGGAGCTAAGCCAGCTGTTCCAGAAACAGAAAACCAGGAAGGCACCAGGCCCAGATGGAGTGTCACCCTCCTGTCTTAAGTCTGTGCTGACCAGCTGGCTCCAATCTTCACCATCAGTCCCTAAGAAACTCTCCATCACAGGACTGACTACAGACCGGTGGCTCTAATGTCTGTGGTCAAGAAATCCTGACCCACCTGAGGACTGTAACAGGACTCCTGCTGGACCACCTGCAGTTTGCCTACCGGACTAACGGGTCGGGGGACGACGCTGTCAATCTGGGGCTGCACTTCATCCTGCAGCATCGTCACAGCCCAGGGAACTACGCCAGCATCCTGTTCATGGACTTCAGCTCAGCATTTACCATCATCCCGGACATCCTCTCCTTCAAACTCTCTCACCTCAACATGTCCCCGTCCCTCTGTCAGTGGATTACCAGTTTTCTGACAGACAGGAGACAGCAAGTGAGGCTGGGAGATGTCACCTCTACAACCTGGACTGCCAGCACTGGCGCACCCCAGGGATGTATCCTGTCCCCACTGCTTTTCTCCCTTTATGCCAACGACTGCACCTACAAGCATCCAGCTGTTAAACTTCTGAAGATGCAGACGACACTACGGTCATCGGCCTAATCCAGGATGGTGACGTGTCTGCATACCGGCAGGAGGTTTAGCGGCTGGTGTTTTGGTGCAGATGGAACAACTTGGTGCTCAACACGCTCGAAACTGTGGAGATGTCAGTGGACTTCAGGAGACAGCCCTCGTCACTGCTCCCCCTCACCATCAGCAGCAGTCCTGTGTCATCCATCAAATCCTTCAAGTTCCTGGGAACGGCGATCTCCCAGGACCTGAAGTGGGAGATGAACATTCATTGCATCCTGAAAAAGGCTCAGCAGAGGATGTACTTCCTTCGTCAGCTGAAGAGACACTGCCTGCCTCAGGAGCTGCTCACCCAGTTCTACACCATTGTCATCGAGTCCGTCCTGGGCACCTCCATAACCTTGTGGTTTGGAGCAGCCACACAGCAGGACAGGACTGTAGCGAGCAGTTAGGACTGCAAAAAACAATAACCGGAACCCCCCTTCCCTCTATCCGGGACCTTTACTCCTCCAGATCCAGAAAGAGGGCAAAGAACATCTAGGACCCCACTCACCCTGGACATAACCTGTTCTCCTTCCTCCCCTCTGGCAGGCGCTACAGAACCCTGTGCACAGAAACTTCTAGACTCAAGAACAGTTTCTTCCCTCCTGCCATAACTCTCCTAAATCTGAACTGACAAATCTGCTGCACTGCTGAATGGCCTTGCAGTTGCATGAAAAAGTATGTGAACTCTTTGGGATTCCTTGGATTTCTGCTTAAATTGATCATAAAATACGTTCTGATCTTCACCTAAATCACATCACTGGACAAACACAGTCTGCTTAAACTAATGCCATACAAAAAATTATACGTTTCCATGTTTGTATTTGACACAGTATGTAAACAGAGTGCAGGGTGTCAAATGTTGTGAACTTACTTGGCCAGTCAAGCTGATTCTGATTCTGATGTTTTCAGATTTTTTTTTTCTGTAAAAGGATTAGTTTTGAGATTTGATCCTTTGTTCCAGCTTACAATAAAACCTTTGTTTATCTGTACTTGGGTCCTTCTCCTTGTGTTTTATAGTTAAACATTTAAACTTATCCTGACACTTTACACAAATGTTCATTCCAACTTTGGAGTTCTAATGGTCAGGGCCTCATGTTCATCCCTTGATTTTAATAAATCTCCTGAAAGCATCTTGAAAGAATTTGTTTCCTTTAGCACATATTTCCATTCTGACTTAAAGGGATAGTTCCGGTTTTGGGGCTGCTGGAGGCTCATGGCATGAGTAACCATGAAAAAAGTAAATGGCCAGCTTTGCCTCTGAGGAAAGTATTGTTGCTAGCTGATACATGGTGGACCCAAGAGCCCCATCATGACCCCACTTTAGTTTAACATTCTATCGACAGAGCCTCTAAGTTTTAGACTGTTTTGTGATGCAACATATGGGCTATTTAGAGTGCTGAGTCAATTAGCTGTAACTAGCGCCCAAACGGATATAAAACTAACTCTCCTGAATATTAAGAAGATGGGTCACTCCTATTTTTATCCAGTATGTTAAACAGGCACAGCAAATGGTCACAATACCGTTTTCCACCAATGACACAGGCCTTTGCAGACTTAGATTATATAGTGCAGAAGAAGTCACCTCACACATTCTGTTTGGCCTGTTGTAAATGCTGATGAACAGAACATTTGTCCAATCACCTGCCAGATATGCTTCTAAAAAGGTTCTGCCCTCCTCAAACACTTTTAGTGGGCTCTTCCTCAGATGAACTAGCAAGATACTGTATGCACAACATCCTGTGTGTCCGCCTAGCTAAAATCTGGCAGCTGTTTGTTCATATCAGTTAATGTGATTATGGGTAAACATTTTTTTAACCCTCTTTATTATTTTTTTTCTTCATGATCATCCCTGTCAGCTGGTGGTGCAGCCAGCGCGGAACTGAATGATATGAACACTCACATCCACACATTCAACAAATCAATAAATACAACCTACCAGGCCCCTCAACAGCGCAGTTCAGCTCACAGTGAGGGTGTAAACACAGTTAGCAGCAGCAAACAGAATCAGACAGCAGCTTTAATGTAATGAAAGAGAACAGACGGTATATTCAGCATTTAACAGATGAAATGAGCCTCCATTACATCAGCCTCAGCTTAACCCAGTCTCACAATATATTGATTATGATACCCAGCTCTGATGTGGGATCATGTTAATTTCTCCCAAGAGCATAAATACAGAAATACACTCCTACTCCTCACATAGCTTATCAGTTAGTCACATGGCAGCAACTCAATGCCTCCAGGCATGTGGACAAGTTCAACAAAGCACCAAAATGGGGGAAAGACAGTTCAAGTGACTTTGAACCTGGAGTGATTGTTGGTGCCAGACAAGTTGATCTGAATGTTTCAGGAATTGGGATTTTAGTTCTAGAATAATTTCTGAAAAAGAGCAAATATCCTGTGAGTGGGTTGTTGACTTCTTCCTGTTGCTATGTTCACATTTTGGTGTGAACGTCCTGAAGCGTGGCTCCCTCCTGCCCTGTATCAGCAGTTCAGGCTGTTGTTGGAGACATACTGCTGAAATGCTGCTTATTAAGCTGACATGGAGGCATGATGACCGTCACATGTCCCCTACATTGATTCTGGGCATTGATTGTGTACGTTGTCCAGAATTAATGTGTGGGAGGATCAGTGTCGAGTCAAAGGAGGCTTGACGATGTCAAAACACCAGGAACAATGACAACAGAAAGTTCTGAAGACAAACTCATCAATCAGATCCACTGTCATTGGCGTCTGAATGATGTGTTCAAGGTCTGGACCAGAGTTAACTTTGACAGCACTTTTTAATTTAGTTTTAGTTACATTCTTTTGACTAAAATACATTATAGTTTTAGTCAGAATTTAGTCATTTAGTCAACATTTTAATGGAGGAAATCTACAGTAAATTTAGTTGAGAAAAATATGAAGTTTTAAGGGTACAGCATTTTATTTTGTTTCCTTGAATTTCTGGTGACATGATTTACTCTTGGATAAAATGAAGCTTCGAATAACCCTGTGAATGCTGTAAATTAACAGAGACGAATGTAACCTTCTTGTGAAATGGAGTTACCTTTATCTTGTAGATTCAAAAAAAGGCAACTGGACTGTTGTGTTTGGGGAAGACATTCAGCCATCTCAACAAGCTGGTGGTCACAGAGGCAGAGGAACTCAGGTTTAAGAGAACAGCTCTCATGAATGCCAAAACACCTCCTTCTGACCTCATGGTCCAGAGAAGAAAAACTTGGACATCACTGCAAACAGATGAAAACATGACCATCTTACCTGCAGATAAGGGGAGATGCACTGTGATACTCAACAGGAGTGATTTCCAGGACAAGGTAATGAGCCTCCTCAGTGACGACCACCTATAAGACTCTGAAAAAGGGCCCCACTATGTTTACAAGAAGGTAAACTTCAGTAGCTGTAAAGGATGGAGTGATCGACTGGCCACTCAAGCTATAGAACAAACGGCAGCCTTTTACATCAGCCCTGCAAACTACACAGAGTTTTTTTCCCCATACTTTTTCATCTTTTTCAATCATTTGGGGATGTGTGAAACCTCGATTCACCAGAGACACCAAGAACAGATTTCCTGGTGCTACTCTAAACACTTTTATTTTCAACTCCAGCAACTTTTCCTTGCATCTGTGGGTCTGTGAGCAGCAATGGCTCCCATTGTTTACAGTAAGGACCAGCTGCTGGCCCTGGGAAACACAGCTGTGTGACCGGAGGAGCAACCTGACATCCCCAAAGAGCTACAGAGGAGGACATGGGGATGCCGTGGTGGGAATAGACACCGTGAAAGTAGGAGAGCTTATCGACCGACTCTCCCGTCCATCATCATGGGGAATGTAAGATCTCCCTCCAATAAGGTGGACAAGCTGGCGTTGTTGACCTGGTATCAGCAGGAGTTCAGGCGGTGCAGCATGCTGCTGTTTATGGAGACATGGCTGAGCACACATCACACAGACGCGTCCGTACAGCTGGATGGATTCTCCCTCATACGGGCAGACCGGACAGAGAGGAGCGGTAAGAGGAAAGGAGGGGAGCTGGCAGTTTATGTGAATGATAGGCGGTGTAAAACCAGGCACATCACTATCAAAGTACAGCATTGCTGACATTGAGCTGTTGGCTGTTAGTGTGAGGCCGTGCTATCTGCCGCGGGAATTTTCACATGCCGTTGTAGTGGCTGTGTATATTCCTCCCTCTGCTAATGCCGATGCAGCCTGTGATGTCATCAACACCGCGGTCCACAGGCTGCTGACTCAGAGCCCTCAGGCCCTCTTACTGATCTCTGGGGACTTCAACCATGCCTATCTGTCCTCCTCTCTGCCTAAATTCACCCAGTATATTAAATGTGCCACCAGAGACAATAAAACACTGGACTTATTTTATGCCAACACCAAGGAGGCACATAACTCCTTAACCCTCCCCTCTCTGGGAAAAGCTGATCACAACCTGGTTCATCTCCTGCCTGTTTATAAGGCCCTGGTTGACAGGCAACCAGCTGTGTCCAGCACGGTGAAGAGGTGGACTGATGAGGCTGAAGGGAGGGACTGCTCTAACACATGGATGGTGTGTCAGAGACTGTCCTCTGCAGTGTAAGGAATGGTGGGGAACGGTGCTGGCACCTTGCTGTTACAAACCAAAAGATGTTAAAGGGGATGAAGGAAGTAACAATGATTTAAAACCCAGCTTAAATAACAGTATTGACACAAATTATGAAAAAAAGTGCTGAATGTTGATTCACAAACTTAACTCAAAGCAAGCCCACAGGGTTAACCCTAAAATGTAGACAGAGAAAAAGTCAACCAAGCTACTGCAGACTCCCCTGCCACTGGAGGCCTGCAAAGCTCACACGCGCTGAATGGCACCAAAGTCACTGCAGGCTCCACTGCTCCACACAGGATTTCTTAGAGATGATGAGTGAATGAGAGAGAGACCACAGCTCTCTCCTGTTTCATATAGACTACCACTCATCAGCCAAACAAGCAGCACCTGCCACACATCCACTTTAGCAGAGGAAGCTGGAGAGAGAAAGCAGCACAGCAGCACACATACAAACACAGGGCATGTAACACTGCCAAAGACTCTGATGGTGCACTTCTACACGGCCATCATAGAGTCCATCCTCTCCTCCTTCATCACCGTCTGACACCCTACAGCCACCGCTCAGGACAAGAGCAGGCTGCAGCGAATGATCCACTCTGCAGAGAAACTGATCGAGTGTAAGCCGCCATCTCTCCAGGATGTGTTCACCTCGAGGACTTTAAGGTGTGCAAGCATGATCTTGGCCGACACCTCTCACCCTGGACACAAACTATTTGGGCCCTTCCCCTCAGGCAGGAGGCTTGGTCCATCAGGACTAAAACTTCACGCCACAAGAACAGTTTCTTTCCCTCTGCCAAACCTCTGAACACTGCTCATGACCCATCCCTACCCCCACCCTCTACCTGACATGAACTTCATACAAACCTCTCAGTCACGGACAAATCCACTGCTGACCCAGCTCTAGTTGGGCTACGTTTACTTCACCAAATTACAGGATGTGTTCACTGTTGTGGGTAAACTGACTCTGTCTAAATTAATGAGCTTGATCGGCAGGATAAAACTTGTGTACATTAAGCTTATCTTTATTTAAGATTAAATAGATTTACACAGCATATTGTTGACATGTGCTTAAGAATGAAATAGGGAAGACACCTGCAGCTTTGTACAGGTCATAAAATAGAGCCCTAAAACTACACTGACACTATAAATAAGAGGTTAAATGTCTCTGTAGGAGATAAATGAAATTCAATTTATTTTGTGGACCCTCCGTGAAGATTACAGAGCAATTAGAGGATGCTATTTGTCAAACAAGAACAATGGAAGTGTGGTTGAAAAAACATTAAATTAAGTCCAGGGAGCCGAGGCTTTAGGCAGGCTGTATCATCGGGCTTTGTTTTCTCTAAATGCCTTAATTAATTCAAATAATTTAACATTCAAAACAGCCAGTATAATGCGGGAATTACCTTAAATAAACCTTTACGTTCTCCACCCTCCCCACACTGAAAACTTTTCCCTACAGTGAAGATGTCCAAAGAGGAACAAAAGCCTTTATAAATAGTCCTTTGCTCCTTGCTGATGTTTTGTTATGCAGCCCTCTGTCTGCAGATGTAAACATACGTGAACATGCTTAATGGTCCTGCCAGCCTCAGTTTCCATCCTTTTACTCTTTTGTGTTCTGAGGATAACAGCAGCAGGGCCCCTGTGGAGACCAGCTCTGCAGGAGAATGTTTGTCCTCCATGATTCAGTAGCCAGAACATCACCGTCTCTGTGGAGAGCACGTCCACAGATTCAATAGATCAGATCTTTGCTGTAATGCAGTTCTGGGACATGTGGAGACACGATCATGGGGATATTATAGGGAAATGATTCAGCAGAACGATTGCTGATGTTCACATTGTTCCAGGATTCATTCTGTGATGGAACGGTTTAATTCACTTCTCAGTGATGACTCCATTTCACCTGAATCTCACTGATGGTGCTTTCTACAGTCTGTCATATATTTTAGAACTTTATGGCTGTTTTACGATGTGAGGGTTCGACTAAGGCCAGCACACTGCCTAATATTTGACCTGATTTGCCCTAACAGAGATGGGTGACCTGATCTAACTTTGAAACAACAAAAAAGTACCTTGGACAGCACCCAGACACTCAGACATCCAGGAGGATACTGTGCTGGGTGCTGTCCAAGGTGCTGAATGATGAAACTTAGAGCTGGACACACACTACATGAGTTTCATCTGGATTTTTGGTCAGATTTGCAGAGTTAAGCAACTGGAGGTGAGTTAACTGACTCAAGGCTTTTCCCAACTGAAGGCTTGTTTGAAGAATCCAAAGTGTGTTGATAACTCTTTCAGTCAGGGGTGGGCAGGCAAAAAGTATGCAGGGCCTGGTTGTGGCCTAAACTAGTAATGAATCAAGAAAATGACATAGAAAAAAAAGAGTAAAAGTTGGACTTTGCAGCAGAAAGCAAAGAATCACAAACTGGAAAAGTCTGCTGTGGTCTGAGTCCACATTTCAGACTGTTTTGGGCATCATGGACATGGTGTGCCCATGGCTTGGGTAACCTGAACATCATCCATTAATGCTAAAAAGGTACATACAGGTTTTAGAGGATAATGTTCTTCAGTGATGTCCCTGCTTATTTCGGAGACAATGAAGACACATTCTGCTCATGTTACACCAGCAACGGTGCAGGTACTGGACTGATCTGCTGCACCCTGGAAGTAAGAAGCATTGTGTAGCACAAAATATGAGACCCAAACTGTTAAGGAACTTAAGTCAAAAAATAAGCAAGAATAAGAAAGAATTCATCTACAAAGCTTCAACAGTGTGTGTCCTCAGTTCCAAAAAAATGTTGCAACATCTCTTGTCCTGGCTTTTTTATGTACTGGAGATATTTAAATTCAATGAAAAAATATTTGCAAAAAGGCTTAGTACAAACATGATATACCTTGTCTTTGTAGGGTATTTAGTTGAATATAAGTTGAGCAGTGCTTGTAAATCATTGCCTCTGCTAAGGGGGTTGTTTTTGCCTGCATTTATCTGCAAGATTACACACAAACTACAGTATGGATTTTACTCAAAGAAATTTCAGGAAATATTGGTTCCCAACTTGGAAATGATTTGATTTTGGCGGTGATCCAGATAACCAATGTTAAGCCTTTACAGTTGTTTTTGCTCAATAATTGTTGAACCACTGGTTATAGATGTAACAACAATATGTGAGTTATCTTGGAGGAGGTTTGTGCTCTCCAAGTGCTTATTGTTGTGTTCTGTTTTATTTACATTTTCAACAATATTTCAACTTCATTGGGGTTTGGATACACATATTATAACTTGGGATATGCTGTATAAGAATCTATGGTTATGTGTTTCCCTTGTTTCAAATAGCCACATGGTCTCTGAGTTCATTTTCCACTTGTTTTGGACTGATGGGTTGAAGCTATCAACAAATGCTCTGATAGCAAACTGTGGACTGTGTGCTGTTGTTTTTCCTGGGAGGTTGAACAAGGGCAACAAAGAAAGTTATGATCTAGCAGATGCCAGCCTCTCTCTAATGGAGCCTCTAAATAGCAGAATGATTCAGACTTTAGATTGAGAATAAAAGGTTTACAGAGCACCTGTGCTGCACGCCCAAACGCTCTGCACTGGGCAAACAACAAGGCCTATTGTCGTATTTTTCCAGTTTCCAAAAAGTGATTCAAAGGCTCATCCATGCAGTTATCACTTTGCCCCTCATGCAACAGACAACCTCCTTTCTGCTGCCAAAGATGGGACCAAACTCCAGTGACTCATGGCTTCACAGATTAAAACAAGCCGATCCATCAGTGTCCACGTGTCAGCAGTCTGGACACTGGGTGGGCTTGACATTTTCGTTCTGACCTCTGAGTCTGGCCTGATCGATACAAATCCACTTTTTCCATTTATTATCTTAAAGTTTGTTCAAAAGTTGAGCTCACAGACGTCCCAAAGTGTGCTGTGTCACTCTGATGTCCCAGAAAGTTAGTGTGAGAACATCTTTAGACAAATTATCATCAATTCTCAGAGTTCTGAGTGTGAGACTGGAGATGTTCAAGGTCATTAACTACACGACTGATTATCAGGCCTCTGCCTGTTACTTTGGATGATGATGTTATTATCATCACTGCCTCTTTCCCTGTAATAATTTCATCAATACTCGTGTGTAATGACAAAGTTCTTGTGTATTGTGTTGGTTGTGGACAATGTGGGGGTTTTGGTAAGAGATTTTGTGAAAGTTGGACTCAGGACCAAAACTTATTGGGAAATGTCCCTGATCATCCAAAAAGCAAAAATACACTGTGAAAACCTGTTTATCACTTTAAGGCTTTATCCATTTGCTATTTCTCTACAAAAGAAGCCATATTTTCAAGTCTATTCCCACCACCATGTCTGACTGGTGTTATGGATCTGCTCGTGTCTGTGTAACCTGGTGACAGCAGGTTTGTTGAGTAAATATTTCTTTGTTCATACTTCAATTCAATACAAATCTGATCTTGATCAAATCCTGTTAAAGCTATGGTCTACGATTTGGAAGCTTGGTACATCATGATAACACTGTTTATAAGGCCGTTATGGTCCTATGGTCCGATCTACGCAATATAAAGACCAAAAAGAATGAAAAAAATCCATTCAGTATATCCACTGCAAAGCGGCATAATAATTGACCAATCAATTGACCAGATTGGTCCGCGAGTCCATCCAATCACCTGTTTCCACTGCTCTGCACCGTCCCGCCTCCTCCCCACTACCTCTCTCATGTACTGGTGAGCAGCTAGCTGCACAGCTACTGAAGCATCATGGAGCCGGAGAAGACCAGCACCGAAACCGGGAGGCCACCTTTGGAAGGAGTAGGCTCTGTCAACAGATAAGTTAGCCACTCATTGTTAGCATTGTAAACTGAGCTGGTGAAGACAAGCCGAGAAACGTAAATCCTTGCCCACAATCGGCTCTGCTCTGATTGGACAATGGCAACGCCAGACCCGCTTCGCCACCGGTCCAATTTAAATGGCTACCGCTGTGTGTTACGAGGGGGATGACTGTCGTGTTTGTTACTTTCAGCTATGAGAAATCTCATTTATCTTCAACGCCAATGAATATTTTCTGCCGGCCGGCTTCCTGCTCTATCGGAGGGGGCGTGTTGTTAGGAGGCGACACGAGCTGTGAGCTTAGCTTTAACACTATCATTGGTGCTCCTTTCAGTTTCAGCCTCCGCGGTTACCATGGCATCCACAGAGCAAGCAGCCATGGGTCGCCATTTAACATGATCACCTATAAAACTCTAACACCTGACTTCATTAAAACGACTGCAGCATTTGTGTCAGAGTGTTTTTAAAGCAGCATCACAGTGAGGGAGGGCAGAGTTTGTGTGAGCATAAGAACAGTCAACTTAACAGGTTAACGATGCCTGCTGCAGTGAGACATTTGTTGTAGAAAAGTTTCCCTTCGTACAAGAATGGCTCCATGGGGGTGCTGGTTTGGCGGAGTGGTTAGCAACCAGGCACCCCATGTACTTGCTTCTGCCGGTCCAGGTTCAACTCCCGCCTGTGACCAGTTTGCAGAGTGTCCTCCCCTACTCTCTCATCACCTTTCACAAGCCTATCCACTGTCTCTCTCCTATCAATAAAGGCACAACATGCCCAAAAACATACATTTAGAAAAAAAAAAAAAAAAAAATGGCTCCATGGATGACCGCCTTGGTACTGCGCTCTCTAAAACTTGTTTTTGTGTATTTTCTGTGTGTGCACCCTCACTCCAACTGCATCACATTTGGCAGAGAAGAGCTACTAAACATTAGGCAGCTCTCTCCGGATTCTTATCCATCTTTCTACGAAGACCCAGAGAGTTTTTCTGAACTTCTGGTCAGTGGAGCAGTAGCTCTCTATGGCATATGGAGGAGACACAGACAGGGAAAGGGAAAGCCGGCACGCTTGTGAAGCTGAGACAGCATGTCTTCCACACAGTGCTCTCGATCTACCTCTACAGTTCTCTCTTCCTAATAAGATGGTTGAGCTACTTCCCCTAAGTAGAACAAACAGAGACTTTGGACATTTTGCTGCTCTTTGTTTCACGGACATCTGGCTCAGTGACTCCATTCGGGACAGCATCAACGAGTTGACTTGAAAATCAAAGGGCGGAGGATGTTTCTACATCCACAAAGGTTGGTGTGCGAATATCACAGTGTAACCAAATATGGAGACCCTCGTTCTGAACTGTAAGCCTTTATATTCACTGCAGGAGTTTTCCTCTTTTATTCCAGTCAGTGTTTACATCCTATCTCAGGCCAATGTGAGAGAGGCTGTGTAGCAGCTGGCTGAACAGATCACGTTTAAAATAAGAACACACAGACTCTGCTTATTATTCTGGTGGACTTCAACAGAACAAAACTAAACTATGAACTGCCAAAATACAGACAACATGTTAACTGTCCCACCAGTGACAACAACACTCTGGCCCACTGCTATACAATTTTAAAGGATAAGTTTGGTTTCTACAGCTTTCACATTGTTTATAGAATGAAGTAGAACAATATACTCACCCAGAAGGCTTTCCTGATCCAAACAGTGCTTCAGGAGATATTTAGATCCAAAATCGAGCGGCGAACATCCGTATAATGGTAGCACACGGGGCATGTATAGTGCCGCTCCTAAAACTGCATTAATCATCCAAAAACTCATTAGTTTCACCAATATTTCATCATGGTCCGCTCACGCTACTCCTCCAAGACAGTCTGGTGTCACTCCACCCATGTTTTTGTGACTGTGCTGACCTCTGAACTGAAAAGTTTGTTCCCGGGTGCCAGGCACATGTGCAGTACGGCTCATTGTTTCAGGGGCGTCCGCCGGCTACTCAACAACTTTCTTCTTCCAGTTTTGTGCAAAATGGACGAATATCTATCTTATGAAGACGTTGTGGACGAGAACTTTGAATATGATGGGTGTCCTTACAGTTTTGAGCCAGAGTTTACAGATGAGGAGCTCATTGAAAGGAGGACGCGTGGGCAAAGAGAAGAACAGCTGGCCAGAGAGCAGTCTTCAGTTCAGAGGTCAGCACAGTCACGAAAACATGGGTGGAGCGACCCCGGACTGTCTTGGAGGAGTAGCACGAGCAGACAATGATGAAATATTGGTGAAACTAATGAGTTTTTGGACGATTAATGCAGTTTTAGGAGCGGCGCTGTACATGTCCCGTCCGCTAACATTGTACAGATGTCCGCCGCTCGATTTTGGATCTAAATATCTCCTGAAGCACTGTTTGGATCAGGAAAGCCTTCTGGGTGAGTATATTGTTCTACTTCATTCTATAAACAATGTGAAAGCTGTAGAAACCGAACTTATCCTTTAAAGGATGCATCTGTACCCCATGCAGCTTTGGGACACTAACTACTGCCTGGTCCATCTGATTCCAGCTAACAGGCAGAAACTAAAACCTGCCAAGCTGGTGATCAAGACGGTAAAGAAGTGGATAACTGAAGCAAAACAGGAACTTTAGGGCTGTTTTGAACCGACTGGAGTGTTTTTGAAGCTACAGCCACCAACATAGATGAATTTGCAGACACTGTGACATCGTACATCAGCTTTTGTGAGGATGTTTGTGTGACAAGACTTTCCATATATACGGCAACAATAAAACCTGGTTCACATCAAAACTAAGCCACCTGCTTTTGTCGAGCCAAGGAGTATGAGCCCTGTGCCAGAAGGCCACGAACACACCGATGAGAGGAGATCAGAGTGGCCGGAAGGAGCTACTCTGAAAAACAGGTTTTCAGCTAGCGACCTAGCATCAGTGTCGAAAGGCCTGCAGGAGATGACCAGCTGCAAGAGACGCTCTGCCCACTCAGTTGTATATACTCCCAGATGCTTTTATAAATTCATGATGTAAATTTTTGCGTGCACTGCATTTGCTAATTTATATTTTTCAGTTTTATTCGTTCAATCTTATCCTCTATTTTTACATTTACCTTTATTTTATACTGTCTTGTTTTTTACCTCCTTGTACCAGAGAAAACAAATGCCGGGGTAGAATTTGGCAATAAAACTGAATTAAATCATATGACAAATGTTTTTTTTTTTTTTTTAATATTGTACACAATGTCCCAACTATTGGAATTGTCATAATTCTGTGCAGATAACAGGCTCGGTCTTCCTGCCCCGTAAGTTGTTCAGAATTGATTGGTTCATGTTTTGCCTTGACATCAGAGATTATTGACGTCACCTGGCTCTGCTCTGTCCATTACACGCTGCTGCTGTCGAGTGATAAGTGCTCTCCGTCCTTTCTAATGGCTGACAGGTGATTACGGATGCTGATGAGACAGACCATGATAAGCTTTTAGCCCCGTCTCCATTGGCAAGAGATGATTTCAGGCAGGTGGGTCTGAGTCTGAGCGGAGCCGAGAGGAGCAGGGATAATGGATGTGAAAGAGGCAGAGAGGAGAACGAACAGACGAGAGCTGAAACGACTGAACAAAGCCGTCTAAAAATAAAACCAAATATGTTTGGAACAGCTGCATTTTGACATCACATCCACAACATCAGGACAGAGCATGAGGCAAATACATCCTCTCTGTGCAGACAAACACAAGTGTACGTCAGGACGGGAGCAGCTCTCATTCATTTCAGGAAACTCTTGAAACAGGACAAAGCACCTCCATTCAGATGTCTGTTTCTCATGCAGGTTAATCTACATGATGAACGGCTGCAATATTCCTACGCCCAGCAGAAAACAGCAGTTTTTAATGATCTGCTGTTATTTTTCTTTCTTTGACTTTGTTGAACTATGACAAAGAAAATTAGGTCGGCCTTTTCTTGTTTGTTTGCTGCCCACTTCTCTCTTAAATCAAGTTATTATTATTCATACGTGTTTCAATATGATTTCTATTTCACAAAGGGATCAAGTTTGGCTAAATAAAACTAAAGGCCTGATTGATGACGTGTCCTGTAATATGATGCTACTCAGGCACAGAGGTTGGATTAAATCACCTGATTATACATGAATATGTGAATCAGAAATCAGAGACACAGCTTCCATGTTCTCTAGCGTGTCCATGTTTTGCCTTTAAATTTGGTTTCACATTAGGGATGGACAACAGTATCATTTCAACGTCAGTATTGGAAGATTCATCGTGGGGTGAGCAGATACTAAGCTTTCAGATGCTTATTCTGATGTCTGAGCTGCTGATTTAGGGGGGGTCACTTAACTGTTCATGTACTTTTCCTCTTCATTTATTGGTCATTTTGGCTGTACTCATGCTTATGGCATGACTACCGGAATGATATTTCATTTGTATTGATCTTCTTATTTCCAGCTCAAATACAGTAACTACAAAAAAGTGTTACACTCAGACAGTTTAGGACAAAAATATCTGGGTGTCTATCTGGAATTGATCAAACACAAGCCAATTCATCTTGCAAACTCTCATCTAACTATGTTGCTAACCAATGTTCTCTGTGCTTCTCTTTGCTATTCCTATGTCCAGATCTGTTAAACTGGTCCTGAAGCTGGTAGCATCTATGCTAATTTCTGCACTAGGGTGACCATACATCCTCTTTTGTCTGGACATGTCCTCCTGTTTTGCTTGTGAAGTTATTTCATGAAATTCCCTAAAATGTCCAGGTTTTGCTCAGCTTGTTCTAAAGAAGCTGTAGCTGGGGACAGAAAAAGATGTGCGTGATTCAAACTACTGTAACTCCTCGAGTATCCATGTGATCCAAATAATTTGAACTGAATCTGAAAAGTGAGAAGCAGAGCCTTCCACTGATGTACGTCCATAACGGTAAAGAATGGATTGCCTGAGGGGGAGGTACGGGAATTGAGCAGGACAGCAAGAAGAGGGTTCAGAGACAACATGTGAGTCATTAATTGGTGGTTTATCAGTATTTTCTGTCTAAATTATGTAAACATACTATTAATAATAGCACACGTTTAATTCTGGAGTGTTTTCTGGTCCTTCTTTTGCTGTATTTTTGCCTAGCTCATCTTTTGTAATCTTATTCATCATAGTTCAAGATTTATGGATTTCATAATAAGCAAAAATAAATAAATAAATTATATATATATATATATATATTTGGATTTGAATATTCAAATCTTTTCTGCCCTGTTTTAAGCATTTACAACTTTACAATGAAAAATACTTGCTAGAATGTTTTATTTTTACATGAAAAATGGTGCTAATTATTTACTCAAAGGGCGTTTTCTGACACATTTATTGACAAAATAGGCAAAAAAATAAAGAAAAACAGCAATTTGTATTCATAGTCATAAAATGCTTAATATTTATAATATAGAACTGCACTGGACCACTGCATTATTCCAGTGTACCTATCTGTCAAGACACTGAGTGTGCATGTGCATGCATCATGGCTCTGCTGAAGGATTTTTTTTTAGGTTTATTGAATATTGTCACCAAACAGTACAAGCAAGCCATTGTTAAAGACTTGCAGCCGCTACACACTGTCATCATGCTCGTAGGCCCCGCCTCTTCCTTCCCTGCAGCTCACTGATTGGTCAGTGCCACTGCAGACGGAGCTCAGTCATCCCTGTTTAAAGCTTTGCATGATGAGTTTGGCTGTTCCAGCTGCTCTGCAAGTTACCCAATATGGCACTCTAGGAGAGATTTTATGTGGCACCCATCAGTGATTTATATATACTTACAAAATAAATTTACATATTTTTTACATTTTTTTTTAAATTTAAAAGACAACATGACATTTTATGTATTTGGAATTATTATAATTTGTAGTAATATTAATTGGGCATTGTTTTAATTAATGAGAGCTTTTCCATTATAGATGTTAATAGTTATAACTTGTTTTAATATAATTCTATAGAAGGTGCATTTTTTGTGATTTTGTGGTGCACAGTACCCTTAGCATTTTCCTATATCGCCCAATGGGCCAGTTGGCTCTGTTGTATGGTTAACAGGAAGTTGAGTGCTCTTGTGTGCCTGAACTGTCCTCAAACTACAACCAGGGCATTCATATTAACTCCACATCCAGACCAGGTGGAAGAACGCCCAAGCATGTGGTGTAACTGTGGGTTTGTTTCAGATCTTACCTTTTCATTTATCTCAGTGATGACAGAGAGCCTGAGTGTGAAGTCTGCAGTAAAGCTACACAGACAGATATGTGAGGATCTGATCATCCTTCCAACATAAACCCTGTCAGCCTCAGTTATTCAAAAGATGGTTAAGAAATTGTTTATTTTTGTCTCTCTACAGTCCATCAGCCTGGTGGTTCATGGCCTCTGCTCTCTGGATCTTTAAAATATGAGCACATTCAAGTTTATTTTCTCCTCAGCAGCAGAGAGGCTGACATCAGTCAGGATTTAATCAGATCATTTCTGCAGTACATACTGTTTCTCTGAGCTAAAAGCTTCAATACACTTCCCCGTTTGGAATATGTTTAAAGGACATATTCAACCTTGCAGCTCTGTTTCATACAGCTTAAACATGCCGTACAAAAGCTTCAGGAAAGTGGAGAGCATTACAAGAGGCTTTAAGTGTTTTCTCTCACGGCCTGATCGCTCCTGTATTCACGTTCATGTCTTAGCTCTTGTGGACTCGTCCGTCTCTGTCTCTGTTGATTTGAGACTTGACCTTTTGTGGCAGCCATCTGAGTCACAGCCTTTTGTCCTTCATCCACGTAGAACTGAGTATAATAGACCAGAATGCACTGCAGCTACAGCAGCTTTTTTATGATGATTATACAAGGATCTGTATCAGGCAGGGTGGTTTATCTGAAGGTTTGGATTACTGAATGATGATACCTAAACCTTACAGTGCAGCTGGATCAGCCTGATCTAATGTCTGGTCCATTTTAATTTCCAATCTACAACAAAGACTTCCCAATCGGAATCGTCTAGAGCAGGGAGAGATGGAGCTACAAGCAGGATCACAGCAAGACGTGAATGCTTGTACTAGAGATTAGCACAGATGCTAACAGCTTCAGTTACAATTTTATCAGACTTGGATGGCATTTCTTTATTAAAAAAAAACAAAAACACTACAAAGTTCCCTATAGTAAGGATATATATGCTCTATTTCTATCAAGTTTTGCAAATATCACCATTAAAAAGACTTAGACCCTGTTTACATGGAGACTCTATTACCTGAAAAGCAAAGGTTCCATAAGCAATCCACATTCACATTAAGATGCCAGAACAACTGAAAATGCTGTTGTTTGCATGTCAGTCCAGTAGATGGTGCTGTGTGTTTGCAAAGAAACAGTGCTGTTTCAACACACATATGAAGAAGAAAAACTTTTCACAAACGTGACACAGTCTCAGTCTCAGGCTGCCACACTCCAGTCTCAGCCTAATCAGCTCAACTCCTGTCACCTGTGCTCCTGCTCGCACCTGCACCTCATCTGCTGCAATCAAGCCACCTACTTAAACCCCAGCTCCACACACACTCGGCGTCAGACTGTCTTCGGCTTCATGCAGAGAACTCCAGACCTGTCTTCCGGATTGATCACCCGTTGCTGACAAGTTTTGTTCCTGGTTCTGCCCTTTACGCCTGACCCTCAGCTTGACTGCAAGGTACGACTTCTGTTCTTCACTTACCCGTCTGCCTGAGTCCCGGCTGTCGACCTCGCCTTCTGTCTCCGACGCTGAGTATCTGCCCGTGTATCCTGACCTGTGGTGGCTTTCCTGGTATCCGACCTTCCTGCCTTTCCTCGACGCAGAGTATCTGTCTGTTTATCCTGACCTGTGGTGGCTTTCCTGGCATCTGACCTTCCAGCCCATTCCAGCTGTCGAGTACTCACCTGAATGTTTGATCCAGTGGTGGCAGCCTGGTTCCTGGCTTTCCGGTTCATCCCCGCATGCTAAAGACAGTGAGTCCAGTCCCAGTTTGTGAAAGCCTCTGTGTTGCCAGTCAAGAGCAAGTCTCCTGTGTGGCCGAGTGGTCTGCTCATCGGATCCCCATACAAAGGCTCGCGGGTTCGATCCCCGCTCTCACCTCTCCTGATGGTCTACAAGACTGTGAGTGTCCGTCAGCTGTTCATCTCCAGTGTGGTCAAGTGGTTATAGCACCTGACTGGCATGACAAGGCTCGTGGGTTTGATCCCTGCACTGAACTGTGATTATTCAAGATCTGTCAAATAAAGTCTGGTTATTGTGAGCCACAACTGCTACTACGCTTCTGGGTCTGTCCTGTGCTCGTGTCACAACAATAGCGAGTAGAGGCACAAAGACTCTGGAGGTTCTTATCCGGAAAGTTTTGTCTGGATAACAAACCAAGCACGGTAAGTAGTACACATGTTACTCGGTAAACAGCAGAAACTGTTGTTGTTCCTAGTATGTGCATGCAGCCTTGATGTGATTTAGTACAGCGCATGGGGTGACATCAGCATTTCACTCTGGCACCGATGCATTTTCAAAACTTTCCACCAAGACCCTCATAATATGGTCTTAAGACTGGTCCTGAGACCAAGACCGGTCTTGAGTAACATAACACTAGCTCAGACACAAATCAACATTTCCAAACTCCGAAGACATACCAGAAGAGCTGAATGTAAGTTTATATTTAAAGTAAGTATTCAGCTCAGACTGGCTGTTTATTAGATAGAGCTTCATTAAATAACTCAGATTTATGAACTGACATTTAAAGCCTTGTTAGAATGGTTAGCTACACAGCAGTAAATAATTATGGTACGATAAGTAGGTTAAAGTTCATGGTTGGGACATTTACATTTATTGAGTGTCCATTAAACAGAATGTTTTTTTTAGTCGAGGATGTGACGTCACATGTGGTCAACACCGCGTTGTTTGTGTGCCTCTGTGTTCAGCCTTCTCTCTATATATATGCCATCCTCACTCCTCCTGATTCTTCCTCACACCTCTTCACACAGCTCTTCATACATCCCGCCCGTGCTCTCCCACACATGGAGAAGACATTTTGACATTTCCCGGCTGTGAGGGTGACACTGCGTTGTTATTGTGTGAACAGAGCCCGACGGAGTGCAAATACAAGCTCCCACTCACCGAGTTTCAGTGGGGAACCGCAGCCGTGACCTTTCTGCTCCTTCATCACGGTAAAAACCAGCAGAGAGCAAGCTGCTGCGGCGGCAGGAGGACGGGGAGCAAAATCTATGAGGGAAAAAGAAGACAAAGAAATAATCAAAGGACCCCCCGACCAGGACTGAATGAGAGAAGTGCTTTCTCTGGAGTCTTTTCATACCAGCCAAGTTAGTGTTGGTAACAGCTGGTGACGTTTAAGGGAGGAGGGGGCTTAAAATATCTGTTTTCAGAAATGCAGATAGAAACAGAGCCAAAGTGAGTTTTAAAAACAAAATATTGATATATAACATTTTCACTAGGGATGGGAATTGATATGATTTTAAAGATACCAGTGCTATTAACAATCCAGCTAATCCATCCAATACTTCAACGATTCTCTTATTGATTCCTGCAGATTTTCCTTGAGGGCAAATGTTGGCCTGTAGATTTTCAGTGTAAACAATGTCAAACACCAACACAGCTTCTGCAACTTGCTGTTGTTTCCACTCACTTAAGGTTGTGCAGTAGACAACTTTTGGGAAAAAAAGCCACAGTTCTGACACTTCTGAACCCTGTCAGTGGAAGGAATTGATAAGGGAATTGATTAGCGAAAAGACTCATATCGATTCTCTCATGGAGCTGTTAATGATTCTCAACTGGAATTGGTTTTCGATTTCCATCCCTAATTTTCACAGCAGTCATTGGGAAGGAGACATTTTTTTCTCATAAGAAACAATCTCTTGAGGGCTTGTCTTTACTCAAGGACTCGACTTGAGGTTTCTGTCTTCCCGACTCGACTCAGGACTTGAGACCAAAGAGTTGACGTTTGACTTAGTCCTACCTCTGATAGCTCCTGGTGTTTAATAACCTCTGTGTCATTTCTTTAAGTAACAGCAAGCAGCTCCTCCACCCTAAGATCAAACTTTCAAAGTCGATCCAACAACTTTCAGGACGGAGACTCACCTGTTCTTCACTTGTGTGCTCTGTTTAGACTGGCTGCTCACGGATCCACGGAGCACAGGGGGAAACTTCTGCAGAGGTGAGATAATTCTGATGGATCTCCAGAGAGGAGAGGTCAGCAGGCTCCCTGTTCTGCTCCCACTGAAGCATCGTACCTCCAGGCCAGCCTCAGTCCTCCCACCAGTTTATATGGCTGTTTTCCTGCTGCCTGGAGGTAGAACAAAGAGGAGGGGTTATGTGAGGACTGGCTGCTGTTTGAATATCAGAAATATGAGACGAAGGCTGATGAAGAGGGACGTCTGTGTATCTGAGTTCATGCTAAAGAGTGGATCAGCCATGTTTTATTCCAGTGTGATACCAAGTCTTCTTCTGTAATTACAGACATGATGATTATGATTGAAATGTTTTACATCGACCTAAAGCTCATGAAGGAAACATGTAGCCTTGATTCCAGACCATCAGTATCTTAAAGTGAGCCGCCTGCAACAGAAAGCTTCTTAATTAACCCACTTAAAGGTTAAAACTACTCAGAAAACTCCTCCCACAAGCCCCGCCCCATCGCAGCTGTACATCGACTTTGCATGGAAAGTGGTCTCCCAGGTCGCATTTGGTTTAAATGTGGCTTTACTCCTGATACTTGGGTTTACAGCCCATTTCATCCGCAACACCAGGTTTGATGCATGCAGTGTCGCTTTAAACAGCTAAGCAGCACTGCAAAGACGTCATTTTGAGCGTGACGCAGTCATGGCCGTAGCCAGGTATGAGGTCAGCGAGGTCCAGACCTCACCTATTTTTCCGAGTTTTTTTTTTTTTTTTTTTTTGCCAAATATGCCCAACTGAATAAAACAAACTCATAAAAACTGAAACCTCTCCTTGAAACGTGCTTGTAAATTGTAAATTGTGGTAAACATCCATGGGCTTTGTGTTCTGTTTGTGCCTGCGTGCGTGTTGCGGTGAACAGCTGTTTGATCAGCTGATGCACGTAACCGCAAATGCGCCCTGTGACGCGCTTGGCAGCGGGCCAAACCCCTTTCAAAAACTAGAGTGTTTTTATTATTAGCACTTTGTAGACCACATCCCCGCCCATCTACACCTATGTGACCACAAAATATATTTTTTAGATAATTCGGCACTAGTTCGGCCTGTCAAATCATCTGATCAAAGCCAGTTTATTTACTTTTATCCACAGTGGAGAGTGCGCTTTTTTTTTTTTTTTGAGCGCCTGGCTCATCAGCTGGCTGAACACGCGTCACGCGTGCTATGTTTTCAGCTCATTTTAATTTTAATATACCCATTCCACAGAAAACAAGTCACAGAGAGCAGGGCAAACATGTCCAAGAGATTAAAACAGAATACACTGGATGCATTTCTGGCAAAGAAAAATAAAGAAATTGACAAAGAGGAACATGAAACCAAGGATGCAAGAGAGAATAGGGAAAGTAAGGTGGAGCAAAGAGAGGAGAGTCATTCAGAGATGGAAGGGCAGCAGAGGCACACAGAGGAGGGTTTTCCTGCAAGGTTGTTTAATTTGTGCACGAGTTAGGGCACATTAACATGTAGTCTCAAGCTTGAAATTTTGATATAAATATGACACCATGCTTCTGTCAATAAAAATATGGCTTGTGGGAGGAGTTTTGTGTTCTCCCATCTAACAAGGAGGTTATGTTATTGCCGGCATCTGTTTGTTCTATTGTTTGTATGTTTGTTCGTTTGTGTGTTTCTCTGGTAGCAACATAACTCTTAAAGTTATGGACGAATTTTGATGAAATTTTCAGGAAATGTCGGGATTGGTACAAGGAACAAATGACATGATTTTGGGAGTGATCCGAATCAGTGTAAAACTGCCATGACAAAAAATGTGATTTTCATGAATAACTACTGAACTAAAATGGATATCATTATGAATCCAATTGCTAATGGTATGTTTTCATGGTCAAGGAATCTAAATATTTTGATGAAATAAAGACAGGACCAATGTTTATGGTGAAAATCACAATATGGGTGAGGACTGCAGCACTGGAGATGGTCTGCGTGCTTTTTACCTCAGCCAGGAGGTTATGTTTTCGGGAGAGTCTGTTTGTCTGTCTCTCTGTCTGTGAACAATATAACTCAAAAAGTTATGGATGGATTTTGATGAAATTTTTTAGGAAATGTTCAGCATGGGAAAAGGAAGAACTGATTCAATTTTGGTGTTGATCCGGATCACCGTCTGGATCCACCATGACGAAAAATGCGATTCACGAAGGGCATCAACTGTCTGGAACTGATGGCCATTTTTATAAACTTCCCTTGCCATCCATCCCCAAATGTTCTCTATGGGATTTAAATCAGGGGAACATGCAGGATGGTCCAAAAGAGTGATGTTTTTCTCCCTGAAGAAGTCCTTTGTCAAGCGAGCATTGTGAACTGCAGCATTGTCCTGTTGAAAAACCCAGCTGATACCACACAGATGAGGGCCCTCAGTCATGAGGGATGCCTGCTGCAGATTAAAGCAGATTTTGGCTTTAATAGCCTGGGGTCTTAAATTTTTGATCAGCTGATAAACAGCCTATTTCAATTTACTTGTTGTTTTCAATAAATTACTTTTTCAAGGTGCTTTTTGTCACACTCCCCCTTCTTGCTTTTGCATATTGTAGCTCTACTTGAAACCTCATTAAGGTCCAAATGTGCAAAAGGTAAATTCTAGCAATTTTTCAACTGGTCTTAAGATTTTGATCAGGACTGTATGTGTCTCTGAATTTATATTTATTACCTCTGCCAAAGCGATTATGTTTTTGCCAGGGTCTCTCTGTTTTGGTTTGCATGGAGATTACAAAAAAACTACAGGATGGATTGATGGATTTACATGAAAATTTTTATCAAAAGTGTGATTTGGTCCAAAGAAGAAGCCGTTACATTTTGATGGTGATCCACATATTTGTCTGGATGTAAAAACTTCACAAAACTTGTAAAAAAAAAAAAAAAATCCCAGAGCTTAATATTGGGCCTGACCTCTGTGGATTCACTTGAAACATTTACAGGATAATATAAGTAATAGAACTCTATAATTACTGTCAATTTCATCTGGGTCCAGTCCTGATTGATGTCACAAAAAACATTGAATTTTATGAAGGCAAATCCTATTAATTTCTCCTTGGCCGCTGCATTTGCAAAGTTACATCAATGTTTTTCAAGCCTATGTCACTACATTACCCAGCTTCCCTTGCAATGCCAGGGGAGGGCTTCTCCACATGGACAGACGTGAACAGAGACGGCGGTTATATCGGAGTGTTTTGGCATCATGGCAAGGTCTGCGATCTCCAGGTGCTTTTTCTAGTTTAAGTTTAACCTGTTTGGAACAAAGACTTGATTAAATAAATATTTTTGATATGATATGCTTACCATTCACATTTTAAGGAGGCATTACTTGTTAGAAATGAACACATACAGACTGAAAAGGGTACAGCAACACTTGTTAAGAGGCTGATTTTCATGGTTTTAACATGGTGTGCCAATCTGTGCCACTGCACTAAAATGTGTCTTCCAATCTAATCTTAAAGGTGAATCATAGCAGAAAAAAGTCCTCTCATTTTGTTTTTTCATGCATGTCAGGGTTCAACAAGTGATCAGCTCTCATTTAAATGCAGATAAAATGATAGAGTTTGATCTGGGTTACAGGTCCAGCCTTTCAAAACAATCAGTGGCTGTCAGCCTCCGTGTGTCACAACAACAGACGTCCTCTCTGACCTGATGGGTAATTATGGAGCTAAAGATAGAAAGTGCAGTTTGAAGTGGACACAGACATGAAAGAGAAAATAAGGGGGAGGTGAATGAGAGGCAGACATGAAGAAATCTTTTGTTTCTGTCATTGCAAATCAAAAAAAGAGTAAAATATGTCCCTTACACAATCCCTCCTTTGTTCTGTGCAGCAGAGGCTTAATGTGAGTGTGCAGTGACTATAATTATCTGAGAGGAAGGATGCTTTTTAAATTCTTTCTGCAGAAATTAAAACACTAAAATAGCATGGCACGGTCAGAAAATTCTCAGATTCAAGAGAATGTGGTACCCATTTTGAATAAATATTAACACCCATTGTTTATTTTGTTGTGTTCCCTCTGTTATCTGCTTGCGTTAACTTGAGCTCATTATTCTTTTTAAGAAGCTCCGCAGCACGATGTGCCCTCGATCTGCTCCGAAGATTCAGTACGATGTGGGTTTTTTTTCCTCACACAAATATCTGCACCAAAAAGCTGCTCTTGAGTTATTGCAGTTTAGAAAACTCAAGTTTTTGCTGAAGTTGCCAACAACAATAAATCCTTGGTGAGTGTGAAGTTTGTCTTACCAAAGATGTCAAAAGAAAGTGACCTCATCTGTGAGTAACTGCAGAAACTTTTGAGAGAGAATCAGACAAGGAGAGGCGTTAAGGATCAAGTTTAGAGCACCAGAAAGTTAAGGTGTTTGGTATCTTGGCTAAACTAAACTGAAAGTGCAAGGTTTTGGGTGGCATGTTGAAACTAAAGAATGATAAATATGTATTTTCATTCTGTGGGAACACAACCCTGCAGTCCTTGAAATCAGTAAAAGAGCAAGTGAGAAAAAAGCCAATTTTTTTTTTCCAGAGCTCCCGATAAAAATCTTAAGATCTGCTGAAAATGTCAAGAATTTGCAGTTTTCACTGCCATGGCAAGGACGTCCCACTGGCGATGCTTCTTAGACACAGTGGAGAGAGTGCAATAATCATCTGACCTGCTTTTTCCTTCAGTGAAACAGAGCTCCAGGTTGAGCGGGTGTATAATTGCAGACCTGGCTAGTACTGGATCCATCACTAATTAAGGGGACAATTAGGGTCCCTACAGCAGAGAGGGGAGACACTGGGTCATCTCCATATTCGAACACAACAAAATGAAAAACTGCACCAGCTTTGTGAGAGTGGAAGTGCCTGGAGAATAATTAACAGCTACATATAAAACATTTACTTGTATACATGTTTACCTGAAGGAACCTTCTCATTCAGCTTCTTTATTCAAGTTGTATTTTAATCTTTTCTGGATGCTTTAATTCTGATGTATTGTCTAATAAATGGATTAGGTTCTTAGATATCTTGTTTTTTTCCTACACTTTCTTTGTACCATTTTAATCCTTAAAAGCCTCCAAACACTGGTGTTTAAAATTACAATCTAAAATCTTACAAATTGGAAATGCCTTAAAAAAGGTAGGTACATTTGATTAATAGTCTTAGACTGCATTTACTTCATATTTACTTGTTTTTTTTTTGTGCACTCGGAACCCTGTTGTACAGACCTGATCGAAATCTTAAGACCAGTTGAAAAATTGCTGGAATATGCATTTTGTACATTTGGACCTTAATGAGGTTTTAAGTAGAGCTACAATATGTTAGAGCAAGAAGGGGGAGTGTGACAAAAAGCACTTTGAAAAAGTAATTTATTGAAAACAACAAGTAAACTGAAATAGGCTGTTTATCAGCTGATCAAAAGTTTAAGCCCACAGGCTATTAAAGCCAAAATCTGCTCAAAATGTTCATTTTCTGTCAGGCATTCACATGGTCATGCCCTCCTGATGGCTAAAGCCAAGAAGCTTTCTCTTCTTGAATGTGGTCAGATCGTCGAGCTGCATAAGCAAGGCCTCTCGCAGCGTGCCACTGCTGCTGAGGTTGGACGCAGTAAGACAGTCTTTCGAAATGTTTTTGAAAGATCCTGAGCATTATGGAACAAAAAAGGCAAGTGGTAGACCCAAAAGAATTACACCTGCGCTGAGCCAGAGGATCCGATTGGCTGTCAGTCAAGACACAGGGCGGTCCTCCACCCAAATTAAGGCCCTTATTGGTGCCGACTGCAGCACAATAACCATCAGACGGCATTTGCGGGAAAAGGGTTTCAAAAACAAAAGAACAATTTAAAGACCTCGTCTCCTTCAACGCCACGAAACTGCCCGCTTAGACTTTGCCAGGGAGCATCAAACATGAGACGATGATAGGTGGAAAAAAGTTTTATTCTCTCATGAGAAAAACTTGAACCTTGACGGTCCAGATGGCTTCAACGTTACTGGCATGACAAGGAGATCCCCCCTGAGATGTTTTCTACCCGGCACAGTGGAGGGGGTCCGTCATGATCTGGGCTGCTTTTTCATTCAGTGGAACACTGGAGCTTCAGGTGGTGCAGGGTCGTCAAACGGCGGCTGGTTACCTGCAGATGTTGCAGCGGGCGTCCCTCATGACTGAGGGCCCTTGTCTGTGTGGTAACAGCTGGGTTTTTCAACAGGACAACGCTGCAGTTCACAATGCTCGCTTGACCAAGGACTTCTTCAGGGAGAATAACATCACTCTTTTGGACCATCCTGCATGTTCCACTGATTTAAATCCCATAGAGAACATTTGGGGAAGGATGGCAAGGGAAGTTTACAAAAATGGCCATCAGTTCCAGACAGTTGATGCCCTTTGTGAAGCCATCTTCAACACTTGGAGCAATGTCCCCAAAAGCTTCCTGGAAGCACTCGCATCAAGCATGCCCAAACAAATTTTTGAAGTGATTAACAAGAACGCTGGAGCTACTCATTACTGAGTCCTACTGAGAAAATTTTTTGTTCTGATTTGGAGAGTTTTTTGTAATTTTTTGCATATTATAGCTCTATTTAAAACCTCATTAAGTTCCAAATGTGCAAAATGCATATTCTAGCAATTTTTCAACTGGTCTTAAGATTTCGTTCAGGTCTGTATGTACTTTATTCTATGATGTTATTTTGCCATGGTTTAAGAAAAATATTTTAACACTATACGTTAGTTATCCACCTGCATCAACTCACATATTCGTACCCTTTCATGCCTATTTACACCCCGCTGACACAGCAGTGGAAGGAACTTGGGGTTTAAAAGTCTTGTGTTGTTGTATTGTTTTGTTGATTTTATTGTTGTTGTTTTTATCCTGTACAGCATCCTTGAGTATTTTGAAAGGCCCTTTAAAATAAAATTCATTATTATTATTATTATTATTATTATTATTATTATTATTAAGAGTGTTGCCCAAGAACTTATTGCCATTTGTTGCTTGAACCTGCAACCTCCCAATTCCTACTGCGCCACTGACGCCTCATATAAAAGTAAGCACAACAAAGGATGGTTAGTACACAAGAGCCAATTCTTTATTTTTTACCAAATCAAATTCAAAAAGCCATCACATGGTTTAGTCAAAACCTAACAATAACTTACTCCTTGGTGGAGGTGATAAAGCCACAAACCACTTCAACTTGTCTAAAAGCTTGCCGCAGGATCTGCCATTTTGTTGAGCATAAGTTAAAAAAAAAACTCTCAAAAATCCTGGAGGGTCTGGTTTATGTTTCTCTTCCTTCCTCTATTTCCTTTTTCTTTTCAGGTCTGTCTCTTACAGAACATTTTTGCTCTTGATCCATATCTCATTCTATTTTCTCTCTTCGTTGTACATTTTTTTTTAATCTTAAAGGCCTCTCATGCTGCCCTTCTATCTCCACCACTGTCCTCCTCCTGCTTCTGGGCCTCCACGGTCTTTTAATGCAGAGTGGATGTTTTTAATTCAGGCCCAACACTACAGCTCCCCGTTCCTTGTTAGGGCAGTAAACATCTGCTGTGCCTCGGAAAAGCTTTTGTCCTTTCTTGTTATTGTGGAGTCGTGTCGACACAATAAGTGGCTGCCTGGCGAAACAGTGTGGAACAAAGCGTCGTATTAGTGTCTTCTTGTGTGCCGCGGGCTAATCAGCAAACGTACTGCCATGAGCAGCATCTTACAGGCTGGAATTAAGATTCATGCTGTCAGCTACACGTGTGCTTCTTCCACTTAAAGCACATTTACTTAGAAAATTACATCTCTACATCTCCCTGACTCTCTGGTTTCATTAAACAGAGTCTTTGTTTAACTCTGTTATAGACCTTGTTTTAGGTGGCTGTTTGCAACTATCATCTCAATGAAACTGCAAATTATCAAGATGTATTCTACATTTTTAATCTGGGAGTCAATTTTACCAAAATGGCTGCAACTGAATGACGCTGTGGACCTTCTCATTCATGGAGCTGCAGGATTTTACCGCATTTTAAATGAATCTAAAATGTAGGATTAGACGTAATCCTTTGGTTAAAGAAGACAGCTCCAATCTTTATTGTATGTGCCTGTTATATTTGGTTAAATTTGTTAGTCTGATCATAAAAAATACTTTTACTGAATGTTTTTTGCAATCACATGGCAGGTACTCAATGCTTTTAGGCACGTAGACAAGGTAAAAATGATCTGCTGGAGTTCAAACCAAAAATCGATTGAAAAGGTGATAAGTGACTCTATAAGTGAGCTGGTCTAGAATCTACAGATCTACTTGGATTTCACACTTAATGAAGTGAGTCACTCATGCCTTGCTAATGCTAGAAGTTAAAGAGGACATATCATGCTTGTTTCTCCTTGTCACTATGCCAGACTAGGATGCCTGTAAAGCATTTCTGCCCTCAGTACAAGTCATTTAGTTCCTTCATTGCCCCACAATAGTGTTCTCAATATCCTCATTTTAGGCCATTATCAAGCTCTTGTTGAAACACTCAGATCTGAGGATGACCTAAAGTTACCTCGCAACGTCACAGCCCTTTGTGCTCCGATTGGTCAGTTCTATCGGGGGCTGAGCCAGCTTGTCCTTCTTCTTCTACTGTATTTTCCGACAGGCTCAAAGCAGAGACCGCGTATTGAGTCCCCCTAAAGGCCAGAGCTGGTAATGAGTGAGTGTGAGCTAGGGATCTATATCAGTGTTTCCTCTACATTCATTTAGGAGCGGCGGGCCGCCGCTCCTAAATCCTACCCGCCGCTCCTGCAATTTTTTTTAAAAACTGTAAATACACCACTGCAGCATCATGTCGCTGCCTTCACATCAGAGTCCTGCATTAAATCGGGTGTCGCGGGTGCTTAGGCAGATAACTATCTTGCCCATAGTTGTGTCGCTATGGTTTGCTTACATTTAATAAAATGCATTTTTCCTCTCCGCTCTGAAAAACGCCTCCTCCCCCGCTCCTCTTGTGCAACACCGATAAGCCGCGCGGCAACCAAACCGTCTCTCTGCAGGCAGAGCCCCCCCAACATGCTTTTTTTTTTTAAGAGGCTGCTGCCACCGTGGGCCGAGACGTAGCAGTGATTCAGCGAACGTCAGAGCAGAGGCCACCTAAAAGTGTCTCATAACACTCCCTGTCATAGAACGAGCCGATAACTTCTGAATCGTTAATTCTCTTTATTAACAGACTCAAACAGACTCAAACAGCGTGTCATACAGTTAGCAGTTCTCTCTCTCAGTCTACACTTCCGTAACCCTCAGCCAATCCCCGGGCTCCCCCTTAGCAGCGTTAACATTACAAAGATCGTCTACTCTGAAGATGCTCACTCTGACATACTACTATGACACTCCCTTCCCTAAAAACAATTCAGTAGAAATGCTTCCCCACGTCCAGTTCTTCGATAGTACGATATGATTTGCTGCTGCCAGGCGACTACAGCCAGAAAGTTCAAAACGGGGGACTCTGAGCAGCAGGACAAAATCTGTGCGCGTGCTCTTCGGCGGCAACCGCTCCTACCGTGGCGGTCCAAACCGCGTGCTGTCAGCCGCCTGTCCCTCATTGAAATGACTGGAAGCGGCGCGTTGTGTGAAGGGGATGATAAAGACACACACACTACACATACAGACATACACACACTCACACTCAGCCGGCGGATGAAGGAGCGACCATAACGGTAAAAAAATATTATAAAAAAAAACAATTTAAACAAACATTAATGGATGACCTGAAGCTTACCAAACAATCTCTCCAAGCAAAAATCTCAGCATTTTTAAGCCAACTGTCCTTACTAAGAAGGGAAGCACAGCGAGCAGTGGAGGAAACTTTCAGCATGTAGTTTCTCCTCATTGTCAGTCACTTGCTATAACTTTATGATTCATCTTCTCTCCACCTGCTGAGCTTACATGGTTACATGAAATGTTACATTCTTCCTGTTTTTTTTTAAATACTTTTTATACTTTATGCAGTTTATTTTAAATTCTTTTGAGAATGTTGTAGTTGTGTGCCCACAGTGCTCACTATTTATTCAGATGTAAATGCTCTTTAATTATGATATTACGGAGCATTATTGACGGACGCCCCCCCCCCCCCCCGCAACCCCGAATCCGCCGCCCCAAGGCAATGAACCTAGAGGAAACACTGTATATGCCCCTGCTGGTGGATGTGTTCCTCGGTGACGGTTTGTGGCTAACGGACATCACAAAGGAGGAAGTGTTTTATCAGATTACTCCAATAAAAAGAAAGGTACCTCGTGTCGTCACAACGTTTGAAATCTCGCGGACATCTCGCCATTACCTATTTTCAGAGGCATCAAATCTCTTTCTAGGATATCAGAAAAAATACAATATCTCATTTTTTGAAAATTAAGGGGGTGTAAGGTCTTGTTTTCAAATTTATTATATTAAATGTAAGTATCAAATCATGCATCAGCATGATATGTCTCCTTTAAAGGAGTATATCCAAGCGTATTGGAGACCATTTCTGAATACAAAAGAGACTACAGCAGCAGGAGACCACACCAGGTGCCACTCCTGTCAGCTAAAAAAGAAAACTAAGGCTACATTTCAAGCAAACTCCAAAACTGCAGAATGGAAGATTGTAAAATGTCTCTTGGTCCGATGAGTCTGGATTTCTGCTCCACATTCAGATGTTGTGGTCAAGATTAGACTTGGACATCATGAAACATGGATCCATCCTGCCTTGGATCAACAATTAGGCTGATCGAAATAGTTTCTTCAACATGACCTTGAGTTCATCGTACTCCAGTGGCCTCCACAATCACCAAATCTTAATTTCAATGGAGAAAAATTAAGGTGTCCTAGAGTGGGAAGTTCTCATCATAGCCGTTCAGCTGACAGCTTGTGATGCTATGACAGGGACATGAACCAAAATCTCTGAGGATGATCAGCATGAAGAGTTAAGGAGCTCTGAAGGCAAAAGGTCATCCGACCTGGTCCCAGAAAAGTGTGCCTAATAGTTAAATACTATAGTCTGTCCCAACAGGTAACAGAAACTCCTCTTTTACAATAACAACACATAAGCACTCGCAAACTCACAAGATAAGACATAATCAAGAGCGTAGTTAAAAAGAACAGCAGCAGATTAAATCAGGTGCAGTGTGTGGCTGTTTGATTTGGTTCAGGACAGGCACTGAAGATAAAAGAGGATTTTGTTGTCAATGTTTTAATACTTCAGTGGGACTTTGGAGTTTCTGCCTGATGAAGGGATGTGGTGAGCCCTCCTGGTCCCAAAGCATGGATCTGTTCAGAGTGATGTTTGTCGTGAAGCCATGATTTTGCTGCTCTGATAAACTATGCAGGAGAATTTTGTATTCCACTGAGAAGAAGCTAACCTGACTAGCCAGATGGACAGCTCAATATATCTGCCACAGAAATATTTCACTACACCATCTTGGTAGGAGCCTTTTAAATTTGTTTTCAGGGGCAGAACGTTAAAAAAAACACAAGCTTGTGATTGGACAATCGTTTGGCTCGTCACATTCATCACAGACCAATCCACATCAAGCAGGGTTGCCTCCTATAATGTAGCATACATAGCGGCCAATGTAGCGGGTAATGGTTAAAAAAAGTTAACAACAGTTCATGAATGTTAGCCATAGCGGCTAACTTAGCTGCTAACAGCTAACGGCCTTATACTATAGTCTTACACTAAATTGTGGCACAATTTAGTGTAAGACTGGTATTACTATTTTCCCGTAATTCTCCCGTAATAAAAAAAAACCCTCCTCTGCCTCTGTTCCTAACTGAACACTGTCACTAGCTTCGCGAGAAAAGCCACCTGCAGTAGCCTGGGTGGCAGTTGTCGCGAGGTCAGTGCCGACAGCGGGAACAAACCTGGGACAACAGACGAGAGAGATGGATGGATGTGAGGCTGTCATGTAAAATAAACCACTCCCGCCCAGCCCACAAATACACTCCTTCCAAAAAGTGTTAAAGGATGCAAAGCCTGCCACAAATCTGTATAATAAGTCATTTGTGAATGCCAGAGAGCTACTTGAGGAAACATAATGAAATGTAAGAAATGTAAATGAATGAAAATAAAATGTAGCCTAGATGTTAAACTTAAAGACAAGCAATGTGAAATAAGCAGTAAATATGTGTTGACTTGTTAATGAACTGAAAATATGTAAAATAAATAAATGTGCTTCATATACTCTTTTGTGTTTTCATTTAGGCTTTATTATAATGTTTGAATGTTCACAGCATTTCAATGTCAACAAAGGTAGGCCTATCAGATTCTGATCACCTAACTAATTAGTAAGCTGTTGACAAGTTGTTTTTAGATATCTTGTCCTCCTGTCTTAAAATGTAAGGGATACTGGAGCTTGGTTGTGGTGGTGGGACAGCTCACAGCAAACGCTGGAAAATTTCACTTATTTTCAAATCCAAAACTTGACAGGTATGCCATGAGGACAATAGGCTAATCGGCATGTCTGTTCTTCCGGTTCTCAACTTCCGGTTGTGGTCACGTCTGCATTCTGCTGCTCCCGCCTCTCTTCCCTGTTTGGGCTATTACATATTCATTGGACAACGGAGGCTGGCAAGACGGACCTGTAGGATATCGAAATCAGGCAAGTCTTTCTGCTCTGCAAGGCTAAGAGGAAGCTGTACCAAATGTTAAAACTGAGTATGAATTCAGTTCAGCAGAGTCAATATAATATTTGAGGGGGAGCCTGGAGTCAATTTCTGTTCCCAGATATTTCAACACCTGAACCTGCTCATCAGATTGACCCTGCAGGGCAGTAAATGGAGGAGTCAAAAGCCTCCTTTGTCTTTGAGGTATTTAACAACAGAGAGTTCTGATTAACCCTTTAACTACCAGCTCAACTGTTTGGCAGGCTTCATCAATCAATTCTGATGTTTTAAAAACAGAACAAATCTAGTCATTGTTTGATACTGTTAACATTTCAGGGAACAGAGAAAACTACAAACAAACCCAAAAACAGGTATTTTACTGGTGTTAGATTGAAACATTTGAAAAGCCAATAGTTGATTGTGTGGTGACATAAAAAAGCACAATAACTGTAAAAAATTAGAAAAGACAGAAATGTCTGTAAATAAAAACTTAAATAACTTAAATTAGATGACATTGAGTTTGACAAACACAAAAAATGTTCTTGATGAATTGTACACTTTACATGTACAGTCATTGAAAAAATTATTAGACCACCCTTGTTTTCTTCAATTTCTTGTTCATTCTAATATCTGGTACCACTAAACGTATAATACAATGAACACAACAAAAAATGCAGCTGGTCACATAGTACTTTATGTCCTATTTGACATTCTTAAGCTTAATTGATTCCCAGGGTATATAAGAGGCCATTTCATGTCACAAGCAGCACTGCACATGCAAAGGCCTAGAGTGGTTTCCTGCTTACATTCAAGCCGTAGCACAACTCAGAAGTTGTCAGCTCTCACATAATGCCTAAAACAAAAGAATTATGTGAAGCCACAAAGGCAGCCATCTTGGCACTGCTGGAAATTGGCATGAGTGAGAGACAGGTAGCGAAAAAACTGAAGATCTCCAAGACAGCCGCTCATTACAACAAAAAAAACCAAGCTGAACATGGCACTACCAAATTGCTACCTGGCCGTGGCAGGAAACGCCTTTTCTACCCCACGAGATGACCGTGCACTCATCCGTCTCTGTGTCAGGAATCGTCGTCAGACCTCCAGGGACCTTAAAAATGAGTGGGCACTGTCGAGAAATGTGACTTGTTCAGCAAGGACAGTTCGAAACCGACTTGTTGAAGCTGGTTTGAAGTCACACAGAGCACGCAAGAAGCCCTTCATCAATGAAAGGCAGAGGAAGGCCCGGTTACTCTTTGCTCGAGACCACAAGGATTGGACTGTTGATGATTGGGCTAAGGTTCTCTTCAGTGATGAATCCAATTTTGAATTGATGCCCACTCCAGCCAACTTACTGGTTAGGAGGAAGCCTGGAGAAGCTTACAACCCAGACTGTCTTGCCCCTACAGTAAAACATGGGGGTGGATCAGTCATGATCTGGGGTTGTTTCAGTCTGAGGAACAGGGCAAATGCAATTGTGTGAAGGCTGAATGAACCAGGTCATGTACAGGACTACCCTTGAAAACAGTCTTCTTCCATCAGCTGGAAAACTCTTTCCTGCCTCGAATGACTGGATTTTCCAACAAGACAATGCCCCTTGCCACACGGCAAGGTCAGTTAAAGCCTGGATGGAGAACCACAACATTCAAGCACCATGCCTTGGCCTGCTCAATCACCAGATCTTAATCCAATTGAAAACCTGTGGAAAATCATCAAACTCAAAATGGAGAACCACAAGCCCAAAAACAAAGAAAATTTGTTTGAATTTGTCCAACAGGAATGGGCTGCTGTGACAGCAGAACAATGTCAGAAGCTGGTGGAGAGCATGCCAAGACGCATGGCTGCAGTCATCAAAAACAATGGTTATGCAATCAAGTATTAACTCTTGTGTGTATCATGTGTTTAAAGCAAACAGAAAAGAAAACATGGAATGCTTAAAAGTAGTGTTTTTGGCGGTACAATGCCATAGCTATTGATGTAAGAATTTAAGTAATTTTGGTTATTATCAAGAAAACCATGGAAAATGAATAGTTCTTAGTTCTTAAATTAAACTCTCATGAGCTATTTTTGTTGTTATCATTATAATTGTCCAAACAAATGTACCTTTAGTTGAGCCAGGCATTAAAATTAACAAGAAATTGAAGAAAACAAGGGTGGTCTAATAATTTTTTCCATGACTGTATATCAACGTATCAGTAAATGGTTAAGTATTTAAAATAGTGATGGCAAAAGTAATAGTAGCTTTTTAGACCTTTAAATCCGGAAACAATACTTCCATTTTTTTTTTGTTTGTTTGCAGTTTTTCTGTATCATAAAACACTGACACAAACAAACAGTGATGTGTTGTGTTTATTTAACAAATTAAATATTCCTGAAGTTAATGAACCCTGCCAAACAGTTGAGCTGGGAGTTAAAGGGTTAAAAGTCATCTGTGAGTGCAATAGAGATTCCTGCTGAAAAAAAGTTGGCCCATATTTTCAGTATCCTGTATATTTTGACCAAGATGCATATGCAGTGCAACTGGCTACCATTTCAGTCAGTTATTATTATTATTTTTTAATTGTTTCGTTTCTGCAGAATTTTAGTTTCAGAGCAGCTCTCCTGTGTCAGGAAGTATTTGTGTGATGCACTCCTGTGTTGTCATTTGAGCTTCATTCCTGAATACAATAAATGTCCCATTTACTTTAATTCATTCATTCTTTCAGTAGGGTAGTTGTTTATTACTGTTTCTTCCTGGTAGAACACATACGCTCCCACCTAATGTCTTGATAGAGTTTGACAGCAGCCTTGGACGGCAGAGTGAGGTATGTGTGGTGTTTGTTTATTTGTCTGAACTAATTAAATGCGGGTCACCCATGTTTGTAATGTATTATGTATGTATAATGCCATGTATATTTAATAGGGTTTAATTATAGTCGGGTCTTCTAATTAAGCTATATGTGTATCTAAATTGAATGAATTTGTATGATGAAATATTGAGTAATTTTTTACAATGGAGTGTAAACTGTATGAAATGTTTGTTTTTGCTTGTTCAATCAATCAATCAATCAATCAATCAATCAATCAATCAATCAATCAATCAATCTTTATTTGTATAGCGCCAATTCATAACAAGTGTTATCTCAAGACACTTTACAATAGAGCATAAAGCTCTTTATTTTATGGATACACATATATGCATAGATACATATATACATATAAAATACACATATACATATATATACAAATATATACATCCAACACCCAACATGAATCCATATAGCCAATCATGGATCCCTCTATCATGGCGGCACGAAAAAACCTTCTGTTAAGCAGCAGGAAATCTTGAATGTGGATCCCAGTCTAATGATGAACAGCAAATCCACACGATGCTGTGTTGGGTGTGAGGGCAAAGGAAGGGAGGTAAGAGGAGACAAGTGGACTGAAGTAAGAACTAAAGTTAGGGACAGATCCATGAACCATAGACCTGTCGTCTGATTTATCAGAGGTTAGCATCTTGAGATGCTACATCTCATTTTCAGGAGGGTCCTCATGTCTGAATTGTAGTGGTGATCATTTTATAGAAGTATAAGCAATGATATTTATGAATGAATTTATGGTAGTGACGAACTCATGGGTGCCCAGACCACAAGTGCATCCCAACCATATTTGTCTCCATTAAATATAAATGTGTTAAAGGCCTCTTGAGATGTGACATCCCATTTTCAGAGGGACCTCATACCTATGTGATGCTGTAGATGTATTGATCATGGATGTGGAGATCATGCTAATATCTACATGAACAGCTATAATGATAATGGGAATGGAGTGTTCCTAATGAAATGTCCAACTATGTGTCATGTTTATAATTGTAGTTTTGAGGCTTCAATTATAAACATGACACATAGTTGGACAATTCATTAGGAACACTTGCTTGTTGAGTTTCACCGTGCCAATTTAATAAATAATGTTTGCACCTGTTGAATTTGTCTGCTTTGTTTGAGTGACCGGGGGCAGCTACTTGGTTCTCAGTGGGTAGAAAACCTGAAAAAAAATGCATAACTCAGGACCACTTCACTGAGAAAAGACACCAGAGCAGTTATTTATTGGCAGCTATTTGATTGTAAAAGTTCTGATGAAGGCTCTCCCTGCCCTTCCACACACCAATTGTGGAAGCCTAAAGCAGGAACAGCACACATCTCTGCCCTCCTTGAGCCTACGAGGCAGGCATGAGGCAGGCATGAGGCAGGGAGAGAAGCAGCAACACCCCCAGGGTCAGTGATCGAGTCAGTGATCAGAATAAAGAAGGAGATGGGTCGGAGGAGGGTTGCAAAGCGGCTTGCAGCTGGAGCAGTGAAGAGTAGTCATGCTAGAGCAACTTAATTCAGGTGGCCTGTGTGCTTCATCCAGTGGCAGCTCAGAGGCTAATCAGCTCTCTGTTGTATCAGTGATGGGCTAACTTTGGATTGACTGTTTAGCAGTGGAAGTCTTGGCTCTTATCCTGACAGAATTTATGCTACGCTCAATTAAGCATGCTCTACATTTAGAATGCAACTACTGGGAAATGGTTGTTAGACTCAGAGTTTGATAAACATCCTTTCTAAAAACTGTTCTCTGCTTTTTCAAAGTTTTCTTAGTTTTGAAATAAGGAAAAACAATCAGTAAATCCAATTCTTTCTTTGAAACACATACAAACTTTTTAATGACTATTTCTCAGGTGTAACTCTTGAATTTAAAAATAAGATGATCCTTAAACCTTACCATCATAATACTTGAAAAACACGGGTTGAAATGGAGGGGGGAAAAAAAATCCAGACATATTAAAAAGAAGATACATATTGCCAGTACCGTTCCGTTCTGTTTTGTTTTTCGTTACTCTTGGTTTTTGATTTTTTTTTTCCTTTGTCCAGCATCTTGTTTGTTTTTTTGTCTGTTTAGTTTTGTTTTTGTTGAGGATTTACCTAAGTTATGAAGTTGAACTGGTGTATAACTTGTACAAAAATCTTTCTTGTTTGATTAACTCTTGTTTGTGTATATACCCCTATACTTGTATTCCACGGGAAAGTAAAATTGTACACTTCACCTGTAATGTCAATGTTATTTAGATCAACATAATTTAGGTTTATCCTGTGTACACTCTTAAAATTGCAAAATAAAAAAAAACCAAAAAAAAAACCTTACCATCAGTTTTTAACCCTGATTTGAACCCCACTGAGGTGAATTAGATCACAGTTTGTGACTATAAAATGGTGTGTGTGAGTTTGTGCGTGTGTGTGTGTGTGTGTGTGTGTGTGTGTGTGTGTGTGTGTGTGTGTGAGGGGGGCTTAAGCAGCTTGGATTAGCTCTGGTTTAAATTTCAGTCTGGGATGTTGATAATACTAAAAAAGCCGCTTCAGGGAGCTCTTGTTTATTGTTTGAGAGGATTTCCATAATCTAAAGGCTAATGATGATGTTGCTGAGGATTCATCTGTGTCTGACTGCTTCATACAGCTGATGGAGGGGGGGGAGCGCTCCTCCATCAATCTGGGAGCGTGAAGGTTACCACCATTAATCAGACAACACTCGCTGCCCGCTGTTCCTGTGCCAAATGGACCATTTAGACAAACCCAGAGTCCACTTTGGCTTCAGCTCCAGGCCTCTGTGTTTTATGAAAATTCACGTATTCTGCACAGGCCTGAGACGACCTTTGAGATTTGGCAAATGTTTGTATGCTCTATAAAGGTTAAAAGGTCACCCAGGGCCAAACAAACTTGGAAAAAAAGGACCTGCATTTTGAGAAAGGAACTGTCCAAGGTGAATGCAGTTGTAATTTTTGTGCGCCTTGATTAAACTTTCAATGAAACAGTTGCAAAGTTTACTATTTGAGGCACTGTCACACACTAACACATGGAGCAGGAGGAGGAAAAGTGAAGGATGAAGAGGTGACATGTTCTTCATGGCAATGTTGTAGAACTTGAGTCCAGAACCTGGATTCACTAAACTGAAAGGGTATTTGGGCTGCGGTGGAATAGTCATTTTTGCTTAGAAAGGTTCCTAACGGAATGAAATGAACCGGAAGTAGTTCGTGATTAGAGCTGTTCGAATAGTTTAAGTGCATAGGAAAGGTGGCTCAATGCTTCCTTTATTAGCTCCTTTAGCATAGGATACACTGGACCATCCTTTACGAAAGGAGAGGAGATTATTCTGTCCCACAATTCTCCGCAGCAACAGCTTTTATAAACAGTGCTTATTCTGACTTCTTCCGAATTTAACAGAATAATGTCAAACAAATCACACAGACCGTGTGAGTTACCTCTGCTGGTCGATCATTTCAAAAGTTTACCAAAACCTGCCTTAACTTTCCAGTAGTCTGATTCTCTGAAGAGAGCAGGATATGAGACATCTGATGTTGATTGTGTTTTAAACTTGGTTCAACATTAAAGTTGTGTACACTAATAGATTGTGGTCTTCACAATTTCTGCCTTTCTTGCATTCAGTTACCCATTTTTTCATGCATTGATTGGTGTTCATGTTGATCATGAGAGGACAGATTTATTTAAATCCTCACTTCCAACATCAGTTATGTAGATGTAATTTTTTACCAGGTTATTGTGTTCAATGTTGTCTGAAAGGAACAACATTATCATGATACACAAGCACTTCTATGATGCCTCTTTTGTAGTCCACCTTTGGAAAATTGTAGTTTTAACGCAGCAGTAACATCCGCCATCACATGATGATGTAGCGTAGTGAAAGTGTAGTCGGATCCTCTTTGCATGGCAGTTTTCTTTTCCTAAGTCCTTCTGAATTCTCCTTTCCTTAACCTCATGATATTTTCCATCAGGGTTAATGCCGAAGTCACACATTCCCGTTTCTCATGGCGATTGTGCACGACTGTACACGATTGAGGAGGCTGGTGTGGTCGCTATGATACGGGATGAAATGACTATCTCACCCCTAGACACATCCCATAAATACACCGTCAGTAGCGCTTCTACAGCACTTCTTCTTGTCAGTCGTCCTCATAAAGCTGTCAGGATTGAGCCACGATCAGCCCGACTGAGGTCCGTACATGCCACGATAATACCGTTTGCATTGGAACTGCATTAGGCTTCCATCCCACTATACTGAGAGCGGCGATTCTCCACGACAGTTTTGAACAGTTCAAAACTGTCAGGACCCTTCCCCGTTCCCCGCCGTTCATCCACGACTATACAAGGCTGATCCGAACCAAGTAGTGCATGCACCACGACCAAAGCACGTTTTACCAGGATTATGACAATCGTGCACAATCGCCATGAGAGATTGGAATGTGTGACTGGGGCATAAGGAAAAGTAGATAGGAAAGGGCTTAGGAGGGGACTATTCGATCACAGCCTTAGTCTTGGAGGCATTTTGATAAGGCCTCAGCATGAAAAGATGAGCATGCAGGCTTTCAGAGCGAATGCTTTTTAAATGCAACACGTAAGCTCACCTTAAGTAGGTGGCAGTTGTTATTTTGGTTTTCAGAAAACTTAGAGGCTGTCTTGTTTCCAGGGGTGTTGGACCTCTGCTGAGTGTTTATTTGCTCCATTTAAGTGGTTAAATGAAAGTTATTATTATTATTTATGTATGTGTGGTATATATATGCACATATATGTATGTATGTGTATATGTATATATATATATGTATATATATATATATATATATATATATATATATATATATAAATATATATATATATATATATATATATATATATATGTGTGTGTGTGTGTGTGTGTGTGTGTGTGTGTGTGTGTGTTTTGTCAGTCTGTTTTGTCTTGATGTAAAGCACTTTGAGCTGCAGTTGAATTTGTATGAACTGTGCTATATAATTAAAATTTGATTGATTATTTATTTTTTGCATGTTGTTTCTCAGGCTTTGCAAAAGTGAAGAGCTGAAGAGCATCTAGCCTCTTGGCCCAGACACTATATTCAGGACTCAGACTGAGGCTTGGGGAACTTTTCTGGTACTTGGGCTAAGATCCTGAGGACTTCGACCTGGACTTGACTCAGGTGAGGAGACTCGACTTGGGCTCGATTTGGATACTTTTTTTGGTGACCTGGACTCAACTTGCTCACCATTGCGGCTCATGAACACAACATGTTTAGTCATGTCCCTCTAAGAACATCACCTTGTACAAAAATCCAGCACCTTTAGAGCTTCTTACCTACAGAGCTGATGGATCTATCAGGCTGAAAAGTCTCATCAAATCCAAACTGAGAATACAAGAGATTTGGTCCTTTGCAGTGTTGAAAATGTGATTTTCACTCCTATTTGCTGCCATAGACTCTCAAGACCAGTGTTCACATATTGTACACTCTTCAGATAGGTGAGGCATGCTCTCATGACAGTGAGATTGGAGTGATTTGGTGTGTGCAGTGATCAGAAAGCAGCGATGTGGAGAGCCGGAGCTCCAAAACACAGGATATTTAGATGTTTAAAATTCTGTTGCTGGTAGGAGGAGTGTTCTTCATGCTGTGACAGGAGCGGCACTCACACAGACATAGATTGGTCGCCTCTGATGAAACAACAGCAGAACTTACAGAAGAGACTAAAACTAAAGTATTAATCAATATCCATCCCATGACTGGTATCAATATTTGAATCAATCTGCTCTTCACTAGTAGTTGAAATGAAACTAAATCTGTCCATAGAGTAGAGAGGGCCAAATTGTCTTCAGTCACCAGACAAGTCCTAATGTCTTATTTTGACATATTACCAAACTAAAACAAGGGCTGAATCAAAATGACTCAAACAAGCTGGTAGCTCTGGCTCCTACTGTCACTGTTCCTAATTTTCTCCAGACTGATAAAGCATTTAAAAAACACGGCACGATTACCACTGAAGCTATGATTGCCAACATGGACGACCTGCTGCTGTGCGCCTGCTTGACTCCAACTGCTTTATAAGACATCAAGAAATAATGGAGAACACATTATTAACATAATTTTAAGCTAGTAAACCTGATGGGATTTGCAGATTAATTTAATTTTATTGTACTGGCCAACATCAGTCCTTTCCTTTGCATAATAATTGAAGATGTTAATGTTACAATATTAGATCCAATCTCCTCCTCTTATTGATTATACCTTCAAGATTTGGGAATCAAAAAACATGTTCCCATTCCTGAATTTCTGCCTGCCTCTCTATCCCTCATTCATGTTGGGTTGAATTAAGAATAAAGATGAGTTAAGTGACTGTTGGTGCCAAACAGGCTGGAAGAAGAGAATAAACCTCCAGTGAGTGGCAGATCTCTAAGTCAGTGATGCCATATGTTAGAGGACAACAGCTTAAGTGGTTCAAGATGATAGAAAGGCATCAGTAATTTGTATAACAGCTCATTAATTGACATGTGGAGATCATTTATGAACATTCAGCTGGTCAAATCTTGAAGCAGATGGGACACACTGGGTGCAAATTCTCTCAGAGAAAGGCAGGAAAGCAGTGTTAATTTTGACAGCACTTTTAATTTAGTTTTAGTCTTTTGACTAAAATATCTTTTGGTTTAAGTCAGAATTTAGCCATCTAAATTGTTTCAATTTTAGTCTAGTTTTAGTTGATAAAATTTCTATTTCAAACATTTTAGTCAATAAAATTTACTGGAAACTTAGTTGACAAAAATATGAAGTGTGAAGTAGTGTTAATTTTACCAGACATTTTTGTAGTCTAGTCCAGTCTTAGTCCATCTTCTATCGCCCTTGTTAGTTTTTATCACATTTTGTCAACTTCATCCTGTTTTTATTTAGTCAATTTTTTGTCGACCAAAAGCCAAGCATTTTAGTTTTTATCTTAGTCCAAAACAACGCCATTTTTGTTAGTCTAGTTTAGTTGATAAAAACTGTTGACATTTTAGTCTAGTTTTAGTAAGGACAATTATTTTATCCCTTTACTTTTTTTTGTCAGCAAATGATATAAAATGCATCTATCCATCCATCTAATCTAAAACAATTTTAAATTGCATTTTCTGTTATCATTTTGATAAAACCACAATTGTAAGGATTAAATTTGCATATTTATTTGAACCATCACAAATGAGACAAAAGGCTTGTACATCTGGCAAGACTCGTATGAAACAAAAATAAAGTAAAGTGCCTTATGGACAACTGAAAATTAAATAAAATAAAGTGCCTCATTAAAATACTACTGTCTCCCACTAAAAGTTGTCAACAGGTAGAAGCTGCTCAGCACGAGACGAGTCAACAGTGCTCACATTAACCCTCAGACGACTGAAAATTTAAATACAAGAAAGTGCCTTATTTCTGTCTCTCTCTCTCCACTCGGAGTTACAACACAACAGTGCTTACATTAGTACAGCTCTAGCCTCTAACTTGTAAACAATAAAATAAAGTGCCTTATGGACAACTGAAAATTTAAATAAAATAAAATGGATCATTTCTGTCTCTCTCTCCCCACTTGGAGTTACTACAACACAACAGTGCTCACATTAGTACCGAGCGTTTAACTTTCTTTTCTCAGCGTACAACATGCAATTGACAGTCTAAATAACACCTGCCTGTGTCATTGTTTTGTTTTGGTATTGTTAAAGGAAATCAAAACTAAAGCAGTAGTTTCTAGTAACCAACTGTCACACATCAGTAAATTTAGGCCTTGTTTAGCTTGAGAAAATTAGTAGTAGTCACTTTGTTCACTACGTGCCAACGTGCTAACTGCTAAGAAGCTAGTGAAAGTTAGCCACCACTAGTTTGGGGTTGGTTTAAGCCAACATGCAACAATACCACGTTGGTTTATTGTTACGTTGTTCGTACCTGGACTTCTTTGTGATGAACTTTGATGTGTCTCTTCAAGTTTGTGGTGTTTTTCCCACCTATCTTCTGCCCACACTCCTTCCCCTCTGTTACAACCAAACATATAGTTTTTCTCTCCGCGTCGAGGTAGCGAAAATGGTTCCAAGCATCAAGTCTTCTCTTTCTCCCGAGCCCCTTGTGAAGCGTTGACATTGCCATTTTAAGGTTGTAAGTTTATCTCTGAATCCTAACAGTACTTTTCAATGAAAAGTTTTCTTTCATCTTCTGTCGGGGGTTTGTGTGTGACTATACCTGCCCGCTGTGAATTCAAAAGTGGGTGGGACCATGGCCGGGACAGAAACTAGGTTTCTCACCGGTGCTGTGCAAAGCAAGGCGCAGGCACAGCAGAGGAAACAGAACGTCAAATAATATATAATATAATACTTAGTCTCGTTTTAGTTCGTGAACGAAAAAGGCCATAGATTTTATCATAGTCTTTATTTAGTGAACAGCATTTTAGCCTCATCTTGATAAGTCGACGAAAATCCACACTGATGTCGTCCTAGTTCTTGTTTATTCATGTGGGGTTTAGTCTCTCCTGGTCTAGTTTTCATCCGTTGAAAAGTGGGTGTTGACGAATATATTTCGTCTAGTTTTTGTTAACGAAATTAACACTAGTGTGAAGTGTAAGGCTCTTTTTATATTTCCTTGGATTTTTTAAGTCATGTTTACACTTGGATAAAATGAAACATCTAAACTCTATATTGAGTGCTAGTAAAGTTTGAATTTATGAATGAACATAAACAAATGTTCCTTTTTTGTGAAATGCAGTCACCTTTATTTAGGCTACCTGGCAGAGCATCTCAGTTACAATACCAGAACTGACAACAAACAGTGAACCTGCTCTACATGAATATATCAATTCATAAAGACAGCAGCTCTGATTGGATCGCTCCTCAACTTATCCCACCACCACCAAGCTAAGGCAGCTGTGATTGGATGTCCCTCTGAACTCATTCAACTTTTCCACACAACCAAAGTAGCTGATTGGATTTAACTTATTCCTACTTTATGATGAAACTAGGTCTGATTGGATTAAGCCTCTGTCAGACATTTTTTTCTTTGTTGACAAGACTGTCTAGTAATTTAGCTTTAATTTTTGTCTATGTGCACTTGTTTTTTCAAATACTGTCTGGTTTTAATCAAGGATAAAAAAGTTATTGACGAACATTATGACGATAATTATTAAGCCCCAGTCACACATTCCTGTTTCTCATGGCGATTAGGCAGGACTGTGAACGATTGGCACAGCTGGCCTGATCAGCATTATACAGGTAGAAATTAATGTCTCTCCCCCGGACACATACTGTAATACACTGTCAGTGGCGCTTGGACAGCACACCAGGGGCATTTGTCCCGCTACAATTAGGTCAATACAACAACATGACAAGGCTTTCATAAATTTCCGTCCTGCTGACATGACGTCAGCCCCGTTCGAGCCCGTATTGTGTCACATAAGCCCCGATTGCGCCTCGATGCTTCCGGCCACTACAGTTGAGCAGTGTTGGGCACATTACTTCAAAAAAGTAATTAGTTATAGTTACTAGTTACTTTCCCAAAAAAGTTACTGAATTACTAACGGAATTACTCCTTCATAAATGTAATTAGTTACCAGGTAAAGTAATTTATGCATTACTTTTTTGAAAAATGTTTTGCTGCTTGAACTGTGTGTCTCTGTCTCTGTGTCCTTCCTTGTTGTTACCTGCTGCAGCAGCTCTGACATCAACAGTTCTCCAACAGCGCGTGCAGGGGAATTTGCCTGACAGACTAGAATGGGAGCGAAGTGCTCCGCGGTAGGCTTCACCAATGCAGCGCTGCACGCCATGGTGCTGGAGATTCGCTTCAGATCTATTTTTTGCGCGGAGAAGTAAAATAAATCACGAAGCTGTGTGGTTGGGACCAGCCACGGGACCTTAGAGAAGCGAAGTGAGGTGTTGTTTATTTCTTTTCTCAGTCTATAACATGCTTCATGAGTGTGTGACATCGCTGTGCTCATCAGCCCTCCCCCCTGCACGCCGCAGCGCTGCTTGGTGCGCACTTTCAGTGGGTTTTGTCTGTCAGGGCAAGACCGCGGCATGGCGCTTCCGTGTGCCGTGGAATTTGGGGGTGAGGCAGGTCGGATAACAGCTGCTTGACATCGGTGCAAAGTAACGTGCCACATTTCCCTGTTAGTAATGGTAACGGTGTTGTAACGCATGAAAAAGTAATTGATTAGATTACCAGTTAGGCTACTGAAAAAAATAACGCCGTTAGTAATGTAACAGACTTTCCTCTGTTTGAATTAGGCTATCACCTTGTTGTATTATGTCCCTGGGGTGTTACCATAGAGGTGCCGTAAAGTGGTTTTGGGTTCATTGGCGCGAGAGAGTGCTGTGCTGTGATTCTCTCTGATTAAAGAACGTGGAAGCAATGGCTGACGCTCACTCCGGCTCCTGGCGTTTGTTATGTTATTAAACCCAGTATACAATTAAGCGAACCCAGAATACTCGGCTACATTGGTGGCAGCGGTGGTTGCACTCTTCACCGCCGTGTTTTCTTCGTTACCGAGTCGTTTTAACTGGCGTGGCTGTGCATTAGCCTTTAGCTCAGCTTCCCCAGTATAGTCAGTCTGCTTACCTCGCTGTGTCACGCCGCAGTCCGAGCCAGGTGGCGAACATGTGGTGTGGTGACGAAGATCCTCTGAAGCCCTCAGCGAGGTATTTCGCCCGCTCGCCCCGAGGGGACGTGGGTGTTGACCTGCCTGCTCCTTTTGCTGGCGACGGGAGCCAGAGTTTCCTCGCCTGGGTCAGACAGCTGGAAGTGGCTGTCGGAGCGGCGGTTGGCGGCAGCGGTGATTACGGCGGGGAGTTGGTGAGGATTCTCCCTACACGGCTGTGCAAGTCTGCTTTCCTGCTGTGGGACAGCCTTCCGGATGCTGTTAAATCGGACTATACCGCTGTGAAAGAGAGACTTGGGTCAGCTTTTGGACAGAGACAGTTTATGGACCGCAGGCGCGCCTGGAGAAAGTTTGGAGGTGTATGCTGCGGACCTGAGCCGGCTCGTGGCGGAGGCGTTCCCGGATTACGGAGCCGTCGCACTGAGGGAGGAGAGGTTTCGTCGCTTCCTGGCCGGCCTGGACACGGCATTGAGAGCTAAGTGCCTCGAACAAGGTGCAACAGATATGGAGGAGGCCCTGACTATTTCTGAGCGATGTGAGAATGCCAGGGAGGCTCTTCAGAGAGACTGTGTGAGTACGTTTCCAGCCGCCCAGTTATCTGCTGGGGCTCCTGCAGTGCAGTCTGTGTCTGTGACTGATAAACTACAAAAAGCTATTGATAGACTGACTGAGGAGATGTGCTATATGAGAGTTGAGATGATGGACATTTGTGATGAAAATCGAAAGCTGAAGGCTGGGGCTGCTGACAGAAGGGAGAGGGGTTTTCGTTCCCCCTCTGGAGGTCGTTGTGGCTGTAGCTGTGGGGAGTGGGGGGGTCAGTCGAGGGGCGCTCGTGATGGACGCAGTGGCCGCTCTCCTGATCGCCGACCTTTCCAACCTCAGGACAGTTTTCAGCCACGGGACCACAACGTGGTCCCTCCTGTGTTCTCTCATCCGACGCGGCAGGGTGGTAGGAGCCCCAGCCCCTCATGGCGCGCCAGATGTGATGACGAACCGAAGAGGCGTGGCGTGCGTTTCCTCCAGCAGCAGCAGCATGCGGAGGATGGTCACCAGGGAAACGGTCAGTAGCTGGTGTCGAGGCCCAGTCACCAGCAGCTACATCCCTGGGCCCCTTACATAATGACATTTCTGAGTACCCAGTGAATGAAGACTGCAGCGGCCGCCCAACATCCTATGTCAGAGGGGTGGTAGAAGGCACAGAGGTGTCCATGTTGGTGGACTCAGGGGCTGCTGTGTCGTTGATCAGTGAAAAGTTTCGCATGTCTGTCCCTGGTTTACGCAGCAGACCCCTAAAGAAGAATTTTGTTGATTCTAGAGCAGTTAATGGACAGATGTTGGACACGCTAGGCTCCATTTCAGTTACCTTTCGCCTGGGTGCTACCTCATGGCAGCACACCTTCTACGTGCTAAGAGAGTCTACGCAGGCTGTGCTGCTCGGCTTGGACTTTCTAACTGTACATCGGGCGCTGCTGGACTTGGGGCGGGGAGTGTTGCAGTTATGGGACATTGGTGTGCCGCTACTTCGGGGCGATGAAGTTGTTCCTGGTTGCTGCAATGTGTCTCTGGCTGATGCTGTGACCATACCCCCCCTCAGTGAGTCTGTAGTGTCTGCTAAAGTGTTTCTTCCCTCAGGAGCCAGTTTTCCCGCTGAAGGTTTCGATGGCTATATGGAGCCTAACATCCCTGAGACGACAGGACTGGTTGTGGCTCACACGCTGACTAGGGCAAAAGATGGTGTGACTGTGGCTCGTATCCTTAATCCCACGGGGAGACCTGTCGAACTCAAACAGGGCCTACACCTGGGTGAGTTTTACCCTGTGGAGGAGGCGGACATTACACCCCTTGACCATCATGTTGAGGCCGACCAGTCATCATCCAACACACCACCAGTATCTTTGGAGGGGTCATGTTGCACCTTGGAGCAGAGGGCGGAGCTGTCAGCGCTGCTGCAGAGATTCAGTGCTGTCTTCAGTCTGTCTGGCAGAAATACAGGCAGGTGCACATTGGTCAAACATCACATTAGGACTGGTAACCATCCCCCTGTCAAGCAGCGTGCCTATCGGGCGTCTCCTGAGAAGCGGGTGGAAATCGAGCGGCAGGTGGCTGGACTTCTGGCTGATGGTTTGGTGGAAGAAAGTTGCAGCCCTTGGGCATCGCCGGTGGTCCTCGTTAAGAAGAAAGGGGGGGAGTGGCGATTTTGCATTGATTATCGCCGCCTCAACGCTGTGACCATCAAAGACTCCCATCCTCTACCACGCGTAGATGACAGCCTTGACGCCTTGGCTGGCTCGTGCTGGTTCAGCACCCTTGACTTCTCGAATGGATACTGGCAGGTGGAGGTAGCTGAAGAGGACCGCGAGAAAACGGCCTTCACTACAGGTCGTGGGCTGTACCAGTGGCGGGCCATGCCAATGGGTCTGACCAATTCCCCCGCCACCTTCCAGCGCATGATGGAGCTTGTTCTGAGGGGCCTGCCTTGGCACATCTGCATGGTGTATTTGGATGACATTCTGATTTACAGCCGCACCTTTGAGGACCACCTTGCACATCTGGAGGAGGTGCTGTCCAGAATAAAGTCTGCGGGCCTGATGCTCAACCCACGAAAATGCCACTTTGCCAGGGATCATGTGGTGTTTCTGGGCCATGTGATCTCAGGTGGGGGCCTCCAGCCTGACCCCCGCAACACAGAGAAAGTGAGAACCTGGCCTACTCCCAGCACGCCTGCTGAAGTCAGGGCCTTTGTGGGTCTTTGTTCGTATTACAGGCGGTTCGTGAAGAATTTCTCCCAGTGTGCAGCCCCCCTGAATCGCCTGGCAGGAAAGAATGTGCCTTTTGAATGGACAGTTGAGTGTGGGGCGGCTTTCTCTTACCTCAAGCAGGTGCTCACCTCTTCTCCAGTGGTCACATTGCCGAACTTTGCTATTCCGTTCAAGATCTACACAGATGCTTCAAAGGACTCTGTTGGGGCTGTGTTAGCACAGGATGTAGATGGACTAGAACGGGTGGTGGCGTATGCCAGCCAAGCTCTCACGCATGCACAGCGACGGTGGTCCACATTTGACAGAGAATTGTGGGCCGTAGTGTGGGCTGTGCGTGAGTTTAAGCATTATGTTGGACTGTCCGCCTTCACTGTCATCACTGATCATCGCCCGCTGCTGGGACTCCGGCGCATGGCCATTGAAAATGACCCCACAGGGAGGAGGGGCCGCTGGATCCTGGAGCTGGACCCTTTCGACTGGACTGTGATCCATAAGGATGGCCCCAGCCATAAAAATGCAGATGCACTGTCCCGTCGTCCCCTCACCACTGACCTGGGGGGTTTGACAGCTCCTGTGGCTGTGGCAAAGATGGTGGGCTCAGTTGACTGCTCTACTGCCTCCTCAGGGGGCGTCGGACAACAGACTGCCTACTCACTGTGCTGCCCAGCTTCAGAGTTGCAGTCCTTACAGCGTGATGATCCGGACATTCAAGTGGTGCTGACATGGGTAGAGCAGGGCATGTCACGGCCACCCCGAAAGCGCCTGGGGGGTGCCTCAGGTTGCCTTAAGAAACTCTGGTCTGAATACAGTCGCTTGTCGGTAGTTGATGGACTGTTGTGTAGGAGTGTTTCATCTTCGTCATCTGGTGAGAAGCAGCTGCAGGTGGTGGTTCCTTCCTCTTTGGTTCCAGAGCTGCTTCGGAGTCTGCATGGGGGGCCTACTGCAGCGCACTTTTCTGCTGAGCGTGTGTGGGAAAAGGCCAGGCAGTCCTATTACTGGCCTTTCATGCTGAGGGACATAAGACAGTGGTGTGAGCAATGCAGAGCTTGCCAGACACGTCGGGCCCCGGTCCCAAAACAGAAAGCTCCGATGGGGGGCTCCCAAGTTGTCCGCCCGCTGCAGAGAGTTGCAGCTGACATCTTAGAGTTACCCATTACGTCACGGGGGAATCGCTATGTCCTAGTAGTTGAGGACTACTTCACAAAGTTTGTCAACCTGTATGCGCTGCCCAACCAGACTGCCCACACTGTGGCATGTTGCCTGTTTGAGGACTATGTCCTGGTGCATGGTGTGCCTGAGATCTTGCATAGTGACCAAGGCCGTCAGTTTGAGGCAGAGGTGATCCAGGGCCTTTGTCAGATGTTGGGGATCAAGAAGACACGTACCACGGCCTATAATCCTAAATCGGATGGCATGGTGGAACGCCATAATCGGACTCTGATTGATCAGCTAGCCAAGATGTTGCTGTCTCATGGGGGCGAGTGGGACCAGTATGTGAAGCAGGTTGCTTTCGCATATAACACCTCCCGCCACGCTAGCACTCGTTTTTCCCCCTTCTACCTCATGCATGGCCGTGAGGCACGCGTCCCGGCAGACGTGTTGCTCCCAGGTGGTGTTTTGGTCTCCAGAAACACCCTTTCGCTGCCTGAATATGTGTCGGCTATGGTGGAGGGATTAGAGATGGCCTTTTCAGCTGCTAGGCTGAATTCTGCAGAGGCTTTTGAGAGACAAAAACTGTATTATGACAATAAGGTCTGCCACCGTGCCTATGAAGTGGGTGCGCTGGTGTGGCTGAGTAACCCCACAGAGAGCCGTACTAAGCTGGCACCACATTGGAAGGGTCCGTATCAGGTTGTGGAGGCCTTGGCATCGGGAGGGGAAGCTGCACTAACTTATCGCATCGTTAATCCGCTGGACTCCTCAGAGAGGGCACAGGTGGTTCATCATGACAGACTGAAAAAGTATACGCTGCCACTATCCCCACAGACTGCTGTTGACTCTCCTCCTACCCTTCAGGCTTCTCCAGGCTCATCGGAGAGCTCGCAGGCTCCTTTGTCCCCTCTTGCTGTGGAGAGACAGGGGGCTGTGGACTTGGACACTGACCTGTATGGGGGGATGTCGGTAATGGGACCTGGGCGGTCGCGGGGGGGCCGTGTGTTGCGCCCACCCTCCCACCTTCAGGACTTTGTGAGATTTTGAGTTGACCTGTTGGATGTGCATGTCAGGTGTTGTTGACTATGCTGTTGAGTTTATTATCTGATTGTTAACGCGTTTGATTTTCTGCACTGTTGTTTTTCTATGCTGTGTAGAATGTTGTTTGTGGTCTGTGTTACTATGTTGTGGGGAGGGTTTCTCTCTTAATGCGAAACAGGGACGTTTCTACCTGAGGGGGGGGACGTATGTAACAGACTTTCCTCTGTTTGAATTAGGCTATCACCTTGTTGTATTATGTCCCTGGGGTGTTACCATAGAGGTGCCGTAAAGTGGTTTTTGGGTTCATTGGCGCGAGAGAGTGCTGTGCTGTGATTCTCTCTGATTAAAGAACGTGGAAGCAATGGCTGACGCTCACTCCGGCTCCTGGCGTTTGTTATTTTATTAAACCCAGTATACAATTAAGCGAACCCAGAATACTCGGCTACAGTAACACCGTTATACTCTAACGCCGTTATTACCAACACTGCAGTTGAGACACAACATGATAAGTCCTTAAAAAGTTTTCAGGATTGAGCCACGATCAGCCCGATTGAGTACAGTTCATGCCACGCTGATATGTTTGTCAGGACTGGATTAGGCTTCCACTCCTCTATACTAAGAGCAGCAATTCTCCATGACAGTTTTGAACAGTACAAAACAATCAGGACCCTTCCCCGTTTCCCAGTGTTCTTCCACGATGTTACAATGCTGATCCAGAACAAGAAGCACATGCGCCATGACCAAAGCATGCTTCATCAGGATTATGACAATCGTGAAGAATCACCATGAGAAAAGGAATGTGTGACTGGGGCTTTAGATAACAAAATTAACGCTGCAGGAAGGTGAGGCAATGATTTGATCAAAGAAGATTGGAAAATGATGCCTGGTTGGGTGAGCCTGGATTCTTGATTTTTTCAGGTTTAAGGGTCAGAATTTAATGTGACTGGTTTTCTTGTTGTGTCAGAACCAGTTTGGGAACTTTAAAACTTCACTTTCATAATCGTGAAAGAGTCAAAGTCTGTGTTTTTGCTCACCATGTACTAAATATGGTAAAGAGAGAAGCTCCCTGATGAGCTCCACTTACTTCCTAAACGTCCCAAAGTGAAGCAGTCATTAGGAAATGTTGAGCTCCTCCTGAGTTCAGAATGGAGAGTGATTATGCCGGAAGCTGAAGCACAGAAGCATGAAGAGCAGAGCACTCCTGTATAACGTCTTCTCACCTGGCAGGGAGTCGTTCCCAATCATCGTCATCCAGGTAGGCTGTTCACCGTCTAATCTGTTTGTTACTCCTTCCACCACGGCTCATTAAAGCTCCTGTACTTTTGATTCATTAGTTAGCTCGCTCAGTCACCTCTGACAGACTGCAGCGGATATGGTACACCGAATTTAAAGAGAAGCAGCATGGCTGTGTGTTTACGTGCAGAGAGTGAGTTTTGCTGAGGGGGGTGTTGATGAAATAGGAGTGTGTGTGTTTAAATGTGAGATCGCTGTGGGATCACTGGTGAGGTGGGTTTGCAGAGGCATTCTGGGAGGTTCTGCCTGTTTGTTTGATTATTGAGTGACAGGAAGCTCAGGAGAGATATGCCTCGCAAGTTCAGCTGGAGCCTCAGGGCTTCAAGGTCGACAGGATTAGCATTTTAAAACCTCTGCCCCTCAGATCTGTGAGAGCAGAGAGCGCTGGAGTGGCAGCAACCTGGCTGTGTCAAGACTGGATCCTCTTCCTTCTCCGCTCCTCCTCTTGCCTTTGTAATCAGAGAAAAGGGAGCGTACCTGTCTCATTACACCACAACAGAGAGAGAGAAAGCAGGATAGATGGATACAGAGCTGCTCATGCTGCTCTCTGCTTTATTTTACTCCAACTTATTCAACATTTTGACTGCAAAATTACATGGAAATGCTCTAGTTAGTGAATCTGTGCTCTTGTGAACCTGCTGGGTAAGGTCTCTTTGTCGTCCTTAAAAGCTTTTGTCTTGTTTCTGATTTGAGAAGGGTTTGGACCAATATGTTTCCTTAAAGAAGGGGTAGCTACTGGATGATAAATGTCATGTTTGGCTATGTGGCTGACCATCTTAAAAAATGTACCAGATTTTATGCTTATAGTTGATAAAACTGGTCTCTTGTGCTTGTGCTGAGACAAGGCACAACATACGTTGTCTGTGTGGTACGAACAGGGCCCTCGTCTCTGTGATAATGACTGAGGGCCCTCATCTTTCTTGTAATGACTGAAAGTCCTTGTCTTTGTTGTCATGACTGAGAACCCTCGTCTTTGTTATAATGGCTGAGAGCCCTTGTCTGTGTGATGATTGAGGGCCCTAATCTGTTTGGTAATTCCTGAGGGCCCTCATCTTTGTTATAATGACCGAGTGCCCTAGTCTTCGTGATGACGACTGAGGGCCCTTGTCTGTGTAGAATTGACAGAGGGACCCTATCTTTTTGTAATGATTGAGGGCCCTCATCTGTATAGTAGTGACTGAGGGGCCTTGATTTTTTTTAAATTACCGAATGCCCCTACCTCTGTGGTGATACCTGAGAGTCCTCGTCTTTATTATTATGGCTGAGGGCCCTTGTATGCTTGGAAATGACAGAGGGACCACATCTTTTTATTATGACTTAGAGCCCTCATCTTTGTGATAATGATTAAGGGCTCTCATCTGTTAAGTAATGACTGAGGGCCTTTGTCTATGTGGTAGTGAATGAGGGTCCTTGTCTGTGTGGTACTGACTGAGAGCCCTCATCTTTTCCATAATGACTGAGAGCCCTCATCTTTATAGTAATGGCTGAGGGCACTTGTCTTTTTTATTATGACTGAGGGCCCTTGTCTTTATGGTAAGGACTCAGGGCCCTCTTTTATATGGTAATGACTGAGGGCTCTCGTCTGTTGCATAATGATTGAGGGCCCTTGTCTTTGCAGCAATGACTGAGTGCTATTGTCTTTGTTATGATGACTCAGGGCCCTTACCTTAATGACAATGACTAAGAGCCCTTGTCTTAGTTATGATGATTGAGACCCTTTGTCTGTGTTATAATGACTGAGGGCCCTTGTCTTTGTAGTAATGATTGATGTCCTTCATCTATGTGGTAATGACTTAGGGCCTTCTTCTTTTTTATTATAACTAGGGACCTCAGTAATATTCAGAGCTTATTTTTCTGGTTTTCTTCCATGTTTTCTAGTACTCATCCCAAAAATGCATCCCGTTTGCTGCTGCTGTAGCCCATCCGCTTGAAAACTTGAGCTTAGTTGTAATGAGTGGTTATGTCAGTTACCTTTGCCTTTCTCAAACCATCAACTAGGCATTTTCACCCAAAGAACTGCCGCTCACTGGATATTTTCTCTATTCTGGACCATTCTTTGTCACCTTTAAGATGGTAGTGCATGAAAAACCTGATCAGCTCTTTGCTTGACTAAACAAAAGGTCTGACACAGGGAGATGCTATCAGCAAATTCTATATTTTATTTTCAAAGTTTTCAAGATAATGCAAAGTAGAAAGATGTAACAAAAGAAGGATACAAATAAAGAAGAGAACAGCAAGCAAAAGAGCTAATTGATAAAACTAGCAGTACAACTTAACTGAATGCAGTAGCATACATGCACACATGATCAGGTGTCATGGAAATGCCGATAAAGCATATATATATATATGTGTGTGTGTAGGTATATATATATATATATATATATACATCCCATTCCTAATCCAAAGGGTTCAGTATTACGTCGGTCCACCCTTTGTAGCTATAACAGCTTCAACTCTTCTGGGAAGGCTGTCCACAAGGTTTAGAAGTGTTTATGGGAATTTTTGACCATTCTCCCAGAAGAGCATTTGTGAGGTCACACACTGATGTTGGACAGGAAGGCCTGGCTCTCAGTCTACGCCCTTATTCATCTCAAAGGTGTTCTATCGGATTGAGGTCAGGATTCTGTGCAGGTCAGTCAAGTTCATCCACACCAGACTCTGTCCTCCATGTCTTTATCGACCTGCTTTGTGCACTGAAGCTCTCTGCGCACTGTTTTTGAGATAATCTGAAGGTCACATGCAGTTTGAAGGTCTGGAGTGATGGACTGCAGAAAGTTGGTGACCTCTTCACACTATCAGCATCCGCTGACCCCGCTCTGCCAGTTTACATGGACCACTTTGTGGCTGAGTTGCTGTCGTTCCCAAACACTTCCATGTTCTTTTAATCCAGCTGACAGTTGACCGTGGAATATTTAGGAGCGAGGAAATGTCATGACTGGATTTGTTGCACAGGTGACATCCTATGACAGTTCCACGCTGGAATTCACTGAGCTCCTGAGAGCGACCCATTCTTTCACAAATGTTTGTAAAAGCAGTCTGCATGCCTAGGTGCTTGATTTTATACACCTGTGGCCATGGAAGTGATTGGAACACCTGATTCTGATTATTTGGATGGGTGAGTGAATACTTTTGGCACTATAGTGTATATATAAATAAAATAAATACAACCGTTATTTGTTCTTCAGATAATCAATGAATGGGCCCAGTATGTCCAGGGATTTGTTTTGAGTTTTTGATATGTAGAAGTGAATCCTCTCCATTCGGACAATTATTATTATTTCGTTGAGCCATCTCTGTAAGCAAAGGGTAGTGGGAGCTTCCAAACCAGAAGAATCGTCTGCAGCAAGCATGCCAAGCATTAATGCTTGCTGTATCTCAGGTGAGTATCTAAAGGCGTCTCTGAACACTTGAAGTGTGCCAGCTCTATTTTGGGGGCAATGTCCAAGCCATAGGCCTAGCTTAACCGCTGAAAAATCTTACAACAAACTGTGTGCAGTTGAGAGCACGACTAAAAAAGATCCTATAAAGACCCTTCGGCACCTTTGCATCATCACATAAAGGAGAAAGTGAGAGATTTTATGCAATTTAGACTTTGAGAAAGGCAGTTGATGCATAAGTAACAGTCTGTTTTTTTAGTCTGTCATTTTTTTCATATTTGACAGAACAATAACACAAAGCATCATAATTATTCTCTTTATTCATTGCGGGCTTGTTTCAAACCCAATATCCTGCAGCTTTAGAGTCAAAGTCAGCAGATTAAGATGCAGTTTTTTTTAAGCCAACATTATTTCCTGTTGAATTTGTTTCCTCTGAGTGATCCAGACGATTTCCTGTCTCCTCCTTTTCATTCAAAACACCTTCCTCTGACGTCTGCGTCCTCGGCGCTCATTTGCATTTTAACTTACCCCGCTGCTTTCACATTATTTCATCAGACACGCTCTGTTTTGTGAGTGCAGCTCACATACAGTACAGGGGCCCCGAAACACAGAGCTCTGCATGTGCGGCTGCTCCGCTTCTCTCCTGGGACCAAAAAGTCGACTTACAAACATGCATTTTGAGCATTAGTATTCCATTATCGTAAATAATGATTCAATTAATGCTCATCACATCTGTCATGTGGGCCATTAGCAGCTCAGCCCTCCGGCGTCCCATTATTACATTGCTGCAGAGCGAGGAGAGCAGGAAGTGGGGAGGCGATAAGAGCAAAGTAAACACGAGAACAGAGTGGGTTAGAGATGAACAATGAAGATGTCAGGGTGATGGGTTCATTCTGTGAATGCTGCTCAGGAAGGCCAAAAAAAAAGGCACATAAAGCCGAAGGATCTACAGTGAGTGATGAGAGCAGGAATTAAGTAATCTAAGGGCACAAATAATGTATTAATGATGGACTTTATGATCTCAACAAGAACATGTCTAAATGGCATCACTGCAGGAGGAACGCTCACTGAGAAATTAACAATAGAGGTAAATTATCCACAGTCATAGAAAAAGAACTAAATGTTAAAAACACTCTGCATTCTGACACTTTTGTTTTTTAATGGATGAATGCTTTATGCAGTGTTGTACTCCGCATTCAGGATGACACAGTGAAATTTCGTTGCTTTGTGCTATGACAAATAAAGTCTATTCTATTCTATTCAATTCTATTAACTTTGCAAAGAACATGAGATCTGCACATTCTGCTTTACCACTGTTTCCAGGAAGAACAATACCTAATTACAACAAAATGGTGGTAAATGGAGAAAGCAGGGCATAGTACAACTCCAAATATACATTTTCATTCATTTATTTATTTGTTTTATTTTTGTGTCATGCATTAAAACTATGCCCATCCCAAGGTGGCTTTAAAGAACACTCAAACATCTTTGTTGTTTCATGTCTTGCCTCATTCCCGAGTCCATGACAAGCTTGTAGACACCATTCATTAGACTGTGCATCCAGTAACAAGGAAGAGACAGCCAAAGATCACTCATCGCTCGTTAGCTTAGCTTAAACACTGGGAGTATATGGGTCATGCTTTAGCCCGCCTCTGCCTACAGTCATCAGATAACTCTGAACAGTCCTGTGTACTTCTTCTATTCTTTCATATTGATCAGGTTGTGTTACCTTATCTATTTTTAGATTAAAGTTAGCACTTTATGCAATTTTTTGGAAGAAAGCTCTGCAGCCTGTGATGAAATCTGATCTATACTCCTAATGAAACTGATATTCCAATTGTATCTTTTTCACTCGCCTACCAACCACAAAATACTGCAGCATCGTCTGTGAGTTTTCTGCAGTCCGTCCAGGTGGAACTAATGTCCTCACTGACTAATTTTTCCCACACAAACATAGATGTTACTCTGTAGTCCGGAATAAAAACTGTCTGTCCCAGGTATTGTCACGCATGCACAAACCACTGATTGGCTGTTGCCACACAGCGACACACAACATTACCTGAGAAAATCAACTTTTTTAACTTTGGCAATGGGTGATGTGCGAATTGATCACCTTTAACGTGGCCAACACTATGCCAAAAGGTTAACCCTACCCCATCGCTGCTGTACATTGACTTTGCATGGAGAGTGATCACGGAGGACGCTCAAGTTGCGTTTGGTGTGAAGGAATCTTAAGGCTGAGGCATGCTACCTTAGCTGTTGGCTCATGATTTTGGTTGTGACCCAGAGCCAGACAATTGGACTTCAGTCAAAGGGTCTCGGACTCAAGTTGACTTGGGCCGCTAATGAGATGACTTGCAACTAGATTAGGACTCAGGAGGTAAAAACTTGAGACTCGACTCACACTCGGGAGAAAATATCTCCAGACTTGACCGGACTTGGGACATTATGATTCGGAAAAATGCATGCACTCAGGCTTTACATGAAGAGCCAGGCAGGAGATATATACCACTCTTTCCTTTCAGGTTCACTTTATTGATGCTCCATTCACAGTACACTTGTCCGTCACCTATTATTGTCCTGCACACGACACAGTACTACACACATACGCTTCTACCACACACCAGCTTCTGCTACAGTGATGATCAGTGGGCAGGATGTGCAGGACGTGGGTTTCAAATTGGCAACCGCTATGTCTTCTGTGGCCAAAGTTATTTTCTTTGCATATAAAGAATTTCAATCATGGAAAACAAAGACACGCCAGGTACATGACCTGCAACGCTTTAATAAGCGAAAAAGAGGGCACAACATCGAACTTTATCCGCCACTTGAGGACACATGAGGCCAACTAAGTAAAACCTGCAAACGTTAGCCAGGTAGCTCACAGTCCTGCCATAGGTCAATATGTCTGGAACATTAGCCCGACCTGTGGTCAATATGAAGCTAGCAAAGCTAACATTAGTAAAGAGGGTGTAGGTGTGTTGTATGTGTGGGAAGATAAGGTTTCTCTCTTCAAGATAAAAATCTGAGTGCTTTTTGGGTGGAACAATAGTGAGGGACTAGAACCTGTGACTCGACTCAACTCGACTTGCCCACAACAGAAAAAAATTGGGACTTGCTTGGGATTCAGATCAAATGACTCGAGACTTGCTGGGGACTCGGATCGGAGGGACTTGGGCAATTGTCTGCCCAGAGCTCATGAGCACAGGTGATGATTTGAAGGAAGATGGCGCAGTAAAGTGAGAACTTTGACTTGCAGCTTCACTCCCTCTTCACCACAAGAGTTTAACACAGATCTGCAGATGCTGCTCCAATCCGCCTGTCCATTCCTCAAACATTTTACCCTCATTTGTTAACGACACCGAAAGGTTGTGAGTTGAAGCACCTTCTTGTTTTAAAAAAAACCTTGATTTTCACATCACAGAGTTCATTTTTTATCATTCTCTTTGTATTTCTCCACTGTAATCCTCTGATTAGCCAGGTCTTATCATACAGTTTTGTTCATAAGGTGTGTTACATTCACTGATTGGGGTTTGATCAGGAGGCCGTACACATTCATACATTATTTGGTTTTCATGCAATTTAATTTGATAAATTAGAATTATCCTGGCCAATTTCAGGGTCTTGGCTTATTTGCACTTTTAGTAGGGATTTGACACAATGCTTGATTTGCTTATATATTTTTTTAACAAACAAGAAGGTTTTTTTAATTCATACCTTTAAACAGAGATATTCCATCTCCATCAGAAATGTCACCTGATGTTAGTACGATGTGTCCTTTTTCATTGAAACATGTGTAGGTATGAATACAAAACCTTCTTCTCTGTTAAAAAAAAGAAAATGTAAGCATATTATCAACATAGCAGAATGAACCTACTCGGACTGTTACACTGTTTTGTAGATGAGACTCCAGAGTGTTTTGAATCAGAATAATAAAAGCCCATGTAAGAAAAAAAAAAAAACTGTCAGTCTGCAGAGATGACCCTGAGTCTGCAAACAAACACTTGATGTGTCATTTGCATCGTAAAACCATTTGTCCTGCTTATGTTTGACAGGCTGAATCCTACGGCATCTTCGATTTTCCATTTGACTTTGATTTGTGCTGTTGAAGGAAAAATGATTTCTGGATGATAAAAAAAGTGTTCAGTTCAACAGATATTTATCTCTGCCAGCTCATTTTCCTCTCAAAGTCAAAAAAGTGTCCTTTAAAGAGTGTGTGGCTTCCCGTCGCAGCTGGGATTTTACAGTCTGCAGCAGTTAGAGGCAGACAGGAGGCGTTTGTCTGAAATTATCCCATCATGCTCCGGGAGATTGACACACCATTAAACATGCTGGTCTGAGACTGTGAAATGTGCAGCAGAGGAATCATCGTCAAACTGGCCCTTCAGTGAGTGATGTGTTAGCTTGCTTACTGATGTGATATTCAGGCAAACACAAGCTGCAGTTCACAGTTTAAGGGTTCAGCTTGGTCCTTTTTGGTTTGGATGGTTTATATATTACTAGTCTATCTTGGTGAGAGAAACCTTTCAATACCAAACCTGGCAGGTGATCACTCCATCAATCCCTGTCATTATGGGCCAGTCAGATAATGCAGTAGGCGGGCACTACAGCAGAGGTGTAGCTAGAGGACAGAAGGTAAAACAACTTAAAACAAACCAAATCATGCTAGAAGTGGAGCACAGATATGACTTTACCTAGAAATGCTTTTCAGTGCTGTTATTTTTGATAAAGACTTATGGTCCAGATCTGATAAATCTGAAGCTGTTAGCATCTATGCTAATCTCTGTATGAACAATCAGTTCTTGCTGTCTGACCTGCTAGGTTGACACTTTGGGATGCAAATGATCAACGTAGCGCTGTGTACTTCTGCAAGATGAATCAGTAATGTTCCATACATTGAAGCAGGGGGATCCAGCTGCACTGCAAGGTTATTCCACATCCTCCGTGAACTGACCTGGCATGTTTTCAGGCAGACCAGTTTTCACCAGAGTTTGCGAAAGCTTCCACAACCCCCAAATCAACCAAACGTGCCAAAAATGCAAATCAGAATCCATCTGGTCTGGACCAAACTTGTTCTGTGTAAAGGTGACCTTGGATGTCAGCGATATCTCTGTGAAGTTTTGAGATTTATCTTCTTTTTAGCTCAGAACACACTGAAAGGTCACTGAAGGACAGGCACCACTCCTTTTTCCTGAATGTTTAACTTTTAGACAGTCTTACTAGGAAGCTCAATATTGGACTTTCGCCTTAGGGTTGGCAAAAACTCATCATTGTTGATACCAAAATCCATACCCATACTTTTTGCCAACAGCCCAAAGCCTTGACTTGACAAAAATGTTCCTGTTCTTTTCATGTTAACAGTTTATGGATGAATAGAGGTTTAATGTCATGTCGGCAAGTAAGGCCATTTTCCTGGCGAAAGCAGACAGACATTTTTTGATCCAGAATAAACAACTTGTGAACTTATATACAGTCTAGTCGCTTTCAAAAACTCGAGAAGGGAAGGAGCCCTGCAAAAATGTTTTCAGGGGCAGAACCTTCAAAAACAACAGCAGCTTGTGATTGCCCGATTGTTCATCACTCTCATCACAAACCATTCCACATCAAGCATGGCTGCTATGACATAGCAAACATAGCGGCTAAATGTAGAGGCTAACGACTAACCATTAGCCGTTAGCTTAACTACCTTAAGACTATCATTTCACATTAAATGATACCACACAGATGTATCATTTAACATTTATATGTGACATGAACCTTGTCAAAGACAATCCCTACTAAGTAAACTTATGAGAAGAGCATATTTTACCAAGTATCATTGAGTAACCATCATAACCACAGGCTAACCTGCGCTAGCTGCCATTATTTGTACAACAGGAAGTGACTTGACTTCCTTTTAAGTCAGTTCCTGTTTAGTTGCTTCCGGTTGTCGTCACTTCTGCTGCTCCCACTGCTCCTGCCTCTCTTCCCTGATTGGGCCGTTAGGCAATTAGCCAAGTGAAACAATGGAGGCTGGAAAGACGGATATGCTTGGTTTCAGAATCAGGCATGTCCATCTGCTCTGTAAGGCTGGATAAGAACTGCACAATCTACAAATAAAAGCATGTGTCTTATAGTCAAAGGACATTGACAGCAAACACATTCAGGAGAAGGCTCTCATTTTAGTAAAAACAAGATGGTCAGCTGCTCTGTTAGAAACAGAAGCGAGTCAGGAAAAAACATCTTTTTCTATAATTAATTATATTTGACCGATAAAAGTGGACATTCTGTGATGATGAGGTAAACCATTTTAGTTCATCTGTAGATGCTGCCAATAGGAAAGCCAATCTAAAGTTTGGGATATATATGGCCAGCTTGCTGCAACCTCAGTAAAAATGTTCAAATTTGAAAAATCACATTTGTTGGCAGTTATGTGGTACAGTTACTGTTTGGATAATATCCCTCAATATTACTAAGCTAGTTTTAAGGGGACAGTTAATTTTTTTGAAGTGGGGTTGCATGAGCCCCATAAGACCACTTAGTAAAGTGGTCTCAGATGCAGTAGAGTTCTCTCCTCTTCCTCAGTAAGCCACAGTCTGCAAGAGTTTGTTTCCACAAAGAGGGAAGTATTGTACCAAATCTAAAGGGTATTTTCTCTGCCTATAAGAACTCCCATCAAAAATAATACCACAGTTTAGAATTTTTCGAATGCATTAACTTATTGGATCTTGGGCCTTGAACGGCCTCACTTCAGAAAACTGACTCTTGAATGTAGTTGTTCATATTTGTGAATAGTTTCAACACCAAAGAATTGACAGAAGCTTGTGTAAAACAGTAGTTTGTAATCAAATTGCTTTAGAAATGGATGCTGCTCAGCAGGCTGTGCCTTTGTTATCATAAAAAAGATAAACCTCAGAACAACTAAAGTCCAACACAACCTTTAAAGACTAAAGTGGCTGCTGATGAGCCTTTTTCTTTTACTCCTGCTGCTTCAAAGCCGTGAATCAAACATGCCATGACTCAGAGCGAGTCTATAATCTGAAGGTATGTTTCAGGCCGGCAGGAGACAGAAGTCTTAACTCCCACAGGCAGCTGGGCCTCCTACAAATCCTTCTCTTCTCTATTTACTCTTTCATGAGCAAAGCAGAGCGATAAGTGTGCTGCAGCTCAGCAGGGGTCTGTGGAGGAGCTTTACCTCGTGTTGGAAATGTTTGGTTTTACTGTCCAGGATTTACACAATCTGCAGTTTTACTCTGTTCTTAAAGCAGGAGGTCACAGGAGAGAGCAATACGAGAAAGGACTTTCCACTGAGACCAAACTTTACCAACTTAAACAGCAGTTTACATTTATGACCTGATATAATATTTAAAGGATTAATATGGAAGTGCAGCCGACTGAATGTGGCAAGAGTCATTTCCACCTCAAGGGGAAATCCAACTTCACCTCCTACAGATACCAACCCAGATGCTAGCTTGATTATAAGGATCAAGGATTTCTGTGATTCAAAACTAGGTTTTCACTTGTTCTGTAATATCGTAACTGTTTTTTTTATACTGTTTTTAATGTAATTCCTGGTTCTCATTAGTTTTCAATGTTTGAAACTGTTTTTTCATTGGTTTTGACAAGGGCTGTCACTTTAGTGCATTATTTAGATTAATTAATTACACTAATTAATTACAATTAAATTAATGCATTATAAAAATTAATCACAAGATTAATCATAGCACACAAACATTTAGATATTGGCCAGCTGGAGGACCCGTACATGGCAGTGGCACGTCACTTCACACATGCGTCTCTAGTCAAACCAAACAAAGCCCAGATGACAACAGGAATGGCCTATTTAAGACTTAGTCTTATTTTATTTTTGAATTTATTTATCTATATTTGTACTACATTCTTTAATAATGCATCAGGTCTAATTGTTTTGCTGGATGTCCTCGACCTTTTTCTTCTTTTTAATTTGATTTATGAAACACACTTAAAGTGTAATTTGAGTTGCCTGATTGAGCTTAGAATTTTCTGGACAAGTTGCTCTGACTTTGGTTTTATTCTGTCACCAATAAAAAGGTGGATTTACAAATCTTCACTTCTAAGTGTATTCATCTGATTAGTCATGCACTACAATTTTGTAATATCCTAGAATTCAAATTCTTTATTTGGGTACTTTAAGCAGATATGAGATTAAGATGCGATTAATTACTATTGTAGATTAATTAATTATAAATCAGGTAATTAATTGGATTAGTTTTTTTAATCGTCTGACAGCACTAGTTTGACATTAAAAACTGGATTTTCACTGGTTTTATAACTTCATAGCTAGGTTATATAATAGTTGGTAACATTAATCAAATGGATTGTTACTGTTTTATAAACAAAATCAACCTTTTTCACTTGTTTGCCACATTAATTACTTGGTGTTTATTCTTTTTAACATAGGAAATTGAGTTGACTGTGGTAATAACATTAAACCAGGTTTTCACTACTTTTGTTATGTTACAACACAGTGAAAACTGGTTTTGTAAAGTCATAACTTGGTTTATTCTAGTTTGTTATAAAAAATAAGATTATCACCAGTTCTGCAGTATCATATTTCTGTTTTATTGTTATACTGTAACATTAGTTACTGGCTTCTCATAAGGTTTTAACGTTTAAAACTCAATTTCATTTTTTTTACGTTAAAAACTGGATTTTCTGGTTTTATAATGTCATAGTATTTTTTTACATTAAAAATTACATTGTCCCTGTTCTGTGACAAAATCCATATTTTTTCACTGGTTTACTAGTATTGATTACTTGGTGTTCATTGTGTTTTAATATACAAATCTGGTTTTATAGTGTTTTTAACAATAAAAACCGGATTTCCACTGTTTTTTTAAAGTTACATCATGGTAAACATTGTTTTTTAAAAAGTCATAACTCTCTTTATACTAGTTTTTCCACATTAATAATTGGGTTTTCTCTGGTTTCAAATACTGAAATCAGGGTCTTGTAAAGTCATGAGTGTTTTTCTCTGCGTCTTTAGAGCCATAATGGGTTTTTCCAGTTTTTTAAAGTATAAGTTAGAAATCATCACAAATAGCAGAAGTGAAGGAAGTAGGCTGGACAGTATACTGTAATGAGAAACATCCCTGTTCCAGTCCACCAGAGTGATTAAAACACCTATGTAAGTCCTGGGCCTTCAAACTTTATCAAGTGTTCTTAAACAGTTTTCCACTAACCTGAACTTAAAGTGAAAATTCTTCCCCCCTCTGTGTGAGCAGAGCTGAGTGGAGTTTGGGCTGATTAGAAGAGCCCCTCAGTCATAATAGAAGCACCCGTAGAGCCACTCCTTGTGAACTAACAAAAATAATCAGAATAGAAAGAAAACAACCACAACAACCACTTGATCCACTCGTTACTAACAAATATTCCATATTTATTCATATCAAATCAAAAATGTCCTTTATCCACAGTGGTTCAGAGCCAGAGCTTTGAGCACAAAGACAACACTCTTACTTGATTAAATAGAGATCAGTCCACAGTCTTTGTACACAATGACAGAGAAGAACTGGTGGACTAGTCTCATTTACAGGAACGTAACCAGCAGGTCGACGTTGCTTGACTGTTTGGCTCAGTCCCTGCACCACCCATCACTCTGTGGAGATGCAGCTACTTGATCATGTTTGGAGCTCTCAGCCTCCAGCACAGCTGTTCTCCTCATGTGTTGGATGTCCTGATTGTCAATAAGAGCACACTTTTCCTCAAAAAAAAAAAAAAAAAAGAAAAAGAAAAAACTTGTCTCGCGTACATGTGATGTCAGGCTGAAGTAGCTGACACTAAATCGCTCTTCAGCCTGACCACTTATCCGAGCAGTCAGGGCGAGTCTGGAGGCAGCAGTGATTATAATTTCACGGAGTGGCCACACTCAGACAGGCCAAAAAGGCCTGCTGTCATATAAATGGAGATAACCTGCACTCCATGTGCTCTCTCCTTGAAGTCATTCATGGTTTTTCACTGATTTCAACACAGAAAAAGAAACTGGCTGAGCTTTTCTGCTACTGCTGGATCTGACACCACAAAGTTAGAGTAGAAAAGATGTTTCAGAGACAAACTGCAACCTAAATCACTTTGTGTTTTACTTTAATCTACAGTGTAACACCTCAACTTTAGAAAGACCTGACAGAAAACTCTGGCAGAGCTGCGACAGAAAATATTCAGTTCTTTGGTCCGTACCAGAGTTTGTGTGAGCCTTCATACCCAAAACCAGACTGTCTTTTTGACTCCGGCCACTGAAGTAAGGGCAGCAGGAAGTGCTCAAGCTTTGCAGTAAGGAGGCTGCTGGTGTGATCCCTGATTTGGAGTTTACATGTTCTCCCCGTGCATGCATGGGTTTTCTCCAGGCACTTTGACTTCCTCATATAAATCAAAAACTCACTCCTCCCCTCTGACAGGCCCTACAAAGCCCTACGAACAAAAACCTCAAGACTCTAAAACAGCTTCTTTCCCAGTGCTATAACTTTCTTAAATAGCCGAACTATGAACCTGCTGCACTAATGAATGGTCATTCTTCACTTTAACTGGTCACTCATTCAATTTGTACATTGGTCACAGTTAAATGGTGTTTTTTAATTAAGAATTAATTATTCATTTCTAAATAATTTAGAATTAAAGTTTTCTTCTTTCTTTTTTTTCACATGGAAATAATAATCTGAATAAAGGTTTACATGAAAAACACATTTATTCACCTTAATTAAAGCCTGAGGGTTGGCAGGTCAGCGTCTCCAGCATCTCTGTCAGGGAAACTTCATCCAAATTGGATGCTAAAACTTTTTTTTAAAAAGTCCGCATTTTTCCACTCTTTCATTATATCCATATCTTCTCTAATAGGCTCTCGTTAAATAAATTGTCTCATCTCGAGTCTAATGCTTTCTTCAGGCAGCCTTCCTGTTCCTGCCATGTCCATGTGTCATCACCACAGGACAAGGGAAGAAGCATGCACAGAATGACCGAAACTAATTTAAAGTGAAATAAAGGAATTATTTGATTCTGATTTAAAATCAGAATAAGTCAGCCACTTACTTCAAAATTTAGTTATATTTGGAGTCATCATTTTCGCTTGAAATGAGGTGTTTACATGGTCATTTTTAATCTTTTTTCAAGGTGTATCGGAATTAAGGGAGGGATTAAAACTCTCATGTAAACGTGATAATTAAGTAGTGTGCACCAGTTGGTTACATATTTATTCTTGTGCACAGGTGTATATATATTTTTTCTGACAGGTGTATATATTTTTTTTCTATGAGGTTAATACAGTGTATGTATCTCTTCTGAGATGTATATAAGTTTATGTTTTTCTATAAGGTGAATAACTTTTCGATTATTTATGTTTAGATTTGCTGCTGATTACCTCCGCCAAGGAGGTTATGTTTTCGGGGGAGTTTGTCTGTCTGTCCATCTGTCTGTCCGTCTGTGAACAAAATAACTCAAAAAGTAATGGATGGATTTGGATGAAATTTTCAGGAAATGTTCATCATGGGAAAAGGAAGGACTGATTCGATTTTGGTGTTGATCTGGATCAGCGTCTGGCCGCCATAGCGAGAAATGTGATTTCTGTGAATAACTACTGAACTAAAATAGATATCATTAAGAACCCAGTAGCTAATGGTATGTTTTCATGGTCAAGGAATCAAAATATTTCAATGGAATAAAGGTAGGACTAATATTTATGGTCAAAATGACAATATAGCTGAGGACTGTGGCGCTGGCGGAGGTCTGTGCTCTCCAAGTGATTTTCTAGTCTATTCTGTGATTGACACCACCTGCTGAAACCAAATAATTTGTATGTTGTGAACGTACTTGACCAATAAAGCTGATTCTGAGTATGAGCATGAATGTTGTCAGTCTCTCTATGTGACCCTGTGATTGGCTGGCGACCGGTTATGGGTGTTCCCTGGCACTTTGGAAGTATTCTGCACCACTGAACAAAGATAATGCTGCATTTTGACAGTGTCAGGTGGCACAACAACCTGGAAATTGGATGTTAAGGGTGGTACTTTGGCGACATGTTAGGCAATCAGACAAAAACACTGTAAACATGTGTCTACCTTTAAATCCAGCCAGTGGTCAGCTGGAAGAGTGTCCTCCCCTGCTCTCACTTGACCTTCTTCACAACCCTATCTGCTTTCTCTGCTTGCCGTCAATAAAGGCACGAAAATGGCCCAAAAATAATCTATACAAAAAAATGGAGGTTGACCTGTTTTTGGGGATCAGCAGTGTTAGCAATGCTATTGATAGCCACTCTATGCAAGACACTGGCAGTGAACACTGCATGAGCTTGCTTGATGTATTGCTTTCTAATGTTATATCTGGTCATTCAACCCACATTGCATTGCTTTTTGGTTGGACTGCCTTGTTTGTCCTTTTTTTGGATCGGACTGCTTTCACACCGACCTCAAACCAAATTCTGAAATCAAACTGAGACCCCCTCTTTGGGAGAGGACAGTTAAGTTCTGTGGCCTGTACAGGTGTTTGTGTGAGCTTTAACACTGCCTCAAATGAACCAAAGTTTTCCAAAGAGCAAACTAGACTTAGGGCGTTTTCACACTAGGCCCACTTGTTTCGAACCGTGCTGCGGCGCAGTCCCCCTCCCCCCAGCAGGGGGCGATATGCTTGTAACTGGTTACCAAACCTGCTACGGAGGAGAACGAAGAAGAGGCTACCATGGTAACCATTTCCTACACCAAACAACCAATGTTTACGTTTCGCTCTCATTGTAATCATCAACCAGAAGAAACAAATCGACAAATTGAGTTAGCAAAAAATTTGACCGCGGGATTAACAAGAAGTAATGCATCAAAAGTAGATCGGTTCGGACCACTTTGTTTCACACCAGTGAAACCGCACCAAATGTCCGGAAGATGGAGCGAATCGAGACCACCCCTTCATGGAGGTCTCGGACCGGCTGATTTGGTGCACACCAAGGTGCAATGGTTGCATTCACATTGATACTAACGTACCAAACCCTGAGTCAAAACTTCTTTGGTGCGCACTAAATATGGTTGGTGTGAAAACACCCTTAGTTTAATGAGGACCAAAGGTGTCAGGTATTAGAGCACCTTAGTCTTCATCTGCTTATGGGTGTTATCAGACTCGTAGGGCTGCCTGAGGGGGAGAGTGGAGCCATGATTGTCTTTTCGGCGGTAATAAAAGAATAAAGCTTGTCTTGCCCCTGAGCTCTCTTGGGCCCCAGTGTCCAAATGGCTCTGTTGCACTTTAGTAGAGATTAGATTACATTTGTAGGTGATTTGATGCTGTTCCATGAAAGGGGAGATAGAGAAACATCTGCTCTTCTGTAAAGGCTCATCACCCTCACACCTAAACGAACACTTTTGTACTCCCCTTTGACGACTGTCCTCTTTAGCTGTTCATTGAGTATGTTTCTTTGGTGTGAAACATAACCAAATGTGTCCTTCTGCCCTGAACAGGACTTAATTATGCATAACTTATAAAAGAAATATCCTCCCCATCCCAGATATCACAGTTATTTGCTGCTGTAAGTTCCACTCAGGCAGGAGTCATGTGGGCTCGTGATCTCATGCTAAACCCTGGCTGTGTGTTTGTCCTATAAATATTAATTTAACATGCCAATCATGGAGAAAGAGCCGCTCATAGTGAGAAAGTCGACAGGTTAAAATCCTCTAAAATAATTGACCCTCTTCAGTTCATTCTCTCCTCTCCTCTGAAATACCCAAAACTTTGTCTCAGGAGAAGAAGAGGCTCAGAGAGTTACAGGACTGGATTACTCTTGGGTAATGGTAGCATGCACTTACTGGTCAATTTATTAGGTACACCTTGCAAAGGTTCAGGGGTGGACAGTAATGAAGTAGATTTACTTGGGTACTGTGCTTAAACACATTTTTTGAGTATCTGTACTTCTTGAGTATCATTTTTTGGAAACTTATGATTTTTACTCTGTTACATTTGAAAGACAATATTTTACTTTTGACTCCAATCCATTTCTACGAAGAATCTTGTTACTTGTTACTTTTAAGTCAGTGGATGGCATTTCTTTCCTCTTCTAAAATTTGTGTTTAAAAATGTCGTGTTATTTCTTTCGACTTCAAAGCAAATTTTGCAAGTCTTTAATTCTACAGGTTCTATAAGCAAGCCAATGTTTGTTTCGGTTGTTTCAGTCTTAAATTCTGTAAATCCACCGAGGCAACAATACAATGTTGACATTAAAACAGAAATGTACTTTTCATACTTGAGAAATTTCAAAAGCAGGCACTCCAGTGCTTTAACTTAACTGAAATTTTGACTATTACTTGACCAGGAGTACCTATGCTTTCAATCACGTAATGGAGTTGAGTACTTTCTCCACCACTTGTAATGTTGAAGCAGGTTGGACCTCTTTTGCCATGAGGGCTCCTTAAATCTTCATGTCACAGATTCAACAAGGAGCCGAAACATCCCTCAGAGACTTTAATCCATATCTCCAAGGCAGCATGAAAAAGACAGACATTATAAGATCCAGCAAGGTTTTGGTCAGTTAGAGGTCAAAAATTAATGAAACACTACTTCCAACAGTTTATTTTACAAAGAAATGTTTCCATTATCAGTCTGCCACTGCCCTAACAAGTCCCATTTTAACCTACGTCTGCTCCACCCTGTGCTCAAACTGTGGATTAATTTTTTCTCCTGATGAAATCATTGGGGACATGCTGTCTCTCTGTTTAGCAAAGTGTTTGTTCAGTGGGAAACTCCGACTTCCAGTGGGCGTTCCAGTTGCAGTTTCCTACTCGGAACCTGGAAATTCCTACTTCTGACTACAACTGGAACGCACCAAAAGACGTACCCAAACTAAAGCGTGTTTATTGTGATGCTAATAAAAATGCAGCTCGGACCTTCTTTAGAACTCTGCATTGCTTTACAACTTCTTTTTTCAACAACTTACAGGATGCAAAGCAACCAGGTACTGTATTTCCTTCTAGTTACGTAGTTATGTAGCGGTAGTTTTTGATGTGTGACAACAAGCAGTTTTGGGAAACTTAGTATCATAGTATTGTAGCCGGCTATATATGGCTACTTACAGCCTGGTGCTCTAAGACATGTCTGAATAATATAAATTTGCTCTAGTTTTAATTGTCCTGTTCCCAAAGTTGAGTATCCAGGCCAGTCCAGCCCTGTCCAACCCAACCGGAAGGCTAAGGAATAGCATTTATAGATAACCTATTTAGATGCTATAAAACTCATCTTAAAGTGTGTATTTCGATCAGGCACATATCTAAAAGTGAGACTTTTTTGTAATTACAGAGAAACTCCTCACAGTCTCTTTAAATTAGGCTGAGACGTGGCAGCATCTGTAGCAATATACATTGAGTGCTAGCCTCTGTGCTGAGTGTTTCTGTACAGACACAGAGCCTGTCTTCATATTTCCTCCAAGCTAACATCTTACCTTATAGTTATTCTTAAAGGGTGTAAGAATATCTAAAAACGGCCTGTTTAGAGCAAGGCTGAAACTGAGGGGTTTACTAGCATGCCAAAATAAAAAAATTAAAATGATTTTATGATAAGAAGCATTAAAAAGTAAATTGTTTCTTCTTCTGGAACAAACTTAAGTAGATGGAAATAATTATTGCACATGGTGTGATAAGAAAAAAATAAACAGAATAATTCAGCCTACGTTTTACACTTCTGCAGATGTTAATTTATAGAAAACAGCAGCAAACAGAATCATCAAATTTTAAATTCCAAGACCTTCATTATTTTGTCCATCCTAAGGTGACAGCAGAGGAGGAGGAGGAGGATTCTGGGTGATGACTGCCTGACTTCCCGCTGATGTCTGGGTCGAGCTCAGCTCCTTTTTGTGTTTGTGTCTCCCTCCTCCATTAAAAAGTCATTACATTCCTGTTAATGGAGACTTAATGAGGACGGCCCTGTTGGATCGTCCTTCGTGTGAGGCACAGGGGAGGCTTAACGCTGCCTGGTTCCCCAACTGGGCTGTTTAGGAAAGAGTGGATGAGAGAGACAGAGCATCGTCCTCGACTCGTTTGATGTGATTGGCAGGGCGCTCGCAAGGTGATCCGTCTTGATGTGAGAAGTGGCATCACTGGCTTACGAGGGCTAAAACCTTTGGAAATAGACACATTTCTTTCAAGTTTTGGTCTTTATAAAGAAGCTGACTTACCCATATTCCCTTTATGTCATTATTTGCGAAGCTTCCATGGTATATGTTTTATTCAACATTCGGAAAAATAAACAGTCCGTATCCTCAGGGGAGGATAAGGAGGTCACTTTAGGCAGCATCTAGTTGTTCCAAAAGCAGGACACAACCAGGATCTGACATAAATACACCACTAATAATTGGGATTTAATTAAATGTTGTTCAGTCATTAATAAAACTAGACTACAGATGTTTTAAAAGTCTTCTCAAGCAAAAAGTCTGACAGTAAAGAATAATGAGCAGTAAATTCTCCAGCTAAATGTAGATGGAGATTAATGATCAAAATTCATCATCAAAATGTTTGGCAATTAAAATCAGTAAGACTTACATTAATCAACAACAGTAGAATAATTTCCCAGGTAGATAAGCAAAGTTACGTTAGTTATTTTGGTGTCACTCAAGAATGAAAAATTAAATAAAAATAACTTAAATATTCATATCATATGTCATCAGAATCAGAAATACTTTATTAATTACCAAGGGGAAAGTCAGTTGTTTCAGTTGCCCTTTTACACAATATAGCAGTCGGAAATAAATAAAGAATAGATAGGAACATTAATTTAACTTAAAGGGACTGTGAGGAGAATCTGTTTCCACCGACATTGAGACTCTGCTGTCGTAATGCTGCGTTCCAGTAACCTCGGAACTGGGAGTGACATCATTTCCGACTTATCGGCGTTCCAGTTGAAGTCGGAAAAAAACATGCCGAGCTACCAGGCTATTGTTAGCTGTTGTTAGCAAGCCCTGTGTTGTATGAAGAATGTGATTCTCACTATGGCAGAATTTTTGTAATATAAGTCTAACAATACTATGTATACAGCTAATCTAGAGCGACACACCCCAGTCAGAAGTGCAAATAAATCGATTATTACAGGAGCTAAATAACTGTTCACGCTGGGGGCATCCATCTTCGATTGTCAACTCGGGGGTGGCGAGGTTTCACCGAGTTCCCAGTAGGAAATTCTGACTTCGGGGGACGTTCCAGCTGCAGTTTCCTACTCGGAACTTGGAAATTCCGACTTCTGACTTCAACGGGAACGCACCACAACCCAAAGCGTGCGTCTGTGTGATGCTAATGAATGCAGCTCGGACCTTCCTCAGAACTCTGCAATGCTTTCCAACCTCTTTTTTCAACAACTTACAGGATGCAAAGCGAAGAGGTAATCTATCTTTTTCTAGTTACGTAGCGGTAGTTTTTGATGCGTGACAACAAGCAGTTTTGGAAAACTTTGTATTGCAGTTTTGTAGCCGGCTATATATCACTACTTACAGCCCGGTGCTCTAAGACATGTCCGAATAATATAAATTTGCTCTAGTTTTAATTGTCTTGTTCCCGAAGTTGAGTATCCAGACCAGTCCAGCCCTGTCCGACCCGACCGGAAGGCTAAGGAATAGCATTTATAGATAACCTATTTAGATGCAATAAAACTCATCTTAAAGTGTGTATTTTGATCAGGCATATATCTAAAAGTGAGAATTTTTTGTAATTACTTAGAAACTCCTCACAGTCCTTTTAAAGCTATGGTCTACGATTTGGAAGCTTTGTACATCTTAATAACACCGTTTATAAGGCTGTTATGGTCCTATGGTCCTATCTACACAGTATAAAGACCAAAAAGAACGAAAAAAATCCATTCAGTATATCCGCTGAAAAGCTGCATACTAGCTGACCAATCAAACCTAAGAACCTGCGACTATTAATTGGTCCGTTAGTTGGTCTGTGAGTCCATCCAATCCTCGTCTCCCTCGCTACGCAGCGTCATGCCCATGGTCCCGCCTCCTCCCCTCTACCTCCGGTGAGCAGCTAGCAGCGTTAGCTACTGAACTATCATGGAGCCGGAAAAGCCTAGCGCCGAGACCGAAGCCGCCTCCCTCTCCCGCGGGGCCCAACGGAGCTCTGCCCACGGGTTGAGGCCTGTTAGCGGGCTAACGGCTAACAGCTAACGAATAGCCTCAGCCGGCCGTCAGACCTTCAGCATCGACCATTTCGCTCCTGGTTGATCAGGTAATGGCTTTGTTTACTACAGTGGGAGATGTCTGCTGAATAACTCTGGTTAGTTTGTGCCTGCATGGGCTAATAACTTGTAGGGGAGCGGGTTAGCCTGTTAGCCGCTAATCGTTTGCACTGTAAGCTGAGCTGGGAGGACAGGCTGAGAAAGATAAATCCTCCCCCACACTCGGCTCCGCTCTGGCGGCGCCAGACCCGCATTGCCGCCGGTCCAATTGAAATGGCTACTGCTGTGTGTTACAAGGGGGATGTCTGTCGTGTTTGATACTTTCAGTTGAGCTGAGCTGTTTTTGATTGAGTTTGCTGCTGATATATTGTGCTAGTCGCTTGTAGCTCTGTCCGAGGGGGCTTTATGAGGCGACACGAGCTGGGGGCGGGATCTTGGAACACGGAGGGGAGAGGTGAGGGAAGGAGGGGCAGGCTGCGGTTTCAAATCGTAGACCCTAGCTTTAAATAAAGCAAAAGTAAAACTATAAAATAAAATAAAATAAATACAACTAAAATGAAAATAAATGAAAAGAGCATGAAAATTAAGTAAGCAGACTGCAACATACAGAGCATTTAAGAAATAGAATGAAAAATATTACCCTCTTTTAAGGCCAAGTGAGAGTACCACTTCACAAATCAAATCAGGAACAAACAAGGAAAAAGTAAAAGTATTCTTTTTCCAAGAAAAGATGAAAAATAAGCAGGAGCAACTTCCACAGGCTTCTTGCGCTGTTGGTGCGTCAGTATGCACTTTTTGTCTAATGTTACAACTTTGATCTTTTAATCTCTCTATTTTATTCTTCACAAAGTCTACAATGTTTAACTCATAAACACTATAAAAGATGTCATTGTGATTTAAAAAAATATTTAATTTAATTTTTAATTTAATTCCTCTGTTTATTTTGATACATAAGTATAAGCATAATTATAAAAACAGGACAAAAACAGAAAGTAAAAATACACCATGCAATGCATTCATGGTATCATTTAAACATTTTAAAATAATGAGGATTAAATGTGAATTAATATTTTTTTCTTTGATTATTATGGCCTTAGGAGTTTGCATGGTTTCCCCGTAACAGTGTGGGCTTTCTCTGTGGACCACTAATGGTGGACCCTTGTCAGCTTGGACTGGCTCCAAAAAGATAAGTGGTATAAATAATGGATGGATGTTCTGTCCTGTTTAAAAGTGTATCAATAGAGTTTTGCCCAGGTGACTGCGAAATATATCCAGTGGATGTATGAAGTGGTCCATCCGACATGTCAGGCTAAGTTGAGGTAATTTTTATGCTCCAGATTCACTTTTAACTGAAAACTTTTTTGTCAGCAGTCACCCAGCAGACGGTTATTGCTATTTTATGACCATGCAGCCAATAATCTGCTGTCTAACCATGCAACAAAACCAGCTCATTCAAAGTTCAGTCTCTCTTCAACTTTTCCACTTGATGTGAATTGTTAATGGAACAAGCCTTGTGATACCTTTAACCCCCTGCTGCTGATCCACGACCCCGCTCCATGAAATCCTGTGAAATGAGCACCATTTCTGAACATGCAAATCACCCGCACGAAGCAGTAAAAGCAGAGAAATTCATTTTCTGTGAGCAGGAAGGTTCAGGTGGAGGAGACGCAGCAGGAGAGAGAGGGAGCAGGCTGACACTGAAGAGGGGGTGGAGATGTGAGGGTGTGGATGATGGAGGATGAATCAGCAGCTCATGTTTTACTTTTGTTAGAAGTGAAGTTTCATTCTCTTGAGGCTAAGCCAGAGAGTAAGGACAAAAACATACTCTCCATGCATGGGAAATATTCATGGATATGTTTTGGGGCTTTTTTGGTGAAAATACAGAGTAAATCATGAATTAAACATACAGATATAAATGTGCTTTTTGTTTAACCACTGTCATCACAATATTCAATGTTTGGTGATGGAAGTGATGCCTTCCAAAAAGATGAAAAAGTTGGGCACTAACCTACATCTCTGAAAAGTGTCTTGAGACATCATTTGCTGTGATTTGTAATACAAATTAAGATTGATTGCTGAATCAATAAAATATCCGTTAATAGCCAACAGAAACATGAGCTTAGACTGATGATTGATTGATAAAACTCACCATCAGTGACACATGACTGCTGTTTATACAGCATTTTACTTCACACTTTACTGATGTAGCAGTTCAGTCAGTTCTGTCATCTTGTTTTTTGAAGTTCTGTCCTGTATTTGTGGGAGCGGGATGGACGGGTTTTCTGTTTTTATGTTGTTTTTGCCTCTGTGAGGACTTTGTGTTGCTTTAAGTAGGAAAAGTGCCTCATAAATAAAGCCTGATTTGATCTGGTGGCTTTCAGCTCATTGTGTTCCTAAATATCTTTGTTTCTATGCAGCTGATGAAAACAGGATGAGTCCTCATGAATGTCTCTTCGCTGGAGTTCAGAAACAAGTGGCCCTAAAGCAGGGTATTGACCTACGTCTTTGAAAGGGTATTGAGATATTATTTTCTGTAATTTGGTACAATTCACTTGATTGATTGATGTATTGATTGATTGACTTACTAAACCAATAATATACCCATTTATAACCAACAGAAACACCAGCTCAGACTGATGATCGATGGATAAAAACACCATCAGTGACACATGACTGCTGTTTATACAGCATTTTACTTCACACTTTACTGGTGTAGACATTCAGTTTCTGTGTCATCTGGTGGCTCTCAGCGCATTGTGTTCCTAAATGTCTTTGTTACTAAGCAGCTGATGAAAACAGACTGAGTCCTCATGAATGTCTCTTTGCTGGGGTTTGGAAATAAGCCCATGGCTTTAACTGACCCTGCATTATGATGGGAGAGTAGTCATGAGCCATATCTGACTTTTTCATATTGATACAATGGTACTTTTTGCAGTTATCTTTTTTATATCAATACTGATATCATCATCTCCTAAAATAGATACATTATCTATCATGATATGGAAGGGGTGCCTATGGCATGGGTAATCTGCACATCTCTGAAGGCACCATGAAAGGTACATACAAGCTTTGGAGCAACATTTCCTGCCATCTAAGAGACGCAGGGATAAGTGGCATGCCTGCAGTCGAAATGTCTCCCCTTGAAAATTTTTCAATCTGAAGCTCCAAATACAACCATGGAGACCCCGTAAGGTTGAGACACTAAACTCGTATATCAAGTGAGTATATGAAAGAATTTCTCCTAAAGGCTTCAGTAGTTAGTGTCCTCAGCTCACAAAAGTTATTGTTACAAGGAAAGGTGATGTTACAGTGGTAAACATGCCCCTGTCCCAGCTTTTTAGGAACATGTTGCAGGCATCAAATTTAAAATCAGTGAATATTTGCCGAAAAAACAAACAAGTAACGTAAACAGTTCAAACATTAAATACCTTGTCCTTGTAGAGTTTTTTATTGAAAATACAATATTTTAGGTTAAATACTAATTTCAACTCTTTGTACTCTGGTATACTTTACTCTTTACTCAACGTCTCAACTTCATTGGGTTTGAATTTGCCCAGGAGAGAATCCAATTATTATACAAAGTGAAACACAGTGCAGACTCTGTTGGAGGAAAACATGTGCACATAGAAGAGTTTATGGATTGTTTTGTGTTCTTGAAGAGGTCAAGCAGCTGTGCTAACAGAGATGACCCATACCAGATTATCCCATGACACTTCATGCTTTTTTTATAGCTCATATTGACAATAATTACTGCTGTTAATGTGGAGTGGACGTCGTAACACGAGCTTATGTGTCATCATGGATCATGTTTCTTCTTCCTCTTTGCAGGACTTGCAGAAAAGTAGATCACTTTGACTTTAAATTCCTTCATGGATTTCATCCTGCACATTTTAAAGTCACGCACACAGATAGCAGCTCTCTTCTCTCCTCGATTTAGCGCTGCTCTCGTCCGCTGTACCTCTGCAGTGTAAATCACATTAAGCTCTAATAGGCAGCTTAGACGAGCACCCAAAGCACCATGGGCCATTACCTACTCCATTTTAAGAAGATCTGTTCGGTAATAACTGCCCGTTACTGGAAATTAAGGCACCTGCCTTCTGGCCACAACCGGTAATGTCCACAGAGATAGTCAGATTATCGAGCTTTCCCCCATCGTTTCAGACGGCAGTAGCAGCCAGGAGGAGGAGGGTGTCAAAGAAAAGCCTGTCTGACTGGAGCTTAGAGAGCTCATACCTCGTACAGCGGACATGCCCTCACTTTGAAACAGACTTTCTGTTCTGGAATATGCGGCTTCTTTGATTGATTATTTAACCTTAAGGTCAGTTTATCAGCTGAGTTTAAGGGTAGAATATCTCATTTGCTCCCTTCATTCTTCTCATTCATTCCTTGATCTCAATATGAAACCAAACCCAGCGTTTGACAACAGTGTGATGATTGTTAGTAGGCCTGGATAAAAGTTAATAGAGTAATTTATAAATCATTTTGACCCATATTCAGTCAAATCAACTAAAGAAATAAAGCTGTTTAATGGACAAGCTGATAAACTTGTTGCAAATGTTCACTATTTTTGAATTTAATGTCTGCCACATGTTCATAAAAAGCTGGGACAGTAGCATGTTGACCATTGTCACATCACCTTTCCTCAAGCACAATAATGTTTGACTTCAGCTGTTTAACACTCAGGGGTCTCCGTTGTCATATTTAGTGCTTCATAATGCTCTACACATTTTCAACTCAGGGGACCACACCATCAACAGGATGAATTTGACAATTATTTATTGCGTAAAGTGGATAACAAGCAACATAGTAGGGACGTGAAGCGGATAATGGTTTGGGGAAACTTCATGGGGAATTCGCCATAGCTCCCGGGCACAACACACCCCCTTTTTTAAGGCCCTGAGGAAAGAAGGAAGAAAGAAGGTTTAAATAAGGGGAGGGAGGGAGGGGTACGTTGAGTGTACGAAACAAAAGAGGGAAATGGTCAGTTAGACTTTACAGGAACACAGGAAGAGGCGTGGTTGAGGTGTGGTCCTGCTCCTGAAATTCTGCTTAAAGCTCCACTAAGAGACAGGTCTGGATTGCAGCAGGTCAGTCTAGTCACTCACGCAATTGTATCATGAGTAGAATGTGTTGAATTGTCTCTAAAATAAGCAGGGACGTCCCTGAAAAAAACGGATGGCAGCATTTGTTGCTCCTAAACCTGTATGTCCCTTCAACATTAATGGAGCTTTCACAGATTCTGTGTTTTGACCTCTGCTCTGATAACAGTCTGATTGGTCCTTTTCCTCTTTAGCCCAGAGGACATCATGTCTATGAAGTTCAAAAACAGTCTGAAATGTGGACTTTTCCCACTTTGTCTCAGTCTATCTCAGATGAGCTTGGGCCCAGAGAAGCCAGCTGTCTTTCTGGGTGTTGCTGATATACACTGCCTGGTCAAAAAAAAGTCACCAACAAAAAACAAGGTCACACAATCTAATATTTCATTAGACTGCCTTTAGCTTTGATTACAGCACAAATTTGCTATAGCATTGCTTCGAGAAGCTTCTGGAATCTCAAAAGTTTTGTCCCAGATCACAGCACTGTCTCCACAGGCTCGGACAGTGGGCACTAGGCATGATGGGTGCATCACTTCACCTCTTTTTTTTTACCCTGATGCTCCCATCACTCTGGAACGGGGTCAGTCTGGACTCATCAGACCACATGATCTTCTTCCAGTCCTCCACAGTCCAATCTTTATGCTTCCTTGCAAACTTTAGCCTTTTTTCCAGTTAGTCTTACTGATTAGTGGTTTTCCTAAGGCTACACAGCTGTTCAGTCCCAATCCCTTGAGTTTTCTCTACATTGTCTGTGGAAATGCTCTTACTTTCACTATCAAACACACCCCTAAGTTCTACTGTTGTTTTTCTTTGATTTGATTTGACCAAACATTTAAGAGATTCTCTAATCACAATCATTCAGGATTTTTTTCTGACCACATTTCTTACTGGTGCCCCACTATCCTTCCAGTTTTTAATAATGTGTTGGACAGTTCTTAACCCACTTTTAGTAGTTTCTGCAATCTCCTTAGATGTTTTCCCTGCTTGATACATGCCATGATTTGACCCTTCTTAAACAGACTAACATCTTTTTCATGACCACAGGATGCATCTTTGACATGGTTGCTTAACAAATGAGAAGATGCTCATTGCATCAGCTGGGGTTAAATAACATGTTCAGAGCTGAAAGATAATCGCATATGCAGTAATTATCCAATAGGAGGCTCGTACCTATTTGCTTAGCTGGCAACTTTTTTTTGGCTTGTCAGTGTATATGGCTTTGTCTTTGCATAGTAGAGCTCTGATAATAAAATGGACTGATGATGATGAATTCCTTTAAATTTTACATTGACAGACTTCCCTAAACTGTTGGACTATTTGCTCCCATAGTGGTGAGCCTTGCCAGATTCTTGCTTGTTAACATCTGCTTTTTTATATCTAGTCATGACACTCACCTGTTTACAGTTAACCTGATCACCTGTGAAATGTTCCAAACAGGTGTGAATCAGTTTGAACATTAACTCTTTTTTATAGGGTAGTCAATTGAATGTAAGGTTAAAAAAGATTTTAAAAACACTGTGTTTTGTTCACATTTACATTTTAATCAGTGTCCCAACTTCATTGGAGTGGAGGTTTGTAAAAGAAATTGAATCATCAGGAGAGCTATTTACACTTTCAGACAGTGTGCTGAACGTTGTTATAGAGATAAGGCCCCTGATCACAGAGCAGGTCGTCTCTGGAGCGTGTCCAGGTGTCTTCATGAATGTGAAAGAGCTCTGCTCAGTCCCTCTGCGAAGAGTCAAATATCAACACTTTGAATCAGGCTGAAAAATGCATTTCCCCCACAATATTTGCCGTACAGGACAAATAATTACTCTTTAAGAATTCAGGACATCCAGCATTGCACTTCCTCTCTAATAGTGTGATTTCTTCCCCCCAAAAACTAATTTAAGAATTCATAAAGTTAATTTGTGGGAACATGCTGCACTGACTACAGTCTGTGACCTTGACAGGGTTTTTACTGGAACAATCTGTGAGATGGCATAAATGATGAAGCTTAATAAAAAGGATGGAATGAACCAGATTTGTGCCATTTGAATAATTTAAATGTGAGCAGAGTTTGCAGTTTCATTACCCGATAAATGCATTTAAAGAAAGAAGCAGAGATTGAGCCGTTAAGAGCTTAAATACTGAGACAGTTTTCAGGGCGTGTTGATCAGTGTTCAGTCCCTCCAGTAGATGAACTACAGCTGAGCTAACTCTCTCTAAAGTAGCTGTTGACTGTGAATGTCACTGCTTTAGGACTTAGAAGAACTTTTTTCTAAGCCTGCTGTCTTTACACAAATGTGACCTCAGAGCACAGATCGTTGAGGTCTGAGGCCCATCTGGACCCTACTGCTGCTCTGCTGTGACACGCAGGTGGACAGGAGAGGACATGGGACACCTGCAGGGTGGAGAAGAGGATGATGGGAAAAGTGACTCAGCAGCAAACTTTACAAATCAACAGAAAGAAAGACTGTGTCTGCATAATCAATAAGCATGCAGGTAAAGAGAGGCAGGTGCAGAGGCACTGTTGTAACTTGGACAGGTGCTGAGGTCCACGGCCCTCAGACCAGAGACTTGAAGTTTGTCCTTGTGTTTGCATCTGCTGGTGTTGCATGGTACTGAAGGATACTTGGTAGTCAATGAGGACAAACATCAAGAGCAGAAATGCAGCAGAACCAAGAATAACAGAGGAGCTAGGGGGCTCTGTGGCAGGGAGAGACAGACAAGAGAGACCACAAACTCTTCAGATTTATGTGGTCAAATCAGCAATGTCTTAATTTGAAGAGCACATTTTATGACGATCAGCTTGGTTTCTTCAGCCTATAGTTGTAATTCAAGGGTAGAAGCTTCTGAAGGTTACCTGTCAATAGTGTTTGGTATGTATTCAAAGTAAAAAATTCCAATGCAACTTTTTAAATAATGGATAAAAATGGCTCAACGATAAACTTTTCCTTAGGTGTAGTTTAATTCACACTTATAAGTCCCTTAACACAAATTTTACCTCCCCTAAAATTCCCAACACAAATTCTACAGGATTAGTCCCTGACATACTTGATTCCCAAAAAAACACAAAACCAATAGAAAGGACAAAACCCAAACTCAAAATGTCCTTCAAATGTTATTTTGAGTCCAATGTCTCTGGCTTTAAAAACAGAACAGGGTTCAATCTCCTCAGCCCCTCCCCTCTTGATCCAACCTGATCAACCTGGCTGCTGCAGCAGGTCGCCTGACCAGGAACCTGCAGCTAAACAGACCTTTCACATTAGGGGCAACAGTGTGTCTTTTAGGATGAGCAAAGGGATCCCACCTTGCAAGTATTTTTTTTCTTATTATAAATCCCGAACTCAACACAAAAATGCCACTCCAAAAACCCAAAAACAATGTGTTTGAACCTTGATGGTAAGTGCGCTGTGCAGAGCCAGAGGGGGATGGCAGACAGACTGAGGGACTTTATCATGTTCCTGTTTTCCTTTTACCATCAAAAGTGAAGTATCGGGCTTGACTCAACATTTGCTCTTGTACTCATGTTTGGTTCTTGTCTTGTAGGCTGCCTGGGATTATTGTTGTGGACAAACTGCTGCTGTAGAACTACAAAACTAATAGTGCTACATTTACAGTTATTATCATTACAACCAGTGGTATTAACTTTGGAGAGATCAACACAATTTAATACATGATAATTCCTGCATTATACACTTCTGGATGAATGTATGTGTATTTATATATTTATAGGTATAGACGTGTATGTTGTTTTCGTTTATATGCATACATGTGTATCTATAAAATGAAGAGTACAGATTTAGCCTGCTCTATTGCAAAGTGCCTTGAGATAACACAAATAAAGACAGACTGATTGATAGTGAGGACTCTGTCAGTAACTGGTGCACTCCAGCTAACAGGCAGTGTGGCAGGCGGGTAAAGCTCCTACATTAAAAACCTTTTAATCTGAAAACTTCACAGCCACAATGGAAGGAGTGAGGAGGGAACAGCCTTGATGAGTAAATTGTTTTCTAATGGCTGATTATTGAAGTTGAATCCATTTCCTTGTTGCATCAGAAGGTGCCCTGCCCTCTCAGAGCAGTGATACATCGACAGTAGCAAACATTTACACTTGGCATTTAGAAGGGAGATTGTTTGTGATCCTATGGTTGCTTCCTGGTCATGATTCGTGCAGGTTTCCTCTTTCTGCTTCTTCTTACAGGTGAGCTTGGACATTTTTTTTAAAAGCATGCTGATGTATGAGTCTGCAGTTTGGTTAAATTCATCAGCAGCCACAACGGTTCCTGCTTTGTAGGGATTTTATTGATCTGGACGGTCAGTAGTGTAGGAAGGTCTTTGTTTAGACCAGAACTGTTTGGCTGTTTCCCTGAAATGATTAATTGCATCACTTAGCCCCCTTTGGAGTGGTATGTGATAACTGACCTATTAACCAAATGTTAATTGAAAACATCACCTGGTGGTTTAAAGGGTGGTTGCTAACAAACTGCTATAAGTATACAAAATATGTGGGGGCCCTGATGGAATCATTAACCATCAATTTGTAACCATCAATAATTCATACATCAAAACCAAATCCATTTGAGGGCCAACATGATCAGGACTTTGATTAAAAGGAAATATTGTAGATGCTTTCCAGGTGAACTGCCATTAGCTTAATCCTAGCTCTTTACTCTCGTTGATTACGTTTGAGCTTAAAATTTTAGGAGTATTAATGAAGATTACTACATGAAACAAACCTGTCAGTTCTGTGAGTTTTTCGTTTGCCACAGAGTTTATCATCACTTATAATCAGAGAACACAATTAAGCATCCCATAGGCTATTCATCCAGGGTATAAGTGCAATGCTAACTTAAGTGTTTCTCAACCAGGGCCCCTAGTGGTCAATGGTGTAATTGCAATGGGTCCTTGTAATTACAGTGATGATGATAACGTTTATATAAAAACGATTATTTTACACAAATGTGACTGAGACATTTATCCAACTAAACTAAAGAGGGTAACATGTTTTTCTTTAATTACGTGTTTCACAAGTGTAATTTATCATATTTTGATAAGAAATCTCGCTCCTGTTTTCATTGTTTTATGTTACTGCATGGAGCTGTTAATACAAACTTTACACAATCTGAATCCTTTTCAAATTATGAGTCCCCTACTGTTCCAGTTGGCCTGGAGGGATGGTTATTAGGAGATGCCATCCTTGTTTTCCTATAATAAAGAATTGTAGTTGATTTTGCCTCTACAAGCATTAAATAATGTAAGAATGAGAGAGTGCTTGGCCAAGGCCAAACATTAGAAGATAAAGTTTTCTGGGGCTTGGTCCAGGGTACAAAATTAAGTCAATTGGTTTGTTTGTCCCCAGTTGGAAGTCTTCTAAGTCCTCACCATTACCTGTTTCAGTATCAAAAAGAAAAATTAAGCTTGTATTGTCCACAAATTCCTCTTAACATCATGTGAGCCATTCTTTGTTAACATTAGCAGCAATTTTGGGGCAGTCCATGTAGAGACAAATTCAGGTGTAACCACACAAGTTCTGAATCATATGGGTGTTTTTTCTGTACAGATATGATGTTTCAGGTGCCCAAAAATGCACATTTTTGAAAACAGGTCCTATAGTGAATACGTACACACTGTAGAAGCTCCTCAGCTCATTTTGGCTTTAACAGTAAAATCTTCTGCTCCTCTATGACCAACAAGAGGACACGGAGAACAGCACACGGCACAGTTTGTTTACATATGTTATGATGAATGAGCATACTCCATGTCTTATTCTCTGGTTTTGGTAAATGTCTCCAGCAGAATTACAGCACCACCTACAGGCCTAACATAGAGTATGTACTGCGGTTTTTCAGTGTTTTCATGTGGCCTTAAACTTAATTGTTTGGCCCTTAATGTTGGGTTACATGACCATTTTAGATCAAAATAGCCACAAAACATGAAGAGGAAAGGAAAGAGATAGCAAGAGCATTTGGTCAAAGCTTGCCTTATAAATAAGCTCCCAAAGGTGATTTAAAGGGACTGTGAGGAGATTCTAAGTAATTACAAAAAAGTCTCACTTTTATATATATGCCTGATCGAAATACACACTTTAAGATGAGTTTTATAGCATTAAAATAGGTTATCTATAGATGCTATTCCGTAGCCTTCCGGTCGGGTCGGACAGGGCTGGGCTGGCCTGGATACTCAACTTCGGGAACAAGACAATTAAAACTACAGCAAATTTATGTTATTCGGACACATCTTAGAGCACCGGGCTGTAAGTAGTGATATATAGCCGGCTACAAAACTACGATACTAAGTTTTCCAAAAATTGCTTGTTGTCACACATCAAAAACTACCACTATGGAACTAGAAAGAGATACATTACCTCATTGTTTTGCATCCTGTAAGTTGTTGAAAAAAGAAGTTGTAAATCAATGCAGAGTTCTGAGGAAGGTCCGAACTGCATTCACAAAACAACAAACACATGCTTTAGTTTGAGTTACGTCTTCTGGTGCGTTCCAGTTGTAGTCAGAAGTAGGAATTTCCGAGTTCCGAGTAGGAAACTGCAGCTGGAACGTCGCCTGAAGTCGGAGTTTCCTACTGGGAACGCGGTGAAACCTCGCCACCCCCCAAGTTGACAATTGAAGATGGATGCCCCCAGTGTGAACAGTTATTTAGCTCCTGTAATAATCTATTTATTTGCACTTCTGAATGGGGTTTGTCGCTCTAGATCAGCAGTATACATAGTATTGTTAGACTTATATTACAAAAATGCTGCCATAGTGATAATCACATTCTTCATGTGATATTTGTGGACAGCAATGCAGGGCATGCTAACAACAGCTAACAATAGCCTGGTAGATCGGCATGTTTTTTTCCGACTTCAACTTGAATGCCGATAAGTCGGTGATGATGTCACTCCCAGTTCCGAGGTTACTGGAACGCAGCATTACGTCAGTCGCTGCATGTGGTCATGGGAAGCAGAGTCTTCAAAGAATATTTCACCCAAAGAATGATATGCCTTCATTTTCTACTCACCCTCATGCTGAGCAACACTCTGGAGCACTTTTTTGATGTCTCAAATGCAGCCGGAGATCCGGGGGGATTTTCGCTGTCAACAAACTTCCATCTAACAGGGGACAATGGCGCCCGAAAGAAAAAGGTCCATAAAAGTCCACAAAAACGTGCCTATTTTCCTTCATACTGCTCGTCCGCTGTGATCCAAGTGTCCTGAGCGGGTAACGTCCATAATTAATTCGAAATGAGGTCATTTAGTACATTTTTCGAGCCTTAACAGTGCTACAGTTGTGCCCAAAAGTTTACACCCCCCAGCAGAGTTTCTGATTACTTGGCCTTTTCTCAGAAAATATGAATGATAACACAAAAACCTTTCTGTCACTCATGGTAAGTGGTTGGGTGAAGACATTTATTGAAAAAAAGATAAGTTTACTCTTTTTAAATCAGAATGACAACAGAAACTTCAAAATTGACCCTGTTCAAAAGTTTACACCCCCAGTTTTTAATACCTTGTATTTCCCCCCGTTAACATCAATAACAGCTTAAAGTCTTTTGTGGTAGTTGTGGATGAGGGTCTTTATTTTCTGAGATGGTAAAACTGCCCATTCCTCTTGGCAAAAAGCCTCCAGCTCCTGTAAATTCTTTGGTTGTCTTGCATTAGCTGCACGTTTGAGACCTTCCCAGAGTGGCTCAATGATATTGAGGTCAGGAGACTGAGATGGCCACTTTAAAACCTTCACTTTATTCTGCTGTAGCCAATGGCAGGTTGATTTGGCCTTGTGTTTTGGATCATTGTCATGTTGGAACATCCAAGATCGTCCCATGCGCAGCTTCTGGGCCGATGACTGTAAATTTTCCTCCAGTATTTTCTGATAGCATGCTTCATTCATCCTTCCATCAATTTTGACCAATTTTCCTGTGCCTTTGTACCTCACGCATCCCCAAAACATCAGTGATCCACCTCCGTGTTTCACAGTAGGAATGGTGTACCTTTCATCATGGGCCTTGTTGACTCCTCACCAAATGTAACGTTTATGGTTGTGGCCAAAAAGTTCATTTTGGTCTCATCACTCCAAATGACTTTGTTCCAGAAGTTTTGAGGCTTGTCTGTGCTCTTTGGGGTATTGTAAGCGGGATATTTTGTGGCATTTGCGTAGAAATGTCTTTCTTCTGGCGACTCGACCATGCAGCCCATGTTTCTTCAAGTGTCTCTTTATTGTGGATCTTGAAACATCCACCCCAGTTTTTTTCAGAGAGTCTTGTATTTCAGCTGAAGTTATTTGAGTTTTTCTCTTTGCATCTCGAACAATTTTCCTTGCAGTTGGAGCTGAAATTTTTGTTGGTCTGCCTGACCGTGGTTTGGTTTCAACAGAATCCCTCTCTCTCCACTTCTTAATTAGAGTTTTAACAGTGCTTCTTGGCATCCTCAGTTCCTTGGATATCTTTTTTAATTCTTTTCCTGTTTTATACAGTTGGAATACCTTTTCTCGCAGATCCTTTGACAATTCTTTTGCTTTACCCATGACACAGAAATTTCAACGCAGCACTGAGTGAAAGATGCACATGTCTGTCAGGAGCTCAGAAACTGAGCTTTTAAACACACACTGTGAATACAAGCTAATAGATCACAGGTGAGGATGGTTACCTTTAGTAGACATTCAAACCCATTTGTGTCAAATTTTGTGCATTTTATCAGGCCAAAACTGCCAGGGGGTGTAAACTTTTGAACAGGGTCATTTTTGAAGTTTCTGTTGTCAATATGATTTAAAAAGAGTAAACTAATCTTTTTTTCAATAAATGTCTTCACCCAACCACTAACCATGAGTGACAGAAAGGTTTTGGTGTTATCATTCATATTTTCTGAGAAAAGGCCAAATAATCAGAAATTCTGCTGGGGGGTGTAAACTTTTGGGCACAACTGTATATCGTACTTCTGCAGTGCACGTCTACGCGCGCTCCCTGCACTACGTAAGCCGCGGCAGACCAATCCAGATGGCTTACATAGTGCAGGGAGCGCGCGTAGATGTACACTGCAGAAGTACGATATAGCACTGTTTAGGCTCGAAAAATGTACTAAATGACCTCGTTTTGAATTAATTATGGACGTTACCCACTCAGGACACTTGGATTACAGCGGACGAGCAGTATGAAGGAAAACAGGCAAGTTTTTGTGGACTTTTATGGACCTTTTTCTTTCGGGCGCCATTGTCCCCTGTTAGATGGACGTTTGTTGACAGCGAAAATCCCCCCGGATCTCCGGCTGCACTTGAGACATCAAAAGTGCTCCAGAGTGTTGCTCAGCATGAGGGTGAGTAGAAAATGAAGGCATATCATTCTTTGGGTCAAATATTCCTTTAATGTCGCTGGTTATAGATTCTCCTAGGTAATAGCGCCTTTAAATGAAGATGCTGTAAGTACTTGTTACCCTATTATTGCCCTTACGCAGGTGCAAGTGCTTCTGATCCAGATTTAAATTGTTGAAACCATCTGGAAGAGACTGCACCATGATCATGTTGCATACCAAGCTTATGGAACAGTTAAGTTCTGTTTGTGTTGCTCACAATTGTTTGTGAAGATGTTTCTTAGCAATAACTCCTATCCTGTTAGAAAGCCAGTCTATTTCCCTTCAAATGGTGCCACCTTGGTAAGAAACAAACATTTATGTGTGTGGGTTGTGTCCATTAAACATTGACTAAATCTTCTCTGCAAAACCTGCATGCTCTTTTGTTCAGGTGGGAGCTGCTTCGAAGCAATAAATTATATCTTGTTAGAAAAGCCAGTCTATTTCCCTTTAAATGGTGCCACCTTGGTAAGGAACAAACATGATGTATGTGGGTTGCGGCCATGAAACATTGACTAAATCTTCTGGCAAATGAAAACCTGCATGCTCTTCTATTCAGGTGGAAGCACCAACAATTCCTCAGAACATCCTGAAAATGAAGGTAAGACCGGAGGTACGTGCCTGGAACTAACACAAAGTTCACCAACTGAATCTCATATTTAGATCTGCAAAACCTGTTTCCTCAATTCTTGTCAGAAATAGTCAAATCCTTCCTTTTATTCAGTAGAACCAGGTGTTTAATTTAAGATTTCCTTCTGCAATGGCATTACTTAGATTTTAAAGGCAGCTAAGCAACATACCACTTTACACCTTTCTTACTTATGACTGATGTTCATTTATATTTTCTCCGTCAGATGGATACATGTTGGATTACCACAAGACTCCTAAAGAGAAACAGATGTCTGAATACATAGGTACGTATAACAGAAGACTCTTATTGAACCGTCATAACAGGTATGAATGTAGTTTTATAGTAACCAAAGCTTAAATCCACAATAAGCATTAAAATCTAGATCCTTGAACTTACTCTTTTTCTGTAAAATTGCCTTTTCTGCCTCATCACATTGGCCTGTAAATTCAAGATTCAAGATTCAAGATCAAGATGCTTTATTGTCACAAGATAATGTACAAGTACATACACTGTGAAAAACTTATATTGGGTTCTTCGCTCCGTGGTTTAAAATATAATACATAACAATAATACTGGAATAAAAATAATAAGGGATAAAAGCAGGTATGTTAAAAAAAAAACTAATTAAAACAGCTAAGGACACAAGGCAATATACAGTCATGAGGTCAGAGAGTTCATTTGTTGAGCAGTCTCATGGCCTGAGGAAAAAAACTATTTTTCCTTCTGTCAGTCTTGGTCTTGATGTGTTCATATCTCCTCCCTGAGGGTAGTACCTTGTACAGATGGTTGTGAGGGTGAGTGGGGTCCTTAATAATCCTCTGGGACTTCCTGAGGCTCCTCCAAGCTGGGTAGTGTGCATCCAGTGATCAGCACAGCTGAGCTCACCACCCTACTAAGGGCCTTGCGGTCTTTTGCGGTGCAGTTCCCATACCAGCTGGTGAGACTGCTTGTCAGCAGGCTCTCAATTGTTCCACGGTAGAAGGCCCTGGTGGTGTGGGGACTCAGGCCAAGCTTCTTGAGCCGCCTTAGTCCATATAGGCGTTGTTGTGCCTTGGCAACCACCGCAGTTGTGTGGACTTCCCACTTCAGCTTTTAATGAATGTTTACACCCAGGTACTTAAAGGACTCTACCACCCTCTCCACCGCTTCTCCTTTGATGGTGAGAGGAAGATGTGGGTCCCTTCCCCTCCTGAAATCAATGATGACCTCCTTAGTCTTGGAGACGTTCATCAGGAGGCGGTCCTCCTCACAGCGCTTCCCCAGGTTGTCCACTGCCTCTCTGTATGCCGTCTCATCATCCCCGGTGATCAGCTCCACCACCACCGTGTCATCCGCAAATTTCACGATGGTGGTGGATGGATGAGAGGCCACACAGTCATGGGTGTACAGAGAGTACAGGAGCGGACTGAGAACACAGCCCTGTGGTGCTCCGGTACTCAGGCTCAATGAGGAGGACGGGCAGTTGCCCACTCTCACCACCTGGGGGCAGCCCGTCAGGAAGTCCAGGATCAGGTCACACAGGGCTGTGGGCAGGCCCAGGTCCCGGAGCTTCCCGGTGAGCCTAGATGGAACTATGGTGTTGAACGCGCTGCTGTAATCAACAAATAGCATCCTCACATAACTGTTTCGGCCCTCCAGGGGGGAGAGTGCAGTGTAGAGGACGTGGTTTATGGCGTCTTCTGTGCTTCTATTGGTGCGATAAGCAAACTGCAGGGGGTCCAGGGTGGGGGGGAGCAAGGAACATATTTGTGCTTTCACCAGTCCCTCAAAGCACTTACTGGCTATAGGGGTTAGGGCTATGGGGCGCCAGTCATTGAGACTGGTCACTTTCTGCTGTTTGGGGATGGGAATGACGGTGCTGGACTTAAAACAAGTTGGAACAGTTTGATTTGATTTGATTTGATTTGATTTATTTATTTATTTCGGTCACGTCAGCACACTTATACAGCATCACACATTGTCAATAGTTGATCACATTGTACATGTCCGAAAGGGAAGACGGGAGAAGCAAAGCTTATCTAGTCCCGTCCCCATTTTCTCAATATTTACTCTCCTCTTCTCCACATATCATCAAATTATTATAAATTTTTATCTGTCTTTTAGTGTCCATATTTGACCTATTATGATCAATCCTTTGTTCCACGTAAGGCAGAGTCCAATCCTTTGTTCCACGGAAGGCATAATTCATGACTGTCTTCTTTTGTTGTTGTTGTTAGTCCCGGTTAGTGATGTTCTGAGGGAGAGTGACTCATTGAATATACCCGTGAACACCCCCGCCAGCTGGTGGGCGCAGGCTTTCAAGACCCGTCCAGGTATGCCATCTGGACCAGCTGCCTTACCTGGGTTGATCCGGCGGAAGGAGCGGCCGACGTCAGCCTCGGTGATGGTGAAAGGACGGTCCTGCTCTGCGTCGGAGGGGAGTTGAGGGGGGGTCTGCTCTCCCGCATGGGTGGTAGGGAGGGGGGGGCCAGTTGTGCTGGTGGGCGTGACAGAGGAGTCGAACCTGGCATAGAACATGTTAAGTTAAGGTGGGTGTTAAATATGAGGATACCAGCTCAATCGTAGATTTATTAAAACAGAAAAATATTTGAATAAGAAGTGATTAGGGAAAAATATCATTTTCACTCTAAGATAAAGTCTAACTATCCTTGACTCGAATGTTCAGTACATTTTTATTAATTATTACTTCTGTCAGTTTCAAGTTATTTCAATGACCACCGTGGGTGTTGCTTTAACAGAAGAGAATCATAACGTCATTTATGAGCCTGTGCTTAGCAGAAAACACACGTGTAGTTGGAGGCTGAATAGCTGTGACATCATACACCCAAGGAAATAAAAAGGGAAAGAGCGTTTGTCTTTTTCCTGAGAGTTTGGGAAAATGCCACGTTCTGCTCAACAAGCTCATTCTTACAACAATAGCAAAGAAAACTGATTTTGCTTGACATGAGACCTTTAAATTGTTTTCTTATAGGATCCTTAACAGCAAGGGCAGCTTTGAGACTTTTGTATGCTTTAATTTTACAGCTAGAAAACGACACTTTCAGTCCTGTCCTCTCTTTTTTATTTTTATGGATGCCTTCAGGGTGACTAATCTAAAAAACAGAGTCATTGACATTTGCATGCCAGATATTAATGTTATGTTTTTTTATTTATGGTTATTTTTTGGCTCCAAAGTGCACATTGGCCTTTATGATCAGCCAACAGTGAAGCCCATTAACAAGAGCAGAGCTTCTGTCATCCACTGAAACAAGAAGTGTCACCATAGTTACATGTTTGCAAAAAGTCAGGAGGCCATGGCTAAATAGTTATTAAACTGTGTAATTTTTATGTTTAAAGTGTGAATTTATGAGAAGTTAGAGAACTAACTGAAGTGAACATGGATAGAGGCTGTTTTATTAGGCTATCATAATGTTTGTTTCCTGAAGTACGTCCTCTGATTTCTAAACACAGGAATGTTTCTTGATGTTTTTCATTGTAGATTGGACCCACTGCAGTCATGCTGATGTCATACACCACCTGAATTTAACTGACAAAGTTAAATATGCGATGTCTCGGCCTGTTAAAACCTACCAGACACCCACATACGTGTCCATTGAGTTGTATCTCTATGCCATTCTGGATGTGGTAAGTGGTTTCATTTCACACCATTGAAAGTGGAGGCAAAAAAAAGACATAAAAGGGACAGCTCTGTTTTTTTTTTATTTTAGCTATGTGTGGTGCATGATCCTGAACATGTGCCACAATTATCACTTTTACATGAGAGCTTTAATTCCCTTTTAATTAAGAATTAAACTTAAATTCTCTTTTAGAAGATTAAAAAGGACCATGTGAACCCCCTAAATCTGAATGAAAATGATAATTCCTAATAAAACGTAATTCGGAAGTGTGGCTTGGTTTATTCTGGTTTTAAACCAACACTATGTAGTTTTTCAAACATAATATAATCCTTCGATATTCATTATGATGGTCCACCACTTTACAATGAGTTGAATGACACCTCTGCACGTTGTATGTTGGGTATTTATAGCCATGGCAAGGCAGTGAAGGATACACCTGTGTATCCTTGGTCAATTAGCCAAATGCTAACCAAACGGAGGACATATGCCTCCGGAGGACATGAACATTGGAACAGCACTTGGGCAGCGACTGATGATGTGGATGTCTGCCCACGCCCACATCAGACCAAGGCAAGGCAAGGTGCCTGGGCTTTGGGAAACAGCCCAGGTGTGTGTGGCTGATCGGCCTGATGTGGCTCAGGTGTGCTGAGCTTATGACCCTGAGCTGCAGTGCTCAGCGCTCACTCAGTGCTTTGCCATCAGAGGCTTTGAGAGCTTCTCTGTGTTTCTTGGGTTGATGTTTCTGGTTTCTGAAACGGTTCTGAATGCTGGTTTGTGAGTTATAAGAAATTCTTTAGTAGCTTTTCTAAACCAACCTGTAAAATTCTCTTCAAATATCAACAGGTGATTTTTGTATATTCTAAGGAGCGTGTAGATAAACCTCCTTCAGCGTTAAATTGAATAACAGTCTGTAAGGCTCAGACTAAATCTTTTGTAAGCCCAGCCTACATTTCTGGCCAAAAGAAGAAAAGGAACAAGACAAAAAAAACAGCATGTGGTTCAGTCAGTTCTTTCAGTTTATTTAAGGATAACTCAAACTTTATTAAAAGAGTGACCAACAGTGATGTGTTACAGACTTTACCATTTACCCACATGTGGAGCAAAGGACAAATGCTTGGTCATCTTGCATACTAATAATAAAGACCTTTCAATCAGATACTCACATGTGAACAGCAAGACAATGGCTCAGTTGCTTCACATGAGAACAGAGTTAACATTGTTTTTTGTTTTTTTTCCCATTATTCCTTTTACCATTAACTTTAGTTCAGCTGCATGGCAGACATGGTTTGGTTTGACCCTTTCAAAGGCCTTTTTGAATAGGCACGTATTAGTTTCATTCCCCCACAAAGATACACAATGTTAAAGTTGACTGAGTAGACATTAATTTGGCAAAAAATGACTTTTTTTTGTTTTTTGAACAGAAAGAAAAGGAACAAAAACTAGTTTCATACATTTGGACCAAAATGGTGAGTTGTCCTAAGGAAAGAAGCAAGACCACTCATCGTTGGACCTTTTTTTTTTTTTTTAAGTCAAAATCTAACTTTAACACATTTATCCCTGTTTTTCTCTGTAGTGGTGGCAGAATGAATTCATCTCATGGAGATATCAAGACTTCTGTAAACTGCACTATGTTTTTCTTCCTGTTGAGATGTTATGGACACCAGATATAATTATTGAAGAGATGTAAGTATGACTTTTGGCCATGACCCTTCATTCACTGTTTATATGGAGCACTTAATGGACTATGGATAAGGATGACTCAGGAAGTCATGCCAGTTCGTAAGACTGTTAGCCAAAAAATGAAAAGCACTTTGGCTTCTTATCAACATTCTTAAGCTCAAAGTTCATCACATGGCAACCACATGAGACAGAATACAGCTGGATCAGGTGTATTGTAGCTTTGCAGAGCAGACCGACCTGCCTGATTCATTTGAAATCCTGCATGTCCGTCCTACCAACTTCCATTGTCCAACAACTTCACATGGCTTAATGTTTAACGGCTTAATCAGAGAAGAGAGGTGGGAGCTGTGGACATGACAACAGGAAGTGACTGCGTGTTCAAAAACAATGGCAGCTTCCGAAACGGTCCCAGTATCTGCATTTTTTTTTTGTCAGAAATTGACTCAATTTATTCTTTGAAAGAGGAGCAAAGAACGTCACTCGAAGCTTGTCTCATGAGAAATCATGTTTTTGCTTTTCTCTTGACCGGGGATTACTGCTGGGAAACTGGGAGACAAGTCGGAAATTCTCCACGGACATGCCGATTAGCCTGTGGTCATCATGGTTACTCAGTGTTGCTTGGCAAAATCTGCTCTCCTCATAACTTTGCCAGGAAACTTGGTAGGGATTGTCTTTGACGAGGTTTATGTCACATGTAAGTGTTAAAATGATACATCTGTGTGGTATAATTTAATATAAGACTAAAGTCTAAGGTAGTTTTAAGCTATTAGCTAACAACAGCGCAAGCTGCAACGTCACTTGATATGGATTGGGCTGTGGGTGTGATGAGCTGAACGATCGTCCAATCACAAGCTGCTGTTTTTGAAGGTTCTGCCTCTGAACACATTTTGGAACGACTCTTTCCTAAGTGGACGAGGGAAATATTTGCATGGCGGATGAAAATATCTGATGTCTACTGCACATCTGTCAGGTTAGGTGTATTAGTGATTGTGAGTGTCCTCAAGCTGTTGTGAACAGATGAGTCTGATTTAAGCATACATGAGCTCTTTCAATCTGATTCAGACAGCAAAAGCCTTGACTGTCAATCGATGCTCAATGCAGGCCCATTTCAAAAACACCAATGACTTTTTAAACCAAGTTTCTCTCCTACAGGACAGAAAAGGATAAGGCCTATCAGAGTCCTTACCTCAAGGTAGATTATTCGGGACAGGTGTTTCAAAGGAACGGCATGGTCCTCGTCAGCAGCTGCAGGATGCACTTTTACAAGTTCCCCTTTGACACTCAGACCTGTCATCTGACCTTCAAGTCAGTCATATTTGATGGTGAGGACCTTGTTTTTTAAAGCCATGTGTCCTTCAAATATCCTTAATGATAAGCTGAAACCATTTTATCAAATGAACAGATAATTCACTCTCTACTAACTCTTGAGAGCTTGCTGACAGTTTGTATTTTCTTGTCCTCTGTCCAACCTCAGTCCATGATGTAGTTTTGGTAAGGTACACTGATAGGCAATTGGACTTGGTGCTTGAGGACATGCAGGACAGGTCCGAGTGGGTCCTTGTGAACACGTCTTTTGGGACTGAGAATATCAGATATTTTGGCTATCACTCCACGGGACTTGTTTACTCTGTAAGTATCCTCTGATAACAACCCTTGATACTTTTTCATGAGAATGATTCTTCATATGGTATTGCAACTCAGTATATGAATGTCTTCGTCTATAAGAGCATGAAAGGCTGCTTCATGTCGAGCTGTGGTGTGACTTTATGGAACAATTTGGATATGGAGATGAAACAAAAGTGCAAGCATAAATCTGTGTAAAAAGAGGAATTAAACAATATTCAAGTATAAATGGAAGAGGAAGTGTGTTATCTATGGAAGTGATGGGGAAGAATTAAAAAAAACTGTTAAAACTGATAAGTAGTTGCTAAATACTGTGTAGACATTATATATTGCAACATTTATATGGCTATTTACATAACGTGTACATGTGCATAAGTACAAATTACTGTATATTTTAAGAGGTATGTATATTATGTCTTGTCTGTATTAATTGTGTGTTGAATATTTTTTGTAGTGTACATATGCATATTTGTTTTTTTGTATCTGTATTTTTATATGACCCAGGAAAAACAGTAGTACTTTAACACTTGTTATACTTTATTTTTTTCTTTTGTATAGAAATGGTATTTCTATTCATTTCTTTTGAAGCATGTTTGAATAAATTAAAATCAATCAATATCCATTCCAAATAGCCTCTTGAGCACTTCATATTTCATTAGTCTAAATAAGCAAGAAGGGGTGGGAAAAAAGGATTTTATATAACTGAATTTAGTTTTTTGATTTACTTTTTAAACAATTTTTGTGCTTTCTAAAAGTCACAAGTCACACCAGGACTTGCCATTTGAGACCCACTGCCTTAAGCTAGTGTCTGACCCATGAAAACCAGTTTCACGAGTGAGGATCACACATCAACAGGATGAATTTGACAATTATTTATTATGTATAGTGGATAATAAGCAGCATAGCAGATATGTGAAGCCAATAACAGTTTGGGGAAACTTCTTGGGGAATCTGCCATAGCTCCCATACATGACGAACCCCCTTTATAAGACCCTAAGGAAAGAAGGAAGGAAGAAGGTTTAAAAGGGGTGGGAGGAAGGGTTTTGTTCAGTAAGCGAAATAAAGGGAGGAAATGATCAGATTAAAATGTATAGTAACACAGGAAGAGAAGTGGTTGAGGTGTGCTCCTGCTCCTGAAATTTTGCTTTAAGCTCTACTAAAGGAACAAAACAGCGTTTTAGGTCGACCACATTATCTTCATTATGATTCCACAGCTCACCATCAGGAGGCGTCCTCTCCTCTACATCGTCAACTTCATCCTGCCCATCCTCTTCTTCTTGTTTCTGGACTTGGCCTCCTTCCTGATCTCTGAACACGGGGGTGAGAAGCTCAGCTTTAAGGTGACCGTACTGCTGGCTGTCACAGTGATGCAGCTGATTCTCAACGAAATCCTGCCCTCATCCTCAGACAGGATTCCTCTCATAGGTGAAAATAAAAGTTTATAAGCTGTCTCTATAAGTCTGGAACACAAACTAATTCTGTTCTCCCTCTGTAGCGGTCTATTGCATCGGGATTTTTGGCTTGATGATGATGAGCCTTTTGGAGACTATTTTAGTGATGTATCTGATGGAGAGAGACTCTGCACCTCAGGACAAAGAGGTAGAAAAAAAACGAAGCTCGAGCAGTGAGGACCTAAGACGGAAAGTCCAAAACTGCCTTCGAGGTGAGGGAGAGCTCATCACTTTGTCTCGCTGCTTACTTCACAAATACAGCATGCTTTAAACAGTTTATCAAAATATAGTCGCTGTGGTTTCAAACATGTCCTGAACTTTCTGATTACCTTTACAGAGATTAATAAATTGGCCCACTGTGAATGTGTCCGTAAAATTTCCTCTGATGAGACGACATCTGAACTGCAGCCAGTGGCAAAAGAGGTCAGGATGAAAGTCTTTGGAGTAAATGTTGAAAATATGTTCACATATGTTTATCACAGCTGATTTAGATTAATGGATCTTAAGCTTCATCAAAAGAAGCATCCATACGGAGATGAACTCAGGCGTATCGGCATTCAGATATGGAGTCTCAGGTGCCTGAGGGTGGATAAATCTGAAAATGCTGGCTGAGCACTTCTGGGTGGACGGTGAATACAGATAGTTTCAGAAACTATGACAACATGGCACGGACTCTCCCTTAAATCTAATGCTTTAATTTTGACAACAACAGAAACAATGTCTGGATTTGGCATCTCAGTCACACTGCAGAAGCTCCTGAGCTTGTTTTGACTTTAACTGTAAAATCTTCTGCTCTTCTACGACCACCGTGAGACAGAAGACGACAGAACAGCAGACTGGTTTAGGAGGCAGGTTGTGACTACACCCTAAACCACCTTAAACCCCGATCTCAGGTCTGTGGTGCAGAGAGATCCTGTTTTTCGAAACAGTGGTTCAGTTTTTTTTGTGTGTGTGGAGCTCTCCCAGTAGTAACTATGACAGGGTACCTATGTGGAAAAAAATCATACATAGCTGTATAATATAAATATAAATTTTCATTAGGTTTATGCATAAATGTTAGACTAAATGGGCCTAAAACTACTATGAAAGATCATAAAAGAAATGTCCTAAATTCATTATTTTTGTTTCAGTTATAAAGAATAGCTGACAGAGCTTCTGACAAACCATTTTCACTTAGTTCTGAATATTTTTCAAGGATTAGTATCATTTAAACATAAACGTCACACAACAAACTGCTTTTTTGACTAGACTATTTTTACAAAAACAATAAAATATGAATTTTAAATCAGTTAGTTGCTCAGAGTTGATATATTAATCAGTCATAATACAGCTCAAGTCAATTACCAGCCCTGAAACATTCAGTAACAGTTTAAGCTGTTTTTCTATGTAAATGGATCCTCGTTCAGTTCAAAGCTAATAAGCTTCCTCTTTGAGAAGGGACTTTTTATTTCTTATCCTCACTTTAAGTCTAACGGGACATATGGCTTGAAGAAGTTTCGATTTAACCCATCATACCCTCTGAACATTTTTTTGTTTTTTAGGGTAGCCGCAGCCAGCTGACCGAGGAGTCCTGTGAACTGGACAATCTGTCCCGAGAGCTGAGGGAGGTGAAGCTGCTGCTCAACAGCCAGAAGGAAGAAGGGCGGCCTGGGTACTGGACAGGAAAGATTAGAATAATCAACAGAATTTACCTGGGTTTGTACATCAGCGCTGCTGGTTATTTTCTAATCTTCCTGTTTTCACGCTGGGTCGATGAAGAGAAGCAGTGATGTCCTACCGGGGTCCAAACCACCATGGACCTGCACCGGGCCATTGAGAAACATAATAATTAATTTTATTACCCTTATTTTAATAGCAGAGACTGAAGGGTGCTTTAGTCTGCAGGGCTTTTAAGTCTCACGCATTGAGTATGTGGCACACACATTTGACCCTTTTCACCCTCTCACACGTCAAACCTGGTATTTCTCACACATAAAAGTTTTGTATCTAATTCCACAGAGTCATAGCGCTGTATATGCATTGGAAAGTGTAGCAAGATGCTCTGAGCATCATAGAGCTCAACGGGAGGTTAACACAACCGAGTCTATAACATCAACTACCCATTAGCCAAAATAAAAATGAAAAAATAATGTACTGCTACTTATCAGCTAATGGTAAAGTAGCACTGTTGTATCTGGTTCAGATACGGTTAATCTGACAGCAGAGGATGCATACTATACACGCAAGAAGGGAGTGCCTTATCACATGAGTACAGTAAGTATCTCATTTTTTGATTTTTGTAGCCTACTGATTAATGAAATTACTTATTGTACTGAAGGAAATAACAAGAGCTTACTCTTATTCTTCCTCCACACCTACCATTAAACAGTAAAGCAGTCTAATCAATTACATACTAACTGGAATAACCAGGCATCACTTTATAACAAAATCACCAATGTTAAGTAAGTTAATAGTTCTTAGAACTTGAAAAATGTTTGGTTATGATAAAACTCAAAAATGCATGTTTTAAGATGGAAAGAGCATGGTCAAATGTTGGAAATGAATAATAAAAGGAGCAATAATAATTTGTATCATGTTGCATCATCACTCAATATAATATACTAACGTCACAAAGTAACAATAGAACCATTTTATTATTATATATTTTTTTTTTTTTGGGGGGGGGGGGGTACCTGACAACTATGTAACCCAATTTATTTTAAAATAGAATAAGTGCATGTGGATGGCTGATGACTGACTTGAAATGTAAATTCTTTAAAACCTCTGTTGTAAACTCTTGATCACCTGATGACTATTTCACTGTAATTGTCTTTAATAAAATTCTTACTCCAATTGTTTCTCTCTCCCATTTCTTCTTTTTGGATTTTGATGATCTGCTTGGAACCTTCTTAAGATCCAACAGAGCTAAATAAAAATTCTCGCAGTCGTTCAACTGGTCTTCAGTTTTCATCGATAATATCTACCTTAACAAGGTGATGTTTGCAATCCATCTCTGATTGTCCTGATGGGTTCCTGCTTTGTGAGTGTCACTGAGCTCACTTTTATCAAACGTACCTAATTATTTCTTATTGTGAACTTTATTTAACCAGGAGAGCCTCATTGAGATTTAAGACAGGCAGCAGCACATTTACCAAGTTCCAGACATAAAACAATTACAGACACAGATTCATACTCTATAGATACTATAGCATCAACAGTCTGATTCATCTTTTTCCAAGAGCTTCAAACTACACTGATAAAGGGGCCTAGCCTTGCAGAGCAGATGGACCTGCCTGATTCTGAAATCCTGCATGTCTGTCTTGCCAACTTCCATTGTCCAACGACTTCACTTGGCTAAATGCTTAATCAGAGAACAGAGGCAGAAGCTACAGACGTGACGACAACAGGAAGTGACTGTATGTTTGAAAACAATGGCGGCTTTTGAGGCAGTCTCAAAATCTTTTTTTTTTTTTTTTTTCAGAAATCGACTCGGTTTTTCTTTAAAACATGAGAAAAAAAACATCACATGAACCTTATCTTACGAGAAATATTTTTTTGCCCTTTTCCTGACCGGGGATCACTGCTGAGAAACTGAGAGAGAACGCGGAAATCCTCCTCGGATATGCCAGTTAGTCTGCCCGGCAAAATTTGCTCTCCTCAGAAGTTTTCTGGGGAAACTTGGTGGGGGTTGTCTTTGACAGGGTTCATGTCCAATTTAATGGTGCAGTCAGCAATGTGGGAGAAAACGAGGGGAGAAGTTGTTGATAAACGAATTGACCCGCTCCTCCCTTCATACCTCACCCCTGGCTCCACCCCCGAAAGCTGATAGATGTGCATTATCATGGAAACGGCCATAGAAACTGCGTAGCTGACCAACGTAGCTAAGGTAACCCTGACTCGTCAGACAACTCGACTTCCATTATTGATAACATCACAACAGTACATTTTGGCAGATTAGACAATAAGATGAATGCCTGATGACTTTTACTGTTATGTGAAGCACCACAAAGCTAATGCTTACCTATCCAGCAGAAAGACGGCAACGTCCGCATCTGTTTTCAGGTCTTTCAGTTCGTGAAATCCCTTCCACCGTCGGAAAGCAACACCAATGTTGACCCGGGTCTTCACTCTTTCATGGTCATAGCCCTTCTTTTTCACTTTTCACTCCTCTGACCTTTTTCTTTTGGGCTGTTTTTCAGCCATTGCTGCTGCACTTATTATATCTCTCTCTTACGCTAACTGCGCACGCTACTCAACCTACGACTCCCCCTCCCCCCTCTGTCTGATCTGCGCATGAGTATGATTGCCCCCTATATGGATGTGGGGGGTGTACCCTGTTTTGGTAGCTCGGCCTGAGCCACAGTATTTACCTGCTGAAATTCAGAGCCAAGGCTGTGTATTGACACCAGATTTTTTTTTCAACATGCGGTCAGTGGTGATATCTTGTGGATGAAGAGGAGAAATACGGTGAATTTGACAAATACTGTATTAGATAAGAAGATTAGAAGATGGCTGACTACACCTTTAAGTGTAAAATGATACATCTGTGTGGTTTTATTTAACGTAAGACGATAGTCAAGGTAATTTAAGCTAATGGCTAGCCGCTACATATGCTACGTCTTCTGTAGCAGCGTTGCTTGATGTGGATTAGTTCGTGATGAGTGTGAGCTGAGTGATTGTCGTATTACGAGCTGCTGTTGTTTTTGAAAGTCCTGCCTCTTAAAACATTTTTGAACATCCCTTTCCCAGATGGATTAGTGAAATATTTTAGTAGCAGATTTTATGGAACTGTCCATCTGGTGTGTCGGGTTAAAAGGGGCCTGTGTTTCAGATAAAGCATGAGTCCTTAAATAATTGATCAGGAGCCTTTGCAGCACACATTTCCATGCACTGATCCTTCAGTTGTCCTGAAACAACACTTTTCTGCAAAAGAAACAGACCATCAGATATAAAAACTGTGCTCATTGTGGATGCCTCAGACTGTTGCTGGTGACATGTTTGTGTCATTAATGTAAACTCCTCACCTACACCTCACAACAATAGCCACACGTGTTGATTCTCTCTAACGTCTTTTGAAACCAGTGTTTGATTGAAATCAGTGAGACTTCTGGCTTAATTGCCGCCTCTTAAAGGTCAGTTTTGATGAATGTTTTGACTCAGTAATACAAGCGTGATTATCAAAGAACCTCACCTCGCATACTAAACACCGTCAGGGAGCGCTGGGGTTTGTTTCATCTCCAACAACCTGAACACATCAGGACCCAGCAGAGCACACAGCTAATAAGAGTCAAATCAATCATAATTATCTCCAGTAGAGAGACATTTACAGTAGCTGAGACTGGAGCTTGTTCTCTAAATGAATGGAAAATTAATGGGAGCGAAGGTCAATCAGTCAGGATCGTCTGCTGCGGTGTGATTCAGATCTGCAGGCAGCACCAACGCGGATTAAGACTCTTAAATATCAAGGATTCAAAGACGAGAACAAGAAATACACAACAGCTTTTCACCCTGAGAACGATTAACTTTTAATTAGAGAAAAGTCATGTCAGCAGGATGAACATAACATTCTTTACATCCTCACATCAGTCTGGTCTTGATTAAACATGTAAAGGAAAATAATATATGCACACCTAACAAGGTCTGCAGGGACCATTAAAACATCAGGATTGTGCTTTTAAAAATAAATAGCAATTAGCAGGCTTGTTTTAAAGTATGCATGCAAGCTCAGAGGCATTAACTGCTTAAACCAAAGAGTCGTGACTGAAGCCAATGTGGAGAGTAATATGCAATTTCATGAGTGTCCACAAGAGGCTGCCTGCAGAAGCATCACAAGTTACTTGTATTAGTTGAACAAGCTTCTCTAAAGTCAGAAAACACTGTTGTCATCATGTTTAATGGACTTGTATAGGGATGTAACAGTTACCAGTAAAATGGTAAACCGTGGTAAAATTTCCCACGGTAATCATTATAATAATAATAAAAATAATAATAATAATAATAATAATAATAATAATAATAATGATAATAATAATAATAATAATAATATGTCTTATTAAAACTATCGTTATATCATGTTTGATCACCACACTGTGACAATAACTCACTGTAATGCTGCTTTTTGCATGGAAAAGGCTGGAACTATGTGTGTCTGCCCCTCGATGAAGCCATCTCTCGCAAACAGAGGTGCGCATGCGCAGTTGCATTGATTTGCCTCAGCAGTTGGAGCCTCGATTAAACCCTTACAAGTTTCTCACTTGAAACGGCTAAAGTCTGGTCTAAGTTTGGATTTTACAAGGGTGTCGAAGGGGAAACTGATTGACAACAGTCACCCTGTCTAAAACACCAAGCTGCGGTGAAAGACAAAAATACGTATGATTAAAACTGCTGTAACTCCCCAAATAAACGAGCAGAGAGAGAGGAATCAGTGAGCCATACCCTAGTGAACTATAGGCGGTTTACGAGTATTTTCTGTGTCAATGATGTATAAATGTTGTAAATAACAGCATTAGTACCAATCTGGAGTGTGTTCTTGTCGTTCTTTCGCTGTTTATTTGCCGTGTTTTGCAGTATTCCCTCGTCGTAATTGATTATCTTTTTCCATCATAGTTTGTGTTTTATGGATTTAATCAATTGTAATTTGGAAATATTAAAGAAGGAGGTGTAGAGGAGATCTGCCATGGATAGGGGAGACCAGGGGAGAGTCATGAAGGGGGCTAACTGTTTCAGGGACTACCGTCAGTAAAACTAAAAATGAATAAACAAAAAGGCCTGGACATGGTCTAATATAACAAGCTGTAATATGGGCACTAATGCTGCAGGAAAACAAAAATGTGTGAGTGAATGTAAAATAGGATAATATTTATTTTGGCCATCTCAAACTTTAAACATGTTAATTTACAATTGTTTATAAAGGGACTCCTGTTTAAAGTTTAAATCTGTTTCTTTCTCTTCTCGTAATTACACAGTTTAAGCATTTATAAAATAATAATGACAAATACTTGCCAGAATTGTTTACTTTTATTTCTAATGAAAAAAATTTAAGCAAATTTATAGGACATTTCCTGACAAAAAAAAGGCAAAAGAACTGTTAAAATGATAATATTAAAGGGGTTAAATGATTCCAAGACTGTGTTAAAGTACTTTTTCAACATTTTGAGCACACTGCAACAATACCGCGATAATAATAACTGCGATAATTTTGGTCACAATAACCGTGATATGAATTTTTTTATACCATTACATCCCTACTTGTATAATAAATAGCATTAAGGCAAACAAAGACAAACAGCAAATATTCCAGATTCAGATTTAGATTCCAATTTACAGGCAGTTTAGTTTACAACTACCAAGGCTTATGTACGATACAAACATGAGCATCTTTGTGGAACAACCTTTTACCAAAACATGTCAGATAAATGTGGCATGGATCTAAAAAGAAGCTTGGCAACACTGATCTGCCTGATCATATTTAATAGGACTGATCTGCACTGCAAGGTTCCTATTCAAAGGAAAAAATCAAACACTTTAAAAGTCATGGAAATTGATCCAGATTTAGCAATTTGACAATCAAAAAGTATTGGTATTGTATTTGCATTGATGATTCTGGCTCTATATTTACTCTGTATTAGAATGATGCCAGATCTTGCAGTGTTTCATACCACAAGTGAACCAATTAAAAAGCCTGAAGCATTTTCTGTGGCTAAGGTTAAATAAGGAAACGATTTTCCAACTATATTAAAACAGTCCCCTTTAAAGAGAGGTGTCTATTTTGCACCTTCAGGAACAAATAATTAAGTTTCCTTCAGGTTCAGGCACAATCTAACCTTTTTAATAAAGAGCGCATGTGCCTCCAACTGTCAGACTATCTCCAACATGTCTGCATCATTATGTTTACAGATTTCAGCAGCCGCGGTACAGGTCCAAATCATTGTTAGAGGAACCTTTTGAAGTGAAAGGTCATCTGACACTAACCTGTTTCTCAGATGAAAGGCCTCAGATAATTGGAGCAGAGTTCAGAGACGAGACAGAACAAATGCACCTGAAGCAGGAAAGATAGAGCAAAATGGAAATAGGAGTCAAAGAGCGGTCAGAGCCAAAGTGATGGAGAGGGAACTATAAGATCAAAAGAGAGGTGAATGCAGTCACAATTACTGATAATCTATTTGTTTGTCTCAATTTGACCTGCTGGGTGGTTTTGTTGGAGCTGACTCGTACATTTCACTCCCTGTCTGTCGTACGGTGACATGAGAGTTGCTGTGCAGCTGCAGCCTGCTCCCCAGGGACCTCACAAACTCTGTAAAGATTGACGATCCTCTCGTGAAAGGCCACCATGTTTTTATTACAGCACCGCACAGCTGCTGTTGACTGTTGGTGGAGATATTAAATGTGTCAGAAAGTCTTTTCAAGTTCAAGCTACAGGTCCCAAAGGATTACTCAAAATTTATCACACTGTGTTAAAATTAAGACACAAATGCATTTGCAACAGCAGGCAGGGCCGGTCTGTTCCATCAGGAGAATCGATGCCCTGATGCACTGATGGTGAAAACACGCTGACTGATTGAGCTGGGTGATACCAGGGGAACAAATACACTGCGGGATTTTTCAGGATTTTTTCCTCATGCAATACTCTGCTACTTTAAGGGGACCATGAGGGTAAATGCTGTACCTTATTAAACTGCATTTCTGACTGTTCGAGAAATTCTCTTCTGCAGCTCAATGACTTATGTTGTCAGCGATCTCGTAATCTTCTAATCTAATGCACTATTTGTCAAGATTACTGTATTTCTCCTCTCCATCCACAAGATGTCATCACTGACAGCATGTTGAAAAAAAGTCGGGTTTCAATACACAGCCTTGGCTCTGAATTTCAGCAGGTAAAAACTGTGGCTCGGGCCGGGTGACCAAAACAGGGTACACCCCCCCCACATCCAGGGGACGATCATACTCATGCGCAGATCAGACAGAGGGGGGAGGGGGAGTAGTAGGTTGCGTAGCATGCGCAGTTAGCATAAGAGAGATACAATATGTGCAGTAGCAATGACTGAAAAACAGCCCAAAAGAAAAAGGTCAGAGGAGTGAAAAGTGAAAAAGAAGGGCTATGACCATGAAAGAGCGAAGACCCAGGTCAACATCGGTGTTGCTTTCTGACGGTGGAGGGAACTCCGCTAATTGAAAGACCTGAAAACGGACGCAGATGCCGCCGTCTTTTTGCTGGATAGGTCAGCAACATTAGCTTTGTGGTGCTTCACATAACAGTAACAGCCTTTGGGCATTCATCTTATTGTCTAATCTGCCAAAATGTACTGTTGTTGTGATGCACGTCCATCAGCTTTCGGGAGGCGGGTCTAAATTTGTTTATCAACAACCTCTCCACTCGTTTTCTCCTACATCGCTGACTACACCTTTAAAGTGTTCAAAGTTTTTTGCTCTGCTGTTCCAAACATGCACTTTAAATTTCTTCAGATTAATAAAGTCCATCTATCCATTTTATATTGCTTTTCCAGAGACCTGTTGCAAAGGCAGTGGACCAAGAAATTCCAGGTGTTCCTCTCCTCAGCAACATTTCCCAGGACATTCCCTGCCAAAACCAGATATATAATCCCTCCAGCAGGCTCTGTCTGTCTTGGAAGACCTTCACAAGGACAACTACTCCCTTCAATGTGAATCAGAAGTGCGCTGAGATCTCTATACCTATAGCTGAGCCTGTCCACCCTCTCACGGAATCTCTACTTGTGTCTGTGACATCAGTGTTTGGGTCATTACCCAAAACTCATGACCAAAGGTGAGGGATTGGATGAAGACAGAGCTGTAAATTGAAGGTTTTGCCCTTTGAGTTCTTTTCAGTGACCTGGTTCAACATCCGTAACACTGGAGATGTCACACAGTTCTGCCTGCCATTCTCTTGCTCCATTTTACCCTCACCCTGATAAACTGATATACTGGAATCCCTTCACTTAAGGCAAAGACTTTCCATCAGGCCCTCAGAACAGAACGTCATCAGCAAGAGCAGAGACTAAATTCAGGGGTCAGCAACGTAAGGTCCTTTTCACAATGGAGGCATTTTGCTTGCATGACGGGCTTGTTTTCAAGGCCGAGATTCCAGACTGAAGGCACAAGTTGCACCTTTTAACAAATGTCTACCATATGGCAGACTCATAAATAGAATGCTCTCTGTGAGGAATAATTTGACCTTTGTACACATTTTATATAATCTTTTTCATGTATTTGAATATCTCTTTATAACCCTGTCCTAATCTTGTTTAATAATCACTGTTTAACATTTGCATTCTTCTGACACACACACACACACACCCCACATACACACACACTACATGGCCTTTTGCAGGCTCCTTCTTATCAAACACCATGACCGTACTGGGGCATCTTCCCAGACCAGCTCAACCCGACACAGAGATGAGTAGACTGTGCAGAGGTCACTCCACTCTGCATGATACATACACACATATTCTTATTCTTATAATAGAGAGAAGACATTGTATTTTTTCAGTTCAACATTTCAGACTGTTTGACACTCTGATGTTGTTCTCCTTGTGCAAGTAAAATTCCACTTGATTGCATCCAGCTGCCTCTCATCATCATTATTCTGAATTATGTCAGGTGTTGATACAAACTGGTTACTGAGTAATCTTAGGACTGTAAGGGGAAAAATCCTGACACTCCCCCATTTTTTCTGCAAGATATAAAACAAAGGGACAATTTGGAAGCTCCATTTTCTTTAATCCAGCTGGTATGTGTGTCTACAGGGGTAGAGTATGTCACAGATGAGAAAACCTATCCACTTTTCTTGTCTGTTCCTCTCAGTCTTAAAGCTTTTCAGCTTGCCTCCTGTAGAGAAACTCCTTGTTCATCAGAATGCTCTCAGTCTGCAGGTTTCAGGTCAATTATAGAAGTAATTAGATTGTAGTTCTTCAAAACAGACAGCCCACCAGACCTGACAACACACAGGTTATTGAATCAGAAATCAACAACACATATGGAGAATCAAATCCTGCTCTGAAACATCTGGGATTCCCTCCTCCAAACCATGGACCTGTCAAGGTAAAGAGCAGCAGCTCCTACATTCTTTGTCTGATTAAAGAACTGAATAAGAAGTCTATTAACTGATCAGCTCCCACCCCACAGTTGCACCACGAGACTCTGTCCATGTAAACCACAGCAAAAGTCGGATATGGATACAACTCCCTCCCTTTGGTTTTACAAAGACCTGCAGTAACCCCCAAATGATCCTTTAAAGAACATATTTGGAGTCCTTCTCCAAGTCCACTAAGTACATGATGACAGGTTGGGAAAACTATTTTGAAAGTTTCACCCTGGATTTTGACATAGACCAGTTTTGACCGAAAGGCTAGTTAAATCGCCCGCAGGAAGCTTTGCGCTGTGCAGCCCTGTGCAGTTGAAAGAAAGGGCACAGGATTTCTGGAGAGCTCAAGCTCTTGCGTGAAATGTGTTACCACACAATAACAAAACCTTTTATAAAGTGAGAAAAGAAACAACACATCACTTCACTTCTCAGGCCCTAACATACAGCTCCTTGATTTTTTAGCTCTATATCCTTGTAGAAAGGATGTTTGGTGTCATATGTATAATGTTACATTTCTCCACCTCCACAACAAACTTTTCTTTGTCCATGGCGTAGTGTTGCTTCTGGGAACCTCTGACTGACTGTTTCCCTTATGCTCATGCCTCAGGCTGTGACATAATTGCAACCTAATGATTTATTTTGAAAGTACTGGATATTTCACACATTCCTTTTCTGGTACTTTCTAAACGACTGGAAATTTACAAGATTTGGCAGTGGCCTCTGCTAGAAATGGAGAGGGAGTGAAGTGCTCCACGGTACAATTCGCCAGAGGTTTGTGGCGCATTTGCTCTAATGTGAGAATTGGGGGTCACCCACAAGATTTCTGGAAAAACTGGATCTCAAGTCTGTCACCAAAGATCTAAAAGGCTTTAAAGGCAGAGGACCAGTGACTGACTGTCATAGTGTGACATGTACAGGTCAAAGCGGGAGCAGGAGAAACTTCCAGAAAGACCTCCAGCCTCAAGTCCACTGGGATGACAAGTGTTTGTGGAGGGGGGATTGGTAAATGTCATCAGGTCAGACGCAGTGAGTCTGTCGCTGTGTCTCGGCTCCTCGTTATGCTGCAGGCTTCATTAGCTGCCTGATTGGGCTGGAGTTCAGCACCCTGATGAATCTGTTTTATTGCATGGAGTCATTACTGGTCACAACGGGGCTGCACACACACACAGACACACTCATGGTTAATAAAGGCATCTGTGATGCAGCACAGGACAGGTCTAAGTGAAATACACCATGATGACATTAAGCTAAAGCATCAGTTTGCTTGGCATTTGCTGCAAATGAGAATCTTCTGTCTAATGAAGTCTACACACACTTTGAGCAGCTTGGACACACACTGAAGTGCTTCGAGGGGGGGTGGGGAGGTTTAAGTCTAAACACCTTTTCCTTACAATTTGGCACCGTTCCATGAGAGACTTTAATTGGATGCAGGAGGACGTGAAATGTGTTTCAGAGACAGAATTTCAGGTCGTGCTGATGGGTGGTGTTGCAAGTCTGCAGTTCTCCTCTGAAAATCTTAATTTGAAGACTAACAGAAGCTTTAAGAGGAAGATGTGACCTGAATGATGACCCCAGCAGACATTTTAGACCTTGACTCAAATTATTAGACAGCAGATTCAACTAGTGTCTAAGGGCTTGTTTACACGACAGTGAAAATGGCCAAAAAATGTTCATTGTGTTTGTGCCTTCTGTTTACACACAGAATGGTGCCCAGCGGGACTGAAACTGCTAACATTTGAAACTGGGGTCCAGAGTGAAAAGCTTTGAGAACCTTTTGGGCTACTGTCACTGACTGGTTGATTATCACTCTCTGGTGAGCATATTTGTCATTTCCTGTTTCACATTGTAGCTCTGTTTGTAGTATGCTCTTCCTCTGCTCTGCTAACTCTAATTACAACGAATTAATATTTGTTATTTAAGCTTTGAACACACTGTTTTTGTTTAACGTTTGCTCAAACCTAATAAGGTTTAGTAAAAGCACTTCTGCTCCAAGCTTAGCTTGGCCGAGCCTACCATTTAGCCGCTAAGTATGGCTTCTCTCTCCTCTCCTGTTCTCTCCTGCCCTATGTGTCAGATGTTTAGTTACTCCTCATCCTCCTTTAGTGATAATGGTAATTTTCTGAAGTCTAGCTTGTTCTTAGTTTTTGAGGTGAGTGTCACTGATCTGGAGAGGCTGCTATGCACCTCTGAGCCTAATCCCTCTTATGCAGCCTTAGCTAGCCAGCAGGATGTAGACAGTGTGGGTTGCGCTAGCTTAGCTTCCACCCTGGCCTGTAATGCCATGGTCATTGTCTGTGGCAAGCATAGCCGTAACACAAAGATCTACTTGGTACTCCACCATGCAGTTCATATTTCAAACAAGTTTTCTCCCCTCGGTAATGGCAGCACAACAATCTCTAATAATTGGAGACTGCATAGTCAGAAACATGAAGGTCGCGAAGTCAGCTGGCATAGTTAGGTGTATCCCAGCGGTCAGAGCGGACCACACAGTCAGATTTAAAGTTGCTGGCAAAAAGTAAACATATGTTTGATAGGATAGTCCTCCATGTCAGCGAAAAAGACTCCCAAGTAGTTGGAAGTGACCAAAGTGAACATCAGTGAGTGCATTTGCCAAAACAATGTTAGCCTCTGTAATTTTCTCTGGCCCCTTACCAAATCTGACCAATGATGGCATGTATGCTCACATGTCATCATTCAACCACTGGCTATCGAGGTGCTGTCCAGCAAATGATGTGGGTTTCAATAACAAGTGGACAACTTTCTGGGGAAAACCTGTTCTGATAGAAAGAGATGGCATCCATCCTACTTTGGCTGGTGCATCTATACTATCTAAAAGCATGGCAGAGTCATACTTATGACCACTCAGAGATGAGACAATATTACAGAGCTGAATTCCTCCAGTTCCTCTGGGCTTGCTTTAGGACAGTTTTCCACCTATAGCTGTTATGACAGTTGTGTTCATCATTATGATAACTGCTATGACTGTTGTGATAGTGATGAATATTATTCCATAGAAACTGTGTCAGTCCCCCAATCCAAAGCTCACATAGATGTTAATACAAAAACAAAAACAAAAAAGAGGTGTCATAGGAATCTGATAAAAATCAAAACCTCAAAATGTTGAAGCTTCAAAACATCAGATAATTAGATGCCGTCTCTTACATTTTAGATCACTTAGATCCAAATCTTTACTAGTGAATGACCTAATAACAGAAAATCACATTGATCTATTCTGTTGAGCTGAGACGCAGTGGCGGCTGGCCAATAGAGGGCGCTAGGGCACCGCCCCCCCCAGTGGAGAGTGTGATATTAAATGTATTTACTTTATTTTTAAAAAATGAATATTACCAAAATTAACTTATTTAAATGTGTAATATAAATATAAATACAACATAAATATATATCCATTAAGATATAAAGTAATTAATTTTCATTAATGTAAAGCAAAAGTAAGCCTACTCGTCTCTACCTCCGTGTCTGAGGGGCGCTGGAAAAAGCGCCCATCACACAGTGACGAATAGCCAATAAGGGGCTGTTGCTAGGGCAAGATAAGCACATATCAACGTGAACTTGGCCAATCAGCGTCGTTGAAAATAATCTCCGAAGGGTGCTTCTCAAGTTGCCCCTCGGCTTTATTCGGGTCTCATCGGTGTCAGTGTGCCATGCCCGGAGTGGCTAATCGGGAGGACCGGGACAATTCCCAGTGGGCCGCCCTGACGTTTGGGCCATGAGGGCTGGTGTTAATATACATTTTTTAATATTATAATTTTTTGGTTTGGTGTTCATTCATGGCACTGAGTGAGTATTACTTACATGCTGTTACCGCTGTCCATGTGGGCCGTCTCCATCGGCAGCTTTTTTTTTTTTTTTCAGAGGCATCCTGACGTAACAACACGTCCGTGCAGGCTAAAAACAATTAGATCCGCCAGTCGGAGTCTGTGCGAAGAACCAGCTAGTTAAGTAAGTAGCCACGGTGCTGGGCTGCCGGCAAGATGGACAAAAAGCGCAAGGGTGGCGCGGAAAAGAGAAGAATTAAAAAGAGGAAAACGCTTGAAAATGATGCAGCAATAAGTGCAAAATAGGCACTTTTTAACAAAACGAGCACGCGGTCTGAAACGACAGAGGATGACGATGAAACTGGTAAAGCAAGATGTTGAATAAAATACAATTTGCACTGTGTGATGCTACGACGCCACATAACTGGGGAAACTTTGTCTTGTAGCCCCTCAGAAGAGATGCAGCAGCACCAAGCAGCAGCCATGAGCCCAGCACAGGTGCAGAGTGGACAGGTGGGATTGTTTACTGAGTGAATGTCAGAATTAATGTCAGAGTAGGGGAGAGTGGGGTAAACTGAGCCAGTGGGTAAGTTGACCCAGCCCCTGTTTCTGGGAAACAGTAAATAATTCTTGTCATGAGGCCCTAAATTCAGAAAACCCTGATCATTTCACCCTGCCTCTGTTGAAGAGAAGCACCTGGTACAAACAGTTGGTACTTTTAACACAAAAAACTCTTTTGATGTGTCAGAGTAAATTTACAGCATGTCTTTGAGCTTTTTTTTATCAGTTCCAATTTATCCAGGTCTAAAATGGTTTAATATACATATTTGTTATTTACCAATGTATAAAACTATATGACTCATTTGGCTACAGATGAGCCTGTAGTTTGTGTCAAATCGTAGTGGGGTGGTTGTTAAAAACTGAGTGTTGCACAGTACTGCCCCACCAAGAATATTTTTCACCAGCCGCCAGTGCTGAGACGTCATTGTGCCAAGAGGAATATGTCAGTTTAAATGAGTCCACTCCTCCCAGTCATTCAAATATTCATATACTACAAGACACAGGCCATGATGGTGGTGTAGCAGCTATATATCATTCTTGTCTCCAAATCAATCCTAGACCACCGGCTAATTACTCTTCTTTTGAAAGCCTTGCTATAAATTTACAGCTTACAGTTTACAGTTTATGAAAAGGGACTCCAGATTCGGGCTACAGTGTATGGACAGAACTGAAATGTGACAGATGTGTACCAACCTCTTTTTATATAGAAGCTTATTTCCTTTGATTTCCCAGAGAGCCCTGTGATGTTGTCTGTGCGATTGAGGAAGAAGCAAGACAGATGTAGTCAAGCGTCAGGTACGGCTTCACTGAGCCAGGTTTCCATGAAGCAGAACCTCAAAAGTCATTCTTGGATTCATTGAGGAGTAACAACTCATCCATTTTGTTAGGCAGGGAGCAGAAGTACACCAGATTGATGAACGGAAGCAGTGCTCGGTGACTTCACTGTTGGAGCTTGATGGGTGTGATACCTCTCCTGCCTATCCTCCACATCCCAGACAGAGCAGCTGCTCCTCCAACCAAAAGTTCTAAGAAGTGTGTTAGCTGTTGCCAATCACCTGCCACCTGATCTTCTGGCTTCTTGATATAACTGCTGGTGTTTCCCCTCCCTAACAGCAGTGGCAACATTATGTATGGCCTACAAATGGACAGTGACTGTCTTTGGCCACATACCTGTGTAGATGTGTTTGGTGGCTGATGTTGGCAAACAGTTTATGCATGGGGTTCTGTGTGAACTGAGTTCCCTTTAACTTCATCACACACACTATGCATGCTTTGTGGACCCTTTCAGTAAACCAGAACACTTGTGTGTGAAACTTCAAAGGGAAACACATTTCTCCATTGTCATGTTAACCAACACTGACACCAGTTGCTATCAGTTTGAATGACTATCTAAGTGTGATTTCTGCCTCTGAAAGGCTCCTGAACAAGTGGCCATTACTCAAAAACCATAAATGCCAGTTGAAAATTAAAATGATTGTGAGCTTGAGACACCCCTTAGGATTGTGAGTATGTATAATTGTTTAAGATACTGTGAAAAATAACAGCTATCATGATTTAAAAATGGTTAGTCCGACAGGAGGGGTTCATCTCAGTATGCAATTTCAGTGGGAGAAAGTCATGAACTTTGGGGATAAACAGATGGCTCTTTTTTTTTTAAAGAAGTAGGATTTTGGGGTGCTGGTTTGGCGGAGTGGATAGCAACCAGGCACCTCATGTACTTGCTTGTGCCGGTCCAGGTTCGAGTCCCGCCTGTGACCAGTTTGTGGGGTGTCTTCCCCTGCTCTCTCGCCCCCTTTCACAAGCCTATCCACTGTCTCTCTCCTATCAATAAAGGCACAAAAATGCCCAAAAAATACATTAAAAAAAAAAAGTAGGATTTCAAAAATGGGTTGATATGACTCCATTGAGCCCAGCCAAAATTTTTGTTAAAAAATGATTGCACACCTATATATCATGTTGCTGTTCAGGCAATTTATTATTATTTTTTTAAGTTAAAAAATGTGCTCCCTCACACTTTGCCTAATGATGTCATCCACTCTAGTCCATTTTCAGGCGATTTTGGTCAATGCAGGGGGTTTTGAAGACCTTCCTACCAGAAACTAAAAACCACATTATCATAAGCATTTCTGAAGAGAGGACAAATACTGCTGTGTTTTAAAGCTTGAATGAACTCTGTAGGTGAATGTGTGGCGAAGCAGTAGGTGGGAATAACTTTTTTTTTTTTTTGCTGTGCTTGGGGAGTCTCCCCATTCATTTCAGATGGGACTTTCTTGACATTTTTCGTGGATAATTCTGCCAAAAATTTGCAAATCTCATAGAGCAGTCTTTGCACACCGATCGAGAACAAACCACTTGTTTTGATATATGATTTGTGGGGGTTTTCTCAAAACCCTAGGAGAAAAAGCGAAATAAAAAAGTGGACAAAAGATGATGAGAATGAAGAACATGACAAATGTGAGGAAGATTAATGGTGACTTCTGTTGAATCCTGGGCCCCCACTTACTCTTTGTATTGAAATACATTGACTTTATGGTCCCCATTCATAATAACAGAGCCATTTGAATTTAAATCCAAACTTGACAATTTAAGAAGTTTACATTCTGGAATGCTTAAGGCTCTTTTTATCAGTTCCCCAAATCAACCCTTCCAGAGTCTGTAAAAGTACAAACACCTCTCTGTTTAACATTCAAATATTAACTGGGAGAATAGACCACACTTGCTTATTTAGGACCTGGTAAATTTTTACAAACACATCATGGCCACCAACAATCCTGATTTTGAGTGGGATAAAGTGATGAGGCTTGACCCTGAGAGACTGGCCAAAAACACAAGTGAAGGTGATGAGGAGATCTTCCGTATGTTCATTTCAACTAAAGAATGGGAAGTCGAAGATAAATCTTCAGACCACATCATCCACGTCTTCAAAGTGTTTCAAGCCCTGTTGATGAGGAAAAATTCAATGCTTGATTCCACCCAAAAATGCTTTGAGGAAACAGTTGTAGAAAATGCCACAAAAGAGTCGATGCTCGATGCCAAGTTGTCAAGACCTGTAGGAAAGATTCTGCATGGCAGCACAGGTCCAGACGCACGCTCTCTGAGGTATAAAATCCGTCAGCTCGAGGCTGATCTGGAGCAGAGGGAGCAGGAGTTGACCGAGTGCAAGAAAGAAATGAGCAAAGAAAAGAGAGCTAATAAGGAGTTGAGTTTACAAGCAGAGGCGGCTGAGGACGAGGTCAAGAAGCTGAAAAGAGAGAATGATTGGCTCCGACAAGATGTCGACTTCTATCAAGAAGTGTTGGAGCAGAAGAAGCAAGCTCCATCCAAAGAAGAGAGCGCAAAGATCCAGAAGAAGCTCACCGAGGTCAACAGCCAGCTCAACCAATGCTATGATGACCTTCAGCACATTGAAGAAGAAAACCTCCACCTGAAAATGCAAAAGGAGGAGATGCAGAAAAGTCTTCAGGAGTCAGTGAGGGAGATGGAGATGATGACAGACGAGTGCAACAAGATGAAGATTGTCATCCAGGAGACGGACTCCATCATGGACCAGCTCAGGATGGAGAGGGACCACGCAAGGCTACAAGTAAGAGAGTTAACAGATAAGATTCACAGCATGACTGCAAAAGATGATACAGTTATGGCAGCAGTCAACTCCAAAGTGGAGGAGTGGAAGGAAGTGCTCTCTGCAAAAGACAATAAGATTTTGGGGTGCCAGCAGATGATCCGAGACCTGAGGGGGAAGCTCCGTGATGCTTACTTGGACTTGGATAAAAGTAAAATAACTGCTTTGCAGCAGACCATCCAGGAGCAGGATAATCAGATCAAGGTGTTGAGTGAACAGATGGAGCAGTACATAGGGGAAATGGAGAAGCACACCCAGCTTATTAAGGAGCTGAAGGCATCAATGAAAGACAAAAGCCTACCACCAAACACATGGAAGAAAAAGATTGCAGATCTGAAGTCCAAGCTGGAGGCTGCTGAGGCCAGAGCAGTAGAATCAGAACGCATGATGAAGCTCACAGAAAGTCATGTAGAGGAAAAAGACAAAGCTCTCTGTGAAGCTTTGAATCGCCTGAGCCAGTACGAGTCTGGCACTTATGGCCTTGAAGCAGCCATTTTGGAGATCAAGGAGTTTAAAAATCAAATTAGGGTGAGAGATCACGAGGCAGAAACTCTGGTCAAAGAGATCAACCAGCTGGGGATGAGATTCAGTGACCTGATGGATGAAAATGAGAACTTAAGAGCAAAACTAGGCTTGGAGCCAGAACAGGAAGTGGATCTGACAGAGTTCAGGCGAGCCAAAGAACTGAGACAGCGACAGTACAAAGCAGAAAACCAGGTCCTCACCAAAGAGATTGACAGACTTGAAGAGGAGAGGCTTGAGCTGAAGAGAACAATCCGACGTATGGTGAAAGGAAGAGAGATCCCACATCCAAGCTTCATGCGGGATGATGAGGAAAGGCCTGAAAGGACTGAGCAGTTTTCACACCAACGAAGCGGCTCTCATGAAGCGATCCGACTTAAAAATGAGTACCTTGAAAAAGAGCTGATTAGAAAGGACACAGAGCTGGAACTTCACAAGACTCAGTTTCATGTCAAATTGGATGAACTGTCAAAAGTTAAAAGAGACCTGGAGGCTGCACTCACAGATGTTCTCCAAACACTGAGGATGAACCAAGAGAACATTTCATCTGGAGCAGCCCTAAATATTCCCAGTCTGGAGAGATTGGCTAATGTGATGGATGTGAGAAGCATGAGTGGGCAGTCCGAGGCAGCCTGCCACTTGAAGTCCCAGATCTATCAGCTGGTGGGAAGGAATGAGGAGCTGAGGCAGGAACTTAAGTCTGCCAGAGAGGAGGCCACTGACAGATCCAGTGAGCTCACTACAGCCAAAGTCAAGGTGAGCCAGCTGGAAGGTGAACTGGATTTGTTGAAGAGGACAGGCAGTGGTGGGGTTGTCCTCAGGCCTTTGACCCTCCCGCAGGATCTGGAGCCCAGCAGCACTGAGGTCATCAGCTCTCTGAATGAGTACTGTGTCCGACTGCTTCAGGAGCTCAAAAACAAGGAGGAGCAAAACAAGCAGCTGACAGGAAAACTGGAGGAATACAAGGAGAAGTTTTCTGTCATCAGCCACCAACAGGGTCTCCTCTACAAAGAATACATCAGTGAGAAGGCCGAGTGGCAGAGGAAGAGGGAAACATTAACAGAGAAGAACAACCAGCTTGAGGAGCAACACCAGGTGGACTCTTTAAAAATCCAAGACTTCAACCAGCTGCTCAACACTCTCAAGAAGGACCCAGAAGAAACCAAGAAGCAATTGAGTGAAGCATTACGGAAGTTGACAGTGCTGAGAGTCAACGAGGAGAAGCTAAAACGGCGTTATGTGACCCTGCTGGGGCAGGAACAACACCTACGCAAGGAGAATGGCAAGATGAGGGATGAGAGCAGCCAGATGCATGTCGCTGTCACCCAGAGGATGGGGTACCTGGAAAGATTCAAGGAAATGGCAGCATACAAGATAGCAGCTTTGCAGAAGGCCCTGGATGACAACGTTCCCTCTTCAGACTTGGAGAAGGCCAACAAACAGTACACAGAGCTAACAGTCAAATACAGAGACATGCTGCAAAGGGACAGCCGCCTGATCCAGAGAACAACCAACCTTGAGCATTTGGAGAATGAGAATGACTCTCTACGGGAGCAGATCTCTGCCATGCCATACCTGAAGAACCTGGTGGAAGAGCAAGAGCGAACCATCCGTTTGCTGGAAGAAGAGACAGTGCAGCAAAACATGCTCCAAGATGAGCGCCAGATAGCATGGGATCAGCCAGAGGTGGAGCTTGAGAATCAGCTGGATCAGTACGAGAAACACCAGAATGAGAAATTGAACCACTCCGAAAAGTTTGATGATGGGACTAGATCTCTACCAGACCCAAGTCTCCCTGTAGTGCATCTGTTAGAGTTTGTTTTGGGAAAAATCCAAGGGCATGCCTGCACCATCGTTGACACACAGGCCACAAGCAGAAGTTTGGATGAGAAGTTGAAGGAGGCTGAAGCTGCCCTAAGGAGGGCAGAGGAGAACATCTTGTCTCGGGATAAAGTGATCAATGAGCTTCGTCTTCATCTCCCAGTGGCTGCCAGCAGGGAACGACTGCTGGCCGATGCTTCCAAGCACGAGGAGGCTCAGGCGGACTATCAGCCCACTTCAGGGCTGGCTCAGGAGATAATCAAAGACCTCCAGGGTCGCCTCGACAAAAAAGAAGACATCATTAAGAAATACCACAATCAGTTGTTCCAGGCCAGACACGATGAAGAGGAGATGATAAAGAGACACAAGGAGGAGATGACAGCTCTGCAAGAGAAGTTGAACTTTACTTTTCATCAGTAGAGTTTTATATTGATAAAAATCTCAATAAAAAAAAAAAAATCCTGATCAGTCTAATGACTCCAAGAAGCAGAATCTATGGGAGGGCTTGGCATCCCTTACCCCCCATATTATTTTTGGACAGAGTAGTTCAGTAATGGTAAATGGTAAATGGACTTAAGCTTATATAGCGCTTTTCTAGTTTTGGACTACTCAAAGCTGCTTTACACCTCAGGTCACACCTACCCATTCACATCCATTTGCTCTCACATTCACTCACTAATGGTTCAGAGTTTCTGTGTTAGTTATCCACCAGTATTTCTATCACATTCACACCCTTTCATGCCCTTTTACACACCACTGACGCAGCAGTGGGAGCAACTTGGGGTTAAGTGTCTTGCCCAAGGACACAACGCCATGTGTCGCCCGGAGCTTGGCTTGAACCAGCAACCTCCCGATCACTGACCAAGTGCACTATCCAGCTGTGCCACCGACACAGTGATCTAATATCATGGTCAATGGACAGACAGGGTTCCTATGGGTGCAGATGGAAGCAAAATTATTTGAATCTCTGCCTCTTGTCTTATGTTTATAAATCATTTTGAAAGAAAAACAATGTGCATGCAATTTAAATGTTTCTCTGTTTTTAATACTCCTTTAATACTTTTAAATGTGGGATCAAGTCCACTGAATCCTATGTTTGTGTTTCAGGTCAGCCATGCTTGTTTAGTTTACCTGCTACCTGTTCCTCAGTCAGCTCACTTCTCTATTGGATACATTCATGTCACAATTCACAGAGCCATGATTCAGGATCCATCGACTTTCCGAACACGCATGAATATTTTTTGTTTTAAATATTTGACAAGTTTAATATTCACGTTTGTCAGCCACGAACTGTTGCAGAGCCGATTATGGGGACAAATTCACTCTTAACACACCTCAGGCCACAGAATATTCTTGTAGTATAATCTTATTTGACATAAGATAATTGGGCATTTACCATCTTTGGTCTGGAAGGGGGAAAGTTGGGACTAAAACAGCCTGATAATCTTTATGTGTGTACCCCGCTTTAGATAGACAAATCTGAGGGGCCATCCTGGTTCATAAACTTAAAACATCTCTGAGAGGTATTCTGGTGCAAGGTGTTGTGGAAATTTTATCCTGATGCATGCTCAAACTTCACATTTGAGTCCCCACACATATGAGCTCCTGTCTCACATAAAGACCTTCACTTCACTTCATTCATTTGGATGGTTCAAGTTATTTTATGAAGTTTTCCTTACAGGAGCAGAGTCTCACGCATAGATGAGATTAATTACATACACATAGATTAGCTGAGTGGCGCATAGATGTCCTTGTCCTTGGCCCACACACATAGTACCAACTAAGAAATCAGCTGTTTGTGTCTAGAGACGACACCAGAACAGCATCTTTGGATTTACACATACACACACATACCTCTACGTGCACACATTCAAATATTCACAAACACACATACATGCATACCAAACACACATATCCTTAAATTGCAATGCTTAAAATGTGAACACTTCTTCATGTCTTTAGACTTTATCTGCAGAGGATGGACTGCCCATCTATGTCCCTTTTATTGTCTCAGAACTTGCAAGCCTGTATTTTCCCTTTAGTAATAAAAACTCACAAAGGCACAATTGGTTCAAGATCCTTCATTTTTCATCTTTTTTTATTCTTGTGGGAAGATAGTACACAAATTTGCCATTACACAGGCCATGTAGAGCTTTATAAACTAGTAAAGAATTTTAAAATCAATGCAGTGGGCTGAGGAGGCACAACTTAAGCTGATCTGTCATTGCGGGCACTGGAGGTTGACAAGAAAGACATCTGCCAGTCTTGGAAATATTTCAGAGAAAGACAAAGAGGTGGAGGAGCTCACAGAGAAGCTGGAGATTCAGCAGCAGGTTTCAGCACAGGACCTGAAGCTGCAGCAGAGCTCAGAGATGAAGGAGCTACAGGAGCAGGTAGACACACTGAGCTAAGAGACAAAGATGCAGGCTGTGCAGACTGAGCAGCAGCAGGAGTGGACGAAGCTTCTTGAGTATTGAAGCGAAGAAGGATCAGAATCCAAATTAAAATGGATTAACAGAAATGCGTTTTCATTTTCAGAATAAAGCTGGGTTTTTTACTCATAAATAAAATAAACAATAATGAAAATTAAAAAAAAAAATCTTTTTCACTTCAAGGTAATGGCTGGAATTTCTGACTCATAAATAGTTCAGTTCTTTGAATACACCTACTGGTGATACTTGGACACGTCATCAGTGATGTAACCGGGGTCATAGGGTGTTTCTGGTCTTTAATTATCAGACACCCTCGCCCGGGCGACCCAGCTGGGGGTGATCAGTCCCCAGCTCGTGTCCAAGTAGCGAGTTGTACCACATATCTCTCCTATAGATCCACAGCCACCGTGAGGCCTTTCCTGTGGCCTCCAGGATGTTCTTGGTGGCTCTCCTGGTCTGCAGTCCTCTTATGCCAAGGAGCTTCAGTGTTCGCTGTAATGAGTTGCCTGCGAAGCCTCGACACCCGACTTCCACTGGCTCGCACCGGGCTTTCCAGCCGTTTCTGTGGCACTCAGCAACAAGCTCTGCATATTTTGACCTTTTCCGCTAGCTTGCCTCTTCGATGCGGTCCTCCCAGGGGACTGTCAGTTCCAACAGAATCACCTGCTTGGTTGACTCTGATGTTAAGACCGTGTCTGGGCGAAGTGAAGTGGCTGCGATGTTTACTGGAAATTTAAGCTGTCTTCCGAGGTCAACTTGGAGTTTCCGGTCCCGAGTGGTGGTGAGGAGCCCTCCTGTAGAGCTGGGCTGGTGTTTAGCCTTCTCGCCTGCCTTGACAAAAGTGATGGTTTTCTTGCGGGGGGCCTGTGGCTTGTTCTGCATTGCTGTATAGATGGTGTCTGCCACGGCCCTCAAAACTTGGTCATGGCACCAGCGGTAGCGCCCCTCCCCCAACGCCTTTGGGCAGCAGCTGAGGATGTGCTCCATCATTCCCCTCTTTAGGCACAGCTTGCACTCTAGTGTGTCTACCAGTCCCCAGGTGTGCAGGTTTGCTGGGCTTGGGAGGACGTTGTACACTGACTGAATGAGGAACTTGATGCGCAATGGTTCTACTCGCCAGAGGTCAGCCCAGGTGATGATTCGTTGTTCTGTATTCTCCCACCTGGTCCAGGCTCCTTGTTTGGCCATACTTACCATCTTGCATGTGCGTTCCTCTTCCAATAAAATTAATTATAAGTAATCCAAGCTGCATTTTCATTTTCTTGTTTAAGATTGCTCATTCTGTGACTTAATTCAAATGAAAAAGAAAAATATATTTAAGATTTAATTTTCAAAGGATGCCCCTGCAAATAGTTACCGAAATTCAATCTGAATTGTCAAATTTGAAATTTAAAAAGCATTCGTGGTAATGTTTTTTTCATTTCAAGGATTTGGCCACAATTTTGACTCATAACTAAAATGAACACTAAATTATCCAAACTGCATTTTCATTTTCTTCTTTACACTGCACATTTTATGACACAACTAAAAAGAAAACAAAGAGGACACTGCTTTTTCGCTTTCATGCACGCCCTGCAAAAAGTGGTCCATAATTCAATCTGAATGGCAATTCAAAGTGGCGCAGGAGAGTGAATTCAGCAGCCGCTCTTGCTCTTCAGTACTCTGTATACGTTCAGGGAGAGGACAGAGCGGAGTGTGAAGGTTGTAATCGTAGCAGACCATGTCCACATCTGTGCCAGAGCTGATGAAGGAGGCTGCAGCTGCCCTCGAACTGCAACAAAATCGGCCGCAAATAGGTTTCAACTACGTCTGTCTCCCACCAAGTTAGGAAGGTGTTCACCCTAAACAGTCGGACATCACTTGCAGCATATTGACACAGGTTGAAGTTGTCTGAGTAGGATGACTGCTCATTTGGAGTAAAACAGGCTTGTAGCTCACAGTCTTCATGACAATGATCAAAAAGATGGGTCAGGTTAGTAACTACGATGTTTCATTGATGAGTTATTGACTTAGAAACTCTGAATCTGTGAATATCTTTCTTCCTTCTTCGCTTCCATACTTGAGCAGCAGCTGAGTGACATTAGCCTTGCAGAGCAGAGGAACCTGCCTGATTCTGAAATCCTGCAAGTCCATCTTGCTAACTTCTACTATCCAACGACTTCTCTTGGCTAAATGCTTAACGGCCCAATCAGGGAAGAGAGGCGGGAGCTGTGAACGTGACGACAACAGGAAGTGGCCGTATGTTTGAAAACAATGGCGGCTTCTGAAGCAGTGTCATTAAATCAGTATCGATCGTCAAATTACAAACTGCTGTTGTTTTTGAGGGTTCTCCTCTTAAAACATTTCCAAACAGCTCTCTCCCAGATGGATTAATGAAATACTTCTGTGGCCGAAGTGGAGGCTCTTTCAATGGAGAAAAGCTAATCCCAATGCGACGAGGCTCCACAAACAGAGAGACAAGCTGGAGGGAGGACGGAGCAAAGGATCTTCACAATACATGAAATCTGTTTCACTTGTACAAAACAAAGTAAACAGTCAGATGGGACGAATAAGTTTACATTTCCAACTTCTCATACACATGGACAAACATATTGATATCCTATTTAAGAAAAACTAACCCACAGTCACTGAAATACTGACAAAAGTAATAATTTAAAAATTAAGTGAAAATTAACTAATAAAAATCAGACATTACTTTTGAATTGAAGTTATAGAGAATCATTTAACAAAACAAACTTATAAAAAGATCAAAATCTAAACACTTCTCCCTTGAGCCAAAACCATCATCCTGGAAAATGTCATTAAAATCTGTTGGAAAGCAAAAATGTCAAGCTGCCCGATCTCCCACTGTGAAGAAATTCTTCCAAAAAATTCCAGGATCTTCACCCAGATTTAGATGACCACAAAAATACCATGGCAAGTTTTTTGTGCCATGATCAACATTCCCTGAAAATTTAATCCAAGTGTATTCTTCAGGTTTTGAGTTATTCTGTTCTATAAAGAAGATTAAAAAACAAAAACATAACCTCAAAACATCTGCGCTCACACCTGTCTCCACCTGCCTCCTGCTTTGTCTGTGTCTGCAAAACCAGCAGTGACACTAAGCACTGCGACTCTGCACCTTGAGTGGAAAAGTTTGAACTTTTCTGAACTACTCGCCCGGGAATCTCTGGTAAACAGCAGAGGGTGCAGAGGCAGAAAAACGCCTGACAGGCATTCAATTATGTTTTACTGGAGACGCTCATCAGGCGACACACCACTGTGTGATCGGCCCTAAAGATTTCCTCTTCTCAGTGATTTAGTCTCATTTGTGTTAACAAATAAATACAAGTTCTTATTTTCAGAAAGCCTCGAGGAAGAGACTTAATGAAGATCTCAAACTGTGTGTACATCTGTGTGGGCTTAATGTTTGTGTGCAAACCAGAAGAGAACAACGATGTTGTGAAGTGAAGACACAAAACCACAGGGAACAGGAGGCTCTGAACAAATGTTTCTGAGAAAGAGAAGCAAATTGTTTCTGATAAGGAACTGAGACGTAATGAAGAGCTTTATGAGCTCCAAATAAAGACTTCTTTTTAGGTGTTTTCATATTTTTGAAAGAAGGAGGAGAGAGATGGTAAGTGTTGAGAGGAGAGAGAGGAAGAAGTGGGGCAAAGGGCACTGACTAGGACATGCAAACCACTCTAAAATAAGTCTTAAAACATATTTGATTCTAATTTTTCCATTCTGGCCAACAGTATTATGACAAACTGGCTGTCACAAACAAACACACATGATGTGCTTGCCATACATAACAGGAAAAGTGTGAACCATGAGCTTGTTACCCTGACATACTTTGTAAATACACTGCCAGGCCAAAAAAAAAGTCACAACCTGGATTTAACTAAGCAAATACAAAACCCAAAACCAGTGAAGTGGGCCCGACGATTATTAATGATTTACACAACGTGCCAACTTCACTGGTTTGGGGTTTTGTAGGTACAAGCCTCCTATTTAATATTACTGCATGGGCAATTACCTTTCAGCTGGAAACAAGTTATTTAACCCCAGATGATGCAATGAGAAGCTTCTCATTTCTTAAAAAAGTGGAAAGACACATCCTGTGGTCATGGAAAAGATGTTAGTCTGTTTAAAAAGGGTCAGATCATTGGCATCAAGCAGAGAAAACAACTAAGGAGATTGAAGAAACTACTAAAATTGGGTTAAAAACTGTCCGACTTATTATCAAAAAACTGGAAGGATAGTTGGGAACTATCATTCTTGAGAAAGAAATCTGGTTAGAATCAAATCCTGAATAAACGAGATCAGTGATCACTTAAACAATTGGCCACATCTAATTGAAGGAAAACAACATTAGGACTCAGGGGTGTGTTTAATAGTGAAAGTAAGAGCATTTCCACACACACAACGTGAATGGAACTCAAGGGCTGACTGAACAGCTGTGCAGCCTTAAGAAAACTACTAGTCAGTAAGGCTTACCAGAAAAAAGGGTTCAGTAGAGTCCAACTGCTCCTTCAACTGTCCAACTTTTTGGAAGGGGGAGACACGTCCCCTGGGTCCCCCCCACGGTTTGCACCTATGCTCGGGCCCAGAGAAGCCGGTGGTATTTCTGGGTTTTGTTGATATTTGTCTTCGTCTTTGCATGGTAGAGTTTTAACCTTGATCTTGTAGATGTAGAGATGAACTGTGTTGACTGTCAATGGTTTTCCAAAGTGTTCCTGAGCCCACCTGCTGATTTCCTTCACAGAATAATGCAGTGCTGCCTGAGGGTTCAAAAGTCAGGGGCATACAGTGTTGTTTCCGGCCTTTACCCTCATCATAATTTTTGATTTTTTTGGTTTCTCTGAATCTTTTGACTGAAGATGATGGAGTCTTTAAATTCAGTGCAATGTCACATTGAGAAACAAACTTTTGGGTGGTTTGCTCACACAGTTGTTCACAAAGTGGTGAACTTTGCCCCATCTTTACATGTGAGCCTTTTTCAGATAAATACCTGAACATTGACTGTATGGTGAGCACAAGCTAATGAGATTTGATTTTTTTTTTACTTCAAACATCTAGAATTTTCCCACTTGTAAATTTTAGAGTATTTTCGTGTCTCAGAATTGAGGCTTGTGAGCAAGTTTCTACAAAATTGCATCATCTCTGAATGACTTCATTACTATGACGGTGGGCTCTCCAAGTAATTTGACCAATCAGATGGCAAATAAGGGGCCAGGCCATCATTCAAAAGCATACAGCACAGATGTGCATCAGCAAAAGAGGCTGAATATTCTTTGAATTTCCTGTCCAGTCATTCAGAGTGAGGCGTTGACTTTCGCTGCATTTCTTCTGCTCTGCTCTGAAGCCTTCTAAGGACTCAGCGCTGTAAGCAGCTGAACTTTGAGGAGGGATGAAGAAATACACACCAGCCTCCAGTCTAAATAAATAATTCATGTAAGTGCAGTGCCAGGTGAAGAGAAAAAAGAGCTCCGTTCACGAGTTCCTTGAACAGCTAATGCTTCATGATTTGCTGTAAAAGTTGAAATATATCCTCAGAAATGGAGAAAGTTTCCTGAACCCATATTTCAGAGAAATAGGATTTCTGGATAGAGTCGACTTCAAGACAGGAAAGAATAAAGAGTCAAAGTTGTGCACATTTTTACTCTTTAATGATACTTCTAAAATCCTCAACTGATACTCGTGGAATGAACTGATAACATACAAACTCACACAAAAGAAACAAAAGGAAAAAAAAGTCAAAACACATTTTTAAAGGTTAATTTCAGATCAGGTAATGCTACAGAGATACTTTAGCATTGCACAGCAGACGGACCTGCCTGATTCTACAATCATGCATTTCCGTCTTGCCAACCTCCATTTACCAATGCTTTTACTCGGCTAAATGCTTAACAGTCTAATCAGGGAAGAGAGGCGGGAGGAGCAGGAGCTGTGGGCGTGAAGACAACAGGAAGTGACTTGACAGGAAGGGAAGTCACTTCCTGTTGTACAAATAATACCGGCTAATGTTGGTTAGCATGTGGTTATCATGGTTACTCAGTTATACTTAAGAAAATATGCTCTCCTCATAAGTTTATTAAGTCAATTGACTTTGATAAGGTTCATGTCACATGTAAGTGTTAAATGATACATCTATGTGGTTAAATTTAATGTGAAATGAGGGACTTAAGTAGCTAGGCTATCGGCTAATGGCCGTTAGCTGCTAAGGTTGGTGGCTAACAAGGGCAAACAACAGTTAATGGCCATTAGCTGATAGCCGTTAGCCGTAGCGGCTAACTGTTATTAGCCGTTACATTTAGCCGCTACATATGCTATGTCATAGCAGCACTGCTTGATATGGATTGGTCTGTAATGAGTGTGATGAGTCAAATGATCTTCTAATCACAAGCTGCTGTATTTGAAGGTTCTGCCCTTGAATTCATTTTTGCAGGGCTCCTCTCCAGATGGATTAGAGAAATGTTTTCAATATGGAACTGTCCGTCTGGCATATCAGGTTGGAGATATTTATGCCATTAATGTTTTACTGTAACAACAGTCAAAGCTGCTGTTCATCATCACTCTGCAGCAGTGCAGGTGATACAGTGCAGCATCCAACCTGGACAAGTACCCAGGCTGGAAGAGAAGAGGAAGTCCAAGGATCAAACAGGATCACCAGAGCTGAGTATTTTAAAATGTTAGATAAAATCAAAACCTTAGCTTTAAAGCACCTTGGAGTCTTTCTGTGCAAGACCACAAAGTAAAATGACAGCCAACTCTTCTTTCAGAAGCTTCATTCCCTCCCAAAAGAGGAAGGTACAATGACTGACAGGTGAGTTTGGCAGATGTCTCAGGTGTCCCCTCAGAGGAGCAGGGAGCTTAAACAGGGAGGTGTTGGCTAAGTGACAGTGTGAGGTTAATCCATCATGTAGTAAACAGCAAACACCTTTTATAAATGCTAAACATGCTGTTTTGGTCCGTTTTATTTCTTATCTGCAGAAACAGCCGCTGCATTAGGTGACCATGAGCTCAACTTTGAGTCACAGCGGCTCATATTTAAGCTAACGTATGGTAATGAAGTGTCTCGTGACAGAATTCAAACATCAACTGACAGGAATCAGCTCGACATTCTGAAACTGGAGTTGGACAAATGCTCTCTAAAAAGAGAGAGAAGCTGCTTTAGAGATGAGCTGCAGAAGGAGTAAACTGGAGCCTATGAACATGTTTACTCCTAAAGGTGGTCGACATTTTGGAGACTGTGAACTTAGACTAAGAGTGAAGGTCATTTTTGTGCCAGGATTATTTCTGAGAGTTGCTCATATGGAGGCCCATTTCTAGCAATAAAACACAAAGAAAAAAAGGAAACCCGGTGCTGACAAAAAATGTGTGAATATGTTAGAACTAAAAATATAGTCCAGAAGTCTAATGAAAAAAAATGCTGTAAAAACTCATAACTATGAGGAAGTTACAGTTCTAAAATGAAAGGTTGAAACAATGAAAAAAGTAAAATTGTGACAAACATTCACAACTATCAGATAATTAAGGCAATAATATGAGATGATGTTGAAATTATAAAATACATAGCCAAAATTATGAGAAAAAGAAATGATTTTGATATAAATAGTTATGTTTGTTGAATAATGTCAGAATAATGAGCTCAAAACTCATTCTTATAGGATAAAAGGTCAAAGTTGTTGAAATAATATCAAACATCCTAAAATGCGATAAAATCATAAAAATCAGAACAAGTCCTAATGAAACAAAAATAATTTATATAATATGTCATGATATTCAGGCATAAACTCACAGCTTGTGATGGTATGTGAAGATAGGAGTAAAGATCGAGTGGTAAATCGAGAGCTTCACCTTGCGGCTCAGCTCCCTTTTTACCACAGCGGACCGATGCAAAGCCCACATCACTGCATCTCCTGATTCCTTCATCCGCAAGTGAACAAGACCCCGAGATACTTGAACTCCTCCTTTTGGGGTAGAATCTCATCCCCAACCTGGAGAAGGCACTCCACCCTCCCAAGGGGAGGACCATAGACTAAGATGTGGAGGTGCTGATTCTCATCCCAGCTGCTTCACACTCAGCTGTTAACTGAGGTTGTAAGAGCTGCAGGTCATGGTCTGATGAAGCCAACAGGACCACATCATTTGCAAAAAGCAGCAACCCAATCCTGGGGTCAGCCAACTGGGACCCCTCGACGCCCTGGCTGCGCCGAAAAATTCTGTCCATAAAAGTTATGAACAGAATCAGTGACAAAGGGCAGCCCTGGCAGAGTCCAACCCTCACTGGAAATTGTTCTGATTTACTGCCAGAAATATGGACCAGGCTCTGGCACCGGTCATACAGGGAATGGACAGCCCATATCCGGGGTACCCCATACTCCTGGAGCATCCCCCACAGGACCCCACAAGGGGCACCATCAAATGACTTCTTTAAATAAACAGAACACATGTAGACTGGCTGGGCAAACTCCCATGCGCCCTTGAGGACCCTACGGAAGGTATAGAGGTGGTCCACAGTTCCACGACCAGGGCAAAAAAACACATTGCTTTCCCCGAATCTGGGGTTTGACAATCCAGCAGACCCTCCTCTCCAGTACCCCTGAATAGACCTTACCAGGGAGGCTGAGGAGTGTGATCCCCCTGTAGTTGGAGCACGCCCTCCGGTCCCACTTCTTGAAAGGGAGACCACCTCCCAGTCTGCCAAATCCACTAGTACGGTCCTTGATGTATACATGATGTTGCAGAGTCATATCAGCCATAACAGCCTCACAACATCCAGGGCCTTGAGGAACTCCAGGTGGATTTTGTCCACCCCTGGAGCCCTGCCACTGAGGAGCTTTTTGACCACCTTGGCAACTTCAGCTCCGGAGAAAGGACAGCCCACCACAGAGACCCCCAGGTCTGCTTCCGCACTGGAAGACGTGCTGATGGGATTGAGGAGGTCTTCAAAGTATTCTTTCCATCGATGACCTGAGTTATGATCATCAGTGCGCCATTCCCACCATAAATGGAGTTAACAGCACACTGCTTCCCCCTCCTGAGACGCCAGAAGTTGTTCTTCATGGCCTCAGCATGAAGAACAACTTCTGAATGGCTTCAAAGAAATGGAATGAAAACTGTTTTCATAGGCTGAACCTTCAAAAACAACTACAACTGGTGATTGGATGATCGGTTTGCAAGTCACACTCATCACACACGAGTCATATCAAGCCACAGTATGATGTAGCAGCTCGACTCTGTTGATAGCCGATAGTTTAAAGTACGTTTCAGTCCTTAGACTGTCCTCTAACATTAAATTATACCACACAGATGCATCATTTACAATTTGTACGTGAAGTGAACCTCAAGGACAGTTCCCACCAAGTTCTCCTGGTAACTTCTGAGGAGAGCAGATTCCACCAGGTATCGCTGAGTAACCATGACTACCGTAGACTTACCGGTATCGTCTGGAGGATTTCCGCATCCCTGCCAGTTTCCCAACAGTGATCCCTGGTTGGGAGAAGAACAAAAAAACAAGATTTTCCTCAAGAACAGATTTAAGAGACATTCTTTGCTCTTCTTTTAAAGTAGTTAGGCCATTTCTGAGAAAACCGCAGATATTGCTGCAACCACGAAGACCACTTTTTAATGTTTTCAAACATTAAAAAATTGTCATCATGGCTTCAATTTCCACCTTTTTTTCCCTGTTTGGGTCGTTCAGTTTTTGGCTGTGAAGCCATTGGAGATTGGAGCTTGACAAGATGGATCTGCATGGTTACAGGCAACAAATCAGCAGGTCCATCTTGACTGCAAGGTTAAGTCACTTCCTGATTACTGTAACACACATGTCCTATAAAACACTTGGAGAGATCTTTACAAACTTTGCCCCTTCTGGGAGGACCTGGATAAATTTGAGAGTGGGAGTGCCCTGTCAATCCCTTATTTGTACATGCAAAACCTCAGGAATTCCTTGACCCTGAAACAAATTGGTTAAGTTCTAGAGGTCATAGAGGGCCAATTCTGACTCTTGTACAACATTAGTCAAAAGTCAGAGTCCTAAATCCTCCTTCAGGCTGTTTTAAAGCACTGTGCCACAAAAACTACCCACCACTGATCTTACACTTATATCCTCCTAAAAAAAACATAAAACCAGGAGGCAGTGGTCCTGGTCTGTGGTGTTTGTGATCTGGATTAACATATGAATGTGACATCCATTAAAAACACATTATCTCCTCTCTGCTTTCCCTGAATGAGGACTTTAAAAACACTAACAATGATCTGCAGTGAATCTGAGAGGAAGCATTATCAACCATCTATCCTGTGATTGTATTTATCAGCCAATCAGAGCTGAAGCCTGAACAAAGCTGGTAATAACTCCATGATTATATGCATGTTTTCTCCTCCAGCCTCACTGACAATTATTCATCATCTCTTGTCTGCACAGATGTGCATCTCTGTCTGTTTCACTCACAAAACAACCCTCATCAAAAGCAGTGATTAGGGTTTTGTGAGTGCACAGACAGGCAGGAAGAACCAAGTCTTATGTTTGGTAGTGATGGTAAGTCAGATAAGGTGACCATGGACCATGTTGGCTGTCAATATACTTTGATGTTTGAACACAGGTGCAGATCTATTCCTCTTAAGAGGTTTTGCAGAGGAGCTGATCTACAAGACGTCACCTCTTCATCACCAGCGATATTTGCCCTACTCCATTTGTACGTCAAATGGCGCCGACCCTATGCCTAAAAGCTGAGGCCATATCAGGAGGCTCGGTGTGCCGACCCTTTCAGCTGATTTGGCCATAATCAGCCCAAGGAGGAAGTCAGCTGGCTCCTCCCATGCTATCAAACCAGCCAAACGAGATTTGATCAAGTCACCCTATGATCGGCAAACTCAGTCCTGAGCTAAACTGCTGTCTTCCCTCTTATAATGGGGAGTAAGGCTTGTTGTCATCACAATGCTGGCTGAAACACAATCAAATAATTCAATTGGAACTGAACTGAACCTCCTAAAAACTTTGTATCAAAAACAGTCTTAAAGGTAAAGAGGGTGTCTGCCTCTCAAACTATGCTTGGTGATTGATTCTGTAGAAGAGGAGCCTGATAAGTGAAGGCTTCACCTCCCATACTACTTTTGGGAAATGATGAACTGTCATATCATACTGAACTGAGAAGGAGCCAAATGCATGACTCGACACAGTCTAAGATCTCAAAAAGCCTTTATTCAGACAGGGCTTCAGTGCACAAACAGATCTGTCAAAATCAGGCAGAGGAAACAGAATCGGCAGGCAACAAGGGAGGTCGAAAACACATGTATACTTGGTGAGATCAGAAACACAGAGGGACACACAAGGAATGCTGGAAGGTGATGAAGGAAGGAAAGATAATTCGGCAAAGGCAGAACCAGAGGGGAGGCAGGTTTTAAATACACACACATGTAATCAGAAAGAAAAAGAAAAAGAGAAAAAAAAAAGAAAAAAAAAATGAGGGGCCTGCAGTCTGCCAAATCTGAAACAAGAGACAAGGGTTATCCCGAAGTTCCCAAGCAAACATGCAGCGAACCGCCAGCAAATCGTACTGCTGAGCACTTCACTCCCTCTCTGGTCCATCAGAGCATTTCCACAGCTGGAGCTCCAGTCCGTCAGCACCTCCTGCCTGGACTTCCAGTGAGCTCCACTTCACTCAAGATACGCTGCAGGTCTATTTTCAAGCCTCGTAAATTTCCAGTCATTCAGTCGGCACCAGAAAAGAAAGTGACAGATATGGACAATCTGGTACTTTAAAACTAAACGCAATGCACGGACTCCCAGGTGTAAATTTCCAGAATAGGTTGTCATTACTTCACAACCGGAGGCATGAACATCAGGTCAGCAGTCAGTCAGGTATAAAAATAGCAGCATGCACATTATTCTATCTATATAAGATATAAAATATACAAAGAGCCTAGATGAAAAACTAAAAGCAAATCTTAGAAGGATTATATACACCTTTAATGAGTTCTAGCGATTGTACATGGGTGTAGCTCCACACTGTAATTGCACATTGTTAGAGGATTGCACATTAATTGCACATTAATCTTTATCACATGTTTTGGTATCGTGTGATATTGCATTTCACATGTAGATAGCTTTTTGGTCAAAATGCTGCACTTCAGTGTACGGCACATTCGCTCTATGTCAAAATCCAGAGTGAGACTTTCAAGTATTAAACGAGTACAACAAGACATGGCACTTGGCAGGAAGAAACACTTGAAGGATGTGACATGAACAGGCCTGTATTTGAAGGGGCTCTATGGCACTACAGGCTCTTTGAGAGATGTTGATGCCTGACTATAGAGAGTTTTGGAAGCCAGTGCGGAGAAGCTGATACAGAAGTAATGTGATGTCCTTTCCTTTTTAGCCAACGCTGTTCATAGTTTAGATTCTTGAAGATGTAACCTCCTCTCCAGAAGGCTCAAGCTTTTCAGATCAGTCCAGTTGCCATTTTGAATAGTGTTGGATAACCATGATCACTGAGGACCTTCACAGACTCGTCTCCAAATCCCAGTGCAGCAGCTAAATTAATCTAAAACTCTGACTTTTTTGCTGTATGTCTCTAATTTGGGACGGGCTTATGTCTGTAATTCTTATTTGTAAGCTTAATAAGACCTGTTGCTGTGCTGTGATGATGTCCCTGCAGGAAGTTGCCAAGCGATAGGACTCAGGATCAGGAGCCGGGGGTCACCGTGTTTCCCAAACGCATGGTAGTGTTTTCAGAGAACAGCACCAGCTCAGCAGTCCCATAGAAACAATAGTGTGTGTTTGGGTGTGTGTTTTTGAGCAGATGTGTGTATGTGCTTCATGTTTTTCACCACAGAGGCCAAGGTTTGCACACAGCACTGCAGCGTAACAGATGAAGATGGATTAGCGTCCCTATCTGACTGTCTTAGGGAAGCAGAAACAGGACGCAGAAGCACCGACACGAACAGCGGAAACGCATTACTCCATGCTGCCAAGGTCCCCTGATGAAACGTTCAGAGCTTTTGTTGGCTTGTTATCAAAACCGAGACACAGCACTTTCCTCTCTCCACATACCCTTGCCTTCGAACTCCTTCCTCCCCCTTTTTCTCCTCTTCTCTTCCTTCTGGGGGAGGCGGCTGCTGAGTCAGCAGAGGAGCTGCTGCAGTTCTTTAGTTTGATGACATTTCGTGTCTCAATGTTTGGGTTTGGGATGACTGTTGCTGTGTCCCAATGCAGGGGCTGCCCTTCAGAAAGCTGGGGATGGTTGTGCTGACCTGTGACTTCTGCTGGAGCCAGTGACGGATGATTCAGCAGGACATCATCATCCTCCAGGCTCGCCGAGAACAGAAGTTAGTGCAGACATCCGTGTGGGACACACAGGCTTCAGCACCAGACAAGAGCCCCAAACCTCTGAGGGGATGTAGACAGCAACGGTTAATATTTATGATTAAGCCCTGCACAGTACCACCGGCATTATTCCAGTGTACCAACCTGTAAAGATGTTGAGCGTGCATGTGCATGTGTCATGGCAAAACACTGAGGGTCCTCTTTTTGGGTTTTCAGAATGTGGTCACCTATACTTTATAGTACTTCTAGTAGACCCAAAAAAGTCTACGTGTATTACGTGTATTAGTGGCAAAGCAATATCACCCACTAGTAGACAGTTTTGTGTTACTGGCAGTGTTGGGAAAGTTACTTTTAAAAAGTAGTCTTTGATCATTACTTCTGAAAAATGTAACTCGTTACTTTACTTAGTAATCCTCTATGAAAAGTAACATTTCATGTTACCTTTACGTTACTTTTACATTGCTCAACTTTGGACAGAACCCCATATCTGTTCCTAAATGTGAAGGCCTACAAAAAGTTCTACTACAGAGAACATAACAGTTATTCCTTTTGTGCTCTTTTTTTTAAAAAAAAATGTCACATACCCTGTTGAATGAGAGCTCCTGCCCAGTGTTTCCACATTTTGCTTCTGAAATAAGCAACCAGGTTGATAAATACAAGCCCAAAATAAGCAACCTCCAGCTATTTCCTGTCCTAATGTGATATATTACTTTTTAAAAAGAGAAATCTACACAAAGTGTGTTAATTTTCGTCTGCATTACATTTCAGTGGCAATACAGTGGCAAGCATCTATTAAAGAAAAGAATGTCGCATAATCAGCAGACCTGGCAACGGGTTCTGGAGCATGCACCATGCGCGTGAGCATGTTTGGGAGCATACTATAACCAGGAAAGGAGGAAGTGGACAAACTGCCTACCGCAGTCGTGTTTTGCTTTATGTTAGGAGCTGGGAGGTAATCGGGGCCCAAGAAGCAACTTCACTTTTAGAAACAAGCCCAAAAAAAGACAATCCGAGGCCATGACTCATGAGATTTGCAGCCCTTAGAAGCTTATAACGAGCGGACTTGGCAACCCTGCTTGTGTCTGATGCGAGCAGCTGTGAAGGCAGCTTCAGTGTCAGATCTGTCCGTGGGAAAAGTAACGTCACGCTACATTAAAAAGGAACTACGTTTTGTTACCAAATTTTCAGTAGTGGTGCGTTAATTTACTTTTTACCCGAAAAAGTAGTTATGTAACTGTATTGCGTTACTTCATGTACTCCAAATTTGAGTACTAGTAGAGCTGAACTAAGATTAACATCACCAATATGAATTTATTTCTCTAATATTTTTCCTTAACCTTGTATTATACGGTACGTCTGAGCTCTGATCAAGACATCTGTGGTTGGAGTGGCACCAGCCTGACCTCGCCTCTCCAGGTTGTGTGGTTCGGTGTTAGTGTGTGTCGTCCCGTCACAGTCGAGCGGCTCGCAGGGATCAGTCAATCTGACAGGTCATTAGCCCCACAGAGGCAGAGCCATACCCATCCACCACCAAAAGGTCAGGGAAAGGTCAGGTTCATACACCCCCTTATCTGACAGACATGAACTCCACATCACCATCTGTAATCGCTCCACCTTCACCCAGACATCCTCCAGATTTTCCAAAATGGAGGTGTGTTGTTCTGAGTCCAGACATACATAACTAATTTTTTTTTTACTTTTAGTCTCTTTGACAGCATCAAAGACACTGTGATTTTTCAATGATGATGATCATTATTTGTTCAGTTTTGTTCAAAAACAGTATGTTACAAGGACAGCAATAAGAATAACTTTATAATACAGAAAATTCTCATAAAGGAACTCTTAAATGTGTTTTAAATAAAAAAAAATACAATAAAATAAAGCTCATTTTAAATCAGGTAAGACCTGCTGAAAAAAATACTGAAAAACATTTTTAAACATTTCACTCAACTGTTTTGAAGCCCTCTCTAAAGAGCCCTGTCCCCTTCAGTTTTTAGTCCGCTGTGAGGAACAACCAAGAACATCTACCAGAGGATCTCAGTGTTAGAGTTTTCTTCATATGGTACTAATCAAATATCAAATATGACAGCACCAGATATGAAGCTTCATATCAAATATGAAGCTGTGAGAAAGACCATGGAGGGCTTTAAAGTCATCGGTAAAATCTTAAAAATCATTGCTTAAATGTACAGGGAGTGTGAAGATGCTTAAACTGGGGTGACTTGCTCGCATTTTCTTACTCTGGTTTAAAGCCTTTCAGCTAATTTCTGCACTGTCTGGGGTCGATCCATTGCTTTGTGGATCAGGTGGGTAAAAAGGCTGCTACAACAGTTGAGGAGTAATTAGATTAAAATATAATATTAATTGAAATATAAAATAGATAGAATTTTTTAAAATATTTTTAACATTTCCAAAACAAGACTGTAAAGTAACTAGAAAGAGATACATTACCTCATTGCTTTACATCCTGTAAGTTGTTGAAAAAAGAAGTTATAAAGCAATGCAGAGTTCTGAGGAAGGTCTGAGTTGCATTTTTATTAGCATCGCAACACAGCAGCTGTGAAGGCAGTTCAGTAGTCAGAAGTATGAATTTCCGTGCAGTAGGAAACTACCACTGAACGCCCTCAAAGTCTGAATTTCTACTGGAACTCGGTGAAACCTCGCCACCCCGAGTTTTGTTACAATCGAAGATGGGTGCAGTGTAAACAGTTATTTAGCTCCTGTAATAATCAATTTATTTGCACTTGACTATGTGTCGCTACTAGATCAGCTGTATACAAAGTATTGTCAGACTTATATTCACAAAAATGCTGCCATAGTGATAATCACATTCTTCATACAACAACGCAGGGCGTGCTAACAACAGCTAACAATCGCCTGGTAGATCGGCATGTTTTTTTCCGACTTCAACTGGAACGCCGATAAGTCGGAGATGATGTCATTCCCAGTTCCAAGGTTACTGGAACGGAGCATTACGACAGTCGGCGCGCGTGCTCATGGGTAGCAGAGTCTTAATGTCGCCGGTAACAGATTCTGCTCACAGTCCGTTTAAACCTGGAAAAAATAAACTTTTTTAGTTTTTTTAGTCATTAGCTCCAGTCCTCTTGTGTAGCAAATGTGAATTTTTCTTAATTTTTTTGACCCAGTAATTGGCAAATTTATTACCATTATGACACTTTTTTTACATGAAGAAAATCTATTTTTGAATGCAAAGTGACTTTTTTGTGTGGTAAATATTTCAGTGATCAGCGGATAATAATTAACTCCACTGTCCTACAGTCCTTCAGTTTTTTTATGTATACTGTGATAATAAAACCTGGAGCACTTTAATGTTTCATGTTTAATGTTTAAATTTTGTTTTTGGCTTTGGCGTTTATGTATGGGTGGTGAAATCTCATGGACTACAAAACAAATCTACCTAAATCTACCTAAATAAAGTAAGTTGAACATGAACCTGAAGGGCTCTGTGAGTCAGACCATATGTTCTATTACTTGGGGGAAATGAGGAGGAAAATTGAAAAATGAAACCATATTTGTCTCACATGTCGATCTTACTTAGAGTTCATTATAAAGAACCTGTGAGGAGATGAGAAGTCCTCATCTCAGCATCAAAACTGACAAAATGAGACCAAAACAACAACAAAAAAACAACTAAATCCCTGAAGGGTCATGAATGGGTTGTTACTCAGTGATCCCACCTCCATCCAATTGTTTGTTGTATTTTGCATCAGTGACTTTTTCAAGTTTGTCTTCATTCCTTTGTTTCATTTTTGTGGCTATAAATTCAGAAAAGATGTTTAATTTGAATCAGATTGCCTCTCTCACTTGATACATTTTATCTGTGCTCCAATTTAGTGTTAATTGCCTATTTCGTTGCGATTTCTTCTTAGAGAGGCAGAAATTAAACTTGTTTGGGAGAAGATTGAAGGGAGAGGGTAGAGTGATCCCAAAGCAGGGATCCCAGAGGTTGGAGCGGAAACTGCTGCAGCCGCTGCTGTGGATCGGAATATCCTGGGCCCAGTGTTTGGTTTTAGGGACCATGATGTGACCCTTGTTTTTTGCCTAACAGGCTCCACCTTCTGTTTCTGTATAGTAGGCATGTGGGACATCATGCAGTGCAGAAAACTTTGATTCCTCATGTTTGGCGTTTGAGGATAAAATGGACCACAGTGTCTTTGTTGAACACTGGAGAGCCGCTGCTTTTGTTATTGAAGGGGAATTAAAGTGGTGCAGCACAAACTCTATTGGAGGGTCCTGGCTTCAGGGATGTAAACAAACTGTTATCCTGCATATATTCACATAATTGCTTCATTATAACAAATAGCCCTTGTTATTGTGACAGTGTTTGTTCTTTTTGCTCCTGTTTCCTCAGCTTACACTTCAATAAAAGATGATTGGTGGTTTTGTTTCAGTCCCGTCTGATTAGACAAAAGAGCAGGAGAGGAGAAATCCCAGCTAGTCCTGATTAATCTGTGTATAAAATGATTATACAGTGGATGTTTGGCCAGATTTCTCCTTCTATGTGTCTCAGACTTCCACAACAGAGTAAATGGGCTTCCTGCATCTGTGTTTGACATCATCATGTCTTCCTCTAATTAAAGGAACAGTTTGGTTTTTTGAAGTGGAGTTGCTCAAGGCCCAAGGCTACAGGATAGACATCCCTCGATTGCATTACATAAAGATGCTAACCTGGGAAGAAGCCATTTTACAATCCAATTCTCATCTTCAGGTCATTGACCTTATATGCAACAGACTTCCTTTGTTAGTTCCCAGTCTGTAAAAAAACTACCAGAACAGACTCTCAGGCTGGAAGAACTCAAATGCAGAAACAGCAAGTCTGTGAGGCTAAAGGCAAGGTTTATCGGCAGTGCAGGATTCGGTACAAAAGCCCAAAAAACAAATGGGCAGAGGTATCTGATGCAGAGAAATGCTCGAGGTAGAGTCAAGGCTAAAAGGGTCATGCGATCATGAACTATGGCTATGAGGAAATGCTGGAAGGAGATGTGAGCGTACAACAATCTGGCGACAAGACTGAGGGTGACATGAGGTTAAAACCTAGAGAAAGAAACAGTAGTTTGATACTCAAAATAAAATAGGGTCTACCGTAAAAAAACAACATGGAGACAAAATGGGTAACTTAACTCAGGCAAAAGTAGCCTTGCAGAGCAGATGGACCTGCCCGATTTGTATGAAATCCTGCAGGACCATCTGCCTAACCCACCATTGTCCAACGACTTCAACAGCTAAAACTCAACAGGATAATCAGGGAAAGAGGAGGGAGCTAAAGATGTGACGTCAGCAGGAAATGACTGCATGTTTGAAAACAATAGCGCCTTCTGAAGCACTCTCAGAAGAATACGGCAATATCTGCGGTTTTAACAGAAATGGACTTAATTTCTTCTTTAAAAGAGGAGCAAGGAACATCACATAAACCAGTCTTATGGAAATCATGGTTTTGCTTTTCTCCTGACCAGGGATCACTGCTGGGAAACTGGGAAAATGTAAAAATCCTCTGCAGACGATGCGGGTTAGTCTATGATAGTGGTTACTCACTGATACCTAATGAACTACGCTCTCCTCAGTAGTTTCCCGGGAGAACTTGGTGGGGATTGATGTTGACAAGGTTCGTGTCACATGTAAGTGTTGAATCATACATCTGTGTGGTATAATTTAATGTAAGACAACAGCCTAAGGACTAAACCGTATTTTAAGCTACCGGCTAACAAAGCTGCTACATCATACTGTGACTTGATATGATTGGTCTGTCACCAGATGCAGTTGTTTTTGAAGGTTCTTCCCCTGTAAACTCTTCAAACAACTCTTTTCCAGATGGACTAGTGATGGACAATGGGAACTGTCCAGAGGTGTGGACTCGAGTCATGTGACTTAGACTCAAGTCAGACTCAAGTCACAATTTTGATGACTTTTGACTTGACTTGACAATATCATCGAAGACTTGCAACTCGACTTGGACTTTGACATCAATGACTTGGGACTTGACTCTGACTTTAGTCTGATGACTTGAAAATACTTGAAATTTTCAGTAAGACTGTTGAGAAAATGTGCCCCCATTCAAAGTATTCGACTAAGTGACAGTTATTTTGTAATTTCCAGCAAGACAATATTTTTTCCACAGGATCTGCCCCATTGAAGCATCTATTAACATCCAGCGGGGTTAAAGGATAAGTTCGGTTTCTACAGCTTTCACATTGTTTATAGAATGAAGTAGAACAATATACTCACCCAGAAGGCTTTCCTGATCCAAACAGTGCTTCAGGAGATATTTAGATCCAAAATCAAGCGGCGGACATCCGTATAATAGTAGCACATAGGGCATACAGCGTCGCTCCTAAAACTGCATTAATCGTCCAAAAACTCATTAGTTTTACCAATATTTCATCATGGTCCGCTCGGGCTACTCCTCCACGACAGTCTGTGTCACTCAAGAAATGTTTTGTGACTGTGCTGACCTCTGAACTGAAGAAGAAGAATGTTTGCCTCTGCGCATGCGCAGTACGGCTCATTGATTCAGGGGCTACACAACGACCTTCTTCTTCCAGTTTTGTGCAAAATGGACGAATATCTATTGGATGAAGATGTTGTGGAGGAGAACTTTGAATATGATGGGTGTCCTTACAGTTTCGAGCCAGAGTTTACAGATGAGGAGCTCATCGAAAGGAGGACGCGGAGGCAGCGCTCCAGAGAGTACTGCACATGCGCGGAGGCAAGCGTTCTTCTTCTTCAGTTCAGAGGTCGGCACAGTTACAAAACATTTCTTGAGTGACACAGACTGTCGTGGAGGAGTAGCTTGAGCGGACCATGATGAAATATTTGTGAAACTAATGAGTTTTTGGACGATTAATGCAGTTTTAAGAGCGGTGCTATATGCCCTATGTGCTACCATTATATGGATGTCTGCTGCTCGATTTTGGATCCAAATATCTCCCGAAGCACTGTTTGGATCAGGAAAGCCTTCTGGGTGAGTATATTGTTCTACTTCATTCTATAAACAATGTGAAAGCTGCAGAAACCAAACTTTTCCTTTAAGAAGAACAAACAAAGCGGGTGTGGATTACACAGTCACTTTCCTTGAGCGCAAGACTTCAGGACCAAACTACAAGGTCATAAACAAAAACGGATTGCCATGTGCAAAACCTGCAGCGTGAGAATAACAGACGGAGATGCGACGTCACCTGAAGCTGCACAAAGAATGGTACGTTTGGCAAACAGTGCCTATAACTTGCAAAGACTTGAAAATTTTAAGCCTATGACTTCAGACTTGACTAGACTCGTCTTGTCTTTACTTGAGACTTGACTTGGCCTTGCATGTCTTAATTTGAGACTTGGGTTTAAAGACTTGAGACTTGCAAAACAATGACTTTCTCCCACCTCTGGAACTGTCCATCTGGCATGTCAGGTTAAGGGAAAAGTGGGATCATGACGAAAACTGCAAATGCACTATTGAAAGTGGAGCTGAAACTGTTTGTATGCTTTTATTTATTTCGATATGACAGTTTGTTTAAATGGACCCCAATTTCCAATTAATTCCAGTAAATTCCCCATGAACATTTCCAATTTAGAATTTTTCCTAAATTCCCCAGCTTCATTTTCCATGGAAAGTTTCCAGAAATTTAGCATGAATGTTCCACCCTTCTGCGACCCTTTATTCAAAAAAGGATTGATATTTTATTGACTGACTTCCTGAATCTCTTCATTGAGGTGAAACAGACAAAGCTGTGGCAGTGGGTGATGAAGCCAAAGTTGCAGCACAAACATAAGCCAACATGAACACCACAGCATCGAGAAACAGCTGGCACATGCTTCGGCTTCTGGTGTGTATGAGCTGTGATGTCACTCACAGACTCACCACATGTCTGTCATAGGCGATAAGGGTATGAAACAAATCAACCTCATTGTTTAGTTAGACTGAGCAAACATGCCCACAGGTCAGAAAATAACTTCAATTTATTCATTTTGTAACTCCTGAAAACTTTATTGGTGCTTCTGTTCTCTCTCTTCCCTTGAGAGCCAAACCAAGCTTTACTCCTTACAGCTGCTTTATTTTCATCATCATGCAGAAAACTAAAGTGCTGGTGTCCTGATGGAGCATCTCTGTCACTCCTTCTGCTTTCTTTAATAACCTGCAGGTGTTGTAGGTGTGAAACTATGTCAGTTTAATAAAAGAGCTCTGTGGTTTCCACAGCAGGTTCTTTTGATCCTCTCTGTTGTTTTGGAACTTCGCTAAATGATTCAAATGTTTCTTTGAAAAACTAAAACTCGGTTGTCGGAGTCTGTTATTGTTTCAACATCTTCGTCTGCTGGTGTTTGTGTCTCTGGCTGCTTTAGCGTTCAATGCCAGGTCCAGCGCTGTTCGTCACGCCAGCAGAGGGGCAAGGTCATTCATAACAGTCCAGGAGGGTGAGGCAGCAACAGCGGATGACCTTGACTCTAATCTGTTTCTAACCGAGCAGCAGGCCGCTCAGTGGAGGAGTCGTTACCAAGAAACAGGATCACAACTTTCCTCGCCAACACAGGGAAGAGAGTCGACTTTAACGCCTGATGCTTTTTGTTCCAGTTAGAAAACTGATAAGTTATGGATAATTACATTTGCAGGGTAGGCTAGACATAGGTAACAAAGGACCAAGCTACTCGATTTTGATGTTGCTCCAAATCTATTGATCCAGCAGTTTTTCAAATGTATTATCATTTTGAGACGGATCAGTTTTCCACATTTAAGCTAATAACCAAATATTTTCTCCACAAATTCGACAACATTCATGACATTTGTATGCAAAAAAAACAAGAAATAAACCACCTTATCATACAAACAACATATTAAGTTGAGGAGAGCTAGCTTAGAATTGTACTCTTGGATAAATATAGTGATTCATAAATAATCAAATTTGACAAAAGGTTGATAAAAAACGTTAAACAATCAATCCAATAATAAACACATGCAACGGCAAGGGCCTAGAAACTGTAGTAATCTGATTACTGAGGGGATGAACAACTCAGAACAGTGATTAGTTTCAAAAACTGGTAAAACATACCTATATCTCTACCAGATGCCTGCTGCAGTAGCGCCACATCGCAGAGGTGCTCCGTTGGACTGAGATCTGGTGACTGTAGAGACCATTCATGGGAAGAACATGCCACCAGGATCTGAATCCAGCAGCCTTCATGCTGTTGGGCATGCGCACCACTGTGCCAACCTGGTGTACATCTATTGCCTAAAACAAAGATAAAACACCAAGCTTACAGTTTCTTTAGAAGTCTGTGCCAAAAGAAGGCCATTATATCATGATTTAAAGGTGCAGTGTGTAGAATTTGGTAGCATTTCGCCAAACAGAAACAGTGAATATAGGATATAATGTTTCTATTTGTATGTAAAGTATGTCAAAATAGGAGTACAATCATCCCCATAAAACGCTTGTTTTATTTCATTTAGTCAGAAAAAGCTTTAAAAACTTTACATGAATGTGGGCGGGATTCATGCAGGCCGACATGATGATTTGCCGTGTTGTCTCCGGGTGGATTTTAGGGACAAAAAAAACAAAACACGAATCTGTCCGCTGGTTCCGAAATCTACCTGGAACGCAGGCGAAGAAGAGGAGAGAGAGTAGCGGTGGATGTATAGACAGTTGTTACTCTGCACTAGGGATTTAAACTGTGTGAATACATAATAGTGACAAACCTTGTCAATTTATTAAAAATGCCGTGCTCATTATCCCTTTTGGTCTTCACAGTGTTCCGTTGCTCAGCGACGTGACGTTTTAGTTATGGTTAGGCTGATTCTAGAATCTGAACGCTAGATATCACTAAAATGCCAAATTCTACACACTGCACCTTTTAAGATACAAGATATGTCCTCAGGTGCAACATGAGGGGCTTAAAGTGAAGTGTCAGGAGCCTCTGCTCCAACTACAGTCTTGTCTTTTTATTATTTTATAAAGCACCTTTTTTTATTTGTAAATCTCTTGTGATGCCTGCACATTTACTCCTTTATTGAGTGAACTGTGTGAAGGTTTCTCCAAAAAGTCTCTCTTTCATCAAAGTGAATAAGGTAAAACAGCCTGGTTTTAGCAGCAGGAGCATCCAGGCAGATCCACACTGGTCATTAAAGTGTCTCTTCAGAAGATTTATGGTGGTAAAACGGGCTGTAAGTCAAACAGGCAAAGGCCAATAAAAAATTAACAACTGGTTGGACATTTAATAATTCAGGAGCAGGTTTTCTGGTTGTGCTGTAGAAAATCTTCTTCAAAAGAACGATTGATACCAACATCAAGTATTAATGATCAGAGGAGAACAATGCAAATCAGACTGAGGGATAAGTGGATTTGTATAAGAAAAGGATTTTCACAGTTTACACAACTGAGCCTTGAAGATGAATAAAACTGGATTATTAATCTAAGAAAGGAGATTATTTATAATCCTAACAGGAAAAAACCTAAATCAAGTGCTGCTGACAATTCTTTAATACAGCAGCTTGTTTTAATTTAGATGGAGTTAAGTGTTTGCTGAGTTTGCAAAGCAGCTGGATTCTTCAGATCCATGTCTGTCATTAGAAGATCCATCTCGCAAACCATATTTAAGAGATGAAAAGGCTTCAATAATAATTTACAGATGTAAAAGTAGATCGTAGTTCTTTAAAGAGGCAGAAAACTGCAGAAAGATCAAAAATAATTGAGAATAACTGCTTAGTGAATAAATGTCCAATCGTCTGACCAGTGTCCAGTTCCAGATCCTCAGACGTCTGCTCCTCATCAAACCACCACCAGACTCCAGGGGGAGGATCCTATCTCACATGCACCTGCAGTACTGCTGAAGTCCACCAAGACATCACCGTGGAGCCTAAGCACCAAAGAGATGCTGATCAAAAGATGTTAAACATTTTTAATCAGACAAACTTGTAAATATAAATCGTTTACTCAAATTTGGTCTGTGATTGAAATTATTGCAGGTAGGATGTTAAGAAAGATTTGGAGATGAAGTCACACCAAAATGACCAAAGTAAAAGAAACAATAGAGCAAGATATTGATGAAAAATATCAAACATAAGTTTTAGAGCTTCAGTCCTTGAAGTAGTGTCAATTTTGACAGCAGTTTTTAATTTAGTTCTAGTCTCTACCCCAAAATATCTTTTAGTTTTAGTCATAATTCAGTCATCTAAATTGTTTCATTTTTAGTCTGGTTTTAGTTGACAAAATTTAACAACATTTTAGTCAACGAAAGTTTCCCTGAATTTTTAAAGTCATGTTTTACATTTGGATAAAATAATAACGCTTTATTGAATGCTAAGTTTGAATGTCTTCACAAACAGAAACAAATTGAACTTTTGTGTGAAATGCAGTCACCTTTATTTAGTCTACCTGGCAGAGCATCTTAGTTACAATACCAAAACTGACTACAAACAGTGAATCTGCTCTACATTAATATATTAATTCATAAGAGAGCAGCTCTGATTGGATCGCTCCACAACTTATCCCACCACCATAGGCAGCTGTGATTGGATATATTTCTAACATGTCTCTACTTTGTGTATGACCAAATTCGGTCTGATTGGCTAAAGTTTCTGTCAGATATTTACCTCCGCCAACGAGGTTATGTTTTCGGGAGAGTTTGTTTGTCTGTCTGTCCATCCATCTGTCTGTGAACAAAATAACTCAAAAAGTAATGGTTGGATTTTGATGAAATTTTCAGGAAATGTCCAGCATGGGAAAGGGAAGAACTGATTCGATTTTGGTGTAAATCCGGATCAGCATCTGGCCACCATGATGAAAAATGTGATTTTTGTGAATAACTACTGAACTAAAATAGATATCATTATGAATCCAATTGCTAACGGTATGTTTTCATGGTCAAGGAATCTAAATATTTACATGAAATAAAGGTAGGACTAATATTTATGGTGAAATCACAACATGGGTGAGGACTGTGGCGCTGGCGGAGGTCTGTGCCCTCCGAGTGATTTTCTAGTTTCATCTAGTTTTAGTTTTTGTCTATGTGCACTTGTTATTATAAGTTAATGTCTAGGTGCATCATGGGAAAAAAATGTTGACAAAAACTATGACAAAATAATTAGTCAGCAAAACTAACACCACCTTGAAGTGTGCTGCCAGGTTCAGGTCCAACTTGAAGCTTATTTCCTTCATATTCTCTTCAAGTGATACTTCACTCTGTCCACTTTCACTCTAAAGATACAGCCTGATATGCCCAAAGCCTCAAACCTGAATGTAAAGACAGCTGGAGACAATGAGTGTTTGCATTAAATCAGACAGTTCAACAGCTGAGATACTCTGCAGTCTGGCTTAATGATGGACTAACTTCCAGTTTTTAAAGCCATGTACTATAGTAGAGGGAGAAGCTTTTCTTAGCAGTCTCATCGTCTGGCTTCTGCAAATGGATCCTTTACAGGCAGAGCCATATTTATTCAGCCTCTGACTCAAACATGTCCAAGCTTGTGTACAGTAACAGCCAAACAGACTGACCTTAAGCTATATCTTGTCAGCAACAGCTTTAAAATGTCCTCCCAGAAGGGATGATCTCTGAAGGCTCGTGTTTCTCTGCATGATAAAAGCTCCAGTTTGTCCCTGAAAACAGACATTTCTGGACTAAAGATGGAGAGAGCAGAGGAGGCTGGAGATGCGGGTCAGAAAACGGCCAGACAGGATGAACGACCTCGGGGGAGCAAGCCTGGGTGAGCAGACGTGTCTGAATCATTAAATACTTAGATGGACTGTGAAGTCCTCCTGGACCCCTAAGGGCTCTAACTTTAACTCCAGGATCACACAAGCAAGGAGAAGATTTTCTATCTCCCCACAAAATCTGCATTTTAAGTTAGAAAATTCATAACTAATTTTAAAACTGATTAATCATATGCCTTATATTGATATATATTTTAACTTTTCCATGACCTCACAAGGCAACAAAGTTCTTTATTTTTGTAGTTGTATGAGGACATGTACTGTGTTTTCAGGACAACCGCAGTGACTTTGGGAACCTTTCAGAAGCATGTCTGATTGGAAAATCACTCTGTCAATCACATTTATTACAGTCAAATCAAACAATGTTGCAGGTGGGAGCTACTGCGTTACAGAACATGAACCACTTTGTAAAACAAACTGTCTTCAAACATGTCAGAAGTTAGTAAAATATCCCCCTATAGAGCAGTTTGTAGTATTGATGTTTGTCTGCCAAGGAGGTTATGTTATTGCTGGCGTCTGTTCATTTGTTTTTATGTTTGTTTGTTTGTCTGTTAGCAATGTAACTCAAAAAGTTATGGACAGATTTGGATGCAACTGCCATGATGAAAAATGCAATTTTTGTGAATACTTACCGAACTAAAATGGATATCATTATGAATCCAATTGCTCATGGTAAGTTTTCATAGTCAAGGAATCTCAATATTTACATGAAATGAAGGTAGGACTAAAATTTATGGTGAAAATCACAACATGGGTGAGGCACTGTTGCACTGGCAAAGCCCTGCGCCCCGAGTGCTTTTCTTGTTTTATAAAGAAATGTGGTCCAGATCTGATAAAACTGCTACCAAGCTGTTAGCATTTATGCTAATCTCTATATGAGCAGTCACTTCTCCTGTCTTCAGGCTTGTATCTCCCTCTCTCTTCCTGCTCTAAATGAAGCTGATTGGGCCATCTTGCTTTGGCAAATGACAGCCAGTGTAGATTAGAGTTTGGTAAGATGGATCCAGCTGCTGCTTAAAGGGCAACTTCGGTATTTTTCAACCTGGGTCCTATTGCCCCAAGTGTATGTGTGTATACGATTGACGGGTACAACTCGTTTTAAAATTGGCTCAGTATCAAGGGAGCGGATGCAGCCGGCAGCCGCGAAGCTAGATAGGGGGGCAACTGCATCCCGTATAAGTTTGAGCATTAAAAGTGTTTATTTCGCCCCAGACCAGTTGCGATCGCCGGTGCTAGCTCTCTAATTAGCATTGCGTTTTCCTTCACGTCCTCTGACCTGTGTGACGTCATCTGTGAGCTTGTTGCCGGAAGAAAACAGAGGAGCCATGCAGCGTGCCGCTCAGAGTAGAGCTGCTTATCCCGGAGGACAGTTGGAAGTTTTACTGCATGGCTGAATATTTACCAGATTTCGAGAGTGAAGACGAGCCTTTTCATTACGACGGCCACCCGTATTTATTTGAGCCAGAGTATACGGACGAGGAGCTGCTACAAACTCAAGAGCTAACGAGGATAGCAACAGAGGGCTAGCAAACATAGATGTTTTTTCTGTCAAAACAAGATGTGGAAAACAAAAAGGAAAGTTTTCACATATTTGTTGATTTCCCTGTGCTCTATATTAATAAGGTAAGAGGGCAAAAATAATAATTTTAAAGTGTCTGAACAGAGGTTATTTAAGGAGGATGTAGCATAGAGGAAATGGGGGGGACATGGTGTGAGCGGGAGAAACAAGACAGTTGCGACAGTAAAGTAGTCCTTTAATGAAAAATAATACAGAATCAAAAGCTTACGATTTTATGTGGATGTTGAGAAAAATAGCCTACTTAAACCTGTGAAATAGGCTCTGATTGGTCCTGATCCAAAGCGGACTATCCTCTTGACTTTCCACATCTTGACCAAACGCCAGACCCGAGACCCAAAGGATTATCTCCCCGGGAGTCTGGATGCTGGTGAGATCCATCCTTTTGAAAGTTGTCTTTTTCTTTGGTATACCAGTATTTTGGTCGATGGCTTAGTTTTTTTTTTGTTTGCCATACTTTCCTTTTTTAAGTTGGATTACCGTTTTTTTATTGCGCACAGACAGGAGAAAAGCCGCGGACACGAGGACTTGCTGGGAAAAGAAAATGGTTTAAAAGATCTTCTGGAGTGGACCAATTCAGTTATAAATTCATATTGCGTTAGATTAAGACGCTAAGATAATTGGGAAATTATAAATATTGGATTGGAAACCGTAATGTCCATGTAATTTTTTTATTGGAGTAAACAGAGAAATTTGTGTTGTTTGGAAATAGAACAAAGTAGAGAACATTATGAAACTTTAAAAGCAACAGTTTTTTACCTCCGCCAAAGAGGTTATGTTTTCGGGAGAGTTTGTTTGTCCGTCCGTCTGTGAACAAAATAACTCAAAAAGTAATGCGTGGATTTTGATGAAATTTTCAGGAAATGTTCAGCACGGAAAAAGAAAGAACTGATTCGATTTTGGTGCTGATCCGGATCAGCATCTGGCCGCCATAACGAAAAATTAGATTTTTGTGAATAACTACTGAACAAAAATAGATATTATGAATCCAATTGCTAATGGTATGTTTTCATGGTCAAGGAATCTAAATATTTAGATGAAATAAAGGTAGCACTAATATTTATGGTGAAAATCACAATATGGGTGAGGACTGTGGCGCTGGCAGAGGTCTGTGCCCTCCGAGTGATTTTCTAGTTTTAATATTCAATTGTGATCTTACTAGATATGTCTTCTGTTATGGTTTGGTAATTTCTGAGAAGAAACCCTATATTAGGTGACACCTATTTGGGAGAAGTGAGTGTTACAATGCTAATTTGTATAGAGTGTCCTGACGTACTGTTTGACATCTTGGTACGTCAACTGCACAGAGGCAGACCGGAAAAGTCTGACACGAGTTATTAAAACTGCCGTGAAGATCATTGGACTCAGTCTGCCCTCACTGGAAGACATTTTCAGGACACGCTGTCACCACACCACTACCAAGATCCTCAGAGACCCCAGCCACCCCAGTCATCACCTGTTCTCTTTGCTACCCTCAGGGAGGCGCTATGGGGCACTCAGAGCCCGCACCTCCAGACTCAAAAACAGTTTCTTTCACAGAGCCATAATTGAACTTAACATGCCAGGCCAACATATGTAATAACGTGAACTTGTATTTATTTACTTCAGTGCAATATGGGTCTATGTGCAATGTCTTATGTTTTTAAACATGTTTTTTAATGGATGAATGCTTTATGCAGTGTTATACTCCGCATTCAGGATGACACAGCGAAATTTCGTTGCTTTGTGCAATGACAAATAAAGTCTATTCTATTCTATATGAATCCCTGCACATATGCTGTATAGTCACACTGATAACTCCCATGAACACTGTTTTCTCGTTTATGTAATAACTCGACTTCATGGTCACATCTTCACATCCACCACTTTCATAACTAACCTTCATAATTAAATGAGCCATAACAGAACATATATAAAGCACATTCATCGAGAAGCCCAGCTTTAGAAATCTTTGGGGACTTCTGCAGCTTGAAGCCTCTGGCCAAACTGCCATATTTTAAAAGTTCAGTATCACACAGTAAGCGTATTTGAAACCAGAGAGAAGTTGAAGGAGCTCTTTTTCAGAGGTTGAACAAAAGGAGACAGTTTTGGGATCAGAGGAACCTTTTGTTGTTGTTGTCGCTGTCTGTGCCTTCATCGCTGTCTGCGATCCAAAACATCCATCCTCACAAAAGTGCACCTTCTGGCACAACCCTCTGATGACAAAGCAAAGCTGCCGTCTTCATATTTAATCTCAGCTGCAAAACTGTCAACAAGATCATCCATCTGAGTCCTTACACAGCGTCAGAGGGAGAATATTTAAAGTAGAGTTCATCCGTCAGCTCCGGAGAGGAAGAACTACAGTCTCTGTCACCACATACACGAGGACCATGGAGACTCCACAGCCAGGGTTTATTTATGGTCAGCATATAAAATGTAATACAAAACTCATTTACAAGCTGAGTAACTAACAAGCACAGACTCCTGTTATTGTTTATTGCTGCACATCAACACAACATCAGGCCCTCCAACACTCACAGCAACTTTAAATGCTCAACAGAGGGGTATTGCACAAAACCAGGATAAGGGATTAAGCCGACAAACATTGGTTATCCTGGATGAAGTTAGCTTCAAGTCGGTTGAACAAAAGCTGGCCAAGTTTATCCCGGACAAGTTACCATGGTGATTTATTCTCTGGAGCTAGCCTGCTCCAGACCAGGCTAACTACCAGGATAACATTAATCCTGCGCTGGCTCTGCTGTCTGTGAGAAATGAGCGTGGTTTACAGCACTTCCATGCTTTTTCTACAGGTTACATCATTTAATCATCCTGCACCCAAATCTTAAAAGTCATTGCATTTGCTGGTTGACTTTAGTATTAGTTATCTGCACAGATTATATGAAGACAAAAATAACTTTTAACACAGACAGTTCGGAATCCTTTCTTTATTTATACAAGTCCTACAATAAAAGGTTTAAAATTATTATAAAGAAAACGGAAAAATACAGACCTTACTGAAATTGGTATTAAGCCAAACTGATGTAAAAAATAAAATAATAAAAAAAAACAACCCTAAACCTACAGCATGAGAAAGAGGAGAAACAAAGGAAAAATAAATATATCACACCACTGAAATGGACTACAATATAACAGACAGAATATCATTTTGTCTTTACTGTCTCCTGAAAATAGGAAAATCGTCCCATTTTAGGATTCCACCTTTAGGAGTGAAAGGGCTCCACATCATTCTGACTCCACTTTTTAACTTAACCATTTCATGCATGGTGTCCGCTACAGTGGACAGATATTTGGAATAAATTTATACCCTTTAGGTTGCAGTACCATGTCCAACTACCAGGTGGTAAATTCCCAAACCCTTGTCTTAAGTTTCATAAAAAAATATCTTTTCACATTTTTACCATATTGAGATATTCCATCATAAATTCAAAAAAGCCAGCAAAGGACAAGTTGGACATTATGCCTGTATTCAGACTTCTCGTACTTTTTATTTCAAATATTGTGAAGTGAATATTTTGATTAATCAGCAATAATACATATACTACAGATATATCTGTTTTTTAATTTACTAATTAATCTTTGGCAAACACATTTCTGTGTATGAATCTTTAATAAGGTTCCACTAAATTACTTTTTGTACCATTGATGCATGGTATTCACTCTGATGGACAGACATGTAACTCCTTCAAAATATAAAATTGAAAAAATGAAAATGATTTTTAACTTGTTTGAAAGTAAAAACAAACATTTTATAATGTATGCATTTGTGATTCAGTTATTCATGCATGAAAGGGTTAAACAATCTTTCTATTTGTTCATTCGGTCTCATTATTGTCAGCCCTAGTGTTTTATTGCAATACTAAGAGAGACAGCTTGTCAAATTGCTGTCAGAGGTTTGATTAATATGTAGATCATTACAATTAATTGAATTATTACTTTAAACAATTGCTGGAGTTGCAAGGATGGATTCAATAGCGACTGACGAGGGCAACATAGTTTATACAGGTCCAACTTCCTCTTCACCTGTTACCTCTTCATGATGGCATGCCCTTTTTGGAGGATGTATTGGATGAGGAAGCGCTCATCATCATTAAGTGCTGAATTTTGAATAATAAATGATCTTGTGTGGTACTTTTTGCTGTGTATGTGCATTTTGTCTAGCATTAGTAGTACGCTGTGTAGTCAATTTCTAAAACCCACATCTCCAAATCAATTGTATACCCCACATTCACCGTAAAAGAGAAAAAAAAACATTTCCAAATTTTATTTAGTTTTCTTTATTTGGTCATTTCTCAGCTTTCATTCTGGAGTTGAGAGAGAGAAAAAGTAAAAATGATTAACACACTCAATTACAGATATGGTTACAGTGTGCACTGCTATGTCGACTCACCTCCCGTTCCAATTTTTCGATCTCTATGTCCAATATCCTAAGCTTCCTTTTTTTAATTTCTATGTCCAGATCAATCACCTCCAGATTCCTCTTCTCCCTCTGAATTTTCACTTCTGCCAGCTCTACCTGTTTCTGCAGGTGATTGGCATAAAGCACCCGGATAGTTTGTGAATTCTGTAGAAGAATTATCAAAAAAGTCATCAGCTCCGCATCCTTGAACTGTAGTTATGACAGTGTCTGTGGAGTACAGTTTATTAATTGTGCATGTTCGTGCAACTTACGCATTAAGCCGCTCCGTTATTAACTGCCAGGCTTTTTCCCTCTCCTTTTTTACAACACTCGTGTTGCCTTTCTTGTGGATTATATGTTTTACTTCTTCATATAGTTGAAGAAGCATTGCCTGTTCATCCCGCGTGAAGAAAGATGCACGTCCTTGCTCCATTTTCAATCTGTGATTCTGTGATCGATCTCGTGGTCTTCTTAAGAATGCTGTGAACACCCACTTATCCCAATGATCCACACCTGGCTTGAATAAGCCACGTCTTTTCATCCTGGCTCGGCAAACGTGCAACCAATTAACCAGAGAAAGCGCCGACTAGGCTTGTTCAAGCCGCGCCTGCTCATTTATCCTGGATGTATTTATCCTGGTTTTGTGCAATACCCCTCAGGAGATCGGATGTGAGTTTAATCAGACTTAAATTCCTAATAAACAACCCTAACGACAAAGTCATTGAACTGGCTTTCTGTTAATTTGTCTCATGGCTGTTTCAGACTTGGCATTTGTTGGTAACATAGCAGTATGACATCACACTGGTAGGTCTATTGGGGGAGCAAGGGGAACACGGCATTTTGGGCAGATGCACAGCAGCTGGATCTGCCTGATTCAACACCTGTTCCCTCACATCTCAAAGCTGCTCAATTAGATTGAGATCTGGTGACTGTGGAGGCCACAGGAGTAAAGTGAGCTCATCGACATGTTGGAGATACCAATTCAAGATGATCTGAGCTTTGAGACATGGAGCTGCTGGAAGTCTCTGTCAGAAGATGGTCTACTCTGGATGGACATGGTTAGGAGTAGGTCGTTAAAACTCTCTTAAGAGAAAAGTAAATCAGGCTTTTCCCATCCTGAAATGTTATGTCTCACCTGGACTCAGATTATCTGATGATTTTCTGACTGTTCATCTGCTCACAGTGACATTAGGAAGTTAAAGATGTAACTGGGTTTTTGCTGCAAAATGATTACATACCTCGCCACTGTTCCCCTCTTGACTTACAATGTTCACATATTGACTCCCAAATTACTTAAACCCTATGGAATAAAACAAATAGATGCATATAATTTGAAATAATATATTAAGGAATACTGGTAAATTCTCCAAAGCCTTCGGAGAAGTGGTGATTGTACTAATGGAAAGAGTTTGGTGTGGTCTCTGTTGATAAAGTTTATGTCTTTTAGTCCCGTTATGGTACCATTTTGGAAAGAAGTCAGCTCCCTCAAAGTAGAAACCCTAAGCTTACCATAAGAGTTCTCTTTTTCTTATTTATACCCTGAAAATATCTCTCAAGGTCTCAGTAAAAAAGATAAAGGCCTCTTTGAAGGTTTTCCTAGTTGCAGGTAAAAAAAAATAGTAACTAATTGTTTGCTCTGGAACAATCCTCCTGCTACAAACTTCTAATCAATATTATTAATTCCACTTGCAGCAGAAAATGATTTTAAAGTCATGGCTCTAAGCAGACAAAGGAGAAGAGGGCTGGAAAAACGACTGATATTTCCTTTTCTTTTTTCAAAAAAGTCATGCATGTGCTCTATATGTGTCTTTTTTATTTGTATTTATACTGTTATAAGTCCTGTAAAAAATAAAATGAAATAAAAGCTGAATAATGAGTACAGAGCTGTGCGCAACATGGCGAAAAAACGAGAGTTAACTAGTCAACCAATCAGGACAGACTTGGGGGAAGGGGCCCTGGGTTGCTTTCACAGCTATAACGTTTGGTTGGTTTGGTAAAGGAGTGAAGACACAACATTTTCCACTTGCTTTCACACTGCATCCTGCCATGTCATCTAGAGACCTCGAACCAGTCTGATAGTATTTTGTGCTATTAAAATAAAGATTAAAGCTTTGACTGAAACGTTGTATTATCATACTCGCACATATTTGTAGACAACAATCTGGAAAGAGGACGGGAGGCTAGCAGTGCTAGCAATAGCCACGTGATGGCACTTTGCTTGATATTGTCAATGAATGCTGCATTAGATTTCTTACTGAAGTGATTAGCAGCCAAACCGAAGCTGCAATTCACTCCCTTTTCATTTGCTACCCTGGATTGGTCCCCGTTTAGTCTGGGTTGAACAACCAAAAGAATCTTTATAGTGACATACAGAGTATTTCTTAAAGGTGCTATGAGGAGAATCTATTTGCGGCGACACAAAGACTCTGCTACCCATGAGCACGCGCGGCGACTGTCGTAATGCTACGTTTCAGTAACCTTGGAACTGGGAGTGACATCATCTCCAACTTATTTGCGTTCCAGTTGAAGTCGGAAAAAAAACATGCTGATCTACCAGGCTATTGTTAGCTGTTGTTAGCACGCCACGGTTGTTGTTCACAAATATCACATGAAGAATGTAATTATCGCTATGGCAGAATTTTTGTGAATATAAGTCTAACAATACTATGTATACACTGATTTAGAGCGACACACCCAAGTCAGAAGTGCAAATAAATTGATTATTACAGGAGCTAAATAACTGTTCACACTGGGGGCATCTTCTTCGATGATCAACCTGAGGGTGGCAAGGTTTCACCGAAATTCCTACTTCGGGGGACATTCTAGTTGCAGTTTCCTACTCGGAACCCGGAAATTCCTACTTCTGACGACAACTGGAACGCACCAAACGACGTGACCAAGCCAAAGCGTGTTTGTTGTGGTTGTAATGCAACTCGGACCTTCTTCAGAACTCTGCATTGCTTTACAACTTCTTTTTTCAACAACTTACAGGATGCAAAGTGACGAGGTAATGTATCTCTTTCTAGTTACGTAGCGGTAGTTTTTGATGAGTGACAACAAGCAATTTTTGGAAAACTTAGTATTGTTGTTTTGTAGCCAGCTATATATCGCTACTTACAGCCCAGTGCTCTAAGACGTGTCCAAATAATGTCTTGTTCCCGAAGTTGAGTATCCAGGCCAGTCCAGCCCTGTCCGACCCGACTGCGAGGCTAAGGAATAGCATTTATAGATAACCTATTTTGATGCTATAAAACTCATCTTAAAGTGTGTATTTCGATCAGGCATATATCTAAAAGGGAGACTTTTTTGTAATTACTTAGAAACTCCTCATAGTCCCTTTTAAACATGTTGACATTGTATTCTATACATGTTAACCAGGTTCTCTTCATGTGACTTTGTCTGCTGTTTGTTCAGGTTTACACTGAACCTGCATCCAGTGAGATGTGAAGTGTATGTTTTATTTCCCGTCTTTGTATCATCCCCAGTTGCAGCTTCCACACTCTGCTATTGTTGTAATATCCATGAGTTATTCTGTCATGTTGTCAGCTCTTTTATTAATCTGCTGATATTTGCTTCAGTTATAAAAACAACTCATAAATTAATCCTCTGTTAAGTCTTTGCTGCCTACCTTCAGGAAAAATCTGCTGCAGTCAGAATGAATATCCAAACACTGGTCTTTTTCTGCCTTTCTGAAGATAAACAGAATTGTTGACTCCCGCCTGACCTCAGGGCGGTGCTCTTAATCTGGCCCGGAGGGCTCTGACTCTCTCTGTACCTCCACAGTTACCTTAAAAATGAAAGGCCCTGGTCACAGCTCTCAGTGATTCAATAGCCAGTCAATGCACCTCAGCAAAACGTCAGTAAAAGAGAGAGTGTGTATCACTGTGATCATTTTTATGTCTGTTTTCTTTGTGTTGAATCGTGTTTTCAAAGCCAGAAGAAGAGGATCCTGTGACTGCTTGTACGTGAACAAGTTGTACTTATTTTTCACGTTCACAGGCCTGCAACAATTCTCAGATAAATATTGAACCGTATGGTTTGGCGTTCACTGCTCAAAGCATATGTCTGAGTTTCAGGACATTTATCCACGTTTTTGCTGTCATGTGAATCAGAGCACAAGGTCATGGGAAAATAATCATATACCTCAGGCTGTGCGATATTAACTAATCTCAATATCACGATTAATTGAAGCTCTTACCTCGATTACGATTAATGAAAGATTATTTTATGCTGTGCTGGAACAAATTGGTGGTGTTACCAACAGTCGTCGAAATCGTCTTCCTTTCTGCAGTATTTACACTTGACTTCTTTCTGGTCAATGTCCTCTGCACAGAATCCCAAATGTTCCCAAACAACAGAGGCGGTATTTTACTTGGCTGCTAGTTCTCTGCTTGTCTCCTCAATGTCGTCCTTCGCTCTTGGCGAAAGTGAAAGTAGACTGTATGGAGGGAGCGCAGTCACATGACTTACACAGGGAAAAAAATCAAAATAATTGACATGAGTAAAATTACTTCTATTATAGGGTCTAAATGTCGATTTTGGTTATTTTTTAATTAATTTCCCAGCCCTACTTATACCCCTTTCAGACAGGCCAAAACCCAGTTTGAACCTGGTAACAATCAGCTCCTGTCAGCAGTTTGAAAGGGTCTAACCAGCATTTCACCTCTGATCAACTTCAGTGGGAACATCACAATTGACGTCATGACGTCAGCGTAACATGCCCTATACATAATATCATCCCCTCAGTCTGTTACTTAAGTTACTCTTTGCCAACTCAGCAAAAAATTATATCTGCCTTTGTATCATCATGTCGTTCAGTCTGCGCCAAATTTGTACATTTTCAAAGAGGGACAAAAGTACAAAGTACAGAAAATACAAAGTAGTTAACCAACATGTCCACAGCTTTCATGCTTCTTTCCATTGTTTGCTTGGACGTGTTTTGTCATGCGGATGATGTCGTCAATGTGATAACATCATCAGCACACCTTTACACACCAGAGGAAAAAAAGCCATGCAGCTTGTTTACTGACGATTAGACCCGGGTCTGCTGGTAGTGGGAAAGTAATCACTTGCCTATTGTTAGAGGCTTAACCTGTGTTGAAAACACCTGCACTGACCTGCTAATTTTAGTGTGAAAGCAATAATAGTCTCAAGTTGAGCCAAGAAACCACACTGCTGCGGAGAGGAGAGCCAGCAATATGCACCCTACCACAGATAATGAGGATCATCTTTTTCTTCTTATCCTCATGTTTAGCAGGGGAAAGAATAAGTCTGTGACCTTCATTTATTTTCTAAACAAATATCAGCACTGCAAATTTCCCCATCGAAATGAGGTTTTTGCTCCACTTCTATGTTTTGGCGAGCATTAGTTCTACAAAGTGAGTCTTGTTTTGTACTTAAATGCAGCACTAGGGCTTGCCGCTACATTATCTGATTGGAGCACAATGAATGTGATTGACAGAAGGATCGTCCAATCACTTACCAGATATGCTTCTGCCCTCCCCAAACTCTTCCTATGAGCTCTTTCACAGACAGATGAGTGAAATATGTTGAATGGTCCATCTGGTGAGTGAGGTGGTGTATGGCGGTGTAGATCTGTGTGATAGAAGAAAAAAGTTGATTTGCAAAAACATTATTTCAATGACGATGTGGATTGTTATAATTTTACAAAAGATTAAGAGTGAATATAAAATGTAGCACTCTGTCCATACTTGCAACTGCAATGTGATTTTTCTGAAACTAAAGAAATTCAAGAATTTCCTCTACTAAATGCACAAATTAATTTCACAGTAGCTTATCACCAGCTTTAGCTTATTCTGACCTGCGTGACAAAAGAACATTACAACCAAAACAGGCTTATGAAGTTGTTGGTTTTTTTTTTGCTATAACAGATTAAAAATCTATCACAAAAGGAAATTCTCCATTCTGGACTCAGGACTTTGGTGATTATCGGTGTATTAGAGGCCAAAGCAGCTCTGGATGCTTACATCCTGACACACAATTCTACTAAGGTTCAGAAAATCAGCATGTCCCTCATATTCTGAAAGCCTGTCCTTTTGAAAAAGCAGAGAATCGACTGAACAGTGAGATGGATTTATCCTCTCGGAGCAGGAGAGTGAGCAGATAATAAGCTCAGATGTTCCTCTCAGTCTGACTCCAACTGAAAGGTGGAAATCTTTGATATTTTACTCCACGATTTGGCCTCCATTTTCTCTTGGGAATCACAAGTTAAGGAGGGTTTAACAGCGGAGTATGAAAGGTCTTTTGGAGTCAGAGCTGAGTGAAGTCTGGACAAATCAATAACAACCTTCTGACAGGGATGATTTGACACAGTAAGGTAAGAAAGTGAGGAAAGTACAGAGCACTGTGAGTAAATTGGCTTTAAAATTATCTTTATTTATGTTTATATGTCTGAGTCCATGACCACACTTCATTTTCTGGCTTGGTTTGTGGGTCTCACAGCTGTAGAATCTGGACGCTGGATTGTGATTGTTACTTATTACATCTAAAAATTACTATATTTTAAACTGAATTTGTTTTTCATCAGAAAATGACCAGCACTAATTTGTTTAAAT